>CM046388.1:19805000-20405000 GCA_025413875.1 Rhododendron molle | reverse complement strand
CTCATTTAAACCTGATCAAACAAATATAGAGATATTAGATCATAACAGTAACATGACAAAAATTACCCAAGTAATGGCATCAGCTTGAGCTTTGAAGGCTCTTAGAACTGAACTGTATGCTTCTTGCTCAAGCTGGTGAATTTGGGCCTCCATATCAGCTTCACCATACATCCTAGGGTACGGGACAGAACCCATTACAGGAGCTCTTCCATTCCCCGCTACACGACCCCCTCTTGGAATTCTATGTTGATGCGAGGGAGGAAGATCATCATCAGTCCCTGCAAAATTTTGAAAATGAAATAGATATCAACAACAAGAGATGAAAGGAACTCGTAACATGGTGTTCTTCAGCTGGCAACGGTTAGAAAGGGTGTTCCTCCATTTACCCCAACCACAAAGTGGCATGCCACAAACTAAAGTACCGACACTATAGTAGAAAAAAAAAAAAAAACAAGGTCAAGAAAATAAGATATGCCTTGGAACTTGGTAATAGGAACAACCAGGTAAGCAGATGCAAGTAGAGGACATGATTAGAAGAAAATTACCATACTTTCTCCACATCAGTTTAAAGCTCTGATTGAACCATGGGGGAAAGAAAGGGAAAGTAATGGGAAATAATTATTTACCTTCCTTCCTTGTTCGAAACGAAAACGAGAAGGAACAAAAAGTAACTATAAATAAATCCTCAACTTTTTTCTACACTCTCTTTATTTTTTTTCTTCCTTTTCTCTCTCTTTCCCCACATTCTAATGAGAGTGCAAGTGTGTCAAGCAAAAGCTAGGAAAAGTGGTAGAAAATTATACAGAATTAGGTGCGCAGAAAAAGAGAAACAAAGGGCAAGAGCAGGGATAATTGCAGAAACAGATTCAAAAGAATAAGCGGTTGCGGTTGATGTTTGAGTGCGCGTGCGCACACATGTGTGCCTGTGAGAGAGAGAGAGAGAGAGTAGTAGTAGTAGTAGCAGTAGTGTGAGCGGCATCAATGTAATGGAAAGATACACTAAATCAATTAGTGCCATGCTCCCTAGGTAGAAATAGAACATCCATTATAAGAATATTTGAGAGGATAAAAAGGGATTTGTACAACCGTACAAGGGAAACCAAGTGATGAGAAAGATTCTACATGTGGTAATCTTCCTACCACCGTAGGCAAGGCCAGTAGCAATACGAGAGAGTAGGTAGAAGGATTTGAATTTGGAAAGGATATGATGAAGGAAGCATTAGCTATAGCAAGTAGTGTTAATGTGCCTTAAACATGACTACATGAATCTATTAAACCAAAATTTGGAAGGATTTGTAAAAGGGATACAAACTGATAAGAGAATGTTGGTAGGCCGTGACCAAGATGGCCATGCAGGGAACGGTGGTCGGGAATAAGAGTACCTGGGGTGCTCTAGATTTGGATGGAAAAATGACAAAGGTAGTCCTATCTTGGAGTTTGCATTGGCATATGACTTAAAATAGCAAACATGTGCTTTAAGAAGATTGACGAAGACTTGATGACATTTAAAAATTGAACGACTATTAGTGAATTAGTCAAATGGATTCCTTTCGGAGGGCCTTTACGCCTAACCTAAATACAAGGCTCTTCCCTCTATTGATGGACGGGGGAATTGCGTGAATGACGAGACCGTTGACCGAAGTCACATAATCCTTCAATAGGGCCCTTTGCTCCCACTCTCCATCCTCGCTCTGTGCTCGCGCTCTCGATCCTCAATCTCGTGAAATTTAGTACTTTGGGATTGTTTTAGAAGACGCTCGCGCTCCTGCTCACGTATGCGCTCGCTGATTATGTGACTTAGGGTGAGAATCTAACTTTAGAACATAGGTTCATGGTATTATAGGTATCTCAAGATGGAAGAGAATACTTAAGAACCACTTCATAGACATCCACAAATTGCTGGAATCTTATAGGCGAAAGCTTTAACTCTACTTAAGATTGGAATGATTCAAAAGGAAAACAGATTGGAACAAGGAAGCAAACTCTCTGAATTTTTAGACACTTCAAAGACAGTGACGCGTCCATATCCATATTGAACAATAACATTTTGTGGTCAATTTGCACACATAACTTTAACACTTTCTATTTTCGGGTACATAGTCAAAAATAGAAATCTAATTTGGACACTTGTCTGCAGTGTTTTAAACAGAGCACACCTCGCGCATCTAAGAAGTGACACAAGGCGAAGGACAACCAAAACGCCACGAACAACTTGAGGGGAGGCACAATTTGTGAAGCGTGTATGAGGCTGTGAAGCATGTATGAGGCTAGCATGTTGTGCGCCTCGTCCAAGGCGTGCAGCATGAATTGCGCCTCAGCATAAGCCTGTGTGTTTTTTTTCAGATCTATTCACGACCTTACCGTTGGTTTATAAGGGATTACAAGTTGGGGAAGCACTACATGAAATCCTTCAAAGTAACAGCACTTAGTCATGTGCCATAGTTGTGGGATTACTAGTTGGGGAAGCACTACATGAAATCCTTCAAAGTAACAGCACTTAGTCATGCGCCATAGTTGCACGACATGAATAGAAATCCTAAAGCTTTGACTGTTGACCCCAAAGTTGAGTGTTAAAACATTAGTTCTCTTATGTATGTTCTGTTTTTTGTCAGTATTCCATTATTTGAGCATTTCGTTTATACATTGAATGTTATTAGGAATCCAAGAAACTTTCTTATGTTGAAACTTTCTTTATTTTTGTTAAAATAACCCTCACTATGTGGTTTTCCCTTTAGGGTGTAGCTCTATTGTAAAACCTTTTGGGTAAAGAATTCAATTTGTTCTTCAATTATGTTTTGCCTTAGCTCCTCCATAGTGAGAGTTATTTTGTTCCCATAGCTTTAGCCCTCGCTAAGTGTTGCCTCTTGATTGGCCCTATTGCTTCATGTGCTTTTCCCTTTAGGGTCTTCATATTTAGTTCTGTAGATACCCGCATAATCTTAGAAATGAGTCAAACTGAAATGCGAATTTTGCGAATGATGAGTCATTGTACATAAAGACAAATAAATTATGTGGAAAGAAAATAGTCATTGCACTAGTCATAGATAACTAAGTGAGTCGTCTAAGATGGAATGGTCATCTAAATTGAATACATGTTCATGAACTCACAAGGAAGAGTGATTTTATCCACTTACTGGGTGATAAAAGAAAACCGGAAGGACAAAGAGAACATGAGAGATATGCATAAGCAAGAACATGCCAGCCTTCAACAAAATTGAGGATATTACTACAAAACAATTAACCAGAGGGAATGGATCCATGTAGCCGAACCCATGTAATTGAGATAACCGGTAAGGGAGGGTTGAGTTGAGTTGACTAGAGCATAAGTTTGGAAAAGTTATTGTGACTGAAGGTATCAGATAATAGAGAACGAACTTTAGCAGGATATAGTGAATAACTGAAAATACCTCCCGCATACAAATGCACTTTCTTACTTCCATCTAAAAACAAATATTGCATAATTGCACATCAATGCTTCACTTACAGTGTCGTATTTTCATGCTTGCACATCAATGCCTTGTCTACAATCCCGTTCCTTTGGTAAGCATGATCAAAAGCCTCTAGCAAATATCTCCACAAAAGGACCGGAATGAGGAAAATTTTCAGGGTTATAAGCAAGCTAGCAAGGAAGCTAAGAAAGCCGTTAAGGATGCTAAGTTGAAAGCCTATGAGAATTTCTACGCTAGACTCGATAGTAAAGATGGAGAAAAAATTATTTACAAACTTACCAAGTTGCAAGAAAGGAGAGCTAGAGACGTTTCTCAAGTTGAGTGTATAAAAGGTATTGATTTGGTGGTGTTTGTGAAAGACGAGACGATCAGGGATAGATGGAAGTCATATTTCGAGAAGTTGTTAAATGAAAAACACAAAAGAGGCTTTGGTGGGGAGGAAGTGTATGTACCTGGAGCGAACATAGAATATGAATTTTATCGGAGAATACAAAAGTTCGAAGTGGTTAAAGTTTTGAAAAGGATGAAACCAGGGAAGGCCTTAGGACTAGACGGTATCCCTATTGAAATGTGGAAAAGTCTAGGTGACCTGAGGGTAACTTGGTTGACGAAGTTGTTTAACAAGATTATTATGACTAGGAAGATGCCCGACGAATGGAGAAGGAGCACTCTAGTACCTATCTATAAGAATAAAGGAGATATTCAAAACTGCAACAACTATAGAGGTATTAAATTGATGAGTCATACGATGAAGTTGTGGGAAAGAGTTATTGAGCATCGCTTAGGATGGTGACTACGATGTCAGAGAAACAGTTTGGGTTCCTGCCTGGAAGATCAACCATGGAAGCTATCTACCTATTAAGGAGAATGGTAGAAAAACACAGAGCAAAAAAGAAGGATCTCCATATGATTTTCCTAGACTTAGAAAAGACTTATGATAGGGTGCCTAGAGACATCATATGGCGGGTTCTGGAGAAAAAGGGAGTGACCAAAGGGTATATCGATGTGATTAGAGACGTGTATGGAGGTGCCATCACTACCATTCGATCACCAGTAGGGGAAACGAGTGAATTTTCAATCATTGTAAGATTGCATCAAGGGTCAGCCTTGAGCCCGTACCTCTTTGCCTTAGTTACGGATGAATTGACTAGACAATTTCAGGAAGATATCCCATGGTGCATGATGTTTGCAGATGACATTGTCCTCATAAATGAAACCGCTAGAGGTGTTAATACGAAACTAGAAATTTAGAGGGAAGCATTAGAGTCAAAAGGGTTTTTGGATAAGTAGGAGTAAAACTGAGTATATGGTGTGCAAGTTTAGTGGTACCAGCAGTGCGCATGAAGAAAAATTGATGATCCAAGACTAGGAGATACCTAAGAGTGATCATTTTAGGTACTTAGGCTCAATTATTCGTAGAGATAGAGAGATTGCCGATTATGTGACTCATAGGATTCAAGTGGGGTGGCTCAAGTGGAGGAGCACTATTGGTGTACTGTGTGACAAGAAGGTACCCACAAAATTGAAGGAAAAATTTTATAGAACTGCAATCAGACCAGCGATACTTTACGGGATAGAATGTTGACTTATTAAAAAACAACAGGTGAACAAGATAAGTGTAGTAGAAATAAGAATGTTGAGGTAGATGTGTGGTAAGACTAGACGAGACAGGATTAGAAATGAAACGGTTCGTAAGATAGTAGGTGCAGCACCTATAGAAGAGAAGTTGAGGGAACATAGACTAAGGTGGTTTGGGTACCGTAGACCAGGAGATGCAGTAGTTAAGAGAGCAGATAGGATAGATTTGGGTAACAATGCTATGGGGAGGGGTACACCTAAATTGACATTAGATGTTGTGGTGTGCAAAGATACGAGTATAATATAGGTTTGTGTAAACAAGTGGCCCTTGACAGAGCTTAATGGAGGAAAATTATTCATGTAGCCGACCCCAAGTGATTGGGACATAAGGCTCGGTTTGGTTTGGTTTGGTTTGAGCTACTCATTTCTAGTAGTGATACTTCTTTGAAGCTACAGCTACTCAGCCAAGCCTTTTTAAACTCATTTAAGTTGAATTTTCTCTTTGCTTGCGTAATTTGGGGAAAAAAATGCATGCAAGTACAATATTTACAGATTTCTCTCCAGATTCGAAAGCTGGTTTTTATGTTTTCACTGAACTCACACTTATAACATCGATATCAGACCAGCAGTCAGAATAAGACAAATTTCTATGTTCAACAAGTTTTTTTATTCCCAGTAAAACCAATTTCACACCTATTTAAACCAATTTTCTCCTCCTTGATCACAAAGTATGCACTCTCTAGAAACCCATAAATTTGCAGGCAAAACAATGCTAGAAAGTAGCCTTCTGTATAAAGAGCTCTCACAGCTTCAAACTACAAGTTTCACGAATAATTCTACTATCATCAAACCACAGCACATTGGCTAGCCAAAGACACGCCTACCAAGCTAACTGATTCAATCAGCGCCATGAGAGTGCAACCACGAGTAAAGCCGGAGTAAAACAAGCCCATGCCAAACCCTATTCAAGAAAACTAAACCGCCCACAAAGGCTGAAAATTTTCTGATACAGAGAATTACCACTAATGTCATGGGTTTCGTAGTGCACAACCTCAAGGCTAACTAAAGACACAAATACCACAACCCAGTGGATTTAGTTTCAAAACTTAACCTGCATTACTGTCATCGGATCGTTACGCTACAACTGGGGAAGAAAACTGAAGCTCTGAACCCTAATTGATTCAATCAGCATCCCCAGTAAAAGAATATCACAAAATCGATAATGCCGAGAAGTGTTCATTCATTCCCAAACCCTACTTGGAGAAACAACTCGCTAACAAAACAAAACCCTAAATTTACCAAAATAAGCGGCAAAGGTTGAATTTTTTTTCTGATTGAGTGGACTCACCACTACTGTCATAGGGTGCGTAGTCCATAGCCAGCTTCGCAAAACCAACCGCAACTTCACCAATCGCAGGAAACGAAGTTCGTTTATCTCGCGGGGAGCTCGGCTACTGAGAAGTCGATCAGAGGCGTTCAACCCTTGGTACCGAAATCGATTACAGTGATATACTAGCCGTGGCAGTGATAAACTAGTACGCCGTTGGCTTGAAAATCGATGAATTTGAGGGTTTTGGAGAGGCGAATCGACGGTGATTGCGAGAGCTATGGGTTCGAGTTTCGGTTCAGGGACAGAGGGGCGTCTCAGTTGAGAACCGCGGACTTGAAATTTCATTATAGAGTGCTTTGGTTTTTTTGGTTGATAATTTTCTTTGAGTTCCGCCTCTTTTTGTTTTCTTTAGGGCATATTTGAACTTGGAGAAACGAATGAAATGAAGAATGAAAAAAAAGAAAGGTGAATGGTGGGTTCTTATAAACTTAATTTATTTCTTTATTTTATGTGTTTTATTCATTTTTTTTTTTGAATTTTTGTTAAATTTGTGCGATATTTTTTGAATTAATCATCTATCTCGACAAAAATAGTATAAAAAGTATAAAATTATAATCAAAAGCAAAAAAAAGTCACTAAAGACAAAAAAAAATATATCAAACAACTGTCTTATTTGTTTAAAGTACAACATCCATCCATATTTTTATACTTTTCCGATTATGAACGATTAATTCCAAAAATTATGACGAAAATCTAAATAAAAAGTTACGAAAAATAAAACATATCGAAATTAGTTTTAGACTTATAAGTTTACAAGAACGGAGCCGAAGTATAGAGGAAAGTGTAGAGGAAAATAATTCTTTATTTTGTTATTGTTCTTCTTTCGTCTCAAATCGAACAAGATTTTTGTATTTTCGTTGGCAAATTAACAATTTTCCTCAAATTAAGTCACTAAATTTTTTGGATGTTTGAGACAAAAATGCCTTTATATATAATGATCATGTTAACTTCTAATTTCCAAGTACAATTGACATACCTCAAACCATAACATTATTACTTCTAAATACAACACATCACAAGTTCACAACCCATCTTCTTCCTCCTCCATCCTACACAACACACTTCGCCTTTGTTTGGTTTCCATCTTTGGGTATTTTAGTTTTAGTAGTGGGTGGAGAGACAAAATAGGATAATTGATTGGACAAATGGATAATGAGTAGAGAGAGATAGAGAAAAATTGAAGTAATAATTAAAGAAATAGGGTAATGATTGAAGTGGAAAATAAGGTAATGATTAGAAAATAGAAACAAAACAAAGTTAAAACAAAAAACGAACAAAAGCATTCATCTTTCCACTTTTCTCCTATTAAAATACTACCGTACTACCGTTCCGGAAACGAAAATAAGTACTTATTTTTTAAAAAGGCAATTTCAAGCTCAAAAATCATGCGCTTATGCAAATAATTTTCCTGCCACTATGGATCTTGTTTGATAGATCTTATCGAGATCTTTAATACGGTGCAAAAAAAAAAATAATAATAATTTTTCATTTACATTATTTTTAAGTTTGAAAATGTGAAATAAGCTGCTTATTTTGTAAGAAGGTTTCTGGAACGGAGCCTAAAACCCTACTACAAATCTTCCCATAGTACGAACCACTTTATTTTGCATTCATAGAGGAGGAATTTGACGGGAAGCCAGCAACTTGTTAGGAGTAGGTTTTGGCTTGCCCCTTTCTATGTTATTAGTAAAGCGCTAACGCCCTATCTATAGTAAGGGGCCTTTTCAATAAGGCTCGCGTAGGGGCGCTCACCTTTTTTGGCTCCCTTCGCTCCACTAGCCTTGATTGGCGGATGGAAGTACCAAGGTACGTCTGGTGCTATCGTATATAAGATCACGCCTGCATTTAGGAGGATCTTTCCCTCTTCAACAAGCCGGTGGTGATCCCACTTTCGAAAGAGAGTCTCGGCGCGGCGGTGTACACTTAGCTGCATATCGGATCCCGTCACTTGGATCTCTCGGCTGTTCTTTAAGAGGGCTCCCTCAATCCTCCTCATTCCTCATCATCTCTCTAATGGAAACTAAGCAATGGAAGGTTACTCTCTGACCATTGAACAAAATGTTGGAAGTGAAGATTATACACCTATTGAATCTCCACATATGGAGGAAGCAAAGGTGATTTCAAACATCATGATAATTGAGGATGAAGTTGGTGCCTAGGACTTGAAAATTTTCATGCCAAAAGAGTGACTAGAGGTACAAATTTGATTTTATGTTTGTTGCTCTTCCATATTTGGATACAATCCCTAAACACGTAAAATTTCACATTTTCAGGAATTAAAATCCAAAAAATTTCACAGAATACGGGAGTTTATCCCAAAAATGTCTTAATTTTTGAATTTTTAAAACAAAAAATTATTGATAATTTCAAAAGTTAAAATCCAAACAAGATGCAAAGAAAAAAAAAACCAATTATATTTTGGGTTTTGTTGGTCTCCTTGATTCTTACAGGGCAACAACGCTTCCACGCATGGTAGTCGCATAGGGCCATTGGCCCTACATAATTATATGGAGCATTTCACAACAGACACGGTAAATGTAACGACCCTGATTTTTGGTAAATAAAAATTTCGTTAAATATTTGAATTTTTTTTATTTACTTGGATTGCTTTAAAAATTTCTTTTAAATTCTTATAATCCGTCATAATTAGATTTGAAACTTGTAAAATTGAATCATTTTACTCCGGATAATTAAGTCCTTCTCCCATGACTAGTATACTTGTAAACATACTCGTATATTTTTCCTAGTAAGTAAATAATATCTTTAAATTATATTTCTCGGCTGGAAATCCTACATGGCAAGTATAGTTAGTTTTAACCGATTAGTTAGCAAACCCTAACTACCGTTTGGCTTAGTGATGCATTGATGCCAGAGTGGTTAGTAGAAAAATTTTGGTCTTTGCCTTGACCGTTGACTTGACTGCTTTTGCTTTGGCTTAGCTAGGCTGCCTTGGCGTCGGGTCGCCGCCGGGCCTGCCTTGCCTTGGCATCGGGTCGCTGTCGCGCCTTGCTTTCGCCTTGGTGTCGGGTCGCTGTCGCGCCTTGCTTTCGCCTTGGCGTCGGGCCTACATTGCCTTGGCATCGGGTCGCTGTCGCGCCTTGTTTTCGCCTTGGCGTCGGCTCACTGTCGGGCCTGCCTTGCCTTGGCGTCGGCTCACTGTCGGGCCTGCCTCGCCTTGGCTTCGGCTCACTGTCGGGCCTGCCTCGCCTTGGCGTCAGCTCACTGTCGGGCCTGCCTTGCCTTGGTGTCGGCTCACTGTCGGGCCTGCCTCACCTTGGCATCGGCTCACTGTCAGGCCTGCCTTGCCTTGGCATCGGCTCGCTAACGAGCCTGCCTCGCCTAGGCGTCGGGTCGCTATCGGGTTGCTTTGCCTTGGCTGCCATCGGGTTATGCCTTGGCGTTTGGTCACACCTTGCTTTTGCCTTGGCATTGCTGGGCTGCCTTGCTCTGGCCTTGCCTGGGCTACGCCTTGGCCACTGCTTGGCTAGTGGGCCACCTTGGCCACCGCTTGGCCTGGCCACTGCTTGGCTAGCGGGCCGCCGTGGCCACTGCTTTGCTAGCGGGCCGCTTGGCCACCGCCTTGCTAGCGGGCTGCCTTGGCCACGCTCACGTCTTGCCTTGGCGTTTGGCACCGTCGAGCTTTAATATTCCGTTATTAGGCGATTTTTCAAAAATAATAATAATATGTTACTTTCCTAAATTATCCTAGCCCTTGTATGTTTTCTAGGAAAGTATTAGCCAATACTTTTTCATTGACTAGTCACTTGAAAACCCTTGGTACTTGATTCTTCCTAGACTTTCTTTTGTACTTATAGATAAGTATACTTGGGAGAGAGAGAGAGAGAGAGAGAGAGAGAGAGAGAGAGAGGCCGAATGGGAGAGAGGGAGAGTGAGTGTGTGCTTGTGTTTGACAACTCAATCAAATCATCGTCCTTGTCTTTACTCAACCAAAGTGCAACCATTATTACTTCTTTCTTGTGCTTTTGCAAGCAAAACCTTTCTAGGATTTGGACAACCCATAATATCCCTCATGATAACCTAGAACAAGGCCAAAAACCCCTCATGAAAGCCTAGAAATGAAAATGACAAGTCTTGGCATACATGAAAGACTTGATTGGACAATTCAATGGATCAACAAAAGAGTAAAATCCATGAGGAAGGAGAGAGAGAGGGCTGGCCGGTTGGGGAAGGGAGAGAGATGGAGTGTATACATGTGTTTTGTCCAAGTCACCATATAGCCTTAAGCCTATTACCCAATTGCCAACCCATTTCTAGTCTTCCAAAGTACAACCTAGCCAATCATTTTGCTTTCCCCTTGCAAGCAAGACAAGACCAGCCATGAAACCCTTCATGATGACCTAGGTTGTTAGCCTTAAAGCCTAAAAAGGTTGAACAAGACAAGCCATGGAAGCATGCCATGCTTTCAAGCATGAATTGACAAGTCATAGAGCAAATCCATGGGAGGAGAAGAGAGAGGGGGGGGGGGGGGGGGGCGGCCTTGGAGAGAGGAGGAAGAGGTCAGATTTTGCCTATAAATAGCACCCCTCACTCTCATTCAACTCACACCTCAAAGCATTGCTCCAACTTCTCTTTAGAAACCATTTTCTGTTTTCCTGGCAGCTTACTGCCCTTCGTAAAACCTCATCTTTCTCCTGTTTAAGGTAGTTTTTAGGACTAACTTCTTTGGAGAAAGTTGTAGAGCACTTCAAAACCTTCAAGTTAGACCCAAGAACCACCCCAAACGGTCAAGAAATGACCAAGATATTGCCATCCAAAGTTCAGTAAAATCTCGGATTCTAGTCCAGACAGCTTACTGTCACTCCCTTTATCACCATTTTTCTCCGAGCGAAAGTCGTTTCTAGGAACAACGTCCTTCACGAAAGTTGTAGAAAACTTCGAGATCTTCGATTTAGACTCAAGAACGATCTTATTCGGCCAAATATTGACCGAGTTACGGCCATCCAAAGTCTGGTCCAGATTTGCGAGTTTCAACGCCGTGGAACTTTCCAACTAGCTTATTCGGCTCCGACTAGTTTCGGATCAAGGTAGATTAACCTTAACCCCTATGCCTAGGTATATGTAGATTAATCTATACTCATCTTCCCTAGTATAACTTTAAGTTATGTTTGCTTATGATAAGGCAAGTTAAATTATTAGAAAGCTTGTTTTACAAAAATCTTGAAATGAAGATACAATCTTGTAGACTTTTTCTATACTTCTTAATCCTAAGTATATTTCCTTCCTTAATTATATCTCAAGTTGGTATGATGCTTGTACGTCGATATGCTTGTTAGTTAATAAACTTGTCTTGCTAATGGGAATGCAACTTGTTGAATAAACGATTTCCACGTCAATAAACATATGTGGTCTTTTTGAACTTTCCACAAAGGAAGAAAGAACGGATTTCAAAACAAGAGAAATCAAAAGCTTTATTCGAAGTGTTCGTATTTTGATCTTTTGGAAAGTTATGAGTTTGTTTACATGTTGTTGCATTACTTGTGGTTGTATAAGGATGGTGATGAGCTTATTTATAAGATTACTTGCATGATCTTGCTAGTTTAGATTACAATGAATGATTTGTGATGAGAAAAGTCCTACCGCGGAGTCTATGCATGAGAACGAGACACGAAAATCGAGAAATAGAAACATGACACCTAGGGTGTGGTTGATATGGATAAAAAGGGTTAAAGACAAGGTGTGTTTTAAAAACGCAATGTGGCCGGACTTGCCCATTGTGGGAATGCGTGTTACAACTGATGAAATATTTTCGAAACTACATAATGACCAAATGTGGGGTGCATTATGTAAGTGTGTGTGTGTTGTGTGCCAATGGGAACCCGGCGCGGCAGAACCATTGTGAGGATACTCGGGAACCCTGCGCAGCGGAACCGAGGTTGGGTGTGTAGCTTGGTTATCCGTGGAGAGGAGCCAATGCAAATGTGTGCCAATGGGAACCCGGCACGGCGGAACCATTGTGAGGATACTCGGGAACCCGGCGCGGCAGAACCGAGGTTGGGTGTGTTAAAAATGATTTTGAAATGCAAATGTGTGCCAATGGGAACCCGGCGCGGCGGAACCATTGTGAGGATACTCGGGAACCCGGCGCGGCGGAACCGAGGTTGGGTGTGTTAAAAATAATTTTGAAATGCAAATGTGTGCCAATGGGAACCCGGCGCGGCGGAACCATTGTGAGGATACTCGGGAACCCGGCGCGGCGGAACCGAGGTTGGGTGTGTTAAAAATGATTTTGAAATGCAAATGTGTGCCAATGGGAACCCGGCGCGGCGGAACCATTGTGAGGATACTCGGGAACCCGGCGCGGCGGAACCGAGGTTGGGTGTGTTAAATGTGATTTTCAAAATGTTGATTTGGATAATGAAAAGGATTTCGGAAACGTTGATGAATATGGTGACACGGTCTACGATGAGTCGCGTAGGAGAAACACATACAATGCAGACACCAACGTTAGACTAAGGAATGTGGATATGTCGTTGTTAATGCCTTGTTAAACATGTATGTATTATTCCGCTACTTGTGCAAGAGTTGGTATGCTACTCTTATACTCTGATATTGGTAAATTATGGGTTAGCGGGTATAGGATTATTCTGTTGAGCTCTTGTAGCTCACGGTGTTGCCTTTGGTGACCCTGACATATTATATCGGTGGCGACGCTGGTATAATGTGTCAGATTTTGTAGATGATCAAGATGAACAATATACCTTGGAGGCTTTTGGAGCTGAGGAGCTGGCTAGAATGAAGCTGCAGGCGGAACTGTAGTTAGAAACCCTAGAATCCTTCATTTGTATAAATATTGAATCCTAGTGGGAGTTATGTTGTAATAATGAGCCAGACTCCATTTGATTTTATCAATGAAATGTTTATTTAACGTACCCAAAAATCAGGGGCGTTACAGTAAATATTTTGGACGAAGTTCTTATTTTGAGAAAAACCTTACTTCGCGAGTTATTTATAAATATTTTTTCTTCAATCATGTGTGTGTAGGTCTTTCCCACCAAACAAGGGTTGAACGAGTGGATAATATGGACCAAGAGAAAACACAGTTTTGCCACTGTGAATATATGATAAAGGCTTCAGAAACAATGACAAAGAATCGGAGACCAAGGTTGAGATTTCCAAGTGAACGGAGTGGAAAGTACATAAAATTTGTCAAGAAGTCAATGCGGAGGACAAACAACCAGAGACGAATAAGTGACCATTCAACACATGGTCTAAGAAATGTGAATATCTCTAATACCCTTTGCCCTAATTATACTTAAAACTTGGTTTTGTGTTGTGTTTTGACTTATTACTCGAGTATTAGGCTTGATCTTATTTGTTAATCAAGGTGGAAGTAGAAGCCATGCACCAAGATTGTCAAATCGAAAATCGTATCGAGAATTGAAATGACCTGTTATAAAATCGTGAAGCGTATCAAATCGTGAAGCGTAACAATTCGGTCAAAATTTCAAAAATGGTTTATTTAAGCTTATATCACCGTAAAAGTATGTTTTCTATCATGAAATGATGATCATGTGGTCTCAAAGGCAAGATACTTGCTTCTATTGCAAGAGATGCAGGTCCGAGTCCTGCCATGATCTGCTACTAATTGACCTATATTGCCTCGATTATGCAAGAACATAGAGACAAATTGTAACGCCCTAATTTTCGGAAATGTTAATTAAATCATTTTAACTAATTTAATAATTTATAAGATTTATTTAAGAAACAAAATTATTAAACTGAGTTTAGCAACGGAAATCTCAAATACTAAATTCAAAACTTAATCGTCTTACACCTCAACGAAATAAAATAGAGTTTGACAAATGTGATAACACTTTTGAAAATTCAAATTAACAGAGCTTCTAAGGGTACGACATCCAAGGGTCGACAAACTCCCATTCCTCAATTGGAGATCCTCAACCTAATACTAATCATCTTGTGGAGGATTTTGTTCTCCGGTCTCCTGAATATATCTGGCATGAAATGCCAGGCCCAACGGCACTAAATTGAGTTTTGACACTCAGTAGATAGTCTCAACCCTAGTAACCCCTTACTTTACAGTAGAGACCGGTGTTTAATTTCAATAATTTTAATGTTCAAATAAAAGTTAGAATTATGAAATAATGTGAAAGGTGATATGAATGTGTGTTTGGGATTTATGTGATAGGATTTGGAAATTTGGGGTGCAAGTGTGATTAAAATGTGGTATAAATAGGGGGAGTGTGTGGTAGAGAATCATTTTCCATCACATTCCCACTCTCATCTCTCTCTCTCCATCCGACTCCCTCCCTCTCGGCTTATCTCTCTCTCTCTCTAGTTTTTCTTGCTTCTCCTCCATGGATCCTTGAAAACCAACACATATTACGCCTTGTACGAGCATCCTTAATTCTTGGTTTGCGTGGGAAGAGCTCAAAGGAAGTGTGTGGCTGATTTCAAGCTCAGAAGCTAGGGCTTGCTTGGAATTTGGGAGTTTTGCTCAAAACCCTTTCGGTAGGAATTTCTCTCCTCCTTTATGTGTTTATGTGTTGGTTTGATGTGTTTAAGGGTGTTTAAACGTCCGTATTTGTTGTTGGGAGAGATCTATCGAAACTAGAAATCGCACAATGAAAATCCTAAGTTCTACCAGTAGAGATTGAGTCCTACCGGCAGGAACAGTCTTGTGGCAAGTCTGTTTTGGTTTTCTACTAGTAGGAGTATTTCTCTACCGATATAAACTATAAATTTGGTTTGCTACAGATAGGAACTGAAAAATCTGCATTTCTGGAAAAATTTCAGACGAGCATAACTTTATCATCCGGATTTCGTTTTAGGGATGGCATTCGGGGCATTTGGGGCGGATATGGGGATTTCCGTACCCGATCCCCGAAACCGAAAGGCCACCCAAATCTGCCCCAATACCCGAACGGGGAGAAGAGGAATCAACCATAACCGAACCAAACGGGGTTCGAGTAATCCCCGAACCGAATGGGTAACCGAAATCAATTAGAAACCAAAAATAAATAAATTTCAGTAAACAAATTATCAGGACCGGGCCTGCACAGAACAAATCTTATCTATCTTCTTTTTTTTATCAGAAGAAATGCCAAAACATGACTAAAGTGTCACTCTTACATCAGATTTTAAAAAATGAAACAAAACATAAGGGAAAGATCTTAACAATCGAATTTTGAAACTTTAACTTAGGGAAAGTGTTACTGGTGTAGGAAATCAGCAGGCAAGTCTTGCCGACGGCGCCGTCACCGACCATACAAACTTTATGGCCCTTCCGTTGTCATTAAATCAGGAAAGTGAAGTTTGCGAAATGGAGGAAGATGAGACCTGTTTGTGGCATCTTCAACTGCATGAATTGAATCGACACATTCATATCCACCAGATCTGAAGGATTGAAAACCGAAGGGGTTGTACATTGGAACAGGTTTGAGAGTGATCGTGACATTGATTGTGGATAAAGAGGGTTGATTTGAGAGAGAGGGGGGGAGAGAGAGAGAGATTCGCCTACTTGGTGGGTCTGGAGAGCAGGAGAGGAGTGGAGACTCTGCGGGCCGTAGGGAAAATCAAATAAAATGGGAAAACCCTAACTCCTACATACCTATGTATATATACGGGGGTATTTTTGTAAATAACCTGTTTCGGATCGATTCGGAGAACGGTTCGGTTATCAGCTGAACCGTAACCGAACCGAACCCGTTCGGTTATCTCACACCCTCCGCCATATCCGCACCAACGGGGAATTTTTCGGTTATGGTTCGGGGGAAAAATGCGGTTGCGGTTCGGGTACCCATTCGGTTCGGTCAAGATTGCCTCTCTACTCCGTTTGGGGCATATTATATATCGAAATTGATGTACGAAAAATCTACTTTCTAATGGTGGTGGTCTCATGATCAAATTCTAAACCAATAAGAAGTTATAGCTAAAATACGGTAGGTTGGTTGTTAGAATCCATACCTAGTTTGGAGGTTATGTCATACTCGCATTTTAAGTGTGATTTGGTACACTTCCAAGTGTTCGAGGTGGACATATAGTATGCATTGGGCATCCTTTACCCTTAGAATTATTTGAATGAGACACGGATGTTTCTAGGTGTGTTTAATTATTTGAATGGTCTAACGAGCCTTATATGGTAGGCTAGCATATATGCTTGGGAAATGCTCGTTGAATCCTAGACAAAAATATGGGTTAAGATGGTTGATTGTATATTAAAGATGGAGCGAGGATACTTGAATGGCGATGATTGATTATATATACGAAATAAAAATGTGGGTTACTACAACTATTAATTTTCTCTTAAACTATAAATTGGAAGGTAAAGCTGTTTCTAGCTACTTGTATGAAGTTGAGTTTATGATCAATTAGTATATTCTTAGTAGTAAAATAAAATAAATGGGTTGGTGACAAGATTAATGATGAGATTGATGGGAAACGTGATGTGAAACAGTTGGCTATGTATATATATTGAAACAAGAAATGGGGATAACTAATCATATAAGAACTTGCGTGGTATAAAGGATATGTATTGTTGCGGTATTGATATGCATTAAGATGAGTTGATGTTGAAGTCATTTGATTGATGAGAACTAATGGTTGATTTACTACATGAAGGATATCGGAATCCTTTAATTGACCTGGCAGAAGCAATCGCTCATAACTTATTCTAGACCCACTAACGAGTAAGGTGCTAGGTAGAGGATATCAGGATCCTTTAATTGGCCCGACAGGAGCAATTGCTCAAGGTACATGACGATGAAATGATGATAAGTGTGGAACTTTGATAATTTTGGTCATGCTATGTATTACTTGGTATTTAGAAAATGGTTGGATTCACTCGATGTTTTGGAAAAGGATTTTTAAAACAAAATCCTCTGGTATTCTTGAGCAAATCAACGAACTCCAGTATTTGGGCACAAATTAACAGACTTCGGTATTCAAGCTCGAATCAATAGAGCCCAGTCTGTGTCATGGTCCTGTTTATTTCAATGCCTATCCCAATCTCATAATATCTGTAACAGATAGAAATATTGGTAAAGTCCTAAATTGTAGGATTCAAACTAGAGGTTATGACTATTTGCCTGGATCTGAAGTCATAGCTGTTATTTATAGAATTTACTATAAAGTTATGAATGCTGTAAATCCTAGGGTTCGTCAACTAGGATCCCCAGATGAAACAGTCTTAATTGAGACTAATATGTTGACTTCCAATATTGCAACCAATAGGTTGATTAATTGGGAAGAAATTACTTTCCCAGAGAGTTGGACCATTACCAATGATGTCCTTCCCAGACCAATAGTAAACCAAATTGGAGAAATAGTTCAAAATAATGAAGGAACTGTTTCCTTGAATTTTAGAAATTCCCGAGCAGAAAAACTCCTGCGTAAGCTCTAGGATGAGTACTACTAGAATGCCTTATAGGGTTAACATCCCTCCTACTAGTAGGCACTCAACTTCGGAAATCCCAGAGTCTATGAACTCAAATCCAATTGAGGATATTAATTTAGAAGAAATAAGATTATCTGAAAATCAAATTCCTCATGGAGTTTATGATACTTCTTGAGTAGAATCACCTACTGCTAATGAATGAATTTTTCTATAAATGATACTCCCTCCGTCCCTTTTTAAGTGTTCTGCTTCGTAATTCCAACTTATTAAAAAGACATCATCATTATACCTTTCACATCAATTTTTTCCTCCACTTTTCCTACTTACCCATCATCATTACACTTTTACTCACTAACTTTTCAAAATGGAATTTACTTTTAGGGGCAAAATGGAAAATTCACCAACTTTTACCCACTAACTTTACAAAATGGACACTTATTAAGGGACAGTCCAAAATGGAATACTGGACTCTTAAAAAGGGACGGAGGGAGTAATAGAGAATAAATCAGGAATTCTTTCAGCCCAAGTACAAAGAATTTAGGGCATGGTATTTTTCTAAATATAATGAGAGTCAATTGCAGGAATTCAAAAGGGAATTCTATGAATGGCTAGAAAAGGCCCAAAAAATAATCCTTTTTACCCAATGGTTTTATGGAAAATATTACATTGAAGTTGATAGGTCCATAAATGTCATACAAGATTATCATAGGAACTGGAGAAGTTCTATGTCAGGAACTGTAATTAGGGCAGTTCATTCTCCCACTATTCCTTTGTCCTTATAAGGAAATTCAGAGACTGAACCTTCTCTGGATACAGTAGTTTGTTAAACCAACAAATGCTGACATGAATGGTAAGTTGCACAAGCAGAATAATTATACCAATCTCCACCTCAATACTATAGGAGACCAATTGATTAGAATAGAGAAACAAGTTACCCAATTAGGGGAAACTATTAAGAATTCTCAGATAAAAGAGAAAGAGAAAGATAATGTTTCTCCTTCCAATATTAGACCTCCTGTGTCTATATCAGGCTTCAATATAGCCAACCCTAATAAGAATTCTGACTTGGTCAGAGAATTGCAAAAAAGACTAAAAGGTCTTTCTATCAATGTTATTTCTGAAGAGCTGGATTCAGAAATGAATGATCAAGAGATTTTAGAATTAGAAAATTCTTTTCTCCAAAATGATACTATTAATAAAATCCAATATCCACCCCAGAGACTTCCTTATGCAGGGGCAGATAGATATTACTACCCAAGACTTAGTCCTCAAGACATGTTGTATGAAGAGGCAGGGTTTCAAAGACAAATGTCGTATAGTGGTAGAACCATTTATGAATGGAACATAGATGGTATGACTGAATACCAAATTTTCGAGGTAGTACACCAAATGATGATGTATAGCACAATATGTGCTCAGAATAATAATGAGGATAAGAAAATTGCTGGTTGGATCACTTCTGGATTCACTGGTATGATTAAAGGTTGGTGGGATAATATTCTCAATGCTGCCCAAAGAGCAGAGGTTTTAAGCGCCATTAAATTAGAAAATGGTGAACAAAAACAAGATGTTGTGTACACCTTAGTACGGGCAATTATCTTACACTTTGTTGGTCACTAGGATAACCAATGAGAAAGAAGTAGAGAACTACTTCAAAATCTGAAATGCCCAACATTAACCCATTTCGTTGGTACAAAGATGTTTTCCTTGCTAAAGTTATGCAAAGGATCGATGCTAATAGTGAGCATTGGAAATCTAAATTTGTGGATGGTCTACCTCATTTCTTCGCAGAGAAGATTAGGAAGAAGCTAAGAGGCCAGAATAATGGTACTACTATTATTTATGATAATTACACTTATGGGCAATTAGTATCCATAATAATCCAGCAAGGATTAACTTTATGTAATGATATAAAATTACACAATCAATTAAAAAAGCAAAACCTAACTGGTAAACAAGAGTTAGGACAATTTTGTGACCAATTTGGTTACGACATGACAAAATATCCAAAAGCTACAGTTAGGAAAGGTAGTAATAAAACTACTAAGAAAACCTCAAAAAACAAGTCTTCTAATAAGAAGAATAAAATTGAGCAATCAGGCTCAAAAGGATCCACTAAGAAGCAAAAGTCTAAAAAGAAGACTACTGCTAAGTGTTTTAAGTGTGGAAAAATAGGCCACTATGCTAATAAGTGTAAGACTAAGAAAAAGCTCAAAGAGCTTCGATGAAGGGTTAAAACAACAACTCTTCAAATTACTTCTTGATTCAAGTGAATCAGAATCCTCAGATGAAGAACCAGAGGATCAGGTTAATGACATATCTGATCAGGATGAGGAGATCTCTTCGGATTCAGAGAAAGAGGATATTTCTAATACTTGTAGATGTAACAATCTGGAATGCTCAACTTCCGATAATTATTGGAAGGCAATAGTTGAGATGAATGGTCTCAGTATTAATGTTTTATCTGATAAACAACAAGGCTTATTAGATAATATAGATCAAATTGATGATCCCCAGTTAAAAATAAAGATTATAGAGACATGTATATCTTCCAATAAGGCAGAAGAAGAGGTAGATAGACCTCAAATTCCTAATGAGACATACAGTCTAAAAAATGTTTTAGACAGATTAGAACAGGTTGATTGCTACAAACCTGTTACAATTCCAGACCTCAAGGGTGAAATAAACACTATGAAAACAGAAATAAGAATGTTAAAATCTTTCCAGATTAAAGCTACCCAAGAATAAGGAGAAATGAATCAGAAGATCATTTCTTTGGAAAAGAAAGGTAGCATTGATAAAGAAGGAGATTCTAATTATCTAAATCTTATTAACAATATAGTTTACCAAAAATGGCATGTCCGGGTAAACTTAGCAATCCAAAAAGAATATACTATCAACAATATTATTGCATTAGTTGATAGTGGAGCGGATATGAATTGTATCCAAGAGGGCATAGTTCCAACCCAATATTTTGAGAAAATTTCTCAAAGTCTCACCAATGCCAGTGGGGCTAAAATGCTAATAAAATACAAACTCAATAATGTTTACATTTGTAATAAAGGAGTTTGTTCGGAAACAACATTTCTTTTTATAAGAAATCTTCAGCAAGAACTCATATTGGGAACTCCCTTTTTGGCCATGCTTATGCCAATGCAAACTAGTACTGCTGGAATAACTGCCCATATTGATGGCAATAAAATATTTTTTGAATTTGTTTCTTCTCCTGTTTATAAGGAAATAAATGATATTATTAGAAAATTTTCTAATAAAGATAAACAAATAAACTTCCTTCAAAAGGAAATCAAAATAATGGGTATTGAAGAAACTCTTCAAAATCCCAAAATGAAAGAGAAAAAATCTCAAATCCAAGAGGATTTCAATAAAGAAATCTGCAGTAATATTCCTAATGCCTTTTGGAATAGAAAGAAATACATTATTTCACTTCCTTATGAAAAGGATTTTAATGAAAGGAAAATTCCCACCAAAGCTAGACCTTCTCAAATGAAACAAGAATATCTGAAA
Organism: Rhododendron molle; assembly: GCA_025413875.1. Lineage (NCBI taxonomy): Eukaryota > Viridiplantae > Streptophyta > Magnoliopsida > Ericales > Ericaceae > Rhododendron > Rhododendron molle. Next base: position 20,383,684 of record CM046388.1, on the reverse strand, counting down.
ATGTGTCAAGAAGAAATTGATAGTCTTCTTAGCAAACAACTAATTAGAAAAAGCTACTCTCCTTGGAGTTGCACAGCCTTTTATGTCAATAAAAATGCTGAAAGGGAAAGAGGTGTTCGTAGATTAGTCATCAATTACAATTCCCTCAATGAAGTCCTAATCTGGATTAGATATCCCAATCCCAATAAAAAAGATTTATTGGATAGACTGAATAAAGCAATCATTTTTTCAAAATTTGATTTGAAATCAGGATACTGGCAGATTCAAATTGAAGAATCTGACAAATATAAAACAGCTTTTACTGTCCCATTTGGCCATTGCGAATGGAATGTAATGCCTTTTGGTCTGAAGAATGCACCTTCAGAATTTCAAAATATTATGAATGACATTTTTTATTCATATGCTGAATTTGCTATTTGTTACATTGATGATATTCTAATATTTTCTCAGAACATTGACTAGCATATTAAGCATCTTAGAATTTTTAAAGATGTGAATAAAAGGAATGGTCTTGTGGTTTCTGCTCCTAAGATGAAATTGTTTCAGACTAAAGTCAGATTCTTAGGATACAATATCCATCAAGGGAAAAATTATCCCTATTGACAGAAGCATAGAATTTGCTTCTAAATTTTCAGATGAATTAAGGGAAAAACCCCAATTACAAAGATTTCTTGGGAGTCTCAATTACATAGGAGACTACTATAGGGAATTAGCCCAGGATTCTGCACCTCTTTATGAGAGATTAAAAAAGAATCCTCCTCTCTGGACAGAACGCCACACTAAGGCTGTTCGAAAAATTAAGCTAAAAGCAAAACAATTACCTTGTTTAGCAATTGCTAACCCAGAATGGAAAAAAGATTGTGGAAACTGATGCTTCCAATATTGGTTATGGTGGCATCTTAAAACAATACAATCCTAATACTTCAAAGGAAGAACTAGTCCGATTTACTTCTGGACTTTTCAAAAATGCTCAGGGTAATTATAGCACTATTAAGAAAGAAATTCTTTCTATTATTAAATGTGTTAATAAATTCCAAGATGACTTGTTGAATCAACAATTTTTGTTAAAAGTTGATTGCAGTGCTGCAAAGCAAGTTTTAAAACAAGATATTAAAAATCTTGCTTCTAAGCAAGTCTTTGCTAGATGACAGTCAGAATTGTCTGCATTTGATTTTGATATAGAATATATTAAAGGAGAAAATAATTCTCTCCCTAATTTTCTTACTCGAGAATTTTTACAGGGTTAATGTTGCCAATTAGCCGACCAAAGGCTAAGAAATACATGCTTCATCCAGTAATGGGAATGAATCTTTCATCAAACAAGCCTATCCTTCTATAGCCCAATCTAGGCTAAAATATATTATTGAAAAGGATAAAAAAATTCAGAAAAGCCATGGATAAGCATATCATGGCCAATAGGGAGCAATACTGGAAAAGATATCTCCCTAACAGATTTTACTTGAAAAGATGGTTTAATGCTATATCAGCCATCGACCAATTCTATGAAGAATATGGATATTCCGATGATGATGAGGAAAATTTGGTGGCTAATAGTAGTCACAACAAAAGGAAAAGACAGATTCAGAATAGACTAAATGTTTTATCTCATGCATAATTTTGCAGATGAATAACCCCCCAGATCGGGGACGTGGTCGTGGAAATAGCCCTAGTGGCAGGGGTAAACCAAGAGTTACCCAAGCAGAAGTGGAAGCCTACTTGAAGGCTCACAAATTACAATTCCCATCACTACAGGAGGCTGGTTCAACATCATCCTCATCACTTTCAATGAAGGAAGTGATACAGACTGAAGAAGTTTTCAAATCACTGAAAACTACCAAGATAATTATGGTCTTGGAACAACAAGATGAACAATGGAAAAATGATCCTTGGGAAATTAAGTCCCGATATTTGGATACAATGAATTATCCAGTCCCTGAAGGGAAATACAGATATATCTATGAAGCAATGCTTACTGAATCTGGATCTGTGGTAATTAACCACACATATGATACCAAGATTGGTCAGAAAAGTCCAATCAGCTATAGTAAGGCCGTAATTAAGACAGTCATTCCAATTCAAAAATGGGGAATTCACCCATCCAAATCAAAATCTCTGTCAATTAAGGCAGAAAATGGTGTTCTGATTCAATATAATTACTGGGATTATATTGAAACCTGGACGAAAACCTTTTATTACCAAAACCAGTGAAGAAAACATTCTTGGTTTTTGAAATTATGTCCAAAGCTGGTTGGGCAAAATGAATTTCCAAATTGGTTTTATGAATGGTGGTCTAAATTTGGACCTTTGCAAGATTTTTTGCCAAATGAGGTTCAGAAGGAAATTGAGGCCTTCTACTCAAACTACTCCCAATTGAGGGGAGTTATCCTAGAAAGAAAATTGTTTCTTGATACTATGACAATTTTTGGAATCCCTTGGCTTTGAAAATGGAATCTTCAAATTGGAACAAATCAATTGGGATTACCAATCCTCCAAAGGACTTTTCAATATAAACGATGGAAAAGTGCAGATTATCAACAGACCATTGACGACATCAAGGTCAAAACTCAAGAATTAAGACTACAAATTAAGCAGAAGGAAAAATTGTCCATCAAGAATCCATTCTTGGAAATATTAGCCCAAATCAGGGCAAAGAATCCCTCCAGGGCAGATGATGAAGTGGTACTCAAAACCATAGATTTCATGAAGGAGCAATTTCTCCAATCCGTCCATCAAGAAGCTGATGATGAATCAATGACATCAACAAAAAGTACAGAAGAGGATAATAATAATCCTTTCACATGCCTAGCAGGGGAATCTCAGGATCCCTATGAAAATGAAGGCAATACTCCAACTTTGGGAGACTTTTGGGATAGCATGGCAGAAATAATGTCTGAAAAGCTATCCTCCAAAAAAGGAAAAGAAAAGCACCAATAATTCAGTATACTGTCAAAATAACTTTCGGTGGAAAAGTGACTCAATTATGGAGTCAGTCATGATGACACTCTCCTTTCGGTGAAGACTAATGTGTCGATGGGGCCCCAGGTGTACCCGACAGGAATCTTCATTTCAATTTGAGTGTAATTTGAATTTCATTTAGTTTTGCCTTTGGTCTATAAATAGACCTTGTTTGTTTAGTTTTAGGTAGGTTTTTAAGGATTACCCTCTCTCTCTCAAAAATCCTCTCCTCTCTTCCGCTGTACTCTTCTCCCCCTCCAGTTGTAATATTGGCTTCGGCCTCCTTCTGAATAATAAGGTCAGTTTTCTGTATACGATCCTTTACTTATGATATTTCTAATACTTGTAGATGTAACAATCTGGAATGCTCAACTTCCGATAATTATCGGAAGGCAATAGTTGAGATAAATGGTCTTAGTATTAATGCGGACTCTAGTATTTGGGCACAAATTAACAGACTTCGGTATTCAAGTTCAAATCAATAGAGCTTGACTTGTACTAGTTTTGTGTAACCTTCACCACTTTGCTATTAAAAAGGGATGGTTTTATATGAAAATGATTTTGATAACTGGTAATGGGAAAAAGGATGTAGAATAGAGTATTTGCTTGAGAAATAGTGAACCTGGAACATGAGTGGCATCGTAGATCTTCTAGAACGTCGATAACATGCTTGGTATGAATGCATATTTATTGTCCATGTTAAACTAATAAAGGAAAGCTTAATGTAATGGGATTCTGGTAGACAATAATTTGAGACCAAAATATGAGCCTGTGCGTGTGAAAGTGAGTGAATTCATGATATGCTGCCGTTAACATGAAAATATGAAAAGGGGACACGAGGAAGGATACGACAAGTGTTAACCTGATACTTAGAAGATTAAACTGGGTAGTCGAATGCGTTCTTTGATGTCATATTGTGGTTGGGTTATTTCTCTGTTTATATGTGGTATGTATACTTAGACGAGACGTACGTGGATTGGTGAAGTGAGATAAGAAAGAGAAAATAGTCGTTAAAGAACCTGAAATGCTTCTAAGTCATCAGAAAAGGAATGTAAAAATGAGATATGATATTGGGGTTGGCAAATAGAGTTTTTAGGTGAAAGGTGTATGTGCGAGGTTAAGAAGGTTGGTATGTGAGATAAAATTTCTATGTATGCCTTGTTTGAAAGTTGGGATTGAGTCACATATTATGCTTCTAATCAAACCGTTATTGTTTTATTAAAATATTTTCCTTGGCACTCGTCTTCCCATAAGCATATAGAGTTGGTTAGAGATTTTCCTACTAGACAAGTGTATGCTCAACCCTTCATTTTTAGGTACCCACCAAGGCATATAGCTTGGAGGACAAGTCGGGAGTCATTCGTAATGCCTAGTATTTAGTTATGTTATCGTCTCATGTAAAATGTGTATTGAGGTAAAGAAACATGTAATTTCGTTATAACATGTTCAATTATGGAAGATTGTAAAAGATGTATAACTTCTTCTCTTTTGGGCATTAATATGTGAGGGTATTAGTCTATGAGATGATGTTTGGCTTAAGATTTTGGGTATGTATGTATGTGAGGATGATATGTTAATATTGGAAAAAGAATTATTAATTATGTTGAAATTCGAGGGCGTGACATTTACATTTAGCAGTCAACAAAATAACGATTAATAATACACAAAAGGTACAGAATAGTAACACATTTATATTTTCTTTACTATCCATTAACCTACATAAAATCTAATGATTCTTTCCGCAAGATCCTTTCCTCCCACATCCACTAACTACAACCGTCTCATGGGTTCACCCTTCCTCCTGCTTATTCTGCACCAAGGTCCAAGGTGAGCGCACCTAAATTATGTACTTAGCATATTTTTACTTAAGACCATAACAGAAAGATCGAGATCTCCCATGAAATATCGTATATTAGGGTTGGATATCCACTACCATCTACTAACTATAACCATCTCATGGGATCCATTCCCTTGGTGAATAGAGCAGAGAACCTTCCCATAACGTACCATACTTTAGTGTCACAACATTTCTCAACACTAGGCCCCACAGATAACCAATTTCAACACAGGGCCCCATTGGTTATCCTTGCCATAGCCATGGCTTAAATCACATCCTCAACCTCACACCTCAAACACTGTATCTTTTTTTTCTATTTACCTAAAATCATCTACATGAATCACTATTCGTAAACCACCCCATGAACCTAAGTTCATTTCAGCAGGTACAACATAATACAATCAATAACAGCTCAATCCATAACATGATACATTTCAATGACATAACAATATAACAATTAATAGGTGCAAATAATTAACACATAAAAGATTTGGATTAGGCCGATGCCTTTTAAGTTACTTATTGTAACACCCCAATTTTCCAAGGAATTTAGGAGGCATTAAATAATAATTTTTCATTGAAATAACTCCAGAGCAACTCTACTCTTGATACAAAACCCAAGCATACTCGATCTCCGTCCCTGGTATGCCTCCTGTGTCAAACTGCTCCACCATTGAATCCTGCACCCTCTGGCAAATTGATCACTGAAGCAATCGATTTATCAGGATACAATCGTATCCATGAGTGATAATTCACCCAGTAGAATAATCCAACCCAACTACCTCTCTTACTATACAGCTAGCAAGTAAACAATATAATATCGATCTGAAAGAGTAAAATAGCAATTTCTCACACATAAACCAATTTATTACTATCCATTAACCTGACGTGTGATCTAAGATCTCATCCGCGAGATCTTTCCGCCCAACCGCTAGTCATGCCCTATCATATGAGGTCACTTCCTTTTCTTGTCGCATATTACACCTAAGTTATATACCAAGCGTGCATTCCTCTCATTACAAACAAAGGGAAAGCTTATCATATCATGGCATAACTAGGGTCCGCCCATCTTAATCACCACTTTACCATCACTACTGGACTCCTGCCAGTTTAGAGACTGGGCCCCTATTAGCACCCATCTGAATCCAAATCATCACTGGACTTAATTCCCGCCAGTTTAGAGACTGGGCCCCTATTAGTACTCATCTCAATTCACATCTTAAAATCCGCCTGTAGGCAATCCAAATCATAACTTGACAACTTTCTAGTTTACCCTTTACCCACCAACGTCAAGGTGAATTCTATTTGCAAACCACCCCATGTCTATAAGTCCAGTCTAGCTCGTATATTCATGAATCGAAACAACGATCAATAAGATACAATTCATTGAAATAACAAGAATATGATGATATCTAATAAAATCACATAACATTTTATGAGTGGGCCATTGCCCTTAATCTTGTATGGTACAAGCATTAGCGGTTTGGATAATCGTTACTTTAAATAAAACATAACCAAAAGTGTAATAATTAGAAAATAAATAATTTAATAAATAAAATATGTTGAGATTAACAAGATCTTATCTTAGGAGTACAAAGTGTAAAAGAAAAATTAGTCAGGCGTTAATAATATTGTTCATATGGTTGCATGGTCGTTTTGATTGAAAACATTATTTAAAAAAAACAATAATAGATAATTAAATGAATGAATAAAAAAATTGATATTAACAAGATATTGTCTTTGAGGTGCAAGGAGTCTAGAAAAAATAGTTCGGATGTCAAAAACGTTCTTCGAAGGGTCAAAAATGGGTTCTGGACAGTTTCTGCTCAAACCGCAAGGTTTGACTAGGTTGACCTTGCGGTTTGCAAGGTCTGAGACCTGGTTCTTGTGGTTGGAAAACTTATTAGTCTTAAAAATACATAATTATACTTAGAAAGGAGTTGGATAGGATTATAATACCTTGAATTGATCGAATAGAATCTTAAACTAAAACTTTGAATTTGGAAAAGATGACTTCAGGTTTGGCTACGGGGGAGCCTTGGGATTGAATTGGTCCTTGTTCGGTGATGCTATGGGTTACAAGAGGCGATTGGTATGGTTAAATCAAGTTTTTGGTTGGGCGTAACTATAAAACCCACTTTTCTCTCTCTTTCTTTCTCTCTCTAGAACTCTATGGGATTGGAGCTCGAATTGCTCATGATTTTCTTTCCTTTCTGACTCAGTATGCATGGTAGTAGGGAGGGGTTTATATAGGAAAATTTTGGGAGAAAGGATAAGATAGTTTTTAATGGGTGTTGGGTTCTTAGAATTAGGAATAGACAAGATAGGGCTAGGTTTGAGGTCAGAGAGGAAGCATGAGGTGGATAAAGATGAATGTAGTTCGGATTTTGAAGGAATTTCCAATTTGCGTGAGGGAAAATGAATATGGTTTCTTGGAGGGAAAAAAATGAGTTATGGGGGAAGGAGGGAAGAAAGAGAGGGAGAGAGAGAGACGTGTCAGAGAGAGATATGCATGCACATGCATGTACGCGCGCGCACGCGCGCGCGCGCGCGCACACACACACACACACACATATATATATATGTGTGTATGTATGTATGTTTAAATATATTCAAAAATAAAAAATAACCTTAAAATATAATTTTTTATAAAATCTTATCTTATTAAAATTTTCAGGTTACTTAATAACAAATTATCGACTAAACTTACTTCATCTAGTAATTAATAGAAATTAAAATAATAATGTAATATTTTATAAAAAAAATTAGGGCCAAAATTCGGGTCGTTACACTTATAATTTTGACAAACAACTAAATTCTTTAATAAATTTATTAAACTCAAAGTTTTATTAGCAATTTCATAAACCCTTGAGTATTTTTGTAATCTGTTATCTCTTCAAGTTCTATTATAAATGTATAATAAAAAAATATCTAAAATTTATTAAAACTTGGAAGGCAATTGGTGTAGTTTTGTTAATCTAAGTAATACAAGTATTATCATTAGTAGTCAAAAGATACTTAGGGGGTGTTCCGATTTCTTGGAAAAAGAACTTTTAGAAAAAGAAGATAATTTCAAACTCAAAAATCATGTGTTTACGCAAATAATTTTCCTACCAATATAGATCTTGTTTGATAGATCTCATTAAGATCTTTTAAACGGTGCAAAAAAAATTGAAAAAATATTTTTCATTTTCATTATATTTGAGTTCGAAATTACGTGAATTTGAAAAAAAAACTTTTAAAAAAAGTGGAACACCCCTTTAGTATTTTTATTTGCTCTATTCCTAATCTACATTAGGTATGTTCTCCACTAATAAGTTTATACGTTTACCTTCTAAGTAAAACTAACTTACGTAATAATTATTTTTTATAAATATAGGTACCTAGTTAAATGAAGTGATGATCCTTGTATATTTTTAGTTACTCTTCCATAGTAGTTACACCAATCTCTATTTCATGCATTTCAATCCCTACTATCTAACTTCTAATTAATCTATGAACGTGATTTGTTTAGCTACTGTGGTTATATATATTTAAAATACTAGGGTTATCAAGTCTTTGTTTTGTTAATGCAATATATTAACTATTATTTATTCTAACCTGGTCATTATTTACTTATAGTAAAGTTTAGTTAATGTCTACCTATACTTAATATAACTATTTTAACATTAATCAGAAATAAATTAGTTGTAACACGCATCTATCATCCTAATCATTAAAAAAGCTACAACCAGTGAGTTAAACACATAGCTTAGGGTTAGATCTAGAACTAATGTAAACACATGGGGCAACTACAATTTTAGTACGTCATTTTTAAAAAGAAAACGTGCATGTATAGTGGTATCATTTTTCATTTCCAAAAAATTAGAGCATTTCAAGTTCCAATAATTTTGATGTATGGACACGATTTTCTCCATTACAACTTGTTAAAATTGACATATATAGAAACTAAATATACTTAGGAGAAAGTAGGGGAGTGATTATCCTACCTTAAATCCGGGCAAGAAGCAAAAATGTGATTTTTAGATTTTTGGATAACCGGAGAAGACGACCAAAATGGGGGACATCGGGGCTGCTTCCGGGGTGGTTGGTGGATGAGGTTGGATGCTGGAGGTTTATGTGGAAGGTTGAAGGACCGAATTCGAATGGTGAGGTGGTGCGAGTGACAAACCGTTTTTCACTCTCTCTCTCTAAAATTCCATGGGAGCTTTCGGAAGCTTTCTCTCTATTTTTCTCTCCACAGCTTTGCAACTCAAAAGGTGGTTTTGGTATCAATTTTTGAAACTTGAGGGAGGTGGGTTTATATAGAGAAGTGAGAGAGAGAGAGAGAGAGAGAGAGAGAGAGAGAGAGAGAGAGCAAGTTTGGAAGTGGTGGGAGTTATAAACACAGCACGGCGTAGTGTATTACAACGTGCGACGTTTTATTTCCAGAACAACTTCTTCCTTCTATTATTATGTTCAGTCTACTGATCCTATTTACATTTTGTTATTTCAGTTAATATTACTAAAAGATTATGCATGTACATTTCAGGGCAGAGCTACATGTTAAAAGTCATTTATGAACTTTGTTGAAACTTTCAAATACTTAAAAAGGCTTTCAACATTGCTTTACAAGATAAAATGAACCGGTAGGGTCACAGTGTAGCGTATCTAGTGTAGTTGCAGTTTTTGTTACTTTTTGCTTTTGAAAAATATTTTTAGGCCAACACTTAGTACAAAGAGACTAAGAGTGACTGCAGAAAGCTCTCCTCGTGGCCAAGACCGAGCTTGGCCCAAGGAACTTACTTTATAGTACCTTTTTAAAGCTTGAATGTGGATTGAGAGATGGAGAGTGGGGATGATTTGATCTACGGTAGACCAAAGATCAGTAGGATTACTGAGTTTTTGGGAGGGATTTTCAGAGAGTTTTTGAGAGAAGAATGGAGTTTTTTGTGAGAAGAGTGGTCTGTGAAAAGAACTTCCAGAGAATTCAGAATTACTTTCTCAAGATTCAATGGGTGCTTTTCAACTAAAACGGGGTCTGTATATATAGGCAAGAGAGCCAAGAATCATCAATGCAAAGTGTGGAGGTGGCTTATAGGCCAAATAAAATTATGGGTATTCTCTGGCCAAGCCGTTTTTCAGTAATTGCACCTGCAAGCGTGGTTGACAACTTTCTGCACTTGTCAGAACTTTTCCCGAAATGTCGTGCGGCGTTGTACAAAATACCGTGCTGTGTTATAGACAAATTACACCGTACGATTTAATGGTAACGCCATGAAGCGTTCAGGTCCAAACAGGGAGAATTTTGTGGGTTTTTAGGCTTTGAGGGTCCACATTTCAAGCTTTTCGAGGTATTTATTTCTTTATTTCATCATCGGGAAATTTAAAGATTATTCAGGGGGTTCAGATTGAAGTATCTACAGAATGCCCAATTAGCAAAGCTCAAAACACCCCTTGTGACATATTTGTTATCAAAAGTGCCAGTAGCGGCGCACTTAAATTGTTTGGATTCGCCACTTTGTTTTAGAAACCAAGAAGCTAAACAGAAATTCTATTTTCGGGAGCTAACGATATGGTGAGGGAAAGGTGTTAAAGCACCCTTCTCCGCCCAACCAAATGGTTGGCCTCTAATCATTCGATATGGGGCTTTTCAATTATTTAGTTTGATTCCACACATGATTGATTTTTAGCCATTAGAACAATGTGAGATATAATAGCAAAAAATAAGTTGCATGCGGGGATGGGAAAAGGGGATCATACTCACAAAGTTCTCTAGTGTGTATAACTCAAAGGGTTTCTTTTTTTTTTTTTTTGAATGGTAAAGAAATTTTATTAAACTTTGAAATAAGGATTACAAAGACTAAAGGAAACAAGAATACCAGGCATCACCTGAAGCAAATATCCCAACTAGGTTGCAACATAAGATCCCAAACAATCATATGTCATCCAACACCCGAAAAGAAAACAAGAGGAAGGTTGGCCAGGAGCCAACCCCAGGCGACGAACAACACCGAAAAAAATACAGATCACCACTGCAATGTTTCAGCAGTTTACAAAACAAATAGACAGCATCCCAAAATGTGATCTTGATGCAGGGAGGCGTGTCGAAATAGAAGAATGCGCAACAAGGACAATCACGAACAAGTATGAACTAGAGGTACTCCCTCTACGAACACACAATAATGAGAAATAATCTCAAATTTCATTAATCAATCATAAACAACTCCCTGCCCAAAGGCTTACAGCAACTATTTATAATAGTAGCAATCCTAGAACTAAAACGAAAACAAAATACTATGAAGAAACCCTAATTCTTGCAGACCAAGAAAACAATAAAAAGGAAATAAAATCAACCTAAATAAGAAAACTCAATATTCTAGGTAATTTATGCTAATACAGAAAGATTCCTAATAAAATACTAATTGCAAAATAATAAACTAAAATTTCTATATTTCTTAAATAATTAAAATATTGATCTGCATCATCCTCCCCGGCTTGAAGAAACTCGTCCTCGAGTTTATATAGTTGAATACGCCGAACCTTGTCTGCATCAAGCTTGTACTTCAAATTGATTTTCTCCAACCCAAACTGTAAAGAAGAGTTATGAAAAATAAAAGTAAGAATTTTCTTCCCAATTTTCTCTAAGTACGCAACCCAAATATTCTTCTTCATAGCAACTCCAATATATTCCCCAAAAGGATCCTCGAATTGACCACCCCATCCAATTTCACCTCCTTCAAGTATGGTAACATTTTCTTTTTGCAATATTTTTTTATTTTTCCCTTTTGTAATTTTTTCCACCGGTTCTTCGTCAAAAACTAGCGATATACTCCAATCCACAACTAGATCTGGAATAATATTTGATGTGAATGGCCACGCAACGGTGTTTGGGGCTGAATTAGCTCAATCAAATGGCAAATGATTGTGTGCGGGCGTGCCAGAAAATAACTAACTTCACAAAACAAATTATTCTTTTCAATGTGATTTGAAACAACTAATTTATATCAGGCAACTGTGTTATCTGTTCGATTACCTCAATTAAGAGGATTTTTCCTTAAAGTGTCAACCAAAGCAAAGAACTGGTTTTCCTCAAATCAAAAAAGATGATTGAACACAAACGAACCTGAATCTAATAAAATGTAAGTGTGGGCTCCCGCGCCCGAAAGCGCTAACTCGAAGAGTCGCCACCCGGATTTTTGAGATGAATGATCCGAGAAACCGAGAGTTTGATTTGAAAAAGAAAGGTTTTTGGTCTAGCGAAAACGTTGAGATTTTGGATCCGAGAGCCATGTTACGAATGGGGAAGGTTTTGTTGAAAAAGCATCCCGCTCGCCCGGTAAAACCGGTCTCTACTAAGCATTTTAAATGGGGGATTTAATACCATTTGGAAAGCTTAACTTTAAAACATGTACTGGAAAAGGACACAGGATTAAATATAACAAATCGGCGTGCTTGGGTGCGCAGTGTATAGTATAAAATGAATGAACAATGTACAAGAATGAAACTAAATAAAAACAGGAGACTGCTATTGTGAACAGAATGCCGTATAATGTTTTAATATGTCGCACCGCATTTCGGGAATGCCGCACCGCATACCAAACGCACTGTGCGGTGTACTAAACAGAAACAGGAGATCACTACTATCAACAGAATGCCGTACAGTATTTTAATATGCCGCACCGCATTTTTGGAGTGCCGCGCCGCATACTAAAAGTATCGTGCGGCGTACCTGCCTGCACATTCCGAAATCAGTTTGCTTTTACATGACAGAACAAACCATAGGTCCACAAAATAGCCTTTTATGTTTTTCGAATATCTAAAAAAAATTATTTATGAGACCCTTTTTGTTCATCTTATCATATAAAATAATGTTAAAAACTTTTTAAAATGTTGAAAGATCTCACGAAGTAAAAAAAAAAAAAAAAAAAAAGGACTTTTAACGTGAAACTTATATCTAAAATGTACCCGCACGATCTTTAAGCAATATTAGCCGAAATATGAAAAGAAAAAGCAAGAAAAGAAAAGAAAAACTTTGAATGTAAAGTTCGTTTGAAACCCAAACTCGGTATAGAAAGACCGAGAAGTGCCTCGATCGGTTTCCCCTCAAAGCTGAAATTTGTTTATACCTTTTGATTGAAACTTAGATGTGCTTGAAGGTGGAGGAATAAAAATTGATTTGGATTGAGCTTGAGAGACTTGAGAGCAAATGGGTATAGAGAGAGAGAGATGTGTGTATAGTGATGATGGGTGCAAGAAGTTGTAGAGAGAAAATCAAAAGGGAGTATTTTTAGAGAGAGAGAGTGAGAGCCAAAAAAATGGCAGAGTAACTTTACTTGGAGTTGAAGGAGTACTTCTCAACTAGATAGGGGGTGTATTTATAGGCAAAAGAGCCAAGGATGATCACTAAAAGAGGGGAGGTGACTTTTGGGCCGAATAAAACTCATTTTCGGGCACAGACGCTCCTCCTGCAGGCGTTTCTGTGACTGTCAGAACTTTTTCTCAAGGTGCCGTGCGACGTAGTGGAGTCCCGTGCGAGAGAGTGATTTTTTGAATTTTCTAAGGTGCCGTGCGCCCTTTTGAAGTGCCGCGCGCTATATGAATCAGCACAGCACACCGAATTTCGCGAGGGCGCCCCGGACACTCCCGAACTCGGATTTGGACGCGGTTCGAAGCGTTGGAAAGCTTGTCGAGTCCTCTTTCTAACCCAATTGGTTTCACTCAAAGCCATTTTATACATTAAAATATGTGTCCATTTTACCCTCAGTGGGTCATAGAAAAAGTTATTTTTGACAAAGCAAACGCATCTTTCTCCTTTGCAATTGAACCGAGGGTCATCCTACATTATTGAAAAGGGTTTTCTTGAGGTTAGAGAAGGAGTAGCAAAGGAGTAGCAAAGGAGCAACAATTCAAGCCTCGAAGGTATATTTTTCCTTATTTCATCATCGGGGAAACTTAAAAATTATTCGAAGGTTCAAATTGGGGTGTCTACAGTAGTCCCTCTTTAACGGAACTTAGGTACCATTGCTTGGTATAAGTGACGTTAAAGATTAGACATCCCAATCCATCGCTCCAAAATCTTTAAGTTAAATGCAAGAATGCAATAAAGGTGGTCGCGCTCATGGAGCTGCCTACGTACCCCGTTGTAGGGATCAGATCAGCGTAGTTCGATTGGGACAATGCAAGTAAAGCGCATCCCGGAGGACAAATTGCAAGACAAAGCGAAATCCAAAGGACAAAGTGTGAGACAAATTGCAGTCCCGGAGGACGAAGTGCAGATAAGGTGCAGTCCCAGGGGACAAAGTGCAGATAGAGTGCGAGTCCCGGAGGACAAAGTGTTAGATAGAGTGCAATCCCGGAGGACGAACCACAGCTTGAGAAACTAAAAAAAAAAACAAGGCTCCCAGGTCGGTTAGACCATAGCCAGAGAAACGAAGAGACTTTAGGTGGATAAGACCGTAGCTTGAGAAACTAAGAGGCTTTTAGGTCGGTTAGACCGCAGCCTGAGAAATTAAGAGGCTTTTAAGTCGGTTAGACCGTAGCCCGAGAAATTAAGAGGCTTTTAGGTCAATTAGACCGTAGCCCGAGAGACGAAGAGGCTTTTAGGTCAATTAAACCGTAGCCCGAGAGACGAAGAGGCTTTTAGGTCAAATAGACCGTAGCCCGAGAGACGAAGAGGCTTTTAGGTCAATTAGACCGTAGCCCGAGAGACGAAGAGGCTTTTTGGTCAATTCGACCGTAGCCCGAGAAACTAAGAGGCTTTTAGGTCGGTTAGACCGTAGCTCGAGAGACGAAGAGGCTTTTAGGTCATTTAGACCGTACCCCGAGAGACGAATAGGCTTTTAGGTCAATTAGACCATAGCCCGAGAGACGAAGAGGCTTTTAGGTCATTTAGACCCCGAGAGACGAAGAGGCTTTTAGGTCAATTAGACCGTAGCCCGAGAGACGAAGAGGCTTTTAGGTCAATTCGACCGTAGCCCGAGAGACTAAGAGGCTTTTAGGTCAATTCGACCGTAGCCCGAGAAACTAAGAGGCTTTTAGGTCGGTTAGACCGTAGCCCGAGAGTCGAAGAGGCTTTTAGGTCATTTAGACCGTAGCCCGAGAGACGAAGAGGCTTTTAGGTCAATTAGACCGTCGCCCGAGTGACGAAGAGGCTTTTAGGTCAATTCGACCGTAGCCCGAGAGACGAAGAGGCTTTTAGGTCGGTTAAACCGTAGCCCGAGAGACGAAGAGGCTTTTAGGTCATTTAGACCGTAGCCCGAGAGACGAATAGGCTTTTAGGTCATTTAGACCGTAGCCCGAGAGACTAAGAGGCTTTTAGGTCAATTCGACCGTAGCCCGAGAAACTAAGAGGATTTTAGGTCGGTTAGACCGTAGCCCGAGAGTCGAAGAGGCTTTTAGGTCATTTAGACCGTAGCCCGAGAGACGAAGAGGCTTTTAGGTCAACTAGACCGTCGCCCGAGTGACGAAGAGGCTTTTAGGTCAATTCGAGTGGCCAGAGACGAAGAGGCTTTTAGGTCGGTTAAACCAGTAGGCCGAGAGGCGAAGAGGCTTTTAGGTCATTTAGACCAGAGCCAGAGACGAATAGGCTTTTAGGTCATTTAGACCGTGGCAGAGACGAAGAGGCTTTTAGGTCAATTAGACCGTGGCAGAGACTAAGAGGCTTTTGGTCAATTAGACCGTAGCTTGAGAGACGAAGAGGCTTTTAGGTCAATTCGACCATAGCCAGAGAGACTAAGAGGCTTTTAGGTCAATTCGACAGAACGAGAAACTAAAAGGCTTTTAGGTCGGTTAGACTGTAACCCGAGAGTCGAAGAGGCTTTTAGGTCATTTAGACCGTAGCCCGAGAGACGAAGAGGCTTTTAGGTCAATTAGACCGTCGCCCGAGTGACGAAGAGGCTTTTAGGTCAATTCGACCGTAGCCCGAGAGACGAAGAGGCTTTTAGGTCGGTTAAACCGTAGCCCGAGAGACGAAGAGGCTTTTAGGTCATTTAGACCGTAGCCCGAGAGACGAATAGGCTTTTAGGTCATTTAGACCGTAGCCCGAGAGACGAAGAGGCTTTTAGGTCAATTAAACCGTAGCCCGAGAGACTAAGAGGCTTTTAGGTCAATTAGACCGTAGCCCGAGAGACGAAGAGGCTTTTAGGTCATTTAGACCGTAGCCCGAGAGACGAAGAGGCTTTTAGGTCAATTAGACCGTAGCCCGAGAGACGAAGAGACTTTTAGGTCAATTCAACCGTAGCCCGAGAAACTAAGAGGCTTTTAGGTCAGTTAGACCGTATCCCGAGAGACGAAGAGGTTTTTAGGTCAATTAGACCGTAGTCCGAGAGACGAACAGGCTTTTAGGTCGGTTAGACCGTAGCCCCGAGAGACTAAGAGGCTTTTAGGTCAATTAGACCGTAGTCCGAGAGATGAACAGGCTTTTAGGTCAATTAGACCATAGCCCGAGAGACTAAGAGGCTTTTAGGTCGGTTAGACCGGAGCCCGAGAGACGAAGAGGCTTTTAGGTCATTTAGACCGTAGCCCGAGAGACTAAGAGGCTTTTAGGTCAATTAGACCGCAGCCCGAGAGACTAAGAGGATTTTAGGTCAATTAGACCGTAGCCCGAGAGACGAAGAGGCTTTTAGGTCATTTAGACCGTAGCCCGAGAGACGAAGAGGCTTTTAGGTCAATTAGACCGTAGCCCGAGAGACGAAGAGGCTTTTAGGTCAATTAGACCGTCGCCCGAGTGACGAAGAGGCTTTTAGGTCAATTAGACCGTAGCGCGAGAGACGAAGAGACTTTAGGTTGGTAAAACTGTAGCTCGATTGACTGAGATGCTTAGATCCTTTTGACTGTAGCTCGATAGATAAAGAAGCTTTAGGTCCTTTTGACCATTGCTTGATAAACAAAGAAGCTTAGGTCCTTTTGACCGTCGCCGATTGAATGAGAAGCTTAGGTCCTTTTGACCGTCGCCTGCAAGACCAAGAAGCATTAGGTTAGTTAGACCGCCGCTCAATAAACCAAGAAGCTCCGGCCCTTTTGACCGTTGCCAATTGAATGAGAAGCTTAGGCCCTTTTGGTCGTTGCGAATTGAGTGAGAAGCTTAGGCCCTTTTAACCGCCGCCGATTGGATGAGAAGCTTAGGCCCTTTTGGCCGTTGTGAATTGACTGAGAAGCTGAGGCCCTTTTGACCGTCGCCGATTGAATGAGAAGCTTAGGTCCTTTTGACCGTCACCGATTGAATGAGAAGCTTAGGTCCTTTTGACCGTCGCCGATTGAATGAGAAGCTTAGGCCCTTTTGGCCGTTGTGAATTGACTGAGAAGCTTAGGCTCTTTTGACCGTCGCCGATTGAATGAAAAGCTTAGGTCATTTTGACCGTCGCCGATTGAATGAGAAGCTTAGGTCCTTTTGACCATCGCCGATTGAATGAGAAACTTAGGTCTTTTGGACCGTCGCTCGAGAGACTAAGAAGCGTTAGGTCTTTTGGACCATAGCTCGATTAAATGAGAAGCTTAGGTCTTTTGGACCGTCGCTCGAGAGACTAAGAAACGTTAGGTCTTTTGGACCATAGCTCGATTAATTGAGAAGATTAGGTTTTTTGGACCGTCGCTTGAGAGACTAAGAAGTGTTAGGTCTTTTGGACCATAGCTCGATTACATGAGAAGCTTAGGTCTTTTGGACCGTCGCTTGAGAGACTAAGAAGCGTTAGGTCTTTTGGACCATAGATCGATTAAATGAGAAGCTTAGGTCTTTTGGACCGTCGCTCGAGAGACTAAGAAGCGTTAGGTCTTTTGGACCATAGCTCGATTAAATGAGAAGCTTAGGTCTTTTGGACCGTCGCTCGAGAGACTAAGAAGCTTTAGGTCTTTTGGACCATAGCTTGGTTGAATGACTTTTGGATAACATTCGAGATTCGCAATTTGGCACTCGACAACATTGATGACAACATTCGTTTTTGTTTTTTTTTTTGAAAAATAGGGGACACATCTAATTACCTTTTTTGCTTTACTATCTTTGGCCGGTGACTGATATCTTGGATTTTGGGCTAGAATTCGCCTGCGGTGAGGGCTTGAATTTGAGTTGGAGTTTGTTTTTTGTCAGGGCTTGAGTTTTGGGCTGAAACTTTCCTTTGATCAAGGCTTGAGCTTTGGGCTGAAGTTTGTGCCCGAGTTTTGAAGTTAGGCATATGCTAGCCTCGGTAGATGACATCGAGTTGTGGTGCCCCAGTGAATGACGAACCCCAGTTCTGATGGTTTTGACAAGCAATCGTCCAAGCGCAGTCCAGGCTATGGTTTCACTCGGGTATTAACACTCTCCTTTTGCGCTCTAAATTTTGCCTAGTACCGCCCTTTCGGGTTTTCGGTCTAGCGAGCTCTTTTGATTAACTGCCTTAACTTTTGCCTAAGCCGCCCTTGCGGGTTTTCGACCTAGCAGGCTTTTGCTCTAATTTTTGCTTGGGTCTGCCTGCCCTTGCGGTTTTCAGCCCAACGAGCTTCTCTCAGGGGTGGTATTCTTCCATGCATTGAAATGACTTCCACGAGTCGAGAATTGACCAAACCGGGATGACTCTTTTGACAAAGTGGGTGGATTTGGACAAGACTATGTTGATGCAAATGAGGGAGAGAAAGATGAAGTGACTTTTGAATGGTGCCCCTGATTGGACGAAGAGTTTGACTATTTGAAATGGCAGACACGCCCAGGTTCTTGGAATTCTCCTTTTGGAATTTCGAAATTATTTCACTCCATCAATTGATTTTCATTCAAATCTTTTGATTTGTCAAAACACGAGAGTTTTTATCATGAACCGTGCCCCAGGTTGCTGATGATGACCACAATTTGAATTTTTGCTTTGAGCATTGCTTTGACTTTTTCTCCATGTATTGATCTTCGGTCATGCCTCTTAACGCCTAGGGTTCTTGCTATCAAGTTGCGCTTTCCAATCTTAAATGACTTTTTAGGTTGTAATGTGGGCCATGGTTTGGGCTTAACAAAGAATGGACAATTGGCTCAAAAATTTCACTTTCTTTTGGGTTTTCAAAGCTAGCAGCTATCTTTGAATTGTAGGTGCCTTCTTTTCATTTTTCATTTGCTTTCTCGTGCCTTTAATGCCTTTCAGTGTGTTCGGCACGTTTCATCATGTTGATGGTTTGAATCTTGATGTGTTTAGCACTTTCACTCTTTTGATGCTTTGAATTTCAATATTTCTTCTAGCACTTTTATTTTGCATTTCACCCCGATGCGGGGGATAACTGGCTAGCTGGGGTTCAAAGAATTTGATTGGGGCTCAAAAAGGGGCTATCAAAAGATATATTTTTATACGTAGGATGAAAGAAACGATGGCATTTCTTCATTTTGGATTGCGCAACCTAACAATTGAATCCTAGATGCTCCATTGAGAGGCTTTTGTTTGCATGCTCTAACTTTTGCCTAGGTCGAATTTTGAAGTTTTGACCTAGCGAGCCTTTTCAGAGTCGCGACATTGCTTCCTAGAATGGATATGGCATCGGGAAGTGGTGCCTTGAAATTCTTCTTCTTTCATGAGGTGAGGGTTCAATCAAAAATCATCTCGTATTTTGAAGTGATTATCATGATTTTCAACTGACGGTAGAAAATAATTTCAAAATCCTGAGTTTATTACGGAGATATGACGTTCAAAAGACAGCGACCGAACCACCAGGAGCTGATTCAAAAATCGTGACCGAACCTTAGGATTGACTCGAATGCTTGTGACCGGGCCTCAGGATGAGGCTGCCTACGTATCCAATAGAGGAATCAGGTCACAACGTAGTTCAGACCCACGAAACTGACACTCTATTTTTTTATTTTTTTTTTTGAGTCTTACAGACTTGAAATTGAAAACACACAGACTCAATAGTGAAAGCATGAAAGACTCGAGGTACAAACTGACTCAAACATGAAGATGGTTATTTAGAGGACAAGGACTCGAAACTTTAAAACTCCCAGACTCGTGGAAGGTCGGACCGTTGCATGACTCTTGATGGTTTACCCTTCTTTGCTGAAAAAGGCGGAGTTGATACAAGGATTGCGCTTGGTCATGATATCTGGCTGTGGTGGAGGGATGATTCTGTCATCGATGAGGTCTTGGATAGCATGGGGAAGGCGGATGCATTCATCAGTAACATGACTAGGCATTTGATGGAAGGCGCAGAAGGCATTGGGGTTGTGATTTGTTGAAAGGTTTTGAGGTAAAGGAGTTTGGGAGAGTGGCTTGATAAGACCAGTTTTGAGGAGCTTTTCATAAACTAGGGATTGAAGTTCAGGGAAATGGGAGAAGGCCCTCCTTGGTTTGGTTCTGCGACTGAGTTGAGGGTCCATGGTGGCGCCCGTGGTGCCCCTACTTGCTTTGTAACTGTATAGCCTTCTGCTATCAATGGGACAAACCCTTTTGCCTCTGGGATTGATCTCATGTACTTCTGCTGAGACAATATGCAGGTCAACACTGGTTTCGATCAAGGGTCCAGTATCTTTCTTCGAGTGAGCCCTAGCGTCATGAATTTCAGCCAGGTCCTTGAACATTTCTGAGAGCTTCACTTTTGAGAAAAGTTTGTCAGCCCTGTCAGCCCCTAGGTCCCCAACATCATCATTCAGTCCAACATTTGTGTTCGGGATTATGGAGGTAAAAAGGTTAACCAGCCCTTGGACCAAAATTAGCATCTTGTCCATTTTCTGACTCATTTCCTCCACAGTCTTTTTTAGCTCATTCAATTCTGTCTGCCCTGCCATTGAGGTGATCGGAGAATGCGGTGTGGTTTTGTGTAGGATGGGTGGCTCAGTGCTGACAGTAAAGCAAAAATTGAATTTTAGATGAGTCCCAGACGTTTTTTTTTTTAAAAAGGAAGAACATGTCATGTACGTGTCGTCGATCTTGATGTTGTCCTAAGGTCTAACCCAGGCTGGTCTCACTTAAAGCATTGCATAGATGGTTTCCAACAACCACGGGTAGGTTGTTTAGCAGGGATAGACCCAACGCCTTTATTATGTCCATCCAAGACAAAGCAATAAGATTGCTGTAACTAGCTTTCCCAGACCGAGGGCAGTTTGGGCACGGCGAACACCGAAGGTATCACAAACTCTGTGTATTTAGAGTCTCCTAGACTGTCCTAAGGACTTACCATGGTTTAAATCTCACTTAGGACGTTTGTACAGAAGATTTCCGATAGCCCGGGTAGGTGCCGTCAAGCAGGTTGGATTCCGAGCGGGTCGGAACCAGAGCCAATCTCCTTACCGTGACCATCCGAGACAGAGCAATGTGACTACCGGAATCCAGATACGCACGCACCTAAGGCTAGACCCAAACCAAGGGAGCCGTTCGGATACGGCAAACACCAGAGGTATCACAAACTCCATGGATTTAAAGTCTCCTAGACTGTCCTAGTGGACCTACCGTGATTCAAATCTCACTTAAGACGTTTGTACAGAAGATTTCCGATAGCCCGGGTAGGTGCCGTCAGGCAGGTTAAATTTCGAACGGGTCGGAACCAGAGCCAATTTCCTTACCGTGACCATCCCAGACAGAGCAATGTGACTACCGGAACCCAGATACGCACGCACTTAAGGCTAGATCCAAACCAAGGGAGCCGTTCGGGCACGGCAAACACCGGAGGTATCACAAACTCCATAGATTTAAGGTCTCCTAGACCGACAGCGCGATCTCTAAAAATTGCCTCAATCCTTAGTGTTTCTTTTAACAGTGTATCCTTTAATTAGGAATGACAAGACTTGGGAGATGGCAAAACAAATTAAATCCCCAATATTTTTCATTCAAAGTTCTGATTTTGGGTTTAGAAACTGTTTGGCATAAATGACGTGATACTGTAACCGAGGCAGTGTAAGCGACATGACGCCATTAGCCTAAGCGGTGTACGTGACTTGGCACCGTAACCTAAGTGGTGTGAGTATCCCGGCATTGTAGCCCAATTGTTTTCTTAATCCATTGAATTCTTGATTGCAAAATGTATTGACGACTTAACAAATTTTGACATCCCCGAGGCTTTATCGTTCCAAGGATCAGTTGATTTAGAGAACGTGCATGTAATCAGACGCACGACTCTTTATCGGGTCTTGGCAATCTTTTCAGACCACATGGCGTAGGAGAGAAGGGCGAAGGACGAGGCAGGAGTTTGTGCGAGTTCTAGAAGACAAGTAGACGAGTGCCTAACAGACCATGTGCATTGAAGTGCGATGATACGGCACGTGAGCACAAAAATGCATCAAACTGGATATAACGCATAGTTCTAACAAACGAGTCACTGTCTGAACTTTGGAAGGTTCTATGCACATAAGTCGTCGTTGTTGTCACCGTCCTAATTTCCTACAGACCTACCTCAGCTCCGAATCTCACTCAGGATATGACTGTACCAAGGGTTTCAGCAGCCACGGGTAAGTCGTGTCAGGCAGGTTAAATTCAGAATGCTTCGGAATCAGAGCCAATCTCCTTATCTTGACCATCCGAGACAAAGCAATAAGGTTGCTGACACCTAGATACAAGCACATCCTAGGGCTAGATCCAGACCAGAGGGGCCGTTCGGGCACGGCGAACACCGGAGGTATCTCAAACTCCATAGATTTTAAGTCTCTTAGACTCACAGAAAACGGTTTTAAAAAAAGTTACCACGATCCTCAGAGTTTCTTTTGATAATGCATCCTTTATAAACAACGAAGCTTAAGAGATGTCAAAACAAACTAAGTTTTAATTATTATTTTTTTTAAAGGTTCAATTTTTGTTTTTGAAATGACGTGGTAAAAATGACGCGGCATTATGACCAGGTGGCGTGAGCGACGTGGCACTATTAGCCTAAACGGTGTAAGTATCACATCATTAATACTTTAGTCATTCCATTTTTTTGGTATTTGAACATTTGATTGAAAGATGTATCGAAGACTTAGTAAGAATTGATTTCTCTCAAACGCGTCATTTTAAGAACTAATTAGTATTAAGTAACGTGCGTCCCATGAGGCACGACTATTCATCGGGTGTTAGCAACTTCCTAAAGACCGTAGAACCTAAAATTATTCTAAAAGGCGGATTAACTTATCGGCGGGGACCTGACCTCTAGAACGTATGAATGCAATGATGTATGAATGATATACATGTACAGAAAAAAAATGCACATAAACAGGATATATCACATAAGTCCTAACCATGGGTTCCTGTCCTAATTGGGAAAGTTCTACGGCTATATACAAGTGCAAAAGGTCGGTTTTGGTCTCAAAAGGGTTCCCCGGACTAGAGCCAAGATGTACTATCCCATGTCAAGTGTATTGCAAGACAATGGTCGAACAGCACGATGGCCCATCATAGTCGAGAGTTGCTAGGCATCCCGGGAGAGCTTGTCACCAGTAAACCGGGCAAGATAGCCGAAACATACTAGCGAGACTTGTGCGGTGCATAGTGTAAAAAAAAGTTAAGATTTTCAAATGA
Organism: Rhododendron molle; assembly: GCA_025413875.1. Classification (NCBI taxonomy): domain Eukaryota; kingdom Viridiplantae; phylum Streptophyta; class Magnoliopsida; order Ericales; family Ericaceae; genus Rhododendron; species Rhododendron molle. The sequence goes on along the minus strand of CM046388.1, from coordinate 20,360,488 downwards.
TTTTAAATCCCCCAAGAAAAATGCTTTTCAAGCTTGGCTCTCTTGATTATTCAATACTTTTTATTCTTTTTTTTTTTAAAAAAAAAGCATAAATAAAGTATTGAATAAAAGTCCCCAGTAGAGTCGCCACTGTGGGCTCCCGCGCCCGAAAGCGCTAACTCGAAGAGTCGCCACCCAGATTTTTGAGATAGATGATCCGAGAAACCGAGAGTTTGATTTGAAAAAGAAAGGCTTTTGGTCTAGCGAAAACGTTGAGATTTTGGATTCAGGAGCCATGTTACGAACGGGAAAGGTTTTGTTGAAAAAACATCCCGCTCGCCCGGTAAAACCGGTCTCTACTAAGCATTTTAAATGGGGGATTTAATACCATTTGGAAAGCTTAACTTTAAAACATGTACGGGAAAGAGACACGGGATTAAATATAACACATCGGCGTGCTTGGGTACGCAGTGTACAGTATAAAATGAATGAACAATGTACAAGAATGAAACTAAATAAAAACAGGAGACTGCTACTGTGAACAGAATGCCGTGTAATGTTTTAATATGTCGCACCGCATTTCGGGAATGCCGCACCGCATACCAAACGCACCGTGCGGCGTACTAAACAGAAACAAGAGATCGCTACTATGAACAGAATGCCGTACAGTATTTTAATATGCCGCACCGCATTTTTGCAGTGCCGCGCCGCATACTAAAAGTACCGTGCGGCGTACCTGCCTGCACATTCCGAAATCAGTTTGCTTTTACATGACAGAACAAACCGTAGATCCGCAAAATAGCCTTTTATGTTTTCTGAATATCTAAAAAAAAATGATTTATGAGACCCTTTTTGTTCATCTTATCATGTAAAATAATATTAAAAGTTTTTTGAAATATTGAAAGATCTCACGAAGTAAAAAAATGAACTTTTAACATGAAACTTATATCTAGAATGTACCCGCACGATCTTTAGGCAATATTAGCCGAAATATGAAAAGAAAAAGCAAGAAAAGAAAAGAAAAGAAAAACTTTGAATGTAAAGTTCGTTTGAAACCCAAACTCGGTATAGAAAGACCGAGAAGTGCCTCGATCGGCTCCCCTCAAAGCTGAAATTTGTTTATACCTTTTGATTGAAGTTTGGATGTGCTTGAAGGTGGAGGAATAAAAGTTGATTTGGATTGAGCTTGAGAGACTTGAGAGCAAATGGGTATAGAGAGAGAGAGGTGTGTATAGTGATGATGGGTGCAAGAAGTTGTAGAGAGAAAATCAAAAGGGAGTATTTTTAGAGAGAGAGAGTGAGAGCCAAAAAAATGGCAGAGTAACTTTACTTGGAGTTGAAGGAGTACTTCTCAACTAGAGAGGGGGTGTATTTATAGGCAAAAGAGCCAAGGATGATCACTAAAAGAGGGGAGGTGACTTTTGGGCCGAATAAAACTCATTTTCGGGCACAGACGCTCCTCCTGCAGGCGTGGCCAACAGCTTTCTGTGACTGTCAGAACTTTTTCTCAAGGCGCCGTGCGACGTAGTGGAGTCCCGTGTGAGAGAGTGATTTTTTGAATTTTCTAAGGTGCCGTGCGCTCTTTTGAAATGTCGCGCGCTATGTGAATCAGCACAGCACACCGAATTTCGCGAGGGCGCCCCGGACACTCCCGAATTCGGATTTGGACGCGGTTCGAAGCGTTGGAAAGCTCGTCGAGTCCTCTTTCTAACCCAATTGGTTTCACTCAAAGCCATTTTATACATTAAAATATGTGCCCATTTTACCCTCAGTGGGTCATGGAAAAAGTTATTTTTGATAAAACAAACGCATCTTTCTCTTTTGCAATTGAACCGAGGGCCATCCTACATTGTTGAAAAGAGTTTTCTTGAGGTTAGAGAAGGAGTAGCAAAGGAGTAGCAAAGGAGCAACAATCCAAGCCTCGAAGGTATATTTTTCCTTATTTCATCATCGGCGAAACTTAAAGATTATTCGGAGGTTCAGATTGAGGTGTCTACAGTAAGTTTGTATGCAAACACTCTTGAGATTTTACTAAAACCAATGCAAAAATATAAGCGCACTGAATTTAATCGAAAGTGAGCTTATAAATAATTAAGAGGACTGAACACAAACAAACCTGAATCTAATCGAAGGTAAATTTGTGCACAAACACTCTCGAGATTTTCTAAGACTAATGCAGCAATATAAGCACACTGAATTTAATCAAAAGCGAGCCTATAAACGATTAATCTTTGGCAAGAAGAAGACTGAAAGAAATAAGAAACTTGAATTTAATCAAAAGTAGTCTTACATGCAAATAAGCCTTCGACTTACAAATTAAACTAAACTAAGTCCTAAACTACGATAAATTTCTGAGCAATCATATTGAGTATGAGTTGTCAGATGATAAGATTTTTTTGTCGGGGGGTTTCTCTTCAACTTCTTCTTCTATTTATAGACGCCGAGCCTGCCTTCGAACTGCCCATGATTCCTCAAAACACGGTTGAGTGGAGCCTTCGAACGGTTACTCGGATTGATTCCCTCAGAGTTCTCTCTCCACGTTTGCTAATATTGATCATGGATGTCTTCTGAATCGTGGGCTTCCTGCTTCCATGTAACGTGGCTTAATGCATTACGACTGGATTTTATAAATAATTCTCTGCATCCATGTTTAATTGCTGCATAAAATAAGAGATTAACCACCGTTCGATGGTTTTAATGAGTAATCAACGGCTAAACCTAATTACCATCTTAATTATCCACAATTGACGCTCAAACGATGCCGTTTCCCATCAAAACGATACCGTTTAGTACTAAAATAATATCGCCATTAACCCTATGATCCCTTGTATCTCGGGCCCAAATGAGATATGTTCTGATAGCCAAAGCATTGTTTGATGCCACGTGTAATTTCCTCATTAGGTGGCGTATTTTAGGATGTAAACAAACAGTAGCTTCATTCACAATTGTCCTCCCCCTCGACTAATGATTACCAGCCAAAGGTTTAGTGATAAAAACATCATCCAATACCTCCTCCTCTTTCGGAAACCGAGGTTGAATCGAACGATGGCAAGGCAGGTTTCCACCAACAGACAAGGCAGCAATCTAATCGGCTAGCGCACCAAACGCCTCCTCCATCCACTGCTCAAATTGTTGAAACATCTCCTCCATTCGTGCTTCTCGTGCAGCTTTATTTCGTTCATACACATCTTCGGCAACAACATAATGACCATAACGGAATCCTTGTCGCACCATGATCCGGAATCGAGCATAGGCTCTGATACCAACTGATGCAGGGAGGCGTGTCGAAATAAAAGAATGCGCAACAAGGACAATCACGAACAAGTATGAACTAAAGGTACTCCCTCTACGAACACACAATAATGAGAAATAATCTCAAATTTCATTAATCAATCATAAACAACTCCCTTGCCCAAAGGCTTACAACAATTATTTATAATAGTAGCAATGCTAGAACTAAAACGGAAACAAAATACTATGAAGAAACTCTAATTCTTGCAGACAAAGAAAACAATAAAAAGGAAATAAAATCAACCTAAATAAGAAAACTCAATACTCTAGGTAATTTATGCTAATACGAAAAGATTCCTAATAAAATACTAATTGCAAAATAATAAACTAAAATTTCTATATTTCTTAAATAATTAAAATATTGATCTGCATCAGATCTCCCCAAATGTGAGATGGACTTTCAAATGATTGATCCATCCTGTAAAGTATAACTCAGAGTCATAAACTCAAGGGAGGTGATGGTGTAGTATAATTTGAAGTTAGGGTTGTGTATGTGATGTGTAGAGAGCAGGAGAGGTGAGAAACCTGCATCAATTTGTATGGGAAGAGATCCCTATTTATAGAGATTAGGAGAAACTTGATCGGAATTTAATTAAATTTGAAAATAGAGTTAATTTCACATAAAAACTTTATCTAAAAGTGTTCAGAACGTGTGCACCAAGTAAAACGTTCAGGCTCGATAAGGTTGAACTGAATCAAAAACCTAAAGAAGTTTCTAAATTTACAGCAAAATTGATTTCGCATCTGTGAAATTGATCTCGCAGCCTTAATGTCGATCTCACGTATTTCCAGGCTGCACGAAAGGCCAAACTTCGTAGGTTTGCTTCGAATTCTTCCAAACTTTGATTTATGCGTGGTTTGAAGCGTTGAAAAGTTAGTTAAGTCTACTTTCTAATTCAAGCGGTTTGGACCCAAAATAATATTTATACAAAAAGATATAACCATTTTACCCTCAGTGAGTAAAAAAAAAAACTCATTTTAGTTATCTCCCCGTTTTAAAGAGTTTTAAAGTACTAAAATACGGTGGAATCCAACCTTGAAAATATGGAAGCTTTTCCCATGAAAATTGGGTTGAAAGCAGAATAAATCAAAGATCGTTGGAGCGCTAAAACACGTTTTAAGTGTTACATGGAACTCAGAGTATCCACAATGCTATAATCAAAAGTAAAAAGTTTTTAAAGTTAACAATATTGGTACAAAATATAGCTCACAATGCTATAATCAAACTTAACAACCTTTTTAGAAATAATCAAATTTTGGTCTTTGGATAGCCAAAACTAGCAACCTTTTGACAATAACCAAATTTAATAAATCCTATATATTCTCAATCAAATACTCCAATCATTATAGAAAAATGTTCTCTCTCTCTCTCTCTCTCTCTCTCTCTCTCTCTCTTCGAACAATATTTTCGAAAAAAATATTTTACTAAAAAATTGTTTTTTTTATTTAGAAAACAGTTTTTCCCCAAAAAAAAGTTTCAAAAACTTTTTCTATTTCTAGTAAATAATTTTTATTAGTTTCAAAATTATTTTCTACTCACAATTTTTTGTAGTTTGAAAAGATGATGTGACAAGTTTTAATTATCCAATTTTGATTATGTCATTGTAGACATCTACGTTCCTAATCTTAGCAATCTCTTAAATGAATAATCAAAAGCTGATGTAGCAATTTTTGATTATAGCATTGTGTATACCCTCACATCCCTAATTCTAAAGTGTTTTTCCACTCCTTGTGAGTTCCACATAGTTGATAAGACTTCTCATACCTAGTCAAAGTATCGGAAACATCTATTGCCTTTGTTTACACAAAAAGCTCAGCAATTCAAGGCATCACGTCCACTAATTAGCAGGTAAATCGGATAGTGTGTTACCATGAAGGATCATGACTAAAAGCTACCTAACCTGATGTATAAAATTTCAGCATGTACTCTCTCTATCGTTGCATTGTTTATCTAGCAAAATTTATTCATGGGATTTTTTTTTTTTTTTTTACTCTAGTTTTAGAATACATATTGGTTTGTTCAAAAACCATTTAGAGTGAATGAAAATTGACTTCATTTATCTCCACTAAATAAATTTGAAAAAAACTTCAGATTTGCAGAGTACAGAAAATGAAAGGGAAAAGATAGAAAATACGTACAATCCATTGTATAGAATTCAATGGAATTTATGGACGTAATGAAATAACAGCACCTTTTTATTTCAATCCTCAAAATGGCCTTACCTCATCATGAACAAATGAAAAGGGGTATGGGTACCAAATAGCAAAATACAGAAATATATGCCAAATAACAATAAAGAAAAGTAAAACTTATCTTCGCTCTTCTACCTTCCTATCATTTTTGCTCTTTGGATTATTAATCCTATTTTACCAGGCAGATATGCTTGTTGTATAGTATTTCCCATTTTCTTCTTACTGGCATTCGTTATAATGGCGTCGACTAAAGTGAAGATTTCTGTAAAACAGTGCTCGACATGGTTATACACAGGAAAAGGGGTTTAAAAAAAAAACAAGTGAGTACCAGAGACATGAACAGACAAATAATATATTGATGCAGAAGTGTAGAATATAAAGAAAATATGAAGTCACTATGAGTTTATTATAGAAAGAACCACCAAAGGTAATTTTAGCACATGATGGCAGGCTCAAATGTTACTGTAATCAGAAAGATGATGATCTACAAGTATTAGCAAACTCTTCCCATCAAGTCGATCCATGTACCAACTAGTTCTCCGCATAACAATGCTCTTGATATGTTCTCAGGCCCGTAAGATCGAATACACAACTGCAGGAATAAAAAGAAAGTCAGAACAAAATATAATGAAGATAATCATTTCCTGGCAAATGGCTTTACACTGGCCATTTCAGCAGCAGCTTAAAATCTCCTATTTTACTGCGCAGAAGGAAAGACCATAAAGCTATACATTCTTTATTTTCAAGCATGTAGGCAAAAACAAATAGACGATAACATAATCATGGTAACAATCATAACAAAATACCTCCAATTTCCACAGAGAGCATACATCAGAAACCAGCCCATCCAGCAGGTTGAGAAGCCGACTTGTTCTCTATGTTCTTTGGCTCGCCAAAGTGCTGAGAACTAAACTCACTACCAGGTCTAGAAATATGAGAGGAGGTAGGAACTGCTGTGAAGTTATCTGTTCCAAAACCCCATTTGTCGCTGCCTGAATGTGATGGAGTAGCTGGTTTGTTCTGGTTACCATTCCTTGTCCTAACAGATTTGGGAGTATCATTCATAGACATTGGTTGTGGCAAGGGATTATCAGCGAAAGCCTGCCATTGCTTAGGTACTGGACTTGGGCTAGTATTGTCAAATAATCCTTGTTGAAGTTCCCAAACAGTACCTTCAAGTTTCTCGCTTTGCTGCGATCAGAATGAAAAACAACCCCATATTATTCATGCTATATTAAATAGACAGGTAGAGTTTGGTATGCCGGAACAAATGTGAGAAGGAATGGAATGATCAATCCTAGGCCTCCTAGTGGATGGCCATTCCATTTCAGCTTCATTCCAGTGAACCAAACGCTACATATAGGTAGGCAAGTATTTAGTACAGCAGGAATAAATACCGTTGCGGTGACTTTAGGTTGAAATGAAGGAGATGTTTGGTCTTTTGAAGCTTCTCTATTTGGTGATTGGGTTCTAGCAGCAATTTCTTGCTTGAGCTCTTGTATCTCCTGTCTCTGAGTTCGGCAAATGGCAGAAAGCTTTTCATATTTGGAGGTTATTTCAGCCTTTTCCATATTAGCTTGCTTCAACTCTTCTTTAAGCCTCTTTACCTCAGCTGCCAACTCTTCTTCGTGGCATGATTTCTTACTCTCGATTCCTGGGCTCACTTTATTGGTATCAAATTCAGTAACAAAAGTGTTGAACGCCTCATTTGGGAAAGCAGGTTTGCTATCAGGGTTTGCCATTTTTTTCCTTCCGCTGATATGACCTGAATCCTCCTTGAAAAATTTTAATTCAAAGTCCTTGGAAGGGCCTCCTTCCTCAGTTCGGCTGACAGATTTTACGTGCACATTTTTTAGTGCGCTAGGATTATGGCCAAAAACCTGCCTCTCTGGATGATCCTGATCATGTCTTGATGTGTCATCATCAAATTTGGGCCCTTTTTGGTCCTCCACAATAAGTGAGTCCTTAGCATGCTGAGTGGACCAGAAAGCCCCAAGAGCCCCTCCACTGTCCTTGGAATTGTTAACTGGTGTGGGTGATGCACTCCTTGTAGGTTCTGATTGTGGTGGGGCTGGTGGACTCCTACGAGGCGTTGGTTGAGTTTTAGTCACAGGTTTTGGAGTCCCTGACGAACAACCATAACTATCAGAATATTTAAACTGGAAAAAGAACTTTCCGAATAAATATTCTCATCCCTTAATACAACTTTGGAAACCTAGGCCCAGTTCGATTGCTATTAAAACAGTCCTGCAGAACGCTTTTAGAAACTGTTTTTCTAAACACCCAAGCTCTCAATCAAATTTATTTTCAAACAAGATTTTTTTTTGACAAGTGGGAAAATGCTTTGGTGGCATAAAGAATTTGTTTTGAAAAAAATTTGCTTGGAAACAGGTACTCTATTGCCTCGAGACTACTGTTCATCAAACATGTTTTTTGGGTTCTTGAAAAACAAAGAGCAGAAAAAACAGATAACAAAAACAACACCGATCGGGTCCTTGGGACTTCCCCATTACTCTGCCCAGCATTAGCATATTATTCAATCAAAATTTGGCAGTAATGCGGAAAAAAAAGGTCTAGCATGATACGTAACTCATGAAGAGTATTTAGTCTACTGAGTTCCAATGCCTAAATACTGATGTAAGCAAGGATAACGTCCTTACCTTCATGCACATCGGTACCTGGTTGGTGAATCTCTGGTGGTCTATCGGGTAACGATTTCTGTAAATCATCTGGTAACAAATCATTAACACGAAACCAAACCTGCCACCAAACAGAAGACAACAGCATCAGTAAGCAAATAGATGCTCTTGGCACCTATTATTGCCAGTGTAATAAAAATCTAAACTAACCTAATTTCATCGAGATGAATGGCCAATCAAGCAAAGCGCTTGCCTGCGTGATGTCTGGTCTGGCATCTGGTGAAGACTGAAGCAAATCATTGATTAGGCTTATAATGGATGAGCTGTATTTTGGTAAATCTGGAATGCGGTAGTTCCCGTTTAGAATTTGTAGCTTTGATTCACCATCAAATGCAGACTTGAAGTAGCATATGCGAAAGAGAAGACAACCTAAGGCCTGCAGAATAACAGAATAACTTGGATGTTCATCAAACATCCCAAAAGCTAAATCCGATGAGGCAAATCAAGGTTTTCAAAGGCCAAGATGAGGCTCACATCACGCGAGGCATCCAAAAAAATGCCTCAAGCCTTTTTGCGCACTTTATGCGAGGCTTACGCTTCTTTGGAACGACATGACCTCACTCCCTCAAGCGCATTGACATGTAATATAAGTATGCTTTTATGAGAAAATTAGTGTACTAGCTCTAGGTGACATATAGATATAGTTTAGCTGGATAGAGCTAAAGACAGTAAAATATGAACATATATCAACATCCAGATTAATTCTAAGCTTAGAGGAGCTTTTCTGACTTAATTTCAGCATTGATATTATTCTCTCTCTCTTCTTCTTGAATGATATTACATATCTACATTTGAAACAAGGTTTCTAATTGTTTATGCCGCGACGCCTCCAGGCGTAACCTCGCCTCATGAGGGTTATAACGCTTTGCATTGCTCATTCGCTTTTAAAAAAACACTGACACAAACAGAGTCAACTGTTTCAAAATCCTTCATATATTCACAAGGTATAACAACTTACCCAAATATCCACCTTCTCATTTATGACTTCTTTCAGGAACAAATCCCACATCTAAGTCAAGAAACAAGACAGGAGTCAACATTTACACCAGCTATGACTATAAGTAATCAAACATAAATTACTTCCTTCAACCTCGGGGGCTCTATAGGCAGGTGTTGTGTGCTTCCGGATATTGTCTTCTTCTATTCCCATTTCTTCAGGCCTTTCAAACCTCTTGTGATTAGTAGAGGTACTTCCAAAATCACATAATTTCCATAAACCATCAGGCCCCAGCAAAACATTCTCAACCTTCAAGTCTCTGAAGCACAGAATTTTAGAAGGCAAAGAAGTAATTTTTTATGAGTACATTGCAAGAAAAGCTTTTGCAAACCCCAAAAGGGTAAGCATAAAAGCACTTATCACCAAAGGAATTGAGTATATCATATAATACTTCGTTGAATCAAATTTCCTTTCTCATTTTCCACGGGAAATAGATAATGCTTGGATTTTAGCCAGCAGGCCCAGATTCTTGGGAAGATAATCAGTTAGACAAGTTGTCCTTACCAAATGGAAAAGAAGTTTCTACAAATCTATAGAGCAAACTGAAAAGCATATATTTTGATCAAGTATCAGTAATCTTTACCGATGAGCGATGGGAGGGGACTGGCAATGCATCGCAAAGACTGCATTACAGACATCCCTAAATATCACAAGGATTTGCTTCTCCTCAAAATATCCAGCTCCCCTACTCTCCAGCATGTTGACCAGGGACTTCTCACAATGTTCCATCACAAGGAGTGCCTCCTTTGTCCGCCCCATATCAAAGATAGCATGGGCACAAAGCATGACGACATTAGGGTGCCCCCTTAGAGATTTCATCACAGATATTTCTTTCTTCACAACTTCCAGAGATTCCTCGTCATTACATATAATGTGCTTTAAGGCATACTGCTTTGAACCGTGTATTGCATCCCGAGCCAAGTAAACACAAGAGAATCCACCCTCAGCAATGGCATTGCGGACATGGATTTTCAAATTGCCAATGTCAATGGTGCGGCCTTCAAGACCAGTTTGCTCTTTGTGCCCAAATGGTTTGAACCTCCACATGATTGGCGGAGATCTAACAAAGACAAAGCATCATAGTTTGACATTATAAACATGTGAAATTGGATAGAGGAATGAGTAAGATATACTCACATCGTTGGATACTTCAAGCAAAATGCTGCTTTTTATTACATATTGAAGCAAGGATTTGTTATTCCAGAACATATAGCACCATAAATTTTAACTATGCATGCCAGATCATATCTGCTATCAACTTTTAAAAGTAAACTGAAGTTTTTAGAAAGCTGCAACTTTTGATCTAAATATGATGGAGGCTAGGGCACATATCCAAGACAGAGAAATACACTTATATCCCTAGGACCCTAGACAAGTTGATTACTTTAAATAACCTTCCATTTTCGAACATAAGGTAGGCGAACTCTATAACGTCTCGGAGACACTTCACTCGAGAGATTTGACAATTCCCAAAGCAGGAAATAGCATGTAAAGTAGGGGTGAATTGGTGAAATCAGGTTGGGTCGATCTGGTTTTTGGGGTATGTTGGACTCCAAAAACAAAAATGGGGACAACAAATTGTTTTGGGCTTGAGGCAAAAGTCTCCAATCATGTTTAGCATTTAGGGTTTAAGATGGACAGCAAGGATTTAACCTACACCACTAAAGAATTTGCCATCCCATTCAGTGCAAAAGGGTATAGATCGTAGAATATTTCCTTCGCTTAGGTCGGGTTTGGGAGTAATTTCAGGCAACTGAGACCGAATCGCAAATCAAGAATTTATTTCCCCCAAAAATCAAAACCGACCGATCTTATGCTCGGGCCAACCAAACCCTGAAATGTTCGGTGGGTTTTATTTTCATCCCCAAGGTAAAGGGACAAAATAATCAAAAATTATGTCAGGTATATAGGAAACTAGGACTATTCTGTGGTTTCTAATGGCAGGCATGGAATATATGCTACTTTTACAAGTGCATTCCCCATAAAGAAGTAATCAGTGGCAGATACATACAGAGGAAACCCTAATCGCAGCATTCTCATTTCAAATTGCATATTCAACGGAGATTTACCTCTTTCTAAAGGAAACTAATAAGCAGCATCTGGGATGATGAGCAGTAGCCTTTCAAATAAAATTTACGCATAATCTACAGACCACTGCACAACCAAAACCCATATCTAGTTCATAAGTTTACATCTACAGTTCAAAATAAGTACACTAAGTAGTCGAAAAAGCACAACGCCAACCAAACGTGGAGGTGTGCAAGGGGCCCCGGCCACCCCCCAATTTTAGAATTTTACAAATACTCTACATAATATAATGAGTATTTATATAATGACTATACAAATCTCTGAAAATTTAAATAAATTGGATTTGATCTAGTCAAAATTAAACTTATTCTACTTTGTAAAATTTTACCAATTTTTTTCATATACGAAAATAATCACACATAAGCATTGCAACTGTCGACCTAAAAAGAAAACAATGTCATCTACAATATAGTGATGTACTACAAAAGCTACACGATATGAGTAGATTTCTGAATGAAAATACATTTCTTAAGTCGGCCCCACTCGGTCTAAGCTTCTGGATCTGCCACTGCCACCAAACAAGACACGAATCAAGATCTCTTTCTCTACAATGGTTGCTAAAGTCGGGCATAGGATGTATGATTACTTCTTCTTTTCAAGGTAAATGGGATGTATGCTTACTTTTACAAGTCCAATCTCCATAAAGATTTAAACAGAGACAGATCCCTATAAAGGAACCCTATCGCAGCATTCAAACTGGTCAGCATAACAAAAACGAAATCAATACAGGATAGAGTCAGATAGACGGATCTACACTATATCTGAAGTTTGAATTAAGCACGCGTTCTTGAAAAAACTAATAGATCCAAACGCCACGGTATTGACTATCGAGCTTCAAGACCAATGCAAAGCTCAAGACCTTAACTAAACAGCCAAGCAATTTCCACATTCTAAACACGACAATCACATCAGAAACAATTGAATGACAAAGATTACATCAAGAACGAAAATAAAGATCCCGTACTGGATATAGAATTGTGTGTACCAATGAATAACCAAGCGATCGAAAGCTAAGAAGCAGCCTTGAAAGGTCTCAGATTTGGCCGAATACTTGGGTCGGAAGCGAGATTAGAGAGATCTGAGAGACTGAAGTTCACTTCCAGATCTCAGATTCGTTGCGTAGAGAGAGGGAGAGAGAGACGGGGCTGAGGCGGGCGGCAAATGAAGAAGGGTGAGATTTGATTGTTAAATTGTGAGTGCTTGCTTTTAGGTAGGAGGAGAGAGAGAGAGAGAGAGAGAGAGAGAATGGTTTTTGGAATCGGATTGTTCGTCACGTTTGCACTTTGAGGTTGAGGAGAACGTGAATTGCCCGCTAAAAGGAGAAAGGGCTGTTCTTTTCTTTTTTTCCTGGGGTCGGCGTTGAAAGGAGAGGTTGATCCATTAGGAGTAATTGAGCAGCTTTTGGGGTACCGCTGCGTGGGTCTCCATCTCACGTCCTTGTAAGGTCTAAAGTAGAGTTGCACAAAAATTTCGATAAACCGTAAAATTGATCCGGACGGAATTAATTCATATCTTTCGAATTTTGTCTATAGATTAATAGTTTAGATAAGGATTTAAAAATTAAAAAACCGTGATATAAGGATTAGGATTAGATTTTCATTTAAAAATCGTGTATTATCCGAACCGGATCGTAAGATATTTAAAAAATAATAATAATATCGGGGCAGTTCCAGGGACATTTATAAAAACACTTAAAAAAACACTCCAAATTTGGATTATCCGAACCGGACCGTGAGATATTTAAAAAAATAAAATAATAATATATATGTAACATCAGTCCTTCTTTCCTAAGGACCACCTTATTTTAACTAAAATGCGGACCTCCCTATTTCTCCTATTTTCCGATCGAATTTGGATGATCCGAGCCGCTCAATGTGTTCAAAACGTGATTTTAAGGATATCCGCGAGAAATCAACCAAAAAAAAAGCCCAGGAAGGGTTTCATCCGAGCAGTTTTTATTTAAACCGTTCCATAGAAAATAAACAAAAACTGCTCGGATGAAGCCCTTCCCGGTCTTTTTTTTTTTTGCTGATTTCTCACGAATACCCTTGAAATCACATTCTGAACACATTGAGCGGCTTGGATCATCAAAATTCGATCGGAAAAAGGATGTACGCATTTTATTAAAATGAGGTGATCCTTACGAGAGACTGACTGTATGTAACAAATAGTAAATAATTACCAATTTTACACCTATTTTTTAAAATTATTTGTAAATATTTGTCAATATGGCATATCAATATAATTATTTATTCTGCATTCGTAAAATGGGAAGACAAGAACTTATATAGGTTTTAATAAGTTAATTATGGAATTATATTCAAATAGGTTATACATACTTTATACGTACATATTGTTTTTATAGGTCATACATCTTGTAAATACAAGTTATTGAAAATAACCTATAACCACCTAAAATATTATACATACTAGCTTACAATAACTTACATATACTTCTTTTCTTTTCTTTTCTTTTTTTTATATTTTTGGAGTATAGAATTTTGTATTTACACGTGATGAAGTACTTGGTTGATGTTTTCGGGTTTAAAAAAAAAAAAAAAGTATTTGTGGGCAAAATCGGGACCGAACCGTGAGTCAGGGTTCGGATTGGAACCGAACCATAAGACTTTTCGTTCGAACGCGGATTTTATTTTCAAAAAACCATAACTCGCGGATTATGATTGAATTCATAGGAATTCGATCCGATCCGGACCGTGCACAGCCCTAGTCTAAAGTAGGGGTGGCATGATTCGGATTGGTTCGGTTTTGTAATAAACCAAGAACCAAACCGGCCAATACCTATGGATTATGAATTTGGAGAACCAAACCAATCCACAAAAAGTATAGAACCAAACCATATAAATACAGTTCGGTTTCAGTTTAAACCATGGTTTGCTTTGAACTAAACTATTATCTTCAAAAAATATTTAAAGTACTTAAAATTATAGAGATAAATTAAAAGAAAACTTATATTAAAACCAATTCCATTCAAATTATCAAAACATAGTAACTTCAACTAACTAATAAAGAGTAGAATATCAATAATTGTCTCAAGTCTTAAACTAAGAAAATGAAATACAGATAAGTCACTAAATGAACTGACTAAGAATACCAACTATTAAACATCTTAAGATAATTTAACCAAATAAAATGCTAAAGATAATTCCTAAAAACTATTGAACTAAAATAAGGCAGCAAAAGGACAGTGGTAATAATTAAATTATATATAATTGTATTATACAGTTCGGATCGGTTTGGAACCATAACCGTGAATGTGAATCCACAAACCAAACCATATAAAGCGGTTTCTAATTTTTTTAAAACCATGACCAAACCATTAAAAAATCGAACCAAACCGTTCGGTTTGGACTGGGTTCGTGGTTTGATGGATTTTTTGCTCACCCCTAATCTAAAGCATCCTACGACTCCAAAACGTGTTATGCACGGGAGCAAGAAAATTTTATGTTTGATGTTATTTTGCAGCCTGATGTTATTTACCCACATTATGAATGATTTATCATTAAATGTCTAATTTTTAATGAGAGATTGTTTGAGCATGAAAGGAGTTTGAAAGTCTTTTTTCTGACTTTTTATATTTAATTTTTGGTATTTTTTTAAAATGCAGGAAAAAAATGAATTTTATGAGAAAAATGCAAACGTATGAAAAAGAATTAAGGAGAGTTTAATTTTATTTTTGAAAATTACATTTGCTTAGAATATAATATAAATATAGACATAAATAAATAGATAATAAGTGCAGATAATCCGTGGAAAATGTACGACACATACGTATGACGTCGTGTGTAACTGCGTGACGTCATTGTGACAACTGACCATCACTTGGCCTCCATGTGCATCGATTCCAGATGCTTCTAGAAACGTCGAAAGCCATCTACAAACATCCAAAGCCATGTCAAAGGATTATCACGAGGGTCGGCCACTTCAGGTTGGGTTGTCCCTCGACACCAACCGACCTCACCGTAAAAAAGACCTTGGGCTTACAACTAAGCCGCCAAACAGGTGGGCTATTCAGCATGGGCCATCACCGTTTGGCCCATCTCGCTAGTCTAGTGGGTTTAACTCACTTGCCTGGCTCATCTCAACCAAACACGTGTTGAGCCCAACATAATTTCAAGATGGGGAATAATGAGGCAACTATATATGCAATTTCAAGCCGGATTAAAAAAAAAAAAAACTATGCAATTTCAAGATGGGTGCTTAATTGGTGATGACATCGTGGACGAGTACACAAGGTCAGGGTCGGGCCACTGTAAAAAAAATATCTAAACATGATAAATTTCTTTTAAAAAATCAGGATAAATGCGATCCAATGCCCATGAATTATGGTAAATTTACTTGCTAACAGTACATACTATAAATTTTGGTCAACTTACATTTGGGAAAATTAAAATTAAATAGGTATTTTATTTAGAGCCCCTACTAAAGTACACATCCATGATGTCATCAGTACACATCATGAAATTGCATGGTTGCCCCATTATACCCCTAATAATTAATTCTCTCTCTAAAATTCTCCCCTCTTGTTGCGTCCCAAATTTTCCGTTGTGACATTCCTTATAGGAAATGGCAGAAGAAAAAGCTTTGACTTTATGCTACAAATGCAAAAAATGAGTGTTGATGGCTGTGACTTGTTAAAAGTTAGACTCGCCACTTAACAAAGAGTCTTGGGTGTGTTGAGTCAGCCTTGAAGCCATTCCCCTAAAGATATGGCTTCAAAAACTTGTTTGCTTGAAAATATGTTTTTATTTAAATTGAGGCCTTTGGGGTTATACCCCTTTTTTTTAAAAAAAAATATAAAAAATGAGGAGAAATCTGAGGGTTTGTTTGGAACATATGGTAAAGAAAAAAAATTACTGAAAAACAATTTTTCCTTGTTTAGTTTGAGAGGAAACAAAAAAGAAAAATAATAAAACAAAGAATAATTTTCCTACATACTTTTTTCTTTTTGTTCCTTAAGTTCCAAACTGGCCCTAAATTAAACCCCTTTTCTTAACACTTGTTTATACTTTTTTATTATTTATATTATTGCCGCATTGGAAGGTAAAAAGTGGAGTAATAGATTTGGATAGAAATAAAGATTTGGTATTGAAAAATGCATACACAAATGGAGTCTTCACCCAAATTTGAGTAAAAAATGGGTAGGGTTAGGGGTGAAAATGAAAATTGGTAAACCAAATTGAAAGTCGAAATCTGACCAAACTGGTGATTTGGGTTGGTTTCTAGAGGTAAAGGGTTTGGTCCCGTTTTAATTTTTTCCAAATCAAAAAAATTTGATTCGGTGTGGTTTCTCACCCCTCAATCTGGAATAAATCAAACTGGACTTGATTTATATATATACATGTAAAAAATAAACTAGGGTGATAGGGATACATTTATGCATAAAATCAGTTGATGTACCCATCTGAAATGTCTCCTAGAGCATCCGCGATGGGAATAATCAAAATCAATAATCAAAATGTGCCATCAGCATTTGATTATCCATTTAGTTCATAATCAAACTTAACAACCCCTACCTCCACATTGGTTATTTTTGCATCTCTAAAAAAAAAAAAAAAACCCACAATAAACAATGCACCTATGTCCAATAGCAAACGAGTCTTAGTCACGCACCCGACCACACCAAATTATTCGTTTCGATGAGACGATTCCAATGTGAGGTGTTTTTGAGTTATTGAGTTTTGAGTTTGGTTATTGGATTTGGTTATTGGTAAAAATTGTTAAGTTTGGTTATGGAATGAGAAGAATTTGATTATTTGCTAAAAGACTTGTAATTTTGCTTATTACAATGTAAGGTGTTTTTTGAGTTATTGTTGTTAAATGTAACGCCCCGAATTTTGGGTACGTTAAATAAACATTTTTATTGAATAAAATAAGGAGAGTCTAGCTCATTATTACAACATAAGTCTCACAAGAGTACTTTTATTCAACAAAAAAGGGGATAATCTAAGGTTAACTACTGCTCCGCCTCTTCCTCCATCCTTGCAAGCTCCTCGGCTCCGAAGGCCTCCAAGGTGTACTGTTCATCTATAAAATCTGACACATTATACCAGCGTCGCCCCCAGTATAATATGTCAGGATCACCAAAAAGGTAACACCGTGAACTACAAAAGCTCAATAGAATAATCCAACCCGTTAACCCATAACTTACAATGAAGAGTCATATAAATAATTACACATGCTCATTCAACAACATAATTAACAATGACACATCCGCATTCATTATCTTGCTTACGTTGGTGTCATGCCTTTCTTTGTTTCTCTTACGCGACTCATCGTAAACTGTGTCACCATTTCATTTCAAAAATCTATTAACAATCTACACAATGGGCTACCAAGTCCGGCCACGTTATCAAATCTTGCATTGGCTCCTCTCCGCGGATAACCAAGCCCAATTACCAATGAAGCTACCACGTCCGGCTCTGTTAGCAATCTACACAATGGGCTACCAAGTCCGGCCTCATTGCGGTTTTCGCAAGTCCACACAAAGGGCTACCAAGTCCGGCCACCTTGCGGGTTTTCACAACTCACATAAGGCTATCAAGTCCGGCCATTATGTAGTTTCAAAAATCCTTTTTATCCATATCAACCACTCCCTAAGTGTCATGTTTCTATTTTTCGGTTCTCGTGTCTCGTAATCATGCATAGACTCCGCAGCGGGACGAATCACTTTGAAGTAATCTAGCAAGATCATCCAACTCTATTTAGTCATGCTTGTTTACAACCACAAGTAAAGTAAGCAATCATGCGATCAAGTTCACAATCCTTGAAAAGGTCAAAATACGAATACTTCGTTTTGAAACAACACTTTATTTTTAAACGAAATCGTAACAACATATGTTTATTGACGAGTTAATCAAGTTGGGAATATTCCATAAACCATGCATTCAATTATTCTCAAGATCAAAGTAAACTACGTACTTTTAGTAAGAAAGTTCTACAAGCTAATTCATACAACTAACTTTATTTCCTTTAGCGAAAATAGTTCGAAAAGCTCAACACACATCTTATCTATATTTTAGAAAGAGTAGATCGGGAAAATCTACGTATACTTAAGGTTAGGAAGTATAGGAAAAAATCTACCTTTCTTCTTGGCGGTAGAAAGACTACGAAAAGATCGACGGAAGAAAGTCGGCAAACGAACGGAGTAACGGCTTATAATAAGCTTCCGATAGCTTCGAAAGAGAAAGATTTCTCTCGAAACTAGATCGTAACCTATGCTACTACTACTTTAGGATCGAGGTGGTGGTCGTATGGTGGTTTAGTGGCGGCACTAGAAGAGTTTCTTGAAAAACTTAGAAAGAAAGCTCAAGAACAACTAATACTACTCAAGAACGACAAGAACACTAGGCTTTCTAGGGAAAGAAGTTGGAGAATAGAATGGTGTGAGTTGAATGAGAAGTGTGAGGTCCTATTTATAGGCAAATGGGCTCTCCCTCTCTCTCTTTGGCCGGCTGCCCTCTCTCTCTCTTTCCTCCAATTTTTTATTCAAGCAAATCAAGTTTGCTTACAAGAAATAACCTAAAAACCTAGGCATGCTAGGCTAGGATGTGTCCTTTGGATTGGATTATGGAAGACTAGGCAAGCAAATGGGATTTGATTCAAGTATAAAATTAGGGTTTGTACAAGAAGGACAAGATTGGATGGCATTGGTTATGCTTTCACTTGAAAGTATACACAAACTAGGACAAGGATGACCAAAGCATGGTCAATCACTTGCACACACATCACTCTCTCCCTCTCTCTCTCTCCATCTGAATCTCTCTCTCTCTCAATCTCTCTCTCTCGGCCTCTCTCTCCTCCTCTCTCTCTCTCTCTCTCTCTCTCCTCTTGGTACATTGTACTATGTATATATATATATATATATATATATATATATATATATATATATATAAGGACAAGATTGGTGGATGACAAAGGAAGAGTAAGGGTTTGACTTTGTAAGGGATTTGTACCTCAAATCTCTCTCCTATCTTCTCCTTTCTACTTCTTTCACCTAGTACAAGTACTAACATATACATATATCTAAGATTTGGTAGACAAAAATCAAGCAATACATCACATCTCTCCCTCTCTTTTCCTTCTCTTTCTCTCTCTCTCTCTCTCGAATCTCTCTCCTCTCTCTCTCGGCAATCTCTCTCCTCTCCCTCTCTCTCTCTCTCTCCCACTTGTATGTACTATGAAAGACTACATATATACGAATACATATATATGTACTACGGGTCTTTAATAAAATCTAAGTTTTCAAGTAAATTAGATTTTCTAAATATAATAATCTATATACACACATGTTATATACAATATTATATACATATACATACAAGTACACATATATATATATATAAGTATGTACTTACAATCTAGGCTAGATATTGACCAAATCTAATATCTAATTAAGTATTCTACTTCATCCAAAGTACCATGTACTAACCTAATATACTAATGGACTAATCTTAATTTAATGGATTTTAACACATGGCCAAATCTAATATTTAAATCAAACAAGTACATGATTGTCAAGACTAACTATTATCCATTGGATAATGGTTTCTCTCGATCAATAACCAATGGGTAATGATGGCTAGGATTCTAGTCTATCGCCCAATGGGTAAAGAATCTCCTAATGGTTATTATCCAACGGTTAATACCAAAAAGTATAATACTTTGCATTTAAGCACTAAACTAATCTAATCTCGTACTTAGGAAGATTAACCAAACTTTACCTAATGGGTAAAGGAAACTCTAACGCTATTGTCCAATGGCTAAATATTACTCTAGCTTTTATCGTCCAATGTATAAAGACAAAAAGGGTAAAATGGTCCATCTAGGGTTAGGGAGAAGTGATTAGGCTAAATGAGCATTAGGCTATTCTAACTAATTGATTAAAGACTAACGATACTTAATCTAGACTTTCATTACTCGAGTGGTATTTTGGTTTTGTTTAGGAAGAAATCGCCTAATAACGGAATATTAAAGCCCGACGGTGCCAAACGCCAAGGCGTGAGCGTGGCCAAGGTACTGGTGGCTGGCGGGCAATGGTACAACAAAGGCTGGCAAGGCATGGCGGTTACAGGCTGTGGCGGCCAAAGCACCGGTACAACACAGTTGGTCACGGCAAATGGCGTTAGGGCTGTCGGCGCCAAAGCACTGGTGGCTAAACAAGGCTGCTGGTGGCCAAACAAGTGGTGGCCAAAGCAGCCTGGTGGCTAAACAGTGGCCAAGCGGCGGCCAAGGCGGTGGCCAAGGCGAGGCGTGAGCGAAGCAGCCCAGCAACGCCAAGGCAAAAGCAAGGCGCGACCCGATGCCAAGGCAGAACCCGATGGCAGCCAAGGCAGGCGCGACAGCGAGCCGACGCCAAGGCAAGGCAGGCGCGACAGCGACCCGACGCTTAGGCGAGGCAGGCTTGACCGTGACCCGACGCTTAGGCGAGGCAGGCTTGACAGCGAGCCGACGCTAAGGCAGCCTAGCCAAGCCAAAGCAAGGCAGTCAAGTCAACGTTTAAGGCGAAGACTAAAAATTAACCACTTTGGCATCGATGCAACATTCTAGGTTAGGAAAATGTAACTAAGCCAAACGGTAGTTAGGGTTGCTAGCTAATCGGTTGCCATGTAGGATTTCCAACCGAGAAAATAAATTTTAGGATTTTACTACAATTACCAAGTAACTATACCAAGGTCTTAATAGGCATACTCGTCTTTAGAAAATGACCTTAATGCCCGGGCGATGAATTCGAATCTCCTAAGTCATAAACCTAATTATGACGGATTATTAATCGCAAAAAGAGATTTATAAAATAAAGAATTTTCAAATATAATAACAAAATTTTATAAGTCGATAACGACCAATTTTTTGATGTTAATATGAAATCCAAGTATTAAAATAAAATTCAAATTTTTAGCGAAATTTTTATTGACAAAAAATCAGGGTCGTTACATTAAATTTGCTTATCCACACTCATTTGCTTATTACAATGGTGATGCTCTTAGAGCATCCACAGTGGAATAAGCAAAAGTGAATAATCAAAACATGCCACATCAGATTTTGATCATCCATTTAGAGGTTGCTAAAGTTAGCAATGTCAAATCTCACATTGGTTATTTTTTGCTCATAATTAAAACCAATGGGACCATTACTTCATTCCCTGAGTTTTCTCCAAACTTTTTTTCCTTCCATTTCACTTAAATCTTTTTGAAAAATTAGTTTATGTCAAAAACAGTTTTTATTTAAAAAAATATTTGTTCTTGAAAAAAAAATAGTTTATTAAACAGTTTTTAGAAGAAAAAAAATAGTTTAAGTTAAAAACAGTTGGATAAAAAAAATAGTTTACGAAAAAAAAATGTGTAAAAAAACAGTTTTGTATAAATATTACTTTTTTTTAAAAAAATAGTTTTAAAAAAAATTGAAGAAACAGTTTTTATAAAAAAAATTAAAAAAAAGTTCATATAAAGACGGTTTTTTTATTGAAAATGTTACTAAAAAGAATAGTAAGAATAGTTTTTTATAATTATTTTTTGAAAACATTGTTGAGAGAGAGAGAGAGAAAGAGAGAAGATTTTTGTATAATGATGGGTGTACTTGATTAAGATTTTTGTATAATTAAATGAATCACTAAATTTGGTTATTGGCAAATGGTTGCTAGTTTTGATTATTCAAAAGCTAAAATTTGATGAGTTGCTAAGATGTTGTTAAGTTTGGTTATTCCAATGTGAGTACTTTTTTGAGCAAACATTGCTAACTTTAACAATATTTTATTTTGCTTATTCCACTGTGGATGCTCTTAGATAGCAACTAGATGAAGTGTAGGAGCATCTGCTTCAGGCTCTTTAGATCTTGGACCAAATTACACTTTAAAAGTTCGCATTATTACTTTAGCTACTCACTTTTAAAATATCTACTGCATCAGGCTCTTTACATTAAAGTTATGTAATTAAAAATATTGTTTACTCACACACTCTTCTTAAGTAAATATTCTTTGCCATGGGCCCTATTTGGGGCACAGTCAATGGGTAAGAAATTGATGATTTTTGAGGAGTCCATTACGGATTCTAGAAAAATGATTCAAACCGCAAATCATTCTTAAAAATATTTTTTATGGGTTCCTACAAAAAAAATAGCCCAATCCGACATCAGTAAGGGCTATTTCAGAATTCGTAGGGTGCCCTACGAATTCTAAAACACCTTACGAATTCTGAAATAGCCCAATATCGGAATGAGCTAAATTTTTTCAGGAACCCATAAAAAACAATTCAAGAATAACTTGTAGTTTGAATCATCTTTGTAAATTCTAAAACAGCCTGATATTGGAGCGAGCTAAATTTTTTTTCAGGAACCCATAAAAAAATAATTCAAGATTGACTTGTAGTTTGAATTATCTTTGTAGAACTCGTAATGAGATTTGCAAAAATCATTAATTTCTTACTCATTTGTTGTGCTCCAAATAGGGCCAGAGTGCTATTTGAAATGTGGTGCAAAAAATAATAAAACAATAATTTAAAATCTTTTGAATAATGCCTCATCTCTACAAACGAGTGACCGTAGCTTTTGTAATTTTATCTAATGAATAGCAAGGCTGAAGCACGTAGATTTCTTGCACATTTACTCTCTACTCTAGTGCCGCACGGACAGTAGCGAGGCACATGCAGATGCTCTAAAATCTTAAAGAAGGTAATAAATTTGAAGTTTTTCATTTTAGTTTCCAAACTTGATTTTACGGCACTTCATTGTGTAATTTAGTTATTTAGGAGTACATGTTTTTTATGATATAGAAATTTAGATCGTGGAAGTCTATGGTGGTTTTTTTAGCTATAAAAAATATAAAATGTAGCACGAGTAACAAATTAAAAAATCAAAATAAATCGGTCAAATCGAACCATGTTGAACCATTAACCATTAATATTTGATTTGGTTTGCAAAATGTTCCATCCGAAATATCCGATTTACTTTGAAACATCTTTAAACCGGACTAAAATAGAACCGTATACACACGTGGGTGGAGATGCTCTTTTACATTCACTGGCCTTTCCCCAATCCAAACTGATCGTTTAATTAAACCCTGTTGTCTCTCTTGAAACCTAAACCCCAAGCCGCCGCGCTCTCTCTCTCTCTCTCTCTCATGGACGAACCAGAAGAGCCATCTTCCACAAACCCAAACGCCAAACCTCTATGCGAAGAGTGCAAGTTGAAACCTTCAAAGTACAAATGCCCCGGTTGCTCTACACGCTCTTGTAGTCTTCCCTGTGTCAAAGCTCACAAACAACGCACTGGGTGCACGGGCAAGCGGCAACAGACTCAGTTCGTCCCTCTCTCTCACTTCGATGATAATCTCCTCCTTTCCGGTACTTCCATTTCTCTCTCCTCAATCAGCTAATTTTGTTCCAAAAGCTGACACAGTGACACCCTATTCACCATTACTCAAGTTTCTGCCTTGGTCGTTGTTTGTGGGTATTCATTGGTTGTTCTTTAAATTCATTAAGAGGGTGTTCCAGTTTTGTAAAAAGTTCTTTTTTTTTCAAATGGAGGAAATTTTAAGCCTAAAAATAATGTGTTTACGCAAATAATTTTTCTAACAATATGGATCTTGTTTGATAGATCTCATCGAGATCTTTTAAACGGTGCAAAAAAAAATTAAAAAATTAATTTTCGTTTTTATTATATTTGAGTTTGAAAATTGAAGAAAAAAAACTTTTTAAAAAAAGAAAGGAAACTGGAACGCCCCTAACCCCTTTTATGCTTTTGGTTATTTGTAAACGAGTCTTTTGTTACCCGCGAAGGAGCTCAACACTATCATGATAGCTTCTCACAGAGAATGCAGTAGGATGAGATATGATTCTTTCCTTAAGCTTCTAAGAAAATACAATCGTGGATACAAGACTTCTTAGTTCTTACTGCCTTTTTTTACTACATATCAGAAGTTGATCATACTCCTATCAATTAGCTATACATTAGTTACGGAAGGACCTCCTATTCTGCTCCAAACCCCCCATAACACGAACAAGGCTGTGGTGGGCCTGGCACTGCACGTTGTCTGCCACTTAAGACGTCACAATCCACAATATATGCCAAAAGTTAGAGCAGATCAGGTTCCACAAGTCGCTAGTAGCTGTACAATGCATCAAAGATGATTCACGGGTTCCCCCTCCTCTCCTTCTTAGGCATGCAACACCAACCAACAATAAGCTACGGCCTTTTCTAACTTTGACCCAAGAAAAAAGTCTTGGAGGATCCCTGTTCCGCAAACCCTTTTGAGAAAAAGGGCACAGTTCCCCTGCCATAGAAACCCGTATGGAAGGAGTGGACTGAATAATGTGTAATGCGGCATTTAGGTTGTTTTTTTGTGTTTATATTCTGAATTTTGTTTTTGGGTCGAAGATTTTTTTCGTTGATAGTATATGATTGCTTGAGAAATTTGCTTTGTGGTCTCCCTTTGATATCTTTTGTGAAGTGTTAAAGATCTCATATGGGTGAAATGTATTTTTCGGGAGGAAGTTTGCCAGTATCTTCTGGTTTGAATTCAACTTGGACTATTTTTGAAGAACTTCTTCTATGCGTAGATTATAACATGCTTGAGGATGTAAAGAGGGTAGCCGACTCTGCTCAGAGAATGAGACTTAAGCTGGGTGGATATCCTCATTTTAGGCTTCCTTTCCCTCTAAAAAGCCTTTGGAGTGCTGCAGCAAGTCGGAGGACTAAACTCCTGTTTCTTCCAAGTGGAATGTCAAAGAGAGAGACAAATCAATCGTATTACAACAACAGGTCGTTATCTTTTTAATGAGGGTTGTCAGTTGTTACCATGAATTGACTATATGGATCTTAGTTCTTGCTGCTTACTCATTGTTTTATGCATTGATTTTTTGGAATTTGATGTTTGCTTTTCTGAATTTTGTTAGATAACCATTATGTTGTTACAGACATGAGCTTCTGATGTGCTGTTCATTAGGAAATTGTAATTTTCTGGATTTGATACCCCGTCAGTCCTTCAAGATTTGTTGTTTTTGTCTTTATAACTCGGTATCTGGTTCCGGCCCAAGGAGCCGGCTAATTGAGAGGACCAATCTCACTGTCCACTGGTAGGTCGCCCATGGCCCAATTTAAGCCAGGGCAAGGTTCAGTATGGACTAGCCCAACATAGGAATTGATGGTACACGGGTTGGAGTCGAACCCCAAACAAAAGCAGTGAGCTGTGGTTATGCAAGCAGTGAGCTGTACTCGTCTATTAATTAGTCAATAGCAGTTATTTAAAAGTTGTACTCGGCCCTAGAAATTTTTATGTCTGCCTCCTTGCGCTTTAATACTTTTCCATCTTGTCTAGAAAGTGCTCTCTCTCTCTCTCTCTCTCTCCCCGATTTTCTAAGGGTGTAACTTCCTCATTAATGAAGTTACAGCCTACAAAAAGGAGGTAGGTTACTTATATATTGATGTTTTCTGTGATTCTATTCTTATGGCTTTGCTTGTTGCGCACCTTTAGTGCAGAAGAGGCTTTTTGTTCCAGAAGAAGCAAAGTAATTATTTTCCTGCCTGTATACATCTTTTAAAAAAGACCGTACCTTTCTGTTCTATTCAATTTCATTTTTTATAACTTATGATGAATGAAATTTTCTTTGCCGATTTAAAAAAAGATCTCGTACCTCTGGGGTGAAAGGAAAAGAAGAAAGAGAGAGAATGCCACACTATCGATCAACTTGAATTATTACTTTATTCTCATTTCACCTTAGTATTGGACAATAGTTGGGATGTTACCATGCTTTATTGGAGTGTTATTTCTTTTTTCCTATAGCTCCTGCCTTGCCCCCTGTACTAGGTTTTATAACTTTTTTTTTTGTCTGTGTAATGAGAAAGGGGATAAATTTCTTGAACTGTATTTCAGGAAGAAGTTCATCTCATGGTCAATTGAGTGGCGGTTTCATGCAACTGACGTTGTGCTGATTGACCATCGGTGAGTTGTATTCATTTGCATTTGAGATGTTATCCTACTGTTTCATTGTTTCTGAATCTGCCAGTATTTCACTTCTCATTAATGCAGGGTCGATATGTATTCTCTTTGACGTCATGCATGTTACTTTGTTGCAGAGTCAATGAAAGTAAATGTCTCTGCTCGGTGATTGAGAACCATTTAAAACCCAGTCCATGGAATCACAATCTGAAGCAGTTCTGTGAGGAGCCTCTAGACTCGCTCAAATTTTTCATCCGTAAATATCCGAAGGTCTCTTTTTTCTTTCCCCCAACTTTTCTTTGTAGTGATACTTGGATATCTTTTTTGATATGTTGCCATTGCGAAGAGCAAAAACCAGTCACCAGATTCAGTTCTCCATTACGGCTCGCTTGGCGGTCGGGTAAGGTTTTGGGATATGAAAGTAGGGTGGATATTTTAGGGGGAATTAGTTAAGAATGAGGGATTAGCTAAGAAATGGTTTGTTTGGTAGTTGAAATGGATCTATAAGAGTGGGTGGCTAAAGAGATATTGTGAGAGTTTACTTAGTTGTCCCTTGCAATGAGATCACAAAAAGGGTTTGGACTCTTTGGAGAGGTTTGAGGGGCACGTGGGATAACTTAATAATGGGGTGGGTTAACCCCTGTCGGGGTCTTATCCTCAAATAAGCAATCTGGGTACTATTTAAAGGAACATAATTATTAATTTATTACATTGTACTTTTGTTAACTTTCTAATTTCCCCCCTTGCTGGAGTGCTTCTTGAAATCCTAACTTATATAAAGTTAGAGAAAATGTGTGCAAAATGAGAACGCCGGGTTACTTTTTTTGAAAGTTTTTAAAATGGACAATCTTTCTGGGACATCCCTATGTGGAGTACTGGAACATCTTTGCGGGATGGAGGGAGTAGTAAAGAAGCTTCCATTTGGTCAACACCAAAGCCCTCCTCCCTATCTGCTAATCTTACAAGAAATGCAATGAATTGGGTTGGGCCCAAGCGTTACTTTTGCTCATTCAAAATTTGCATCAGTTTGTTTTGGCATTTAAAATTCGTCTATAACTGAAGCATGAAAGTTTAATGCGAGCAGAACTAGCTTGTTATTTATGTACTAAAATTGTTTTGAAATGGGGTCATCTCCCCAGCTATTTAGCGTGGATAAAGCTCCATAATAACAAGAAAAAGAGAGGAGGGAAAAAAGTTCTGTTGCGTCTAGCTATTTTGTTAAAATTAAGGTTGAGAGTTTCTGCAATCTGAGCTGATAATGATATTGGTTAGTTCTGTACTTGCTTAATTGCCTGAATTGGTGATTGCCATCATCCTCTTTGAATTGAGTAAATCCTATCCTTTCTTTGAGGTGGAGTTTCCATTTTTAATATCTAATATGCTGATATTAAATGGCAAATTGAGTAGGAGGACATACTATAAGGGTTTTTGCTATAATAAGGACATAAATATTTTCCCGTAAAGTCTAAAGAACATTCTGTCCAGGATTTACAAAAAAACCCCTCCCAAGGTTGACCGGCGTTGACCAAGGTTAGACCGGTGTTGACTGGCATTGACCAAGGTTGACCGGCATTGAAAGTGCCTAAAACTCGAGGTACCCTATGAAAGTGTCTAAAACCTTAGTGTGATATATATATATATATATATATATATATATATATATGAAAGTGCCTAAAACTCTAGGGTACCTTATGAAAGTGCCTAAATCGCTAAAATCCAATAATAGGAAAGTGTACCCTAAAACCCTATGAAAGTGCCTAAAAACCTAGAGTACCCTATGAAAGTGCCTAAAACCCTAGGATACCCTATGAAAGTGCAACCAGATCAAAAAACACGAAAAATGAAATTTTGTGTTAGCCAAACAGGGCCCTTGTCTCATTTAAGACAATGTAAATGAAAAAAGACATTTTTTTGTGTTAGCCAAACAAAGCCCTTGTCTCATTAAAGGCAATTTTGTCTTTTCACGGACTCTAGACTCTAAAATATTTTTATTAATGGACTTTACACATCACAGAAACTTAGGCTGGACTAAAGCTCCTATTACTGCAGGGTCCTAAATCACCTTTCCGGGAGTTGGACATAAAGGCTCCAATCCGCCAACAGCTTGCAAATTTGGTTATTTTGGAGTATCCCGTAATTCATGCTTTTCTTCCTTCACACCCTTGCGATTTTGAAGTCATCAAGGATGCCATTCCTCAGAGAATGGAGAACAACCAGTCTCTCAGTAGTAATCACCCAAGTCCAAAGGGGGTGACCTTTAGGGAAGAGGAGATAGAAGATGACCCCTCTCCAAATCCTCAGGTTTTGGATCTCATGAAGTGTTCCATCCCCAGTAAAGACAAGGTAATTGAGAAGGAATTCCATGAAAAATTAGACACGCCATTGTTAGAGACTCAAGCCCGTGAAGCACAGGATAATTTACACTGCTCCAGCACCAAGACCACGAACGCAGGAGTGTTTGAGGACACGGATTTTGATTTTGAGCAAGGGTTGATTGATGCATACTCGGATCTTATTGCACAAACTAATCCTGATGACTTTCTTGATTGGGAAGGTATGTTTCCTGAGGAAGTGGGACCAGGGGAAAGAAGGGACAACCCGGATTTCAGCAGAGGCATCCCAGTAGAGGATGAGGAGTTAGAGGAAGGTGAGATACCTGGATAGTGAGTACTCTGGATGCTATATTGGTTTTGGAGTATGAGTAGTGAGTTACAGTTATAGAAGGTGCATCTCTGAGGAGTTTGTTCCAGAGTCGAGTGTATAAAGTACACTGGCATTGTTGTTTGATGGTCACCGTTGTTTGACTTTTTTTTTTTGTTTTTGTTTATTCTTTTCTGTTCTGTAAAATTTTTGGGGCTGCACTCATTTTCTGTATATTGACCATATGGAGGATAGGGATGACGATTCCAGTGGAGGATATGCTATCTCTGTTGTCCAGTTCAAAATGTTGGTTTATGAATTGATGGTAATTGTTCTGCAACTGTCTTGCCGTAGCATGTGCTGGTATGGTTAATTCCAATTCCGTATTCCTTTTTATTTATCATTGAACATTCAAGTTGCTGTTGCACGAGTTATAGAATGTGAAGCTTTGAGGGTGTTGATACATTTCTTTTTTCCGGATACTGAACATACGTAATTTTTCAGGTTTGCCAGGGAATGTGCTTCGGACCTTGCGATGTGAGCTCAATTCCACTTGTGTTTTATCCGATCAACAATTTCCATGGATTTGTTCGTTTTTTGTCCACACCGAACTGTGTTTGCTTGAGAGGAGGCTGGAGGTTGAATTCAGCTTGAGATTCGAAGCGCATACCACTGATACCAGTAGTTAAAATGTCTTAAATAAGTAGAAAAAACCAACATAAGAAAACAAACCAAGGATATATGCAGACTCAAAGTTCAAGAGGCCCCATCTAAGCAACCAAACTATCTCCTACTACTGAAGCAAATATCCCTAAGCATCAAGAGACCATGAAAACAAACTTTCATCTCTAAAAATTGAACCCAAAGCATCAAACAGTGAAGAAGACAGAAGCGTAGCTATTTTCCGGATCTTGCATACGCTTAGAACCTCTCTCACTCTCTCCCACTGTAGACCTGTTTGAAATATGGGGAAGGAAATAGAAAAGAAGAGAAAATAATGAGGGAAATTAGAGGGAAAATTAAGAAGAAATTGGAGAAAAACTTGAACTTGTTTTAGCAAGAGTTTTGCTATGTGCAGCCCGCGTTTGCATAGAGAAAAGCAATGATAGCTGTTGGAGTAAGAACAATCCACTTGTAGAGCCTATACTCTCTTTCCGTGGGCTTTTTGAAAAAATTATACACACCGGTAGTGTAAATATTTGCTTCCTCCAAATCAATTATATTGTCTCACGTCGTCGAAACAGTGGTCTCCATGAATATAATATGGTGACGTGACACAACGTAATTGATTGGGAGGAAACAAATGTTTACACCGACAATGTAAATAATTTAATCTTTTTTCAAATTTAAGTGGCATAGTCCTTTTATCATCGTTAAATGACGAATTTGACCTTGACCTAACTTTTTTTTCCCCTTAGCAAAAACCTTCCAGCTACTCTTTGTTTCACATTTTCAAGAACTTTTTTTTTTTTTTTTCCGCTGACAAAAGGATGCAATGTGTCACTCCTAAAATGGAACTACTGTAGTATTCTATGAAAAGACCTATATTTTTTGGGAAAATATAGAGTGCATCTCACGATTTTTAAAATTTCTTCGAAACAATTCAAAGAACTAATTGAGGTCTTTAAATTGGTAAACAAAAAAAAAAAATGGAGAGTTTTATGTAGTTTTAGGGTTAAAAAAGCTTGTTTTTAATGAGAGAAACTAGAAAAATAGAGACACGTTTAGAGGATATTGAAGCGCTTTGTAATCCTTATTAATTATAGTCGATCAACTCGTCTTTATTTAATTAAGTAGATAACTAGATATACATCATGTTTGTCGAAGCAAGTAAATCTTCGACAGGATTTTTTTAAAAGTTATTTTATCTTAATCTTTGCAAGATTTGGATCAAGTATCATATTTTTCATCATTACGAGATCATAAAAATTATAGAATTCATATTTACGTATCGTGAGCCGCTATTGTATAATTCAAGGTTAACCTTTTGAAACACGTGGTTAGGCTAAAGGTTAGCAGGTCTGCTGACGCGGGTCATTAATTGTTGTACACAACCTCAGTCATGAGAAAAAATATAAGACACGAATTTTTTTGAAAAGTCAAAGTTAACTTTTCATCATCTTTTATGAGTTTTTTTTTTTTCAAAATTGGACTACCTTTTCGTACTTTTGCGATTTTTCATGTTGAGACAAAAAATAGGATATACGAGTTTGATCCAAATTTTACAGTAAAAAATAAGAGAAGATAGATGAATACAAACGTGCCAAAAAGTTCTCAAAAAATTTGTCCAAAGAAACTCACGGTATTGTTCGGAATTAATGGGGGTAGCTTGGAGTTTGTGGCAAAAGTGAAGAAAAGAGTTAAGAGAAGGGGAAAGTGCCTCGGTGCAAATTAGAATAAAGGGTAATGTTGTCATTCTCGTGTATTTACGTGATGTCATTCGGTAGCTTTTAAAGCCATCAACATAAGTGCAATGCAAAGAGTGCGTGAAATGCACAGAGGAACGCCCGATGGGCTGTTCATAGCTTTTGCCTTCTCCTCTCTAGAATGAAAGGAAAGTTTTCAAAACTCCCTCATTTTCCATTTTCTCCGGTTCCATACACACCCTTGGAGAATCTGTTCCAGAATCAGATTCAACAACTGCTTGGTATGCAAAAGTTTGGGAATGCCTTTCTTCCCGGTAAATTTGGTAGGATTTTTTGCAAAAGTTCCAAACACACCCTTGCCACCGAACATATGCCAAAGTTCGGGAAGCCTTTCTTCCTGGTAAATTTGGTAGGATTTTTTGCAAAGCAAAACTCGTCTCTCACGCCCATCATATGACTGAAAGCTTTACAGTCCTATGTCGAAAGCTTCGGAGAGGCCTCTGCGCAAGCTGGTCATATGTCGAAAGCTTTGGAGGCCTCTGCACAAGCTGCATCGTCTTTTCTAGTCCTCCAGAAATTACCAAGAGCCCAAGAAACCCCCCAAGCCCCCACCACAATGACATTATATCATAGATGTTGGCGCACGATCAAGTACCTCATACTGTTGTTCCATACCGTTGGGGACGCATGAATATTCTCTCTTTTAACTGATGATGAAGTGCCATTTATTGATATGGATGGAGTTTAATATGAAAAGGCGTTGCAAAATGTAAGTAGGAGAATGATGGCCTGAAAGAGGAAATGGATAAAAGTACCACAACATTGTTACTCCATTTTTCTCTCTCGTCAGAAGGGAAACGTTGGAAAGAACAGCTGCGGTTCGCTCCAACCTAAGAATCCAACGTTGAATTAAATTACACTAATTATCAATCCTGTTACCATAGTGGCATCATTACACAACCGTTAAACCAAAATGATCTTTGCTATACGAACATAAAAATAAAAAAGAAAAAAAGAAAAAATATGACCCACAACATCCTGAATTATACATGTAGTTTGACAACCAACTGCACAATGCTTGCCAAACGGCATTCGTATCCACAAGACATGAACCAGAAGTACTACTGATGCACATGCCAAGTAATATAGCAGCAAGCCTCAACCACTACTGATGCACAGGCCAACTAACATAGCACCAAGTCTCGTTTCCAGCCATGAATGGACACAGATTGAATCAGAAGACATTTTAACAGCGACAAATATAACTGCCCAACTGCAGACAAATACTCCACACAAATTTACAGGAAAGGTGAAAAAGGCAACACCACCTTTCAGAGTACAGCTTCCACGTACAAAAGAAAAAACAAACCCCAGATATGTTGTTCAATAATACCAAGGTTTTTATGATATGATTAAACAGCAACAACAATCTGTAAATGAGTCCATGACGAGATCAATAGTACGAAACAAAGATATGGCAGTAGCGGGTAAGATAAAGTAGTTAAGTACACAACCTAGATTAAAGGTCCACTGAAACAGCAGCAACATACAGAAAGTAGGAGCAGAGATGACCTCTAACTCTCAGAACTGCAAGAGGCCTCAGCTGATGATGAATTTTCTTGCTGGAGCCGCCTCATCTCATCGTAAGCCCATTCAAGACCTGGGCAATAATGGAGCGGCGGATTGAACCTGCTGTCGTTCATGTCAGCTGGCAAGAATGCCCCGTTTTCCACCAGGAATTTAACAGCTTGCTTCTTTCTTTCTTTGGCTGCATTGTGAAGTGGAGTCCCTGGATGTAACAAAGAGCAAAAAAATTATAACAGAAATCTATAAACTAAGGAAACAGGGAGGAAAAGAAAAAGGAGAGATGGGAGGGGGTTGGGACTAGAGGAGGGTGACCAAATATCCATGAGATAATTTTGATGTGTTCACTTGTAAGTGCGCATGCACGAAAATATCCGTGTTCAATATTGACAACCAAATGCACCCTTAGTCTAAGCATCAATGCTTGCACCACACTCAAGAAACATATCGGCCCTTGGATCAGGCCCCCACATACTAAATTTAAGTATTCACATTGTGTCCAATATATTAGTCTGCAAAAAGCTAATCAAGTAGACTAAATTTTTATTGTTTTTGTCGATTTCTCGCAGGTACCCTTAAAGTCAGCACATATTGAGCAGCACGGATCATCAAAATTTGATCGGGAACTATGAGATTGAGATTTGGAGAGTTTTTTTAGATGTTTTTTTAAGTGTCCCCGGAACCGTCTCGATATATATATATATATATAATCAGTTTGATCTAATTATTAGTCTGCAAAAAGCTAAACATTGCTCAACAAACGTGCTTGATTAGCTCTTTTTAAAAAGCTAATCAACTACGCTTGTTGAGCAATGTTTTATACAGTATACCAAAGAACATAATGATACTGATGATTGGAAAAGGCTTAATTGCAAGAACACCCCCTATACTATCACTTTTTGGCAACTTCACCCCCTCCCCGATTTCCCGTCCAATTTTCTTAGGGATTTGGATGGAAAATTGGATAGAAAAGTAATTTAACATATCAAAATGCCCTTTATACACCCATTAGAGACTCTCTCTGTCTCTCTCTGTCTCTCTCTCCCTCCCTCTCTCTCTCTCTCTCTCTGAGGTTCAGAGAGAGAGAGGGAGGGAGAGGGAGGGAGAGAGAGAGAGGGGGGGAGGGGAGGGGTCTATAATTGGTGTATAAAAGGTATTTTGGTACTTTTCCATCCAATATTCCATCTAAATCCCTAAGAAAATTGGACGGGAAATCGGGGAGGGGGTGAAGTTGCTCAAATTTGGTAGTTTGGGGGGTGAAGTTGCTCAGTTTTAAACTTAAGGGGGTGAAGTTGCCAAAAAGTGATAGTATAGGGGGTGTTCTTGCAATTAAGCCATTGGAAAAACATTTTCTGTATATTGGCCCCTTCAAGTCAAAAACCTAGCTCGGCACCTCAAGTAAATGTAAGTTTCTATCATCAATTCGGTAAGTTCCTATCCAATTCAATACTTACAACCACATGCTCCCTTAGTTCGGGCATCAATGTTTGCACCACGCTCAAGCAAAACATCCATAACTTTGAGGTGGCCACCTTCTGCAGCAAGATGAAGAGGGGTCACCCCTTGAGATTTGTGGCTCCAAGCAGCCACGTTCACATCCATCCCTTCATCCAGAAGACGCTTCACCTGCAAATAGATGGATAAATCAATTAGAATACATGAATCATAGCTACACAAAAAAGGCGTGTTAGAAGCTGCATGGCTGTGGTAGGAACTTAGTATATTATACTAGTCTTTGAAGAGTAAGAGAACAAGGGACTGTGTAAGATAATATCGGTGTTAAATAGTGGTCGTAGTACAATAAAGTATTTATTGAAGTATTGTTTGGGGGATTAATGGTTGAATGTCATGGTTGTGCTGTTAGGAAGCAATCTGGTGGAGCTATAGTGCAGGGTAATTCAAAACAAATAAGCCTGGACAGGAGTATTGGTGTTGAAGAATGTGGGACATCTAGGGAGCGAGCCACAGAGAGTAGAGTGAGAATAATTGCAGTGGAATAAGTCTACATATGCACGACCTTGTTTTGACAAGTACAAAGAGCAAATATAAGAGGAGAGACTTGAGTGGCTTTGATCGGAGAATCACGCACTTTACATGGTAGCCAATCGTTGTGGAGTTTCAACAATGTTACTCGTGGCAGTGGAATCTATATGTCTACCATTCATGGTACTGAATTGAGGTAACCGGTCATATCCAATTCATCCTTCAATAAATCTTTGTGCAAAGAGTAATCTTTCATCATCCTCTATTTGCACAAATTTGAATACGCTTGTGCTCATTGTTGAACTTGGAATTTTCCGCAAAACATCATATATAAGTTTTTGGTTAGCTGCAATGGATTACAAACACACCTGGTTCACATATATAATATATTTGTACAGAATTATAGAATGTACAGGGCCATAACAAATTTTACTAGGGCCGAGCGGTGCATATGTTTTTAGCACCAAGTACGAAGACTTGATTGCCTTGTTAATGATTATTTTGAATTGATTTTATTTGACTTGTATCTTCGCTTATTTACCATGTTTCATTGAAGCAAATATATCTTTGCCGTACTATACTCTCCTGGACTTAAACTATTTCTCAAGTGCAGAGCTAGTCTAGTAGAGACCATAATGGATTGAAGGACTAAATTCTCTTTAGCTATATTTACAAATTTTGACGCCATTCTTACGTTTTGAACACAATTGTTTATTCTGAATGATTCATGCCCACCAATTTGTCATATCGGTACAAATATTTTGGAGACTTGTTTTATTTTGAGGATTTAGTGGTCACACTTGTGAAAGAAATGGATTCAATTATAATACTCTCGCATTGGAAAATTTCAGGTCATTAAAAAACCTAAACAGGTCAGTTCACTTGATTTCTTAGCATTACGTGGTCCAACATGATTCTAGTCAGTTTGTACGTCAGTTAACTGGTCCCTATCACTGCAAGGTAATCGTGAATCGAATCAAGAATCGAAATGATCCTTTTGCGACTCGTGAATCGCTTAGGATTCCTATAATGCATGGAAAAATATGTTCATTGGTTTGGGTAGCAAATATATATATACATACATACATACATACCATAATGAAAGTTTTAGACCGAAATCAATAAAAAGCTTCTTCTAAATGATGATTTGATGATAATGTAGAGTACTAGGTAAACTGCTTCTATGGCAACATCCAAGAGATGAGGATTTGTGAATCCTACTTATGGTCCCTTTTGTGGAAAAAGATTTACAAGTACAAAACAAACCCTTAGGTCTATAGGGTGGTTGTATCCCATCTATCTTTGTCATTTTCTATCCTCTCTCATAATAAATCTTCCTTACAAAGGAGAATTGAGAAACATAGACAAGAGATGGCATACAACAATACAAAAGACCTTACAAGAATAGTTTGGACCCTTTTCCAACTACAAAAAAGTAAAAAATGAGTAAGAAATGAATTTCGAAAATTTAAAGTGAACCGAACGATTCACCTATTCGGATCACCAATTCACTAATTCACTTACGATTTGCAGCTTACCCACCAAATTGTATCAAATTGAAAAATACAAATCGTGAACTGTACGATTCTAACTATACCTATCAGATCATGCAGTTTGCAATTAACTTTTCAGAAACAAAATTGTACTATGATGTTCTAATGCAATGCATCATACAAACAAACAAATATATAAGTTCTATAGAAACTAAGGAATCTCCAAGCAAAACGTAAATCCCAGCTAAGTCTATAGAAACTAATGACACCTAAACAGGCTAAGCCTATGCAACCAAGCCAAGCTTTTTCAAGCTGAGCCGAATTTTGGAGTGTTAAGCTTGGCTTGTTTGCTAAACGAGCCTAAAACTTGAGCTTAAACTTGGCTTGATCACTAAACGAGTCGACAATGGAAATAAAATAGCGAGGAAGCAATTCGTCTGCCATGGGAATCCATTGGCGAGGAATTACTTCGTCAGCCTTGGGGAGCCATTGACGAGGGAAAACTATTTTTTATCAACATAGTTTTTGGAGTCTTCCGCGTGAAACATAGATCGAGGAACAGAATTTTTTTTCGTTGGCAATCACTTCGACGACGAAAAACATGTAATTGCCGAAGAATTTTTTTCGTCCAACATAAAGAAAAAGAAAAGATAATTTACGACCTCAATGGAGAACACCAATGACCTCATCCATCCGGCCTAGAGCAAACCCCTCCTCCAGTAGCAACCCGAGGATATCAACCCCTCCGTGGTATGCCGCCGGGGCCTCGTGTGCCTCCGGCTGAACTGCAACATGAACCGCTAGTGGCTCCATTACCGCATGGACCGAATTGGATTTTGTATCATTTAGTGCATTAATTTTATTGAACCAACACAATTCGGAATTAAGTGTGGTATGGTGACTCAGGGCTGCAAACAAACCAAGCTACTCGCAAGTGGCTCGAGGCTCAACTCATTTGGGCTCGGTAAGAGAATTGATGGCGAGGAACTAAACGAGTCGACAATGGAAATAAAATAGCGAGGAAGCAATTCGTCCGCCATGGGAATCCATTGGCGAGGAATTAATTCGTCAGCCTTGGGGAGCCATTGACGAGGAAAAACTATTTTTTGTCGTGAGTAGTCCTCCGCGCGAAACATAGATCGAGGAACAGAAATTTTTTTCGTCGGCAATCACTTCGACGACGAAAAGCATGTAATTGCCGAAGAATTTTTTTCACATAAAGAAAAAGAAAAGAAAAGATAATTTACGACCTCAATGGAGAACACCAATGGCCTCATCCATCCAGCCTAGAGCAAACCCCTCCTTTAGCAGCAACCCGGGGATATCAACCCCTCCGTGGTATGCCGCCGGGGCCTCGTGTGCCTCCGGCTAAACTGCAACATGAGCCGCCGGTGGCTCCACTACCGCCTGGACCCCGTGGTGGTGGTGTCCGAAGCAACCTGCAGTGGCCCTCCGAAATGATGCGACAAGGGCTAGTAGTAACACGGCGCCAGCAAGCACCGAGACTATGTACATCCAGGTCCTCCACCCCTGCCCCATACCCGGCGGGGTGGGAAGCACGATGTAAATGGCCGGAGCCGGTGGTGGTGGAAGGAAGCTCTGACTCATCTTTTGCGTATGGTGTGTAGTGTTTTTTTTTTTATCAGTATGGTGTGTAGTGTGGTTTGGAATGGTATCGTGGAGTAATTAAGTCCTTATTTATAGGGGTCTGGTCTCTCTCACTCTCTCTGAATTGAGATTGAGGTTCAGAGAATAAATTGCAGTGTTCTGTTCATAATGCACATGTTACATGTTTACTCTCGCACTCTATCGCAGTGGAGGGAAAGCTACCTTGCTACTATACGCAGAGAATATTAATAATTGTAGTGTTCACGCTCGTTGCGCTTCGCTCCAACATATAACATGTGCATTATGAACAGAAACACTGTAATTTTTTATTCTCTGAACCTCAATCTCTTTCAATGCGAGAGTAAACATATAACATGTGCATTATGAACACAACACTGCAATTTATTCTCTGAACCTCAATCTCTTTCAATTCAGAGGGAGAGAGAAAGACCAAACCTCTGTAAATAAGGACTTAATTACTCCACGATAACATTCCAAACCATACTACACACCCGACTGATAAAAAAAAAACACTACACACCATACGCAAAAAATGAGTTAGAGCTTCCTTCCACCAGCTCCGGCCATTTACATCGTGCTTTCCACCCCGCCGGGTATGGGGTAGGGGTGGAGGACCTGGACGTACATAGTCTCGGTGCTTGCCGACGCCGTATTACTACTGGCCCTTGTCGCAGCATTTCGGAGGGCCACTGCAGGTTGCTTCGGACACCACCACCACCACGGGGTCCAGGCGGTAGTGGAGCCACCAGCGGTTCATGTTGCAATTCAGCCGGAGGCACACGAGGCCCCGGCGGCATAC
The DNA here is from genome assembly GCA_025413875.1 of Rhododendron molle. NCBI lineage: Eukaryota > Viridiplantae > Streptophyta > Magnoliopsida > Ericales > Ericaceae > Rhododendron > Rhododendron molle. The sequence continues at coordinate 20,321,800 of CM046388.1, read as the reverse complement.
CACAGAGGGGTTGATATCCCCGGGTTGCTGCTGGAGGAGGAGTTTGCTCTATAGGCTGGATGGATGAGGCCAATGGTGTTCTCCATTGAGGTCGTAAATTTTCTTTTCTTTTCTTTTTCTTTATGTTGGACGAAAAAAATTCTTCGGCAATTACATGCTTTTCGTCGTCGAAATGCTTTTCGTCGTCGAAGTGATTGCCGACGAAAAAAAATTATGTTCCTCAATCTATGTTTCACGCGGAGGACTCCTCACGACAAAAAATAGTTTTTCCTCGTCAATGGCTCCCCAAGGCTGACGAATTAATTCCTCGCCAATGGATTCCCATGGCGAACGAATTGCTTCCTCGCTATTTTATTTCCATTGTCGACTCGTTTAGTTCCTCGCCATCAATTCTCTTACCGAGCCCAAATGAGCTGAGCCTCGAGCTACTTGCGAGTAGCTTGGTTTGTTTGCAGCCCTGAGTCACCATACCACACTTAATTCCGAATTGTGTTGGTTCCAGTGATTTAAAAAGCGCGCGCAAAGCGCGAGGCGCAGCACAGCCTTTGCGCTTCGACGAGGTGCGCTATGGCGGAAAACCAAAAGGCGCAGCATAGGCGCCAAGGCGCACGCTATAGCGCAAGGCGCAGAGGCGCACGCCTTTCGTCTGTGATCGAAAAAATGATCGTACGGTGCAGAAAACACACAGCGATGGTGGCGATGCACTGAATAATTGTTCTTTTAAGTCTGATTCAACCCTAAATCCATCATACGATACATACCCAGCCAGCAGAGCAGCTTCAGTTGATCGAGATAGCTGCTTCAGTCGATCGAGACATCTTCTGGTCCTTTTCGATCGACGATCGATCGAGACAGCTTCAGTCGACATCGGCTTCAGGCAGCGACGGTAGTCACGGTAACCTCCTCGTCCTCCTCCTCTCCGATCGATCTGCTGCTTCTTCTTCTTCTTCTTTCTTTCTTTTTTTCGTCTCTCAGTCCAGCTCTCTGCTCTCCTTTCTTTCTTTCTTTTTTTTTGATCTGCTGCTTCTTCTTCTTATTCTTTCTTTCTTTTTTTCTTGTTTTTTTTTTTGATCCGCTAGGGAGAAAAAAATTGGACTGAATATATATATATATTTTTTTGTTCTCAATGAACCCATTTTGTTTGGTAATGGTACACAAACGGGAAAAAAATTGCACTGAATAATTTTTTTTTCCTCAATGAATTCTTTCTTTTTTTCTTGTTTTTTTTTTTTTTGATCCGCTGGGGAGAAAAAAATTGCACTGAATATTTTTTTTTTTTGTTTTGTCTCAATGAACCCATTTTGTTTGGTAATGGTACACAAGCAGAAAAAAATTGCACTGAATATATATATATATATATTTTTTTGTTCTCAATAAACCAATTTTGTTTGGTAATGGTACACAAGCAGAAAAAAAATTGCACTGAATTGTTCCAAAGCAGTTCACTGAACTATTCCAAAAATTGCACTGAATAATTTTATTTTTTTTTGTTCCCAAAAAATTGCACTCAAAGCAGTTCAGTCTGATTTTTTTTTTTTTTGTTCTCAATAAACCCATTTTGTTTGCTTGTACGGGCAATGTAATCATTCCATGCGTGATTTTGATTCCTATAGAGTGATGAAAGCTTTAAAATTCCGTTTGACCAAAAAAAAAAGAAGAAGCTCTACGACATTATGGCATATTAAACAAAAATTCCGTTTTTTTGTTTTTTTTCCAGGTATATATGTGTTTATGACTTTATGCTATTATTTGTACTTGTTAATTGTAGATGTCGACATCTGAAAAGACTAGTAAAAGGGACCCTGGTTGGAAGTATTGCGAACAGATTGATCCACAAAATTCTACCAAGTTAAAATGTATTTTTTGTAAGGAAATAAAAAATGGGGGTGTGTCAAGAATCAAGCAACACCTTGCTGGAGGAGCTAAAAGGAATACGGCGGCATGTCGCCGATGCCCACCTGAGGTTAGAGAGGAGATGATTGAGTTCTTACGTAGAAGGGATGAAGCAAAGAGTCAAGTTAAGTCAATACCAGATTTTGATGATGCAATGAATGATGATGATTATGACCTTGACGATGATGATATTGTTGAATCCAACGATCCCCGTTCTAAGAAATCTTCTACTCACGGAAGCACCACCGCATCTATTCATTCTAAGCCTAAGAAACCAAGAACCATAGGGCCTCTCGACACTTTCTACACTCCTGAACCAGAGGTGGTGGTGGAAAATAGAAAAGCCAAGGGCAAACAGCCAAAAATTGATGAGAATGAACCGCATAAGAAAATATTGAAAGACCGGGCTCATCAGGCTATTGCAAGGTGGATATATGATTGTGGGATACCTCTAAATGTTGTGAACATTGAAAGTTTTGCGCCAATGATAGAGGCTATTGGGCAATACGGTCCGGGTTTGCCCCCACCAACTTATCATCAAGTGCGAGTTCCTCTTCTAAAAAAAGAAGTAGAACATGTTAACAAGTTGATGGAGGAGCACAAAAAAGACCAGGAACAATATGGGTGTACGCTAATGAGCGACGGGTGGACTGATAGGAAAAATAGAACATTGATGAATCTTTTGGTGAATTCTCCGAGAGGGACCGTGTTTCTGAAATCTATAGATGCATCTGGAGCTGTAAAGGATGCAGGAATGATATTTGAATTGCTTGATGCGTGGGTGGAGCATATTGGCGAAGCAAACGTGGTTCAAGTTATTACGGATAGTGCCGCGGCAAATGTGGCTGCAGGTGAGAATTTCAATTTGCTATTTGGTTGTGTTACGTACTTGAAGTTATGAACAATTGAAAATCACTTATTATTCTAGTTTTAACTTCTAATACCACTTATTTATAACAATTACCAAGGAAGTTGTTGGAGGCAAAACGACCTCACTTGTTTTGGTCTCCGTGTGCTGCCCATTGCTTGGACTTGATGTTAGAAGACATTTTTAAGTTACCAAATTTGAAGACAACTTGGGAAAGTGCAATAATGATTCATGGTTATATTTATAATCGACCCTCTTTGTTGAATATGATGAGGCAATTTACCAAGAAGAAGGAGCTCGTTGAGCCGGCAAAAACTCGATTTGCAACCGCTTTTTTGACTTTGCAAAGGGTTTATGAACAAAAGGGAAACTTAAGGAAGATGTTTACTTCAGAGAAGTGGAGCAATAGCAAATGGGCAAAAGAGCAAGGAGGAAAACAAGTAGAAAAAGTCATGTTGATGGCCTCATTTTGGAGGAATGTGCTCCTTGCCCTCAAGTTCGCATCCCCACTTGTAAAGGTGCTTAGATTGGTTGATGGAGAAGTCAAGCCTCCAATGGGATACATTTATGAGGCTATGGATCGGGCAAAAGAAACTATTGCCAATTCCTTCAATCAAAAAAGGGAGATGTATAATGAGGTCTACAAGATAGTCGACAAGAGGTGGGAATCCCAATTGCATCGGTCCTTGCATGCAGCTGGATTTTACTTAAATCCTGAATTTTTTTACAAAGATCAAGATGCTTGCAAAGTTCCAGAAGTTATTGGAGGCCTATATGATGCATCACAAAATTGATTCCCAATATTGCTACACAAGACCGTATTTGTGCCGACTTGATGAAGTATGAGAGAGTTGAAGGACTCTTCGGTAACCCAATGGCAATGAGGCAAAGAAATACAAGGGTACCAGGTATCAGCATGTTAACCTTAACCTAGTTACTAATTTAAATCCTAAGGGTTGCACTTTAAGAATGTTTTCCAATATCAATATTCTATGGTGTGCAGCTGACTGGTGGGCCTCATTTGGTCATGATACTCCCGAATTGCAAAAATTTGCCGTCAAAGTTCTTAGCCTTACTTGTAGTTCCTCGGGATGCAAGCGTAATTGGAGTGTCTTTGAGCATGTGAGTATATGATAATCAAGTTCATTCATTGACTTCCTTTAGTTATGTATGATCATGAATTTAAGTCCCTTGACTCCCTTGTATAATTAATTGTTAATGCAGATTCACACAAAAAAAAGGAATAGACTAGCTCAAAAGCGTCTCAATGATTTGGTATTTGTTAAGTACAATAGAGCATTGAGACGCCAATACCTCAAACGTGATCGCATTGATCCTATATCCTTGAAAGATATTGATGAGAGCAATGAGTGGTTGGTTGGGAAGATGGAGGAGGAGGACGAAGCTGTGTATGAGGGAGGTGATGATTTGAATTGGGATGATGTTGCTTTAGCTTCTGGAGCCGAAGAACCAATGAAAACAACTAGAGCATCAAGTTCAAAGGCAACAGACTCAACACCTATCGCGAAAATGGCAAAACCAACTCCAAAGGCTAAGGCTTCAAGAGGAAAGACATCTCTTATAGATGAGGTGATTGAAGAGGGAGAATGGGAGACGGATGATGAGGAGGAGGTTGATGTGGAAGGAATCGAAGGATATAAATAAGAATCATCAGATGATGATGATGAAATTCAAGATGAAGTTCTTGGTTCTGAGAATGATGATTGACATTGTCTATGCATGACTCTAGATTTTATTGCTTTTAATCCTTTTGTTATGTCTCTAAGGCTAAACGTTATTATGTTAGCTTTTCATGGATGATAATATGATATGTTATGTTAGCTTTTTTGACATTTGAAAGTTTTACAAGTATTTGTTTGTGTTGAAAACTAGTTTTAATAAAATTTGGCTCATTGCGAAGAAATTTTTTTTTTTTGCACTTCGCGTCAATAAAGCGCGCGCCGCGCCTTGCGCTAAAGCCCCAGGGGACTGTTGCGCCTTGGTGCGCCTTTTGCCTTTTAAAACACTGGTTGGTTCAATAAAATTAACGCACTAAATGATACAAAATCCAATTCAACTCTTGATGGGTAGCGGGAACAAGATTTTTCATTTTATTTCTTCAGCAAATCTATAATGCAAGGGGACGAGGAAAGGACAACATATAAGAGCCAGATTTCAGACACGTGAGAGATGCAATCACATATTTTCCAAAAAACGCAATAAGTGATAATTCCATATTCTAGATAGAAACAGTGACATCAAAAGCCAGTTATAAGGGAATATGTGGTTTGCTACTCTCACATACACAAGGAATCAGGCCATTACCCACTATCAACTAATTGTCACAATGGATCAAGATAGCATAAGCCATTCCAGGTAATTCAACAACTACCTGTATCGCTATAAAACTACCAAGTTTTGAATTGATTATTAAGAAATACAGCACCAAAGACTACGTAGGAACTAGATAATTCATGGACACACATTTCAGACATTTGGACACGGGAGTTAATTACAAATATCATAAACAGTAGTCGAAACAGAAGCAAGAAAACGTACCTCCCTAACATCACCTCTTCGGGCACCAACGTGAAGTAAAGTCCAACCTCGATCGTCCCTATCCCCCACAGACCTACGCAAGCTCTGGGTCCTCCGAATCGAACCCAATTTGGCTTCCGGCATACTTGTTGGTGGGGTTTATTAAAATAACCAGGAAACTACTTGTTTATAGCTCAACGAAGCTCCAACTTCAAGTCAAGAAACCAGAGATATTTCTCCTTAAATCGCTACGACACAAACCCTTCTTTTTTTTTTTTTTGGCGTACTAACACCAAGAAAACTACCTACAGGTCCTGGGAGGCTTCGAATTCAAATAAAAACTTAACTTTCAAGGTTTAACCAACACAACTAATATATAACCTTCGAGTCACAATAGCGTAAAACCCTAGAACTTGAAGGAATAGATGAGATCTGAAGACGAGATTTCAAGGGGGTTTTTTTTACATGACTGAGAAGAAGACGACAAAAATCGCGGTACGCAAAGAATTAGCGAGAAGAGTGATCGGCCATGTTGTAGGGAGCGAAGGGATTCAAACCAGGGCCGAAGACACGGAGATTTCGGAGCTTTGTAACGAGCGATGACGATGAACAGCACCTAAAGAGGAAAGATATTATTATCATCCTTGAAATTGAAAACCCCGCCTTCAAAATTGATATTCAATGACAAGCAAAGAGAGGAAGGGATTGTATAAGAAATCAAGCGATTCCCGGAACAAATTGGAGAGAGTTTGGCGGTCGCATGTGTGTGTGTGTGTGCAAGAAAACCCTGTAGGGAGCGACGAACCAACAAACCCTAGATTTTGCAGACACTTGCCGATATCGGGGGTTTCGTGGAATTTTATCTTTGTTCGTCCCCCTCTTTATGTAGGAGTACAACCCATGTTAGGGATTTTTAGTTGGGAAAATATCCGATCAGTGAAAGGTGAGGAGAATAATTGCATTGTCATGGATTGGGTTTCGTGAAATTTTATCTTTGTTCGCCTCTTTATGTATGAGTACAATTCATATTAGTGATTTTTCCTTGGGAAAATATCATATCAGTGAAAGGTGAGGAGAATAATTGCATTGTCGTGGATTGATTATTCTAAATGCAAGTCCTTTTTTTTTTAATTTTATTTTATGGTATGTGTGTTAACAACTCGAACTCTAAACCTTTCTCTTGGAAGTCAAGGGTACAACCATAAGGGTTGAGAGCCAAATTTATTGGCTTTGTTCGGATGCAAGTGTTGGACTTTTCAAAAACAGAAAAGGGTGTTCGGATCCCAATTTTGGAGAAATTATCCCCTACGACTCGCTACCTCATTTACTCCCCTCCCTCTAATGTTAACCTGCCCTCTCTGCCTCCCTGTCCTCTCCATCTTTCTCCTTTTACAGAGTCACAGTAGAGATTCCCGATTCCCTTTACTCCTCTCTCTCTCCCTCTCCTGCTCTCGCTCTGTCTCCATGAAGAGTAAGACGATTCCCCATCTCTGGTATCAGATTTGCCCTAGCACTCTCTCGCTCTCTCTCTCTCTCTCTAGCCGTGGTCTTCGAGAAATCTCGAAGGACAATGGTAATCTCCATAGCATCGCTGGTATTTGATTGATTCCTACTCATTACAAGACATTTGTGTAATAAAGATGGGTAAGGGGCGTCCAATGCATTCGTCTCCCTCTTTAATGACCTCCCACCCCAACAGAACAGAAGGCCCAATCGAAGACGGCATTCGGTGCGGTAAATGGCTTCTTTGATCAACCTGCGTTCGAAGACGTAGAGGTATAGTTCAATTTTGTTCATGGGTTCTGAGTTCGAATTTTCCTTATATACGATTTGATTTTGTTCATGGGTTCTGGGTTCTGAGTTCGATTTTTCGTTGGATTATGTGTGTTCTGGATCTGTCCAAATGTATTTCAATACATGTGTGTTTTACATAAGTACAAAATTGGGTGGTTGATGATAGATTAATTTGTGGTTTTGATTTGCGGTTTGAAGGCCTAATCTCAGCTTAGGGTTTTGCTGCATATGCATGAGTTGATTTTTGAAAAATCTGAAAAATTAAGGCAAAACCCCATTTTTGTATAGGGTAAATTAGGGCAAAACCCTGAAGTTGAATTTTTTGATTTCACAAACAAAAGTTTCTCTTACTCAATTACATAAAGATGTTTGGATGAGGTTAATAGGATCTAGTTTCATGAGGTGGTTCGAATGGTTAACTAAATGGGATGTGGATCATTGTCAGTGCAGTTCGGTAAACCATACAAATATTTAGATGGTGTGCATATGTTATTCAGGAGTTATAGTCCCAAGTTTGGAGTTTGATTTTTCCATGCTGCAATATGTTTATTTGTTTTGCTTTATGTTGACTGTCATCTCCACTATGGAGGATTATCATTTGCCTAGATGTTCGCCAACACAAAGTTCAATGGTCGAGAACTTATATTTTGTCTTGAAAAAAAATTACGATACAGTATATAGTAAGTACGTGAATATTTATGGCGCTCTCATTTTTGGAAAAAAAAGTCAGAAAATGAAACAAGACTCCAAGACCACTAGAAGAAGAGTATGTAACATACTAATTATCAAATAGGCCAAGCATGATGTTTGTATGCTAGTTTGTAATCATTCCTCCATTAGCCAAAAGATATACTTACAACTCACAGAAACGAAATATCACATGGAAAAGAACATATTAATATAGCAAACCAATTACCTTACATATATCTTAACATGGATCAAATAGTCATTAACAGCAAAAAAGATCTCTGTTGCATTGGAGAGTTGTACGGAATAACTTTTTTTCATTATGGGGTGAGTTTTTTGTGAAGACGATCAAAAGGCAAAAAAGAAGTGTTATTCTGTAACTAAATGTCTACTGATTTGCTTTGAAATGTTATATGAGATTATGGTTGTGGTAGTTTCCTAAAAAGACACCACAATCTGCATATTTTTCTGGAAGTGTTTGTTGTAGTCAATTAGATGTACTTATCGAATTTTTGTTTGACCCAAAAAAAAAAAAGGGAAGTACTTAGGCTGTGTTCCAGAAATGGGATAACCTCTTCTTTTTTGTCCAAAAAAAAAATAAGAACCCCTGTTCCACAAAAATAAGAAGAATCCACTTATTTGTTCAGAATTTGCTAGGTTCCAATTGGCGCCGGGGAGGCAAATCGTACCGGCGGCCGTGCCGGGCCGTTTCCGACCACCGGACTGCGGGTCAACGCGGGAATCAACGGCATCCGATTTTTTTTTTATAGAATTTTTGGACGGCTCGGATCAGCCGTCCGGTGGCCGGAGAATGGCCGGCACGGCCGTCGGTACGATTTGCCTCCGCCGGCGCCCAACACAATAGCAACAGTTTATTTTTTGTATACGGCAACTTCAAGCTCAAACACATGTGTTTACGCAAATAATTTTCTTATCACTATGGATCTTATTTGATAGATCTCATTGAGATCTTTAATACGGTGCGGAATTTTTTTTTTTTTCATTTACATTATTTTTGAGTTTGAAAGTGTGAAGTAAATTTTGTATTTGAATTTTGTGGAAGACCCTTATTATTTTCAAAAAAGAAGTGTAAGAAATAAACTCTTATTTTTTAAGAAGGTTTCCGGAACGGAGCCTTATCATCCTAGAAGTAGCAGCTAGGAACCTTACTCAACTACCAGGCATTGAAACACAAGTTTAGAATGGACTGTTATTATTCTCTGTGTTCTTGTTATAGAATGGACTATTTATAGAATGAACTATTCCAAATGATACCTGTAGTGTATGACATCTTCTTATATTTTTGTAAACATGTGTAATAATAAGTAGTAAAAGTATGAAATCCAGTTACATTTCTCAGTCAAATAATTCCTATTTGCAAAGGATGTTTCCGGTTGGAAGCTTACTTTATGATATTTCTATCCTTCGTTTACTCTGCTATGACCTCGTCCCTATATTTCATGAACCCTGTTGGAAATTGCTTGTAAGTGCTGAATAATAGCCTATAAGTGCTGAAACTGGAATTATGTTGCTGAAACTGGAAATAGGTGCAGGAAATATGATATAGAGATGCTGAATCTGTTAATTGGTTGCTGAAAACTGTTGTTTGCACGCCGAAATTGTTTGTTATTGCTAGAAATCACTGATATGTGCATGAATTATGGGCTAAATGTAGGAAAATGAGATTTGTCTTGAGCATCAATTTGTATTTTCATTATAAACTAGTTTGCAGCTGTTTTTTTTAGAACTTCAAACACCTTACTCTAAATCCTTTATAGCTGTTATTTTTTTTGTAGTTGGTTCACAGTTCTGTAATTTCTTTCAATTATTTGAGGGTGATTTGTTTGATCTTATTTGTTATTGTTAGGCCAACCACTATCACTGAAATTTGAACCCTCAACTCCAACTTCAAAGAGAAAAAGACGTGCTTTATCTCCTACGCCCTCGGCAAACTCATTCACCGACGAGAACAGTGTCCAAGTGGTACTCTTCTTACTCCTTAGTAATATTGATTTCATTAGGCATGACATGAACTTGCATATGTCATCTCACTGTAATAATGCGAAAAGACAGTAATCGATTTTACAAATTTCTGGAAATTACAACATGAACATGAATTACAAAATTACAGAATATGAAATATAGACAAACTGTAAAAGAGTATTAGCAATTCCAAATCGAGACCCGTTTTGTTCAACGGTGCCCTTAAGATAAATTCGTCGTCTCACCGGTGCTGAAGATTGTGTTGGTATTTGTCTTCCAGAGTTGACTCGGTTACCACTCAGTCGCCGTAGACTACCCGTCAATCGAACTTGTCTCTCTCTCTCTCTCTCTCTCTCTCTCTCTCAAAGGAAGATCGATATTGCAGAGGACGGAGAGTTTTGGATTTTCGGTGTGTTGAAACCAAGGGGAGAGGTCCCCTATTATAGCTGAAGGAAGAACTTCTGCCATCAATACAGCAATGAATACAAAATATTCATGGAGGAGCCTATGCAATTAATAAGGGAATTGATTCTGCAATTAAATTCTGGAATAAAACTGATACAGTTAGTATTCGCGAAATTGAATACACAATCATGGGTAATAACTCTGGGTAATCAACCCAAATATGACCAGCAACCGTGCACTGTTGTTGGTCCGAAATCCACTTTGAGAGATAATTTCTCATTCATCTCTCAATGGAATTTGTTCATTCTTTCTCAATGGAGTATCTAAAACCCACTTGGGCCCACCTCGCGCACTGTGGGTCCCACCAAATTCTTTTTGGTTAAAATTCTATTTTTTCAACAATTTTTTCCATGCGGGTACGGGCATGGTGGAGGCTAGGAGATAGCCGATCGGGTTCAATTTGGTTGTGGTTTATCTACTGTGCAAATCAAAACCTTGAGATTAAGAAATTACCTTTATGAATACACCGGCCATGATTTCATTTTAGTTCAGTCTCCACAGATCATAAATTAGGGCTAACAAACAAAGAAGAGAGAGGCAACTCAGGAGAGCGGTTTCCAATCTCCCGTTGATCGCAATATTTTTCCATAGTTCACTCTCCCTCTTCCCCAATAAATCTGTCATTGATCTCCATCTAGTCGTAACTCTCTCTCTCTCTCCAAAGACCTAATCTTCCACTTTTATGCATGAACCCAAAACCACTTCAAGATTTCTTTTTTCTCTCTATGTATGCAACGGCTACAAATCAACCGCAGCGTGCAATTACCTAGTTGACCCTCGTCCAAGCCCGTATCTTATGGCATGCCCCTTGGAAACGATGGCGGCGATTGGTTTTCGGTTCAATGGATCTGTATGCACGGTGGCAGACCCCACTCAACCATTTTTTCCCCCAACTTTGCGTATTTTTAATAAATTGATATCTTATTTGATCACCTTAATACACTTTGTATGCCATTTTTATTTTTATTTTTTGCGTTTTTTATTCAAAATATTAGAACAACTCCATTTCATTGACGAGAAAAGATGACTAAATAAAAAAATAATAAAAAATAGCCGCCACTTAGCATTTGAAACTCTCTAATGCATAATACTTTCAAATTTAAATATGGTTAAACCACTTGCTATATGTATCATTCTTTATCAATTATTTATAATTTTGACTTTTGATGTGTTTTTTGTTTCCGTTAATAGAACTTGCAATGCAATAAGAATTTGGAAGTTAATTTAGAGATAATATCTGGGAAAAAAAATGATATTGTTCTTAATTGGAATCCAAAATGAGAAGTCTCAAACTCCTCTGGACTAGTTTTAGTTTTTTTGCTTCAATCATTTAAAATTGAAGATGCATTTTCTAGGAATGATTTCTGGTGGGGATTGGTCAAATGCCGAAATGCAAAAATGAAAGAGTGAAAAATGCGAAAAGGATAGGACACATGTAAACACCCTCGTAGTCCAATAGTAGAAATAAAAGATACTGCAAAAGGAGTAGATCAAAAAATACAGGTATAGTTTATGAGGAACATATCCAAGTATATATCCATTTGTACATCTTCTCTCACAAGTAATTGTGGGACCATCTAAAAAGTGTTATGCATCCTACCGTCACTTCTGAGAGAGGTGTAAAAACAGATGTAAACTTTGATGTGTCTTTACCATTGCTCGTTAAAAGGAAAATCCGAGGTTTTTTTCATCTAGTTAAGGCTTGGAGATTGCAAGCCTATGGGCTACAATAAAAACGTCCCAAAGGCTTGTGTGGGCTATAGAAATTAGTCTTGAAGTGCGTAAGTTGACTCGAATACACTCCTTACCAAAAAAATGTTAAAAGGGTAGATTGAAAAAATTAAGAAAAACTGTTCCATTCTCATGCTTTCAATGGTCAAAGCAGACACTCGAAAAAGGAGACATTCCTAGAAACAACATACTCAATCCTAATTTCCTAATTCTGTCATTCAAATTGAGCCAGTCAAACATAATGAATCTTAATAATAGTAGTACTACATAAAGGCTTATTTTTTTGTCTTATTCGATTTTTATTTGTTTACATTTATTAGTTTTGCGTCAAAATTTTGTAACTTATTAATTCGTCTCGACGAGAGAAATCGACAAAAGTAAAAAAATTACGATTGAATATGTTTTGAATAATAAGTTTTGATCATAATTTTTCACTTTTTCAATTACTCTCGTCGATACGAGCTTAAGAGTCGACAAAGGTTTTGATACAAAACTAATAAAGCAATTTATTTTAAAAAAAATACAAATCTGACTTATTTTAACAAAATAGTTCATAATTTTTCACTTTTTCCGATAACTCTCGGGACGAGCAACTTGCTTTGTTGGTTTCTCTTTTGGCTAAATCTATGGTCAGCCCACAGGGTTGATATTAGTGGTGTGCACGCGCCACTTTTTTGAGGTACTTTACGTGAGTTCTAATGCAATAATGTCAGGTACTGAAGTGATTGCAATTTATTAACCAAATGACTGTATTGACCTTCATATTACTTCTCTCATTATTGTGACATACTATTATCTTGTTTGGTTCTCATCTCATCTCATTTTTCTCTTTAAATATTTCTTATCTCTTCTCACTCATTATATCAAAAGTAACTATAAAAAATGAGAACCAAACAAGGTGACTATTCTTCTCTAAAATTTCTCTCTCCAATCATTACTTTCATTTCTCTTTTCTCTCTTCACTTATTACCCGTGTCTTCAATTATTATCTTAATTTTTCTTTTCACCCATTATCCCAAGAACCAAAATTAACAAAATTTCAAAAACACAACAGTTACGTTACCGATCAAAATAGCAATCGACGAGAAACCCATCACCGGTTTGAACATCGGCACCTCCGTCTCCCAATATCAACCACGTACTGATTCAAAGCTAGTTGAATAACAAAATCATGAAACCCCTCATCCTTATCCTCGCAAAACCCCACCCCACGTACTGATTCGAACAGTCATTAAGTTACAGTTTCAATTTTTTTTTTAGTTCAGCTATGGTGGAAGTGGTAGAAGACAACACCATTGAAGAGAGAAAGCAAAGAGCCCATGATTTCTTTTTTTTTTTTTTTGGGTCGAACGGAAATTTAGAGCCCATGATTTCGTTCTCAAATGGAAACGCCTATTTTCTCAAACCCTCTGCTCCTCCATTAAAGAATCAGTGTTTGTGCTTCCTTCAAATCTCTTTCCTCTCAACACATACGAAGCTGAAAGACGCCACAAAGCCGAGATTTTGATGGGATTTATTTGTGTTTGCTACTACTATATTTTGAAATTTGAATTACCCACAAAATCCAAACTTTTTCCCATTAGAAAGAAAGAAAAAGAAGCAGCAAACCCATTTTTTTTCAGATTTCTCTCTCCTCTCCTCCTCGCAATAAAAGATAAAATGGAGTTTCAAGATAAACAAATTAATTAGGCCAAAATGAACAAAAATACAGAGAAAATAGATTTCCTGAGAAACAAATTAGGCCAAGGGTTAAGGGGGGTGGGGCGGTGGGTTTCCGAGATGGGAGGGATGGGGATTTTGCAGCCGTTGTCGTGTAGTGTGATAAAAAGAGGAGTTCTTTTTTGAAGAGGAGTTCTTCAAGGAGCAGAAAAAGGTTAAAAAAAGTAAGGTTAGTATTGTCATTTTGCAAAATGCTAGGCACAGCCATACAACGACACAAAAGTTGATTTAGACCGGTAAGGAACAAAAACACGCGGCAACTCCTTATTTTAAGTAGCTTATTTTATTTTATCTTTATTGTCCGCTCCCAATGGGCGTATTTTAGAAGGACCATTGAGATCTTTAATACGGTGCAAAAAAAATCAAAAACTTATTTTTCATTTTCATTATATTTGAGTTTGAAAATTGAAGAAAACTGAGGTTTAGAAAAAGAAGGGAAAGTGGAACACCCCCTTAGACCGGTAAGGAACAAAAACACGCGGCAACTCCTTATTTTAAGTAGCTTATTTTATTTTATCTTTATTGTCCGCTCCCAATGGGCGTATTTTAGAAGGACCGTTCTCCTTTTGAACGGTGTTTTGAATCAAAACACCAAAACGGAGGCAGCTCAGCTCCAGTTTTTTTATGCTCCAGTACGGTCCAGTTTTGGGTCGTTGTGGGCCCCTCCCGGGTCCACAACAATGATCGGAATCGTTCATTTTGTAGAGCTCGTCGAATATGTCATTCACGCCAAAAATTAGCTTCATCGAATATCAGTAGGTACATTGATGAAACAGATTTGTACAAGGAAAAAACGATGACAAAAATTAAGTTAAAATTAATAATTGCCCATTTTTTTCATGTACAAATCTGTTTCATCCATGTACCTATTGATGTTCGGTGAAATTAATTTTTGGCATGGATAACATATTCGACGAGCTCTACAAAATGAACGATTCCGATCATTATTTGGGCCCGAAAGGGGCCCACAACGACCCAAAACTGGATCGTACTGGAGCATAAAAAAACTGGAGCTGAGCTGCCTCCCACCAAAACACCGCCTAAACACGCCAAGGTAAGATGACGTGGCAACGCACTACTGAGCGAATTACAATTTCAATTTTTTAAGCGCCCTGAAAGCGGGAAAATAAAACCAAATCACCGCCTAAACACGACAAGGTAAGATGACGTGGCAACGCACTACTGGTGGAATTTAACTTGACAAGGATCGCGATCCCAAGCTTCACATCTTCAGCGAATCGGAGCCGTTCACATCCCCCAAATATCAACGGCCTCCAATGTAACCCCCCCAAACCACTACCTTTATAAATTCCTCCAAGCCCCACCGTTCATTCACAAATCATCGCAGCAATCCTCTCGCTCTCAAAGATACAGTATATACTCCTACATTTGCACATTCTCTCTCTGTCTAGATGGCTCGTACCAAGCAGACGGCCCGCAAGTCGACCGGAGGGAAGGCGCCGAGGAAGCAACTGGCGACAAAGGCGGCCAGGAAATCAGCCCCGGCCACCGGCGGAGTGAAGAAGCCCCACCGTTTCCGCCCCGGGACGGTGGCCCTCCGAGAGATCCGCAAGTACCAGAAGAGCACCGAGCTCCTCATCCGGAAGCTCCCCTTCCAGCGGCTGGTGCGCGAGATCGCGCAGGACTTCAAGACCGACCTCAGGTTCCAGAGCTCCGCTGTCGCCGCGCTTCAGGAGGCGGCCGAGGCGTATCTGGTCGGGTTGTTTGAGGATACGAATCTGTGTGCGATCCACGCTAAGAGGGTTACTATTATGCCTAAGGATATCCAGCTTGCGAGGAGGATCCGTGGTGAGAGGGCTTAATTAAAACGGAGGGGGTTCGTAGTTTGTGTTTGTTTGGTTAATTGTCGGTTTAGGGGTTGTTTGGTAATTACGTTTATTAGGGTTTATCGTTAGTAATGTAAAGCTATGGCGGTTTGATGGGCAATACTTTTAACGATTTGGTGGAGTGGAAGGTGGATTATCAGTGTTTGTACTCCATTGGAGAGGAATTTGATGTTTCCAAAAGCTAATTGCCTGCTCTGTTTTTTGAATTTTTTTGTAAGGTTTTGTTCCCCCTTAATTTGCAACCCTTGAATATGGTTTAGTAGGTTAATCAATTTGTCATCAATTGAGATGAAGTCAGGCAGAGCAAATCAGCAATTTTTGTTTCACTAGTCTAGTTCGAAGATCATCTGATTCGATGGATTGGAGTTAAATATATTCTGAAATTGATAATTATCTAATGAGTGAATTTCTATCACTAATACCAAGCACTATGGGTATGACACTTGGTAGGGTGCTTGGCAGGGCCTATGCGGGTTGGCAAGGCTTATGCCAATTGGTAGGCCTGTGCAGTAAGGAAACCATAAAACGGCAGGGTCATTCCATAAATCATGCTTCTACATGCACTACTCCATTACCTTGTGATCCCAAAAGTGCACATCTTGCATGAGGTCTATATAAACCACTCAAACTTACAATGAGAAAGTAGACGCTTAACTTTATCATAGGCAAACCTTGAAATCGTGCTAGATAGAGCATCTCTGGGCTTTGCTATCTCTCTAATGTTGTTAATTATCCTGTGGTTCAACTTGTTTGGCAACATGCTAGGCCACTTTTTGCTATCGGAAAGCTGACGGGTAGTTGATTTGTTAATTCAAATATTCTAACTCCACACATATCTACACATCCACATACACAACCATACTTACAATAGGGGTGGGTCTCACACATATTGGATGTGTAGTGTGTGCGGGTTCCATTTCTTTTGTGAGTGTGGGTGTGTAATTAAGTGTGTAAATGAATGTGAAGGGTAGAATGATTGTTGTTAATTATCCTGTGGTTCAATTTGTTGTTCGACTTTTTGTTATTAGTTGCGTAAAGATCAGAGAGGAACAATGGTTCTTCGTTCTGCAAGGACTTATCACTCTTCTACTCCTTTTAACTTAATATACATATAAATTATGCTGTTCGGTTCCAAAAGAAGAAAACTTGTTTGTCCTGGTCTGCTAAATATATTTACTGTTTGTTTGTTGACAAAGAAGCTCGAAAGTCTTTGATGAATCCAGACAAAATAGAAGTTACATCAAAAAAATTTGAGCAAGTCGGCGGGAACCAGGTGAATCAAGGCTGCTGGGAAGGTAATTTTTCTAGTATTGAATTGATTTTTGACTCCCTTCTGGGTTTACCTTTAAAAAATAAGGTGAGCATCCAAAACCAAGCCCATAGCGGTCCAATTCCACACAGCAATTACTACGGAGTACTATTATACTTATATAACTACACACACTTACACAAATACTTTACACTTATATCCACAACTTTTGGTGAGTTCCACACACACTATCTTCAGTGCGTGTGTGTGTGTGGACTCCAATGTGAAAGTGAGTGAGTTTGTATAAATATTTGTGTAAGTGTTTATAGTTGTAAAATGATTTTGCAACCAAAGACAAGTAATTTCTCATACTTCAAGTCTCTCCTACTAATGTCATGTTAAACTATATTGCAACCAAAGACAAGTCACAAGTATACCACAAATGCTCTTTTGTGGAATGATTGACCACCAATGAAGTTAAAAAAAAATATATGATAAATTGATGTAACGATGCTGGTGCAGAGGGTGTCAAGCGGTTGAGAGCAGGGACAAAGCAACAATTCTCATGTTTTTCAATTTATTTCGTACTCTAGTTTTATTAGTACGCTTTTATTTAGAAAAAAGGTCCTAATTTTGAAAATTTTATTGTTTCTCTCTAATGGGTATTTGTGCAATGTACTCTATTTGGAACAAAAAAATAATACTGTACTATATATTTGTGAATAATAAAAATGCGTACCCAAAGCGGGATGGAGGGAACATACATACTCTATGATTTATAAGATGGGAGATACTTATTCACGAAGCCGCTGTAAAGCAGTTCTTTACGGAGGCGCTCAATCTCAACTGACCAAAAGTGTTTTTGACGGTCCGGATTAAAAATAATCTATTACCGCTAATAGATAATCTATTAACGGTAATAAATTATTTTCAATCCGAACCATCCAATAAACTTTTGGACGATCGAGATTGAGTTACGTAAACTTTCTTTACGGAAAACTCCGTAAAGAAGTTTTTCTTTTTTTTTTTTAAGACAATTTTATGATTTTTCTATTATGGGCCAGATCTAAGAACGGGTAGACCACGTAAAGGTGCTATCCCGATTGAAGTAATTTGTTTTGAGGTTGATGAAGCAGAGAGAAGGGTGAATAATCTATTACAACGGCGGTCCATTGATCATCTAGAACCAGAATAGTGGGTTGGGACTTGGGAACGATGGACAATCTCTCACATCGGCGGCCGGAAACTCAGGAATAGAGTGATATAGCAGCACGTGAAGAAGATGTAATGGTGGAGCGCGTGAGGCCACCGAGTATAGTACAAGGCTAGCAAATGCCAGGAATGGAGGTGCCACAATTCTTGGGTACACGCGTCAATATGGCAGGTACTCCGTACAACACCACCAAACCGTCGAGTACAAAAATGCTAGAGGCACATCACCTCAATCACACCCATCTCACATACAGATGGGTTCCATTGGAACGGGCTCCACCTGTATGTGAGGTGTGGTTGAAGTGATACGCCCCTAGCACCGCTCCCGTCGAGTAATTCCCAAGGATATTCAAATCTTGTCTCTTCTGATTTAAGAATATCTGTTTTGGGCAATGGGTCGGGTCACCATTCAAAGCCTAATCTGGAGGATAACCAAACTCTCATTGTACTCCAACCCGAAATGTAAACCAATATTTTGTTACCGAGCCAGGCCCTCTCAAACCCATTATCTATTTATCACTCTTTTAACCCAATCTATGTGACCCAAACCCCCCGAGCGACCCAATTTCTCTCCGAATCAACTCTCAAACATCCACTTCTCACCTTATTCAAAGCCCTCCTAGCTCCAGTATATCTCAGCCGAATCCCTTAACTCCTTTTTTCCCAAATATCTCTATCAGGTGGCGTTCCACTTTTGAAAAAAGAAGGTTTTGGGAAAAAGAGAAATTACCTTCTTTTTGAAAAAGAAGATTTTGGGAGAAAGCGGAACGGAGTCTCACTCCATCGAAAACCAATATCGCTCTCAACCTTCGACTCTTCCTCCTCCAAATACCCAAGTGTCTTCTCTATCCGATGTCTTCGATTCCTTGACCATTAAGAGGAAAGCTCAAGATGAGTTGCTCGACCAGAAGAATTCCAAAATCCTCCGCCTTTGCTTACCAGACATTAATCCAAGCCCTAACCTCTGTAACCTCACCACCCCATCCCGTAAAATTCGTAAAAGTGCTCGCAGCCCCAAACCTCCAAGCAGGGGAAAATCCTTGTCTGGCACACTGGTTAGCAATGAGCAAGGATTATGTGAGGTCCAGATTCAACAGACCTTTGAAGTTATGGAGATGGAGAAAGAATTGGAGCAGACCTAAGGGGGGAGGGGGAACCAGGGTTGGTGCTTGGCCCAAAACAGCCACACTCTTAATGTTAGTCCTAACCTGGAATTGTCAAGGAATTGGGCGTACCTTGACAAGGCAGGCTTTGGGTGATCTTGTGCGCAAAAATCGCCCTTCCATCGTCTTCTTGATGGAGACAAAAAATAATAAGGCCAAGCTCGAGGCCATCCGTCGCTGTTCAAAATTTGATAGTAGCAGTAAAACCTGAGGGTCTTTCAGGGGGCCTTACTCTGTGGTGGAATAAAGAGATAAATATAGATGTGGAGTTAGCATCAAAGAATTTCTTCCATGTTATAGTTACGGATAAGTTGGTTTCCTCGTGTTGGGCTGCTACCTTTGTTTATGGTTGTCCAACGAGATCGGGAAGAACTCTAATGTGGGAAAATATTGTATAGATTGCTCGATCAGAAAAGTTACCATGGTTTTGTATGGGTGACTTTAATCAAGTGCTTAGACCAGAAGACAAGATGGGAGGGTTGCTATCGAGTCAAAGTCAAATTTCAGCTTTTGATGAGATGATTAGTGAATGTGGTTTAGTAGATTTGGAATAAAATGGCCCAAAATTTACTTGGAGAAATAATAGGAATGCGAAGAACTTCATCATGGAACGTATTGACATGGCATTTGCAAATGCAAAGTGGCGTGAACTAAATGATCAGGCTATGGTGTTCGTGGAGGCAGCTGTAGGTTCGGATCATAACCAGATTCAAATCCTTCTGGGTAACAGATGAGGAATGCAAATGGATTATTGAGACGGATTGGAATCAGGGATGTGATGGATCTTCGATAAAGGTAGTTTGCAAGAAGCTAAAAGGAGGTAAAGAGGGGCTTAAAGATTGGAATCGTAGGAAATTTGGGGACTAGAAATTCCGTATTACAACATCCATGGAGAAATTAAAAGAAGCTGAGAAGATTCTTGAGTTGGGGTTTAATCGAGAGATTGCTGCTTTGGAAGAGATCCCTGAGTAGGCAACTGGAGGATTTATGGCAAAAAGATGCGATGTATTGGCACCAACGATCTCAGATTAACTGGCTAAAGATGGGGGATAGGAATTTGAGATATTTCCATCTCTCTACTATCCAAAGAAGACAAAGGAACCAAAGACTGGAAGACAAAGAGGGGGCGTGGAGAAATGATACTAAGGTGATTGTAGGGCTGATTAAAGCACACTTCAAAAAGCTGTACAAGGGACCTCCGATGTGAGATTTTGAAGATATAATCAGTCTGGTTGATACCATTATTTCTCCTGAATGTAATGCAAGCTTGGTGAAAGAAATTTAACAGGAAGAGGTCAAGAATGTTGTGTTTCAAATGGGTCTTTTGAAGGCTCCAGGGTAAAATGGCTTCCCAGGGTTATTCTACCAAAGTTATTGGGACATAGTGGGGGACAAAGTATTCAAAGCTGCCTAGAATTTCTTTAATGGAGGAGTGCTGCTCAAGGAGATGAACCAGACCAATGTGACATTGATCCCTAAGGTTTCAACACCTGAAGGTAAGAACCATCTCCGTCCTATTAGCTTGTGTCGTTTCATTTACAAAATTATTCCCAAAGTGCTGGCTACAAGGGCGGAATCAGGAATTTAATTTGCCTTGGGCTACACTTGTACATAAATACGTAAATGTTTAAAAATAACGGCAAAAGAGGTTTTGCCCCCCCTTTTTTGGTTTCTTGTTGTTCTTCCATTATAGTTTAAACCTAAAAAAGTAAGATTATAACGCCCCAAATTTTAGGCACGTTAATAAATCATTTCTTTGAAAAAGATTTATCTAATTTAAAAAGAATTAACTTAATTTAGCAGCAGAATTAGGTTTTAATTAGACTTCAAACTTAAGTTGGATTACAAAAGAGGGAACATAATTTAGAAGCAGCATTACATTTACTCCAAATTTAAAACTCAAAAATAATGTAAATAAAAAATAATTTTTAATTTTTTTTGCACCGTGTAAAAGACTTCAATGATATCTATCAAACAAAATCCATATTTCTAAAAAAATTATTTGCGTAAACACATAAGTTTTGAGTTTGAAATTGCATTTTTAAAAAATAAGTACTTATTTGAGTTTCTAGAATGGGTTGGCCCATTCCAGATTCTCTTCTTAAAAAATACTGTACTTATTTTTGTTTTATGAGATAGGTCATCTCTCACAATGCATCACTTTTAATTTCAAAAACAAATACTTATTCCCAAATAATTACTTATTTGGGGAAATTGGAAGAAATGGCCCCATTTCACTTTCTCAAATAAGTATTTAAAAAATAAGGACCTATTTTCAAGTTTAAAAATAATGGGCTTAAGAAAATAATTTTTTAATTTTTTTGCAGGTATCGAGATCTATCAAATAAGATCCATATTGAATATTTTTTATTTTAGTAAACCTATTATATTTTAGCTTAAAAAGTGCAAATAAGTATTTATTTTTGAAGGGTGTAAATTGGAAAAATAAGTAGCTATTTGTAATTTTCAAGCTTAAAAATAGTAGGCTTACCGAAATTAAAAAAAAATGCAACGTGGATCTTGTTTAAAAATTATTTTTATTAGTTCATTATTTTTAAACTTGAAAATAGGTCCCTATTTTTCATTTACTTATTTGAAAAGGCGGAACAAAGATAACATATAGAATTAGTCCTCTACGTAACTACCACGTGCCACTGAATTACTCCTCTACTTGACTACCATATGCTCCATGTCGCTATCCAAGATCCATGTGCGGCCTGAGAGAATGGCAAAGTTTAAAAGGAAAAACATTACATATCTCTTTGATATGCAAAATTCCGTTATGTTAGAAAAGTTAGATTAACTCCTTGGATGCATAATTGAACTCCAGACTTTCTTTCTTTTTGCATCTAAGTGCATATCTAATTGCATCTCTGATGCCATTAGGCCAAAAGTTTTGTAGGTGCAGTCAAAATTATTAATCTACGACCAAGGGAGACCATTTGACCATTCAATTGCCCGCGGACATGTGACAACGGGGCCCGTGCGAAAGGGAGGCCTTGGTTAAAACTTCATTCGAAGAGGAATAGTTGACTACCCAATGGGAAAAAGACGCGTGTACAGGATAGAAGGGTGACCCCCGTGAAAGAGTGAA
The DNA here is from genome assembly GCA_025413875.1 of Rhododendron molle. Classification (NCBI taxonomy): domain Eukaryota; kingdom Viridiplantae; phylum Streptophyta; class Magnoliopsida; order Ericales; family Ericaceae; genus Rhododendron; species Rhododendron molle. The sequence continues at coordinate 20,299,557 of CM046388.1, read as the reverse complement.
CTGTCACGGGGCCCCCGCTGGTCCCGCGGAAAGACCAAAACGCACTTAACAACGGAAGACTGCAATAAAGCCCCGCGAGTTGTTGGGTTCTCAATATTTTCAAATAGAAGAATGCGCCCACGGAAAATGTCCGCGGAAAGGGAAACTAGGACCGCGGGAAAATCAAACGTGCCTCGAAGTGGCCTTAGCAGCGGAAGACCGTAGAAAGGCCCCGCGAATTGCTGAATGCTAATAATTACAAGGAAGCTATATTAAAGAGTCCCTGGGGGTCCATCTGGGCCTAAAGGCAGGGTCCGGAATGGACTCCGCGGAGAACATATGATCCCCGCGGGTCGCGACCTTGCTCCTGCGGGAATTGGGGAATTTCTTGTGGCTTGGGACGGAGGTAGCGTCGCAGAAATTCGAGCCTTCCCGCAGAAAAGCTTCCGTGGGAGGACTAGTTTATCCAAGGCCTAGAGGGACAGAGGGCACACATGTTGAGATCTTATAGGAGCGCCGTCCTGGGCCTGACCTAGGCCCAGGTGCCTTATAAATACCTCTGACATTCCCAATGATTAGGATAGAGAGAGCTGACTTTTCCTAGAAAGAAAGGGCATGAGCACTGATTTTGAAAAAGGAGAACATTCTTCCCCAGAGAGAAGGTGAACTCACCCGTTCGAATCCGAAAAAGGCCAGACACCCCCGCGGAGGACAAAAGGGACACGCTGCCTTTGTTCCTTCTGTACCTCTTGCTCCTTCCCTCACCCCAAGATTTCTTCTCTTTTTCCTCTCGCTAATCTCTTACGGATATTCACACGTAAGCACCTCTCACGGAACCCCATCTGTTTACACCATAATTTGGCCTACTATGATCGATTAGGCCATATGGAACCACGTGGTCCAGTATGATCGACTGGGTCATATAATGACACGTGTCAACAGTAAATGGACTGATTTTAAATAAAATAAGGTGCAATGGTGCCTTAGATTGTTTGACAGTTAAAAGAGTTGTGTCTAACATACAAGACACGTGTCCAGCGAAGAAGTTACAAGCAGATCATGGACGGAGCAATTGACAAAGGCAGTTGAAGAATACGAGCGCAAGCGAAGAGAACGTGTGAAGAAACCGCCTGGATTGGAGCGTGAAAGTAGAGAGTAACCACCTGATTCAAATTTATGGAGGGAATGCTGCCAAGTTTGAATCTCTAATCGAAGTGAAGCCTATAAATACAAGATGTAAAGACAAATTTCAGACCCCACTCAATCGCCCAAAGGCTTTTACTTTTTATTATCTGTACTTTACTTTTCCAGTACTTGGAGTAGCTTGTAACTTAACCGTCTCATCGGCTATTTGTGGTAGTCGACTGACTTCTACTTTGAGAAGTAATAAAGTCCATTTTGTTACTTTTCTTCCATCTCCATTCACTTCACTAAGTTTGCTTCCAGAGAAGTCCTGAAATACGGCAGGGAACCAAACTCCACCACCACAAACATCCACATTCCAGCAATCACCCAGTTACCAGTCGATTAGTCGACTAAGAGCAAAAAATAGACAAACAGTTTTGGCGCTAGAAGGAGGGCCCATTACTAATTTGGAAGTACTGGCAATGACAAGAAAGCAAGGCGACCGACCAACAGAGCCTCAAAATGAAGGTTCGGAAATTAAAAACGATGCAGTGCATTCTGAACCAAGGATGCCAGAGAATGGCCAAGGAAATGGCATAAATCCACCAGTTAATGTGCAAAGCCTTTCTAGGTAGTTGGCACAAGTCCTGTCTAATCCGGAAGACGAAGCGGCTCAAGAGTTGATTACCCTATTGAGAAGGGTAGTTACCCCTCCGTCCTCTGTGGACGTTGACATAAATGGCGTAGTGCATGAGCAGATTAATTCCGGTGATGCACTCAGGCAAACTCCCCAACAGGTATATTCAAACCCCACGTTCGAAACAAATATTGGTATGCATAATGAACCGTTTGTTGGGTCAACTGCTGTTAGGGCTACTGTTAGGCCGACTAGTTTCTATCAAAGTATCCCTACCACATATGAAATTGGAAATAGTAGTGGTTACGGCCAATATAATGGTCCTAATAATCATGGTCAGAATTCTCAGCAAGAATTTGTAGGGGCCAATGTCATAAGCAATGGCCGATATGTATACAATACTGCACAGACTGTGCCAAATAATGGCAACAGTAACCGTCAGAATTTGGGTAATATTACCCAAACAATGCCAAATTATGGCAATAGTAATGGCCAATATACCCAAACTTTGCCAAATAATGGCAATGGAAATGGACAGTTACCAAATAATGGTAACAATAATGGCTCGTATGCGTACACCTTGCCAAATAATGGCAATGGAAACATTCAAAATGCACCTCTTACACAACCATACGTGACACAGACTGTCCCAAATGTTTATAGAGCCCCAGATCCCGTGAACACAAATAGGGCACAGGATTTCGTGAATATCAATAGGGCTCAAATAATGGAAGTTATTCAAGACATGTATGGTCCTGGGTTACGAAGGGTTGAAAAGCCCATGTTTAGGAAACCTTATCCTTATTCGGTTGACAATATTCCTTTGCCACGGAATTTTAAAATCTCCGAATTATCACTCTTTAGTGGTACAGAAAACCAATCCACAATAGAGCACTTAGGCAGATTTTGCCTTCAATTGGGTGAATTTGGTTTAGATGATGTTATTAAATTAAAGTTGTTTCCTCATTCTTTGACCAAGACGGCTTTTACATGGTTCATTAGCTTGCCTACCAATTCTATTCACACATGGCAAGATATGGAGGAGCAGTTTCATGCCCAATATTTTAGGCATGAGCCAGAGGTGTCAATTGCTGACTTGGCTAAGTTAAAACAAAAGCCAACCGAGACAGCAGAGCAATTCTTGACCAGGTTTAAAAGGTTAAGAAATCAGTGTCATTGTAATGCCAGAAACTGAAATAGTTAGAATAGCCCAAGATGGGCTTCAGTTTAACTTTAAGAAACAATTCAATGGATCTAATTTCAAAGATCTATCTATGAGGGCTGCACAGTTCGAAGCCATCCTTCAAGAGGAGGAGCAGTTAAAAAACACATCTTTAGGATCATATTCTCAAGATGTTGAGGGAGACATTGAAATCGATGTAGCACAAGTTATTGGAAAGAACCCAATAATTTGTGACACGTTAATTAAAACAGAAAAGCCAATGAACATGCCTTCGTCCCAACCCAACAGACGTGGGGGACAAGCAAATTATAGGCAATATTCATTTGATTTAGCACAAGCCGATCAGATATTTGATGAATTGTTGAAACAAAAGTTTGTCACATTAAGCCCTGGGCATATTCTTCCTTCTGATAAAGAGAAAAAAGGAAAAGAATATTGTAAGTGGCATAATTCATTTAGGCATAATACTAACAATTGTGTTACTTTTCGTAATTGCATGCAGGATTTGATTCAAAAGGGGCTGTTGCAATATGCCAAAGGTGACAAAGACACAATGGGTATTGAGTCAAACCCATTCCCCAAAGTTGAAGTTAACATGGTGACAGCGGGCCTGGCTAAAAGGCTGGGATCAACTGTTGAAAAAAAAAAGCAAAGAGAAGAAGATCAAATGGAGACTGATGAAGAATCAGCAAAGTCCCATTATCCGAGGTTCCCCAATGATTATCTTTGTATTCGATGTGGACGAGAGGTCCAGCACGGGGAAGCAGTCATAGCAGAGAAGGAGCATAAAAGCGCATTTTCAAAGTCTGGGATCAGGTTCAATACTATGGGTGGCAATGATCTCCAGATTTATGTTGGAGCCAAGTTGATCTACGAAGGCATTCATCCAGGACTCTTTAATCGAATAGAATCAGAGTACTGCTATGGACCAGATGATGGGCCATTTCTGTTTCGAGGGAACCCAGTTGTGCCTGCAAGGCCTGGAGTACCTTCCCGCCGTGATCTTGAGGCAGTTGGATACCAATTTCCCAGTCGAGGGAGATACCCAAACCACAGGGGTGCTGGTTTTAGAAGAGGCATTGGACCAAGAGGTGGAGGTCCCTATGGACATGGGGGGTATCAACCCAGAATGGTCATACCTCATAATCATGATCATGAAGAGTGGAGTGAACTTAGCCATCCCAAGTTCCCAGCGGAGGGTTGGTACACTAAGGTGTCAACTTCACAAAAGAGAAGGCTTCAAAGGAAATTTGCAGCCAGAGCTTATGGTGATCCGTGGGTGCACGTTTTTGAGCCCAGAAAAAGGGCAGAAACTGCTAAGGTTTCAAATATGGTATGGACTCGAGAGCAAGGAGAAACTAGCACTCAGAAGCAATCGACTCCCAAGCGTGGGGGGCAAAAAAGTAATAATGAAGTTTCTTTTAAGTCGACTGTTTAGCCGAAAGGGAAAAAGGAGTTGAAGCAAAGCTTGAAGAAAAAGATGGAGGAATTCCAGAAGCTGATGGAGGCGGATGATGATGACCTCCTGGATGAGGGTTCAGACCAAGATCTAATCAAAGATGCTTATCCATCTCCACAAAATTCTGCATCATTTGGAGAAAGTCTGGCCGCAATTCAATTCAGGTCAGTACCTACTAATTTCCAATGTAACATGATTTTAGTCTTGCCTAAACATTTGAAGGCAAGGCCCGACCAACCTATGGAATTGATAAGTGATGTGGAAGATACGACCCAGTCGACTGTGAAAATAGCAGAGAAAAAAGAATACCCTCATTCACAGTTAATTGAACTAGACATCGATAAGAAAGGAAACAAAGTTGTGGTCCTTAGGTCTCCTGATGATGCCTCAACAAGGCATCTCAAACCATTATATATAAAAATCCACATGAACGGCCAGCCTGTTTCAAAAGTGCTAGTCGACAACGGAGCAATAGTGAATATTCTGCCCTTACGGATGATGAAGTGGTTAAACAAAACAAATGAGGACCTGATTCCAACAGAAGTCACCGTAGGCAACTTTGCTGGAGGGTGCTCTCCTGCCAAAGGAGTTATATCCCTACAGTTGCAAGTTGGGACAAGAAAAATGAATGCAACATTTTTTGTAATCGATTCGTCGTCCAATTACAATGCCTTGTTAGGCAGAGATTGGATTCATATAAATGGTTGTGTGCCATCTTCTTTGCATCAGGCTTTGATTTTTCTGAAGCAAGGAGGACCATCAGGAATGGAGGTCTTTTGGGTAGACCAACAACCATTCAAAGCAGAAACCAACAACGTTGAAGCAGATCTTTATAAAGAGCATCTTTGGCCTCTGAAGATAGAAGATGCATAAGTCAAGTCTGCCGGAGTTGATGCTACCGAGAGTCAATTCCTCATATACATTAAGGAAGGATTCCAAGAGCTAAGCAAGGATTTCATCAGGCCTAAAATTATTGCAAGGCCTGCCGAGAAGAAACCACTAGTTTTTGATGTTTAGAAACATGTTGAATTTAGGGAATGAAGAGTTGGCTACTGTTAAAGCCACTTTTAAGAGACTATTTTCTTTTCTAGTCGATAGGAAATTGCAGGCAGACGAGCCTATTTCTTGTAATTAGGCTGAATGTGTTTTTAATGACAGTCCACTAACTATGAAAGAGTTAGGATTAGCAGATCTAAAGCCTGCGCCGGCTAAGCTAGACGATGACAAGGCCCATGTTAAGGATCCTACGGAAGAAGTAAATCTAGGAACTTCGAAGGATCCTAGAATCACTTATGTAAATTCTACTCTGCCTGATGAAATAAAGGAAAAATTTAAGTATTTGTTGCTTGAATTTAAAGATTGCTTTGCTTGGAATTATGATGAAATGCCTAGTTTGGATAGAGCGTTGGTAGAACTTAAAATACCTATTAAAGAAAATTATGTACCTTTTAAACAGGCACCTAGAAGAATGAAGGATGATGTCTTACCTCAAGTAAAAAAAGAAATGGAGCGTTTATTTGAAGCCAAGTTTATCCGACCAGTAAAATATGTTGAATGGGTTTCAAACGTAGTTCCAGTTCTGAAAAAGAATGGAAAAGTTAGAGTCTGTGTTGATTTCAAAGATCTCAACACAGTGTCACCTAAAGATGAGTACCCAATGCCTGTTGCCGACTTGCTAGTCGATGCATCAGTGGGCTATCAAATGTTGTCCTTTATGGACGGTAATGCAGGTTATAATCAAATATACATAGCGGAAGAAGATACCCATAAAACAGCATTCAGGTGTCCTGGATATATAGGAACATTTGAGTGGGTAGTCATCGCTTTCGGTTTGAAAAATGCAGGAGCAACCTATCAAAGGGTCATGGATTTAATTTTTCATGATTTTCTCCATAAGTTTTTGGAAGTCTACATTGATGACGTTGTGGTTAAATCCAACTCAGTCGATGAGCACTTACATCATCTTAGACAAACTTTGGAAAGGATGAGACATTATGGTTTGAAAATGAATCCTTTGAAATGTGCATTTGGTGTTACAGCAGGAAACTTCTTAGGATTTTTAGTACACCAGAAAGGGATTAAAGTTGATAAAACTAAGACTGATGCTATTTTAAAAGCACAGCCTCCAACTAATAAAGAAGAACTTCAACAGTTCTTGGGAAAAATTAATTTTCTTAGGAGATTTATTGCCAACCTATCTGGGAAAACAATGGCTTTTTCCCCATTTTAAAATTGAAATCGAAAAAGGATTTCAAATGTGAACAAGAGCATCAAGAAGCTTTCGATAAATTGAAACAGGCATTGATAACACCTCCTGTTTTGGTGCCTCCAGTAAATGGAAGACCATTGAAATTATACATTTCAGCAACGCACCAATCGATTGCAAGCTTATTGGCACAGGATAACGAACAAGGCCGAGAGCAGTCGATTTATTATTTAAGTAGGAGGTTAAACGAATGTGAGACCAGATATTCATCTGTTGAGAAAATTTGTTTGGCATTGTACTTTTCTGCAATTAAGTTGAGGCATTACTTGTTACCAGTTAAGGTACAAATTATTGCCCAAACAGATGTAATAAAGTATATCCTTTCCAGACCCATTTTAAGGGGAAGGCAAGGAAAATGGATATTAGCCTTAGTCGAGTATGATCTTGAATATGTGCCTCCAAAGGCAGTTAAAGAGCAAGCATTGGTTGATTTTCTAGCCGAACATCCAAATTTACCTTTAGAAAAAGATACCTTTGAGACACACTTAGTCGAAGTGAAGCCATGGGAATTATCCTTTGATGGCTCAAAAACAGATAATGGAGTTGGAGCTGGAATAGTTCTGATATCACCAAAAGGAGAAATGTTCCAATTTTCTTTCCAATTGGATGAAAGTAGAATATTGACTAACAATCAAGCTGAATACGAATCCTTAATTATAGGTTTGGAGATAGCAAAAGATTTAAATATACGCTGCTTAAAGGTTTCTGGTGATTCGCAGTTGATCATTCGGCAAATTACAGGGCAATACAAGTGCAATCATCCTTTATTGAACTTGCAGTTAGGCAAAGTTAAATGTCTTGTGCAAAGTTTTGATGAAATCTCTTTTCATCATGTATTGAGACTTGAAAATGGTGAAGCCAATCAAATGGCTCAAACGGCTTCGAGAGTTAAAATTCCGGAAGGAACTAATGAAAAAGTAATCAGGGTTCAAAGACGATTTCTGCCTTTCTCAATAGAAAAGGAAGAAAGTCATTTGGACGCATTGGTTATTGATATTTCCGAGGACTGGATGAGACCAATTAAAAATTATTTAGTCGATCCCAACATAAAAACAGAAAGGACAATTAGATGTAGAGCAGTCAACTATGTCCTATTGGGAAATGATTTGTACAGAAAAACATCTGATGGTTTACTGTTATTGTGTGTAGACAAAGCCCAATCGATGAGGGTTATGGGTGAAGTACATGAAGGAACTTGCGGTTCTCATCAGGCGGATGATAAGATGAGATGGTTAATTAAAAGGCATGGATACTATTGGCCAACTATTAGAGCTGATTGTATTCGATATGCTAAGGGATGTTAAAAATGTCAGAAACATGGATCTATTCAAAGGATTCCTGCACATCAGTTGCAATCGATTATCAAGCCTTGGCCATTCAGAGGTTGGGCTATTGATATGATTGGTGAGATTCACCCAGCATCTTCATTACAGCATCAATTTGTTGTGGTGGCAACTGATTACTTCACAAAATGGATTGAAGCAATACCTTTGAAAGGTGTTTCACAAAAGCAAGTAATCGATTTCATTGAAGAATACATTCTGTGTAGATTTGGAATTTCTGAAACTATTATTGTTGACTAGGCTTCTGTGTTCAATGGTAGAGAAGTTATTCAGTACACACAGAAATATGGAATACAAATTGTAAATTCATCTCCGTATTATGCCCAAGCTAATGGGCAAGTCGAATCGACTAACAAGATTATAAAGAATACTTTGTCAAAAGTAATTGAAGATAACCCAAGGGAGTGGCATGATCTCCTACCTAGGGTATTATGGGCATACAGGACGTCACAAAGAACTAGTACTAAGGTAACCCCTTTCGAGTTGGTCTATGGTCATGCAGCGGTCTTACCAGTCGAAATAAACGTTCAGTCACTAAGGGTGACACATCATTATGATTTGGGCCTGCAGTTCGAAGAGGCTATGTATTTAGATATTGACGGACTGGAAGAAAAAAGATTGAATGCCTTAAACCAAATGCAAGCTCAAAAGAAGATATTAGAACGAGCTTATAACAAAAAGGTTAAAGAAAAGTCATTTGCAGTCGGAGACTTAGTTTGGAAAACAATTCTTCCAATCGATTCGAAGAAAAAGAAAGGCATATTTGGAAAATGGTCACCAAATTGGGAAGGTCCATTTCGTGTTGCTAGAATTTTACGAGCAGGTGCATATCATTTGGAATCTATCGAAGGGATCTCACATGAAAGATCCATAAACGGTAAATATCTGAAACATTATTTTCCTTCTATGTGGGAGAATATAAATTAAAAACCAAAAATTTATATTACTAAAAAAAAGCTACCCATGAGTAGGGCAGCATTACAAAAGATAAAACAAAATACAAAAGATCCCAACTAGGATCTAACAGAAAAGAAAAGAAAGATCCCAAGGAGGATTTGAAGAGAAATAAAAGATCTCAAGCGAGATCTAACAACAAAATACTACTAAGCACCAGACGAGCTCCAGAGAGAAGAGGCCTATTTTTTAGGCCATTCCCTCCACTGACCGGAGGTACCAGCCATGGAAGTCCTGATGCTGTCAAGGTCGACTGGAGAAGGACGGTAGTCGATGGTGTCCCAATTGGCCACCATCAGCTTGACAGCTGACTCCATCTTCTCCAAACGAAGAGCCATCCCTTCCACTCTGTCGTGGATGGCCTGGATCTTTCTCTTGCATTCGTTGTGGTCCTCAATGAGAACCCACTTCAGCTCATCGGCTAGTTGTTTGATGTGGGCTGGGGTGATCTGAGTGAAGAGAGGAGAAGGAAGACTATGGTCAGGAAGTTTGCTTAGCATTGTCAAGGTTTGAAAAGATATGCAAGTGAGATTCTATTGTCTTCAGAACTTATATTTATAGACCAGAAGAAGGTCTAGGGACGTGCATCATGGGCAGTTAATCCCGAGGAAGATTCAAGGACGTGACAGATAAAGAGGCGAGTGTACAGTTGCCATTTTGAAAACTGAAAGGATAGGCGGCTATATTAATCATGATTTACTTCTGAAACGGCATCCATGCTGTACCTAAACCGTCATTAATTACTGTGCATGTTCCCTAAGGTGAAGGGGAAACGTCAGCAGATGGCGCAATGAGGTGTGATCAAGTTACGAATTTAAATATTGTGAGCCCATCTTTCCTGTTAGTAAGCCCAAAATAAGGGTGTTGGGCCATATGAATTCTATTTAAATTTTGGCCATGCGGAATTTTATCAACTATAGCAGAGATAGAATTTGTTACAACTTGAAAATGTCCACAGAATTAACTTGATTGATGTGCAAAAATTGTATTGTTGATATACTGTCAAAAGAAAAATAACGAGAAATAAAGTGATGGCTGTTCCGAAGCCAAAAACCGTCCATTCAAAATTAGCCTTTCATAAAGGCTAAGTATGCACTAACCAAGTACTTACAAATATGTACTGTAAATACTAGTCGACTATTACAGAAGAAAATTATTTACGAAAGATAGGAACTTAAAAGTTTCCCATTTAGTTACAGACAATCACCACAAAAGAGATTAATCACGGAGAAAGAAAGACTTAAAAGTCTCCCATTTGGTTAAAAGTTCATCACGCTTAAGACTATTTCGTTGCAAGTCCACTTGGGCAGTAGAGACATGAACTGAGACTCATTTACCCTCTTCTGCCAGCCGCTTGAAGTCAATGTCAAGTTGACTAGCTGTTTGCAGAAGACCCTCTTTTTCAGTTTGTAGTTGGGCTAGTCGACGTAGCAAGTCTTGCTCTTCTTGATCAATGGCCACAAGTCTTGACTTCAAAGTTGAAGCGTTCTCATGCATGGTTGATAGCTTGACCGACATGTTAGATAGATTATTAATCAGCGCTTGTTTTTGGCTAATCTCCCCTTGATAATATCGGTAAAGGGTAAAGTCATCATTCAAGGAGGAAGCAAAGTTCTCAAAAGCTATTTGCTCCCTGAGAGGGAATACATGCCTTTGGGTCAAGGAATCAACACAAGAGGAGAATTCGACAGACTTTGTAGTCACCAGCTCTTTATAAGAAAACTTTAGGAAATCAAAAAAGCCTTGGATTTCCTTTTGTGTCTCATCACTGTATTGAAGGAAGAAGTAAGAGCTACTGGACTCTGATACTTCAGTCAAGGATCGAAATGCCTGTGAAGTTGTTTTCATTGCCTCCATCAGTTGGTCCAGTGAATTACTTGATGACTTGGCTTGCTCTGAGGTGTCTATTTCAATGAGAATAGGTCCAGCTTTGTTCACAGACCTAGGAGATGCCTCAACAGCAGGATTTGCTGCAACAGCCAAGGGGGCAGGAGCGTGTATGATTGGCTTTAGAACGATTTGAACAACTTGATTGCCAGTAGGGCTGGAGGCAACATCTTCCTCTTGATTAGGAACAGCAGAGGTTTCCTTCATTTGGATGGGGCCTTCTATTGGTCCACCTTGCAAATGTTTTTCACCCAACTGGGGTTGAGTTATGACATGATGGCCTTCTAGAATAGGCACATTCATCAGTTGGAGGGCATCCAATTTCTCCCTAACTTCTCCTTGTTGTTTCAAGTCAGTGACTTGGAGTTGGTTAGGGATTTGGGCATCCATGCTCATCTTGCCCATTTCTGCTGGGGTATTTTGCTCTGTTGCAGCATTGGTGACGGTAGGCTCTTGGTGTGCTAAATCAACATTTTGCTCGGGGGTAAAATCATTAGGTACTTCACTTGTACCTTCATTGACCTGTATGAAAAGGTCATCATATTGCAGTAAAGGATTCTCCTGACATGAAGGATTACCCTGCAACTTCAGTATCTCTTCAGCTTGATTCAGAGGGTCAGAAACAACTGTATCACCTAATTCGAATTGATCAATTGCAAGCTCTGTATCAATTGTTTCTCCTACTGAATGAGATGACTTGGAAGACTTCCCTCCATCGTCTTCGTCTTCAAAGGCATCCACAATTTTGGTGCATTTTCCTTTCTACAATAAGGACAAGAAGGAACATAAAAATGATAATCGTTTACAAGAGAAACAGGGAATAAGTATACCTTTGACTTGGTGGCTTGGTTCCTTTTTGATTGCCTAGGAGCCTTATCAGTCACGACCTGTTTTGTAGGTCCGTCAGAAATACAAAGGCTTTTAGAAGCCTTTTGATCATTTGATTTAGCTCTCAAAGTCTTTTTCTTTGGATTTGACTGTGGGCTTTCGATTGCTTTCGCCTTCCTTTTCCTAGAGCTCTCAATTGGCACTGAGGATATGGGAGAGACTGCTTCAGCTTGAGGTACAATGGCTTTAGAAGTCTCATCAGGCAAGCAAGCAGCTTCCTCTGATTAAAAATACATATCAGTAATGTAAAGATTGGGACAAAATCTACTAAATAGTAAAACTCACTTACCAGCTCTGTCTTGAAGGGATTTATATTCTGGATCAAGCTTGTAAAGGCAGTCTTTGAGTGGAGCTACAAAATAGATGGCCTTCATAGTCGACCACCATTCGTTAAAGGCAGCAAAAGTCCCATCACTAATCTTAAAGCCTGAAAACTTGAAAGCTTTCACACGGTGATGAAAATTGCTGACCATCATTGAGATCAACTGTGCATCGTTTGCCTTGATTGTTAATCTACTTGAAGATAATTCAGTGATGTCTGGATGAACGAAAGGCATAGGGACACCCTGTACTAAAGCAAATTGCTTGGCAAATTGACAAGGGGAGTAGTTCTCATAACTACAATTCCCGAAAGGAGTATTATTTAGGGCAAAACCTACTGGAATGAGTCGTGGGAGGGGATACTTGCCCAAAATAACCGTTTAGCATTTGTCATTCTCTCTGTTAGTTGGGGAGATGCTGCTGGGATGTCCCCAAAACTTGGCCTTAGCCTTTTAGAGGCATACTCAAACTTGTCAAAAGGATAGAAAATAGGCCAATTATCTTTCTTATCCTCATAGAAAAAGGTAAAATACCTCTGAAAAGAGACTCCTCCGAATAGGTGCTAAAACCCAGATAATACTCAGCATAGCTACGGCACGTTTGTCCTAAGGCGATTGTTCACTTTAGGCCTAAGCTGAGGAAAATATGCATACAGCCAAGCTTGAAAAATCCAAAAAGGGCCACCACAGGAGGCCGCAAATTTCTTCTTAACAAACGTAAACATCCCCTTATATAGGGATCTGAGAACAAACGGTGCTAAGGCCAGTCTTTTTGCCTGTGCCAAACAGATGGGTAAATTCAGGTATTCCTTAGTCACCTTAAGTCCAGGGACTGCCATAAGGAATCTACAAATCCAAAAGAGGTAAAACGCTATTTTCTCATGAAAACTAGGTGCAGACGCTTTTACTTTACAGTAGGTCTATAACCATTTCGAGTAACTCACCCCTGAAGATGGAATTGTAAATGGGGGATCATATGCATCAGGAGCAAATAAAGCATTTACCTCACGGCCTAGGGAAGAGAGGCCAGTCAAATGGGAAATATCCAAAATGGTATGAGACAATAGGCTACAATGGAGAATTAAGGCATTGGACGATTTGGACCAAAAGCAAGCGGCAGCTGCCAAAAGCTCAGAGTTCATCTCCAGGGGAAACTGAGAGAGTTCGATGGTTTCACGAATCCCCATTTTCTTCCAATCCTCAAAAAGAAATTTTGTAATACGCCTCACCCAATCCACCCATACCGATTCAACAGTATAAGGCCAAGAACGAAGACAGACGTTCTTACGCCAACCCGACCATTCAAGGGATGAATGTTGCAGTAGAAGAGGGTCGCACTCTATCACAGGATAAACTTCTGGAAAGCCATCTGGAACGGCCGACGAAAAAACTGGACCCAACATGCAAAGGGAACTGCTATTCTCGTCATTAATTAGAACTTGAGGGTTTTGATTAACATCGCCTCGGTACGATTCCGGGAAGCATGGGATATCATCAACGGGAGGTTCTGAAGTTGGGTTTTCAACGGAATTGTTGGAAGCTTTCGATTTGGTCTTCGGAGCCATGAGAGACCAAGCGGTTTCGAGAGGTTTGTGAAGAAAAGAGTTTCGTGCCCTAAAATTTCAAAGTACCCTGCTTTATATAGGCGGTAAGACTAAGGGATTATTTACCAGAGTTACCCTTTAACTCAGGTAAATAGGGGGGCATTGTTTACACCATAATTTGGCCTACTAAGATCGATTAGGCCATATGGAACCACGTGGTCCAGTATGATCGACTGGGTCATATAATGACACGTGTCAACAGTAAATGGACTGATTTTAAATAAAATTAGGTGCAATGGTGCCTTAGATTGTTTGACGGTTAAAAGAGTTGTGTCTAACATACAAGACACGTGTCCAGCGAAGAAGTTACAAGCAGATCATGGACGGAGCAATTGACAAAGGCAGTTGAAGAATACGAGCGCAAGCGAGGAGAACGTGTGAAGAAACCGCCTAGATTGGAGCGTGAAAGTAGAGAGTAACCACCTGATTCAAATTTATGGAGGGAATGCTGCCAAGTTTGAATCTCTAATCGAAGTGAAGCCTATAAATACAAGATGTAAAAACAAATTTCGGACCCCACTCAATCGCCCAAAGGCTTTTACTTTTTATTATCTGTACTTTACTTTTCCAGCACTAGAAGTAGCTTGTAACTTAACCGTCTCCTCGGCTATTTGTGGTAGTCGACTGACTTCTACTTTGAGAAGTAATAAAGTCCATTTTGTTACTTTTCTTCCATCTCCATTCACTTCACTAAGTTTGCTTCCAGAGAAGTCCTGAAATACGGCAGGGAACCAAACTCCACCACCACAAACATCCACATTCCAGCAATCACCCAATTACCAGTCGATTAGTCGACTAAGAGCGAAAAATAGACAAACACCATCCCTACAAGTTTCTTGGCAAAACACATTAGTGTCTCTTAGCTGGCCAATGTTGAATATCACGAGCCATTGCCTGTCCTCTGGATCGTTTGGGCACATTGTTCTTCAGAGAACCAGGCAACACTGCATCGGGAAACCTGGAGGCTCGGGCACCTTCGGGGGCCGTGTTCCGGCAGGTTCTGTGAGCTAGCTTGGACACGCTCGGTGGCTCGTGCCTCGGGAGCAGCCCGAACCCTTCTCTGTCGGGCCACTACCTACACCCAACTATTCTAACAATATGTAGGAAAAAAATGCTCCTTTTTTTTTTCCTCATCGACTGTTGTTAAATTGTTTATAGCAATGAATCCTCCTACTTTCTTCTATAGATTTTGGGGAAATTTATATAAATAGTCCTCCTAGTTTCATTTGAGTCTTATTTTCATCCTCCAATTATCAATTACAACTCTTTTGACCTTCAAATTTGGTTTTCGTATCAAATTGGTTCAATTGATAACTTCTATCAGCCAAACTGGACGGAAAAAATTAGATTGATGGTAATTTGGACATTGTTGTTCGTTCCAAATTGGTCCAATTGATGACGTTTGTCCTCAAATTGATTTTTTCCATCCAGTTTGACTGACAGGTGTTATCAATTGGACCAAATTAGTACGAAAACCAAACTTGAAGGTCAAAAGAGTTGCAATTAATAATTGAAGGACGAAAATGAGACTCGGGTGAAACTAGAAGGATCATTTCTATAAATTTTCCTAGATTTTGATCAGTCAAACATATCCCAAAAATAGCTTCATAAATAACGTGACGTTTGGAGATCGAAGATGTAACTTGTTTCACTCACGGTGTACAACCTGAAAGCTAGCGTGACGTTTTGGCTAGTTTTATCCAATTTTTCCGCTCACTGGGTCAAGCTCGTTTCAATATCCCACCCCTCCGAAATTCTTTTTGTGGGCCTCGTTCCGAACTCGTTCGGATAATCTAAACTGCTAATTTTGTACTTCTCGTATTGTAGAACATATCTGAAGAAAAATTAGTTTGGTTGGAAGTCGGTTGATACGAGAACACTACTTTGTATCTATAGAAACGGTAAACAAAAATACGAGCTGTGTGCATATCTATCAAAGTTTGATCAAGTTATTTTTTTGCAGTGATTTTCTAAATAGAGTTTGAAGAAATTTAGAGAAGAAGCCCACAAGGAATAAGGGCCGGAGGTATCTTTTCTTGCATGCACCTCGGCTCTTTCCCTTTAATCTTGTCCTAATTTCAAATGTGAGTTTCGTTTCTTAAGTAATTTACCATTTTTCTCAACGAAAGGAAAGAAATTAACAATCATTTTGAATTTCAAGATCTAATTAAGTTGTTCAAGTTGTGGAATCATTTTAAAATTTACTAATCAAATGATGAATTATCAAAAAGTTATCATTTAAAAAAAAAAACCCAAGAAATTGTGACATTTTGTTCAGATTATATTTAGTCAGAAAAGAGAAGAAAAGGAGAGAAAAAGGGAAAACGAAAGAGACTGCTAATGTTTTCATGTATTATGTCTCTAATATTACATTTTTTTTAGATTATCCTTCTTATTCTTTTTAAAAGAGGAAAAATATAAGATCTATCCTGGACTCCTAATGAATAACATAATTTTACAGAATATAAATGTGCTAAACTAGTATTTATTTACAGGATGAGAAGAACCAGGCATGGATCTAGAAATCTAGTCCAGTGGGGGCACGTCTTTATTAATTATAGTCGTTAAAATTTTATTTTCCTAACAAATCACAATTTATTTGCCTAACCAACCACGATAAGGTCTTACTACGTTAAGACATGCATTACTTATAATTATAGAAATCAAGGAGTAATCTTGACATGTATAAATTAAGATAGGAGGCGATCGACGTCAGCAAAAAACACTACAAGAAATTTGTTCAACACCAGCGCTTGCAAAAAGCACTACAGTAGGAGGTCTATAACAGCGTTTTTTCTAACCGCGGCTAGAATGAAGATTTCCCAGCGCTCAAAGCAAAAACGCTAGAATAGGCCAACCATTTTCCAGCGCCCATGCAAAAGCATTGGAATAGGGGCAATCTGAACAATAATTTTAAAAGTAAGGGAGTTGATGGTAATGTCTAGAATCAGAGAGGAGGCCAGCATATTTGTAGAAAACCTCAAGGGAGGTCAGTATCCCGTCCATTTGATACTGACCTCCATTTGATGCATCCGGACCGATTTAAAGACGGTGTTTTTTATTTTTTTTTCCTTTTTTCCCTTCTAAACACCCCTTTAAAGCTCCACTGTCCAAAATACATTTAGACGGCCTGAATGAACCAAATGAACGGAACTGATCGGTAGCCAAACTGACGGGTCCTGCCCCCAACTAAAGGAGATAATGGGTAAGATGGAAAGTTTATAAGAGCTCGCAGATTAGAAGGTTTGAATGGATCTAAAATACATGAATTTTTATATACTACGTGTAAAGAGATTGGTGTGTCCGTGAAATGCAAATTCAAATTCAAATTTCATCAAGGGAGAAGATCAGTTCTCACATGTCAAAGGAGAATCTGTCCGTCTACAAAGCAGTACCCAAACGAAGATTGAAGGGTCAACATTACTTCGAGAAAAGAAAGTGCAGCGGTCAGGCCCTTTCCCCCTTTGTCCCTCCTCCCCTCTTATTTCGGTTTTTGCTTTTTTTTTTTTACTTTTGTTAGTTTTTTTTTGTTTTACTTTTAAGACATTATTATTTTTTTTTTTTTTACTTTTACAAGTTTTTTTTATACTTTGAAAAGGCTTTAATTACTGTTTTAGTATTTTTAAAAATTTTACTAGTTTTTTTTGTTTGCTTTTAAAAGACTTTAATTACTTCTTTTTTTAACTTTTACTAGTTTTTTTTACTTTTAAAAGACTTCTTCCTACAATTTTAATTAATAAATGAATAATTAAAACATAACTTATACTAACATAACTTGTACTAATTTTAATTAATAAATGAATAAGTAAAGCATAACTTATACTAACTTGTACTAATTTCGTCGAAGAGTGAAAATACATGAAATCTGAATAAGGAGTTATAGTTGAAGAGTGGTTATAGTTGAAGATAAGAAGATAAAAGGAAATCTGAATATGGGATTAGAAATAAAATAGATAAAAGATATAAATAAATACAAAATTAATAAATTCAATAACATAACAGAATTATAAAATTTTAAAAAAAAAGAAATTTACTCACATATATAATATTAAATAATTTAAAAATACATATAAAGAGTAAAAAAATAAGTGTTCCGATTTTTAATTCGTTTGAATCGGTACGAAGATCGTATTTTTCTTATCATTTCATCCTAAATGGTCGTAATGAATTTTTGGCTCTAAGACCTTTCAATGAGTAACCTAAAATAGACCTGAAACTAAATAAAGTGCCTTAGGATAATTGTTGAAAGGCCTTCGAGCCAAAAATTCATTATGACCATTAAAGATAAAATGATAAAAAAAAAAAACAAAATTTTTGCATCGATTCTACCGGATTGAAAATTGGAACACTTAAATAATATTAAATAAATAAAACAGTAAAGTCTTAAAAGTAAAACAAGAAAAAAAAACTAATAAACAAAAAAAAAAAGCCCCGGTTGAATTATTGCCCCGGAGGGCATTTTGGTCCTAGGGGGGTGGGTCCGGGAGGCACGCCTGTCAGAGGGGGCGTGCAAAGAGATTTGCTTCCGCTAATATTTTTTGGACTCTTTTTTGTTTTGTCTTTAATGAATTTTTTTTTTTTTGTGTATGTTAGTTTTGTGCTTTTATTTTTATTTTTTTTGATTCGTCTCGTCAAGACGTATCGGAGAATCAAAAAATTATGACTTATACCAAAACTAGTGATTGCCCGTGTCTACGGCACCACGCACCCCGGTTGAAATTACCCGTGCCTACGGCACTCGTTAGCTAGTGACTCAAACACTAAATCGGTTCATTAGTGTGTAATTAGCAAATAATGCCATATTCGTACTGGCCTAATATTTTCAAGGCCATCTATGTACTCAACAGGAAAATTAAATCATTACCAAATCCGAAAAATTAAATACCAAAACTGAAAGAATTAGTACTCAACCATTTATTCCAGAAAATGTAAAGTATTTACGAAAATTCAATTAGTTTGTATGTGAAGGGTAGAGAAATCTGGACCGTTGGATTTGTTTGTATTGAGTAGATAAATTTGTGTTAGGGAGAAATCTGAACCGTTGAGAGAATATTATTTAAGAATATTCCCAATTAGGAAAGGATGAGAACTATTAAGTAGATACTATTACAATCACTTATCAATTAGGAAAGGATGAGAACTACAATTATGGAATTTTACTGGTTCTAACATATGTGATTGATGCGTGGTGGGTGCCACACAAAACAAAGGTGTCACGTAGGACAAACACCCTTCTATTTTATAATATAGATATAGATATAGATATAGATGTGGGGCTTATCTTTGATATTTTAAAAAATATTTTGATAAAAGTCATAAATTTTTTACTTTTTCGATTCGTCTTGATGAGATTAGGCCCCGTTCCAGTTTCCGGAAAAAGAAGGTTCCGGAAAAAGAAGGTAATTTCAAGTCCAAAAATCATGTGTTTACGTAAATAATTTTCCTATCAATATGGATCTTATTTGATAGATTTTATTGAGATCTTTTATACGGTGCAAAAAAAATAAAAAAATTATTTTTTATTTTCATTATATTTAAATTTGAAAATTGAAGAAAAAGAACTTTTTAAAAAAGAAGGGTTAGTGGAACACCCCCTTAGTGGCATAGTCAGAAATTTTAAGTGGGGGCACTTTTTAAACACAATTCAACTAAAAAAATTTGTACTAAGCAAAGTTAAAACGTTTGTGCTAAGAATTGAAAAACCTAACATATTTATTAATATAGTAAATTACATAGATTTTAAAAACAATTGAATTGCTTGAATTGTCTCAGCTAGGCCTGTCAAAGCCGGATCCGGATCCGGTCCGGATCCGACAGATCCGGATCCGATAAGACTTGGATCCGATTCGAATCCGATAAGTCTCAAATCCGATAGTGGAAATTCGGATCCGATCCGAAAAATTTGGATCCGATCCGAAAACTTTTTTACTCCAAAAATTTTAGAAAAAAAAAATTTATTTTTTTAAAAAAAATACAATTTTTTTTCAAAAAAAATATTTTCCAAAAAAAAATTAAAGAAAAAATTGAAAATAAAAATACAACTTCTTCAACATTTTTTTTTCAAAATAAAAAATTTACTGTATTTTTAAAAAAAATATCAAAAATTTATAAAAAGTTAAAAAAAAAATAAAGTTCGGATTCGGATTGATAACGGATTTAATCCAATCCGATCCGGATCCGATAACGTTACCGGATTCGGATTATCGGTCGACGTTATCGGATTCGGATCTAGATCCGGATCGGATTTTTCGGATCCGGTCCATTGACAGGCATAGTCTCAGCGGATCAAGTCTAAGAGTAATTCACTACACAATATTCAGCAATATTGCTCCCATTGTTATTAATTGCTAAAGTATAAAAACAAATAGGCCATGAGTTAGGTATTTTTGACTTTTGGACATTATGCATTAGAGAGTTCCAAATACTAAGTGGCGGCTATTTTTCACATTAGATATCTCATTTCGTCAATGTAATGACAATGTTCAAATATGTGAAACAAAAAATTGAGAATGAAATGATATTCGACATGTCTTAGAAAGATTAAAAGTAAATTTATGAAATACGATATAAAAAATATATTTTAAAATCTTAAATTTGAAAAGAAATTGAGCGGAGGCGCGTGCTCCTGCTCGTCCCATGCTCCGTCCGCCACTGGATGAGATGAATTGGAAAACTAAAATTTCATTATGGATGAATATCAATTGAACATTTTCAACTTTGCCCTTCTACATAATACAATTCCAGGCTAGAGTAGGGAAAAAATACTGAAGACAAAACAAAACGCAGTTAAAACGTAAACTGGTAAAATTTTACCCAGAAATTATGGTAAATGGAAGCTCTTGGCTCCGGAGAGATGACTTCAGCATCGGATCACATCATAATTCGACCAAATTACAAAAAATTAAAACAAAATAAACGGTGTAGAAACTTTATATTCAACCCAAAATCAATTGGCAATGAGGGGAACAGGCCGCCCAGGCAATAATTAAACCAATGTGGATAATTTCTAACACTCCGCCTCACGTGCGAACCACCCCCGACTCGCAAGAGGTCGACAAAGGATCCGAAACATACACGGATCACAACGAAATAAAGTGTAACTACGGCCCAAGGGGAAAGGCGTCTAAAAACTTAACTCTATACCATATTAAAGCATCCAACTCTATTTTCTTAACAAACGAGCTCGATTCAACGCAAATGACCGGCCGACGATCTTGTGGACGATTGTGCTGAGATCGTGAGCCTTGGGAGAGCTGCGAGAAGTGCTTGTGACGGAGATGACTTTGAGGGATAGAAGGACGACGATGAAGAAGGAGCAGGTGACTAGGCGAGAGAAATGACTGTAGCCGAGGAGGAGGATTTGCGAGAGGGATGCCGCGGAGTGTGTGTGTGTGTGAGAGAGAGAGAGAGAATGTTTCAACTGTCTTTCTTCCTTCACAGAGTGGTGGCAAGTTGGCAAATGTGAGGGACAAACAAAAATTTATTCTGAAAGTATCCAAAAAAAAGCAACTAGTGGTTGATATTATTCACTTTGATATATGGGAATCAATTATCAAAGTGAATCTCAACCATTGATTGTTTTTTTGGGGGTATTTTCGGAGTAAATTTTCTTTATATCAAACATTATTCTTTGGCGGATCCCAAAAACAGAAAAAAAAAAAAAAAGGGCGACAAAAAAGAATCCCCACACGCTCCACGCATTATTTGGGGGGAATGGATACCGGGAAGAAAGAAAGAGTGGCCCAATTTGCGAATCTCATCAACCCACCACCGCTAACGTGCGCCGCTGTCTCATTCTTTGCCAAATTCTCCCGCCATCCCCAACCCCCACCCAAAAAAAAGGACAAAACTCCTCTCTCTCTCTTTTCCCCTGAAATCAAACTAAATTTCTCCTCTCTCTCTCTCTCTCTCTAAAAATCTGAGAAATCCTATCCGATGGAGCTGCCGGTGATAGATCTGGCTCCGTATTTGGAAGTCTCCTCTAAATCCAGCGGCAATTGCAGGGACGAGGAAGAGGAGGAGTTGGATCCGGAGCTGAAGACTCTGTGCTCTGAGGTGAGTCGAACCCTAAGAGAGACAGGAGCTCTGCTTGTGAAGGATCCCAGATGCTCCGCAAACGACAACGATCGATTCATCGACATGATGGAGAATTACTTCGAGCGCCCTCAAGACTTCAAGCGCCGTCAGGAGCGTCCCCACCTGCATTACCAGGTCTACTTTCTAACTTCCCTTTTCACCCGATATAATCTCATTTGATCAGAGATTTGCATGTGTCTTTAATTTATGAGTATGCACCTGCGTATGTTTTCTGGTTTTGCCGTTTTGGGGGAATTTGTCAAATTGAACTTAATTAAGGCCCTGATCAAAGATATATAAAAATTAATAAAAGCCAGAAGTGGTCCTAGAGAGGCCCTCAATGTTGACGAATGTAAGATCTAATTGTTTAATGAAGTGTGGTGTATTTTATTATCGGAGTTCAGCCCCAATGGATGGTGAGATATGGAAAGGGGACCAATAAAGAAAACTTCATTTTGTACTTTTCTCTTTGTTTCTTACCCAAATAGTCAATCCAAGCGAGTGATTTGGCTCAAAACCATAATCCTTTTTCTTTTTCTTTTTTTTCCTTATGAAATCCCTCAATCAAAAGGGGCTTAGTGTTGGGGCCTGGAGGCGGGGGCCGAGGCCATGGCTTCTAGAAAATGAAGATGTCTTATATTTTCGAGCAGCATTTACCAAATCAAAGAGGTTGAGGGAAAGTTAAGGATTGTAATCCTGTGCACAGTGGATTGCCACTGGAACACTGTGTAACCACGTAGATATTATAATATCCGTTTGTTGTGTGATTCTGTTCTTTATTGTTTTTGTAGATTGGTTCGTCCTGTCATTGCAAATTTGAGGTTGCTTTCTTTTTTTCCCCACAATATCCAAGGGGCTAATTAAATCATCATACTTGAAATCAGGAGTCGTTGATAGCTTACATTTTCCTTTCACAAAGTGTTCTCTGTTTTGCTTTTATTTTGCCGTGGATCTTTTTCCTTCTTTTTTTTTTTTAATAGCTTTGTTTGGAGCAAAGTTGCGTCAAGGGTTTTGTTTTGTTGATATTGGATTAATATTGACCGTCAAAATTTTAATGGTGCCAATGATGGATCAAGGGGGCCGTTTGGGGGGATCGCCTTACATGCTGACAAACCCTTACCTACCTTGCATTGTGTCAGATAATTGTAAACCTACAAGGATTACACCCCGCCATGTTCTAGTAATTCGCCCCCCAAAGTTGCCCTCATCGTGGAAGGCTCAAGGGGTCCTTGTAGTGTGGTGATGCACTACCGGGATGTAATGCGCCTTGGTAGGCTCCACCAAGATATCGCTGTGTTCTTAATTGTTTATTTTCACTGAGTAGTTTATTCAGGAAAAAAGTTTGAATTGAACGGTTTAGATCATTGCATATGTAGTGTCTCGCGACCTCCTATAAAATGAATGGTTCCAATCATGGAGATGAAATATTGATGGCACCTTCTGAGCTGCAGTTCCACAAAGTGCACTATTGTACCTCTTGTCCATGGTGGAACATTTTTTCATAGATCGATTAAAAGTTTGTATCGCTTGTGATTCGCTGAAAAGTTTGTATCCTTAATAGCACTTATTGGAAATTTCTTAGCAGCTATAATCATTAAGCTGAAAATGCCGAACGGGAATGATGAATTTTTTTTATTAAATACGTTTTGTTCAATGGGTTCAAGTCTAGGAATTGAATCAGATAGGAAAGGACATTTGACCATACAAACTTAGACATTTTGAGCTGCTATTTATTTTTAAAAGACGATCTTCTTGGCAGTCTGCACCAATTTTGCCATTTGTGTTCTTTATTTAAGGGATTGAAGTATGTGTGTGTGTATTGAGTGAGATCGCAGAGGGCAAATGACAATACGTATTTAAACATTTTGAGCTGCTTTTTATTTTGAAAAGATGATCTTCTTGGATCTGCACCGATTTTTCAAGGGATGTAAATTCGTGTGTGTGCGCGTGGGCATACGCACCCAATGCACATAGATAGGTAAAACCCACCATGACCAGATAATCTTTTATCTTTAACCAAAGCTGACTTCATTGGTAGAAAACAGAATTCGTGGTGTCTAGTGGAACCTGATGATTTGGTGCAATTCTTGCAAGATCATGTGCTATTATTAATACATAGCATTTGTAATTTTAGCTTCTATATATCAAACTGGAAGAAGTTTGAGCTGTCATGTGACCACATACTCACTGCCTTGTCAGCCATGTGGCACCCCCCTTGCTTTCAAACTGGATCACACCCCATTGTTGAGTTGTTTGACTCAGAAGGAAAGAAAAAGAAAAAAGAAGACATCTCCTGATCCATCTCCTGCACCTGATATTTTTTCAAATGTTCCCAGTAATGTGATAGCTTTACTTGCACGAGAATTAAGGTGATTGATGTTTTTTTTTTGTTGAAAAAATCTTCTTATTCCGTCCATTTCCAATTTCCGTGTTCTTGGAATACTGTATAGTGTATACTATTACAGTTGCCATGAGAAAGAAGGACAAGGGCAATTTATAAATGAAAGGTGGGGACAATTTTATGTCTTTTGGTGGTGCTTATATTGTAAGGTTGCATTTGTTGTTTGGGAAGGAGTTATTCTTTAAAAATTGTTCTGTGTAAATGAAAATAACAGGTTGGAGTGACACCTGAAGGGGTTGAAGTTCCCCGTAGCCTGGTTGATGAGGAAATGCATGAGAAGTTAAGAGCAATGCCCAAAGAATCCCAACCGTCCACTCCCTCAGGACCAGATCCAAAGTGGCGGTACATGTGGAGAGTTGGTCCTCGGCCATCAAATACCCGCTTTCAGGTATGACATCCTTGGTTTGCTCTCAAAGTTGCATAGTTTTTACTACTATCACTACATCCATGCTTCCTGTATGTAGGAACTCAATGCGGAGCCAGTCATACCTGAGGGATTTCCTGAATGGAAAGAAACCATGGATTCATGGGGGTACAAAATGATATCCGCTATAGAGGTGAATCATCAGTGAGGTTTTTCACTTGTTGCTTACTGCTCTTTATGCATATCTTCTGCAACATTATTATTTTTTTGTTATTTTATTTGGTTGGCCAGGCTGTTGCACAAATGGCAGCAATCGGGTTTGGACTGCCTAAGGATGCATTCACTTCTCTCATGAAGCAGGTGAACGTTTTTCCTTGTCTTAGCACCTCTGCATTGGGTTCGTAGCCAAGTCATTTCCCTATTTTTGTGAGGAGTCTAATCAGACTGTATTGAAGAATTCAGTTTTTCCGATTCCAAGATTCAATATCTATAATGTGTTATTTTTTTGTTAGTTGTTTAAATTGGCGCTTCCTTCGCTAGGGACATGCAAACCCATGCTTGTTGACCAATTTGCAAATATTAATTCCTGCTGGATATGCTTACCATTATCCTCTCATAGTGCACTAACGTTTCATTTGATTTATGTTTTGTTTGATACTTAACAACTCAAAGATAAACTGAATAGAATATTCCATTGGTGACCTTATGTCTACTTCGTTCAAGGTTAATTTCCCTATTCTCGTTGCACATAAATCACTAGTTCCAGTTTCATTATGTAAGGATAATTTTTTATTATACATTTGATTATTGTGTGTGGTTGTAAGTCCCTGATTGAGCTTTGTAATGTTAAGGTTAAGGCATCCATCCATTCTAACCCAATCCTCCTGCCCCCCTACAAAGGATATGGACAACAAAGCGTGTATGGCTGTTGCTCTCAGCTGTTGGTCCTTCTATGTGATTTGGTATTGGCACTGTAACTGATTTGCAGCAATGACTCCTGAGTAATAGAAACCTCTAAAGTCTAAACTTATTGGTCATGGAAAATGTTTTTTTTTTGTTCAACCTGTGTGGTGAATGCATGATCAATATTTGTGTTTTACAGCTGTTCTTCTCATGTATATTCTGTGCTATCTCGTGTTCTTTGCTGGTAATTTTTTTTGTTTTGTTAAATATGAGAGAATAGATAATTTATTGAATTCGATAAATAACATGTACATAGGATCTTGTATTTATACAAGAGTGGAATGCTAAACTATAGAAACAAAATCAAATTCTATACTATGGAAAGGTAATCAAATCCTTGATCCTAATCAACTATAATTAATCACAATATTTTATTATTCTAACATGTTTCAAAAGGACTTTTTTCTCCCCTTTGTATTGGCACCGTTTAACATGTGCCATTTCTCTTGAAATCAGGGACCACATCTTCTTGCTCCTACTGGGAGTGACCTTCAGCGTTATGGCAAGGAGGGCACCGTGTTTGCAGGATATCATTATGACCTTAACTTTCTAACAATTCATGGCAGAAGTAGATATCCAGGTCTAAACATTTGGCTCAGAAATGGGCAAAAGATGGAAGTGAAAGTTCCTATAGGATGTCTCCTCATTCAGACAGGAAAGCAGGTTGGATCATAAATCAGTACCTGTATTTATTTGCTTTATAATGAGCTAGTTGAGAAATTGATGTGTTGGTTTTGAAGTTGATCGTAAAAGCATGGCGTGGAAACTCTCAAAGTTGAATTTATAAGCAAGACGCCCTAGAATTTTTTCCATGAAAACGGTTCATTCTAAATTGCACTGTCACGTTTTCTGTCTGCTAAGCATATATGTGAGGTAGTATGAAATCAAACAGTACTTCTGGTTCTACAATTTTCAACTTTCTCTACAATATAGTTTTTTTTGAAACGGCAAAATATTAATAAGAAACTTGATTGGGTACATCAAGTGGGGGGAGAGGGAAGGGGATCCAACCAAAGGGTTGACTGAACACCTGAGGAGGGCCAAGCCCTACATCACCTGAGGGCGTAAGCCCGAACTCTGAAGGGCCTGACAATGCCCAGATCAAACCAATACATCTCAGATAAGGAGCAAAGGGCCTAAAAATGCCCAGATATAAAAATAAAAGCCCAAAACAGCCAAGCCCATACAAAGTAGGGAAAATGACGGCCTAGGACGTGTTTTGATAATTAATACCCGCCAAGGATAAGCTAAGAACATTTATTAATGCCAAAAATGTCCTTGGCAGATATTAATTATCAAAATACGTCCTTAGCCGTCATTTTCCCTACAAAGTAAGAGAAAAGGCCCAAACCCAAAAGCCAAGCCTAACCCTAATCAACAGTCACCCGAAACTCCACACCGCTGACCAAAAACCAGCCGAGCACCACCACCAAGAAACCAACCAGATCTCACAAAACACAACCACCAGATGACGAATCCACCAGCCTGCTCCGCCGCCAACCTCTGCAACAACGGAACCCAGAAAACAGACGCCAAGGAATTGCAAATCCAACCTCACTAACGTCTAATAATTTAAGTGCTCCTCAATGTTATTGTGGGCTGGCTATGATGCATGCATCTGGAATTTGTAAATTTATGTTTTCCCTTGTCTTTTTTTTCAAATGCAGATAGAATGGTTGACAGCAGGCGATTGCATAGCAGGTATGCATGAAGTTGTAGTGACTAATAGGACACTTGATGCAATTAACCGAGCATCACAGCAAAATCGCAGTCTCTGGAGAGTATCGTCAACAGTGAGTGAAACCAATAATATTATTCCATGTTAGCTTTTTTTAATACTGCAACTTCTCATTTTCAAATGCTATGCTTGTTTTCTGACTTCATCTTTCTTCTTTTCTGTTTAGTTGTTTGCACACATAGCATCTGATGCTGTACTGAAGCCTTTAGGCCACTTTGCTGAATCTCCAATTGCCAGAAACTATCCACCCATTTGCGCAGGAGAATTTGTAGAACAAGAGCTTTCTGTAATTAATCTCAAAGGGAGCAACGGAGAACTTTGATGAGTGATCATCTGAGAAAGCATGTATTGTTATTCGTTTACGATCTGACACCCCTGGGAATAACAGTGATCATTGTTATTGTGCAAGGAAATACTCCGTAAGAATCAGCTGGCCTGTTAATTGGGCCGTTGTACGTGTTTATTTATGAAATTTTTTGTGGATTTGAACTTGTTAGTGAATTTGTGGATTTACTTTTGTAATTTTTATGCTAACGTCACCTGATATCGTCATTTATGAATGCCACTTTTTTTTTTTTGTATTTTATTTTTTGACACTGAAAATAACAACTGACAAAAAGTCACAAAATAAACTTGAGGGATTTAGTTGACTGCGGAGAAGCTGAATCCTTTTTGAACTTGTACTTGCTCCTTATGCAATTCTGAAGCTTCTATGGTATGGCATTGAGAGGGAGAGGGAGAGGGAGAGAGAGCCAAATATCAAGAACTTCTCAAATAGCGGAAATGAACTGTCTAGTTAGTTAATTGCTTTAGGTAGTCAGAATCGAATCTCCGCATTGCAACTCAACCGCTAGTCTGGGATTCCACATTTGTCCGAGTACTGTGTTGCTAAATTAATGGAACGAAGTTAAAAGCACGGTTAAGAGCTGTTTCAACATTTGCAAATCAAGTTCAGAGCCTGCAACGTTGAGAAACAGCAACCACAAAGCCAGACAAGATCTTTATTGAACCCGAGGAAAATATTGATCAACGATCACATCATTTTGTTGTAGAAGAAAAATACCCAGACAGACTTTTTTTTTTTTAACATGGAAGGGTAAGAGACTAATTCCAATTATCACCTCCACTAGGCAATTGCTGACTAGGGAGATAGAAACTCTTACCAAGATCGACAAGTGACAGCAGGAAATATATACCTGCTATGAAAGTTGGAGTCATATCAGCAACAAAACTAGCCAGGATCATCTGGTGCAATGTATCTTATAGTATTGTTCTTTATGCATCTCATATAATACCAAAATCTTCAAAATTCAAAAATAAAAATCCCTCGAGGCTGCTGCTGTCTCTCAGCCAATCAACGTCCAAATATTTTGTGGTTTGAATTTGTGAAATACAAAACATTAAGAACAAATTTCCTTGTTTCAGCAATTTACTGAGGCTAAATTACGATCATTGTCAAATAATCTACAGCCTCAACAGTAATTTTCCCATGTAACGTCGCGAAACTCATTGGTCTGATCTGTCGATAATCTACACCATCAACCAATTAGCAGTTTCTACAAGAGGAGACATGACCATCTGATATACCAATTGGTGTCCTCCCATAATCTCCTGAAAGAAGAAACATCATAACCATGTCAAGCATAAAGAGAAGCAGCACTAAGGTCTAAGGGTGCGTTCGATCCATAGATTTTGGAAGTATAGGGAGGGAAACGATAAATTCAATGCAAAGACAAGAAGATGATGAAGCAAATCCATGATCCAAAAATAGCCTAAGATGGTGTCTGGGTCATTGATTCCAACAGCACAATCAACGGAGGGGTAGGTTAAAAACTAAAGAAAAAGATAAGAAGATAATTAAGAATATGATTCGTATATGTATTAATATGGGTGATGCTAATGCCAAAGCTGTTTTTTTTAATGTCAAGTTTTAGGACATAAAAGACTTGTATCATGTGCAGGGTACAAGGCTTTTATACACTGAAATTTTGGCATTAACAAAAATTGTTTTGGCATTATCCGTTCCTATGAATACATAAATCCATCCCCAAATCCATGAGAAAGAATACAACCTAAAGGAAAGGGCAAAAGACAAGGGGAAAAGATCGAGGAAAAGATAAGAAACTACATTTACTGGTATACTTTTTGCATCACTTGACTTTCCATTGGTATCGTGATCAACACAAACGGGGAATATTTAAGGATCTATGCAGGAAAAAAAAAATTAGAAAAGGAACTCAAAGAATTAATGACGATTTTCTTACATTTTCCTTCACATTTTCTTTTACCAGCCATAATTCCCTCATCAGATCCATGATCTAAACGCAACCAAAATCAATGGACGAAAGAAAAGAGGAACCAAGAAAAATAAGAACGGATTACCTTAAGTTACAAACAGCGATACTCCAGTGTACAAGGTTAGAAGGCCTAGGAATACGAACAACAACTGAACTTGCTCCCTCCTGAAACTGGCTCCTGTCCAGGGACAACAATCTTGGTTCCCTTAAGAAGTGCAGAACTCCCAGCAGATTCAGCTTCCTCATTGGCAACAAGGGATTTTTTACTGACGATTCGGTAGATCTCCGTTAGAACCGTTTGGAATGCTATTTCCACATTAGTTGCTTCAAGGGCTGATGTTTCCATGAAGAAAAGGTTCTCTCTCTGGGCAAAGTCTTTGGCGTCTTCAGTGGGGACATCGCGGAGCGTCCCTAGGTCGGACTTATTGCCTACAAGCATTATAACAATGTTATTATCTGCATGGGCCCGCAATTCCTCTAACCACTTTGCCACATGATCAAAGGTCTGGCGCTTGGTTATGTCATAAACTAGCATTGCCCCCACTGCACCTCTGTAGTACGCTGTTGTTACTGCCCGGTATCTGAAAATGTACTGTTAATTAGTATTTCTATATCTCGGAACTTACATCATAACAATTTTCTTGGCACGCTTGAATCTGTTATTGGAAATCAGAATTTCAAACTTCACTGCAACTCTAATAGGTAAATTTACACCTATGACTTGCCAAATTCAATCGAAGAATCATTTTATGCATACGTAAATTTGAACACACAGAGCAGCAAGAAAAAGTACGGGAAAAACCTTAAGAAAGATAGCAACCCATGACTCAATATATGATGTGATACGGGAAAAAAAAACACCTTCTGCGACTTTTTGAAGTAATGGATGCTTGAAAGCAGATCGAAAAATAAGGGATTAATGTTACTAGGTCGACAATTCCTAAATAAACCCACAGGTTATTTCAGTCCAGATTTTCAAGCACACTATCCAAACCGATCTGACACAAAGGCCATGGCTCTCTCTCTTTCCATTTTTATCTTAGTAGGGAGTTGGTGTGTGTCAGGCCTGGCCCTAGGAGCAGGATAAAAATAATTCTTAAGCATCTACATTTCTATCTTTGTAGGTAGTTGGTGTGTGTCAGGCCTGGCCCTAGGAGCAGGCCAACAAGGCAGCCCATGACTCCCAATTTTTTGGCCCAAAATAGAACCCCCAATCAGAAAACGTAATATACATAAACTAGTTCAGTTTTCTTCACGAATTTGATGTTGTATAAAACGTCCATCTTTCATACAAAAGGTCCCGAGTTTGATTTTGCATGCTTCCTCATTCCCTTTTTTCTTTTTTTATGACTCAGACGTCCGGGCCAGCTTACGCACACCTCAACTAATCCAGGGGAGGGGACCAATCCTGCCGGCCACTTGTCATAGTCCCAATTGAATTCAGAGCAAAACTCTGTATAGACTGGCCTCAAAGGGGTTAATAGCACGTGATAAGTTTCGAACTTGAGATCTTAGGAGGGAGCAAACCCCTAAGTCCCCGGCCTTGACCGCTAGGCCAACCGCTTAGGGTTACTTAACTTACTTGCTCGTTCCTTTTTAGAAGTTAAAATTATTACAAAAATATTCTCCCTAAATCAAAGTTACCGAGTCTCGAACTAAGACAATGTAGGCCAATCTATTGTTCTTACCACTGCACTAGTGCATGTAATCTATGTGCAATTGCACCCTCAATATTACAGGCATTTCATTCATTTTCCAACTTTTATTTTTAAAGTTTCTTTTATATTTTCGTACAAGCTCAATTTAACCAAAACAAATAAAAACATATTGCCTTTTGTATTCAGCGACTTCTTTTAGTCTGACAATAAAATATATAGGACCCCTTGCATGTAGTCTGCCTGGCCCCAAAATGCTTAGGGCTGGCCCTGGTGCGTGTATGTGTGCCCGTGCCTAGATATTAGGATTCATGATCCACTCAACCAAAGATGTACCTTATCAAACTAACTATATGAGAAATCGACACCAGCAACACAATTTTAACTGTTTCTTCCTTCATGATTGGTAACATGAATCCTATTTCACTGAATAAGGTTCACCTCAAACTGATAACTTGCAGAAGATAATGGCAATGGTAGAAGACAGGACAGGACGAAGTGGTTAAGACAGGCTGTACATAGCAAAGTGAAGCACCTTTCACTCATGGAACTAGGCCTGTCAATGGATCGCATTCGATCCGGACCCGACAGAATCCGATCTGATCCGAATCTGCAATAATTCAAATCCGATCCGAATCCGACTTGTCCAAATCTGTGACGTAATCCAATCCGAAAAGTGCCGATCAAAAAATCCGATTCCAAACAATTAAATTTTATATGTTAAAAAATTAAGCATATACCTTTAAAAAAATTAGAAATAAAAAATTCTCCAAACCTAATTCACCAAGAGTAGTTTCTTTATCGTTATGGGATCAGATCGGTTGTATCCGAATCCCATCAGTTAATTTTTTAATTTTCAGATTTTTGGATTCAAATTAAACGGATTATCGGATCGTATCGTACTTACTGGATTTGGATTAAGTCGGATCAGATTCAGACCGGATCCATTGACAGGCCCACATGGACCTATCCACCAACCCTTCTGTTTAGACACTCCTGCACAAAAGTGTCGCACTAATAGTAAACACAGCCATCTTCATACTATGAGGTGGCTCCTTCTTTGTTCCTCAGTTCCTTCTATATTCAGGGGAGAAGCTATGATCACTGCAGCATATCTTTTGAATCACATGCCAACCCCTCTTTTCTCAGGCTCTGCAGGGATCACACTAATAGTAAACACAGCCATCTTCATACTATGAGGTGGCTCCTTTTTTCTTCCTCAGTTCCTTCTATACTCAAGAGAGAAGCTATGATCACTGCAGAATATCTTTTGAATCACATGCCAACCCCTCCTTTCTCAAGCTCCGCAGGGGTTGGCTCCGATGGCTTTTAGCAAATATGGGTGTCACTCTTCTCCCTTCCATGCCTCTTTATTCAGATTGCCCACAATTTGGTTTTTCATAAACGAGCGAAACATTTTGAGATTGATTGTCATTTTTTTCGCTACCATCTTCAATCCGACACTAGTGATTCGTCGCTTTAGGCCTCCGAAATTTAAGCAAAAACAAGGGCCCCATTTTCCATATAAGAGATTGATATAGTATACATATATATTAGTTGTTCCGCTTTTTAGCTCAAGTCCAGTTCTCGCATCAATGGTCTAGTGTCTGTGATTCCTTAAATACAAGGAGTCCCTGGTTCAACTCCTCAGGATAGCACCCTTTTGGTAAAGATTTTTTTTTTTCTCTTATTTTTCTCTTGAGTAGGTGTAGATAATATACAACTCTTACACCTCTTATACTATAAATTAATCATACATGGGGCCTACATGGGTTATGTTGTTGTTGTTGTTGTCGTAGGTCTTACTCAAGACAGATCATTCTCTCACAGTACTTATTTTAGTAAGTAGAACACACTCTAAAATAAATAGTTTTGTAATTGTTAGAAATAGTATTCTTACAATTAAAGTTAATGACATAATTAGTAAGAGAAAATGAAGTGTATAAAGTATATTAAAACTGTAATTTAGTTAAATTATGAAGCTAAGGTATCATGTTTAATCTTTTTACCCCATATTTAGCCACTTATATTGATTTTTTTTATTAAAAAACCCTAGGCCCCATCTTTTAAATTCGCATTAGGCCTCCAAGATGTTAGGGCCGGCCCTGGATTAGTTATAAATGCATACATTGAATGAGCTATGTGAATGAAACTAGTTGTAATGCATACGTTGAACTTAACCATAACTCTATGCAATGATGTACCACAATAATTTTCTCTAAATCACAATTCATGTAACTTGTTAATCCACGAGATGACCCTTGAATGACCGATGCTACCCCTAATTAGGATCACCGCCATTGCTGAAGTACCATCGACCACTTGTTGATTCCATCAATGACTCTTCTTCCGTCGGGACAGGGCCATTGGTCCGGAGGTTTTGTGGCATAGAATATGTGTTTGGGGTACGGTATCTGGAACACAGAACTGTAGAAGCAGGTGAAAGTTGAGCCTTGGTAGTCTTATTTCAAATAGGGTATTGTCCTTCCTCTTTGCCATGGCCGTGGCACACTGTTGAACCAATTAGATCTTGCATCATTATCCTTGTATGGTGTGATTTTCCTTTTTTTTTTTTTTAATTAATATTTCTTGCTTGTGGGGGCCAAACCACCAAAATATTGTTTTCTAATTCGATTTCCACATTTTTCGGTTCCTGCTCATTTGATTGAGTCTTCCAAAGTATCTAGATCGCAATAGCAATCAGCCAAAACATAAACACAACCAGAATCAAGGGAAAAAACTCATCAATTACTTTACTAAAAAAACATGGAACTACCAATTTCCTCAACGTAAAAGAGACTAGTAACTAAACAAACAAGTAGTCAACAGCCAAAAGAAAAGAAAAGGAGTACCTTTCTTGTCCAGCAGTGTCCCAAATCTGAGCCTTGACCGTCTTGTGGTCGATGACGAGCGTCTTGGTCTGGAATTCAACCCCAATCGTGGCCCTGGAATCCAGGCTGAAGTCGTTCCTGGCGAAACGCGACAGGAGCTGCGATTTCCCGACTGCTGAGTCTCCAATCAGTACGATCTTGAACACGTAATCGATCTTCTGATTGAAATCTCCATACAAATTCGACATCTCTCTCTCTCTCTCTCTCTCTCTCTCTCGGTGACTACTAAATACTCTCTGTAGGAGTATCAAAATTTGAACAAAAGAGAAGAAATGAGAAGAGAAGAGAAGAGAAAGTCAAAACACCCGATCAGGGTCGAGCAGCCTCCGGGCTGATCGGGTGGTGAATCCCTGAATCTCCGATCCTGTATTAGATTCGTGCTTTTGACAGGGTCCACTGTTGTTCCGCCTCCGTTGTATGACTGACAGGTCGAGGGGAGAGAAACCCCGCTTTAATAAGAATGTGAACAACGGCTCGGGAGGAAGCAACCCCGCTTGTTGCATGCAAATTTAACACAGACATGACACAAAGTTAACGGGTTAAGGTTTTAATTATTCTTGATACGAAATATAAATATGACACGATATGATAACACAAAAAGTTAAATAAGTTGGATTAAGATTGAGAGAATTCTGACACAAACAATAGATGATACGACATGAACACGATACGACACGATGTCCACCCATATTAGTAGATCCCGTTTTGCTTATATTTTACTCCCTCCGTTCCTTTTTCAAGTATTCACTACGATTCTGCTTGTCATTTTTAATAATTTATATCTTTCGACGTATATTATAATTGATGTTTTTAAAATCATTATCTTATATAAATAATTGAGATGTATCAAATCAAATAAGATCCGTATTATATATTTTTAGTGATATACATTAGATATATACAACTAAAAATGGCACGCAGATTCGTAGTGGACATTTAAAAAGAGACGGAGGAAATACCACTTTTTGCATGTTTTTATTCAAAAAAAATCAAGATTACACGATAAATAAGTTCCGATTACTAGAAAAAAAAGAACTTTTAAAAAAAGAAGATAATTTCAATTTCAAAAATTATGTGTTTACATAAATAATTTTCCAACCAATATGAATCTTGTTTGATAGATCTCATTGAGATCTTTTTATACGGTGCAAAAAAAATTAAAAAATTATTTTTTATTTTCATTATATTTGAGTTTAAAAATTGAAGAAAAAGAACTTTAAAAAAAAAAAAAAACTGGAACGACCCCAAAATACATCAAGCATAACTAAAAGGGAGGAAGCTATGGTACACAGGGTATACCGTACGTCTAAATTATGACAATTTGTGATTTTCATTATACCGATTTTTGGTTTGGTAATGCATATTTATGATTGTAGTTACGACTTGTACTTTAAAATTTACCTGCTGAACAGGTCATTAACAGGTTACCCATAATTAAAAAATATTGTTATTATGTAACCATAATTATTCGTACCAGAATCCATAATACTTGTACCCAAACCAAATATATGCGTACAATATCAAAAATTAAATAATGCTACCCACAAATGTTATGACAACACCATAAATTGGCATTATCTTACCACAATGAGTTGTACCAAACTTTTTTTGACTCTATGATAATCTGTAACAAAATCAAAATATGTCGTATCAGAATCAATAATTGTTATTCCCAATCCAAAAATATTTGTAAAATGCCACAAATTTTATAAAATAACCACAATTGTTATAACAACACCTAAAATTGTTATTTTCTTAACACAACATGTCGTATAAAAAAACATATTTAAATACCACAAATTATATAACAAACCACAATTGTTATGATTATACTATAAATTGACGTTTTTTTACCATAAGGTGTCGTACGAAAGGAAATTAATTAAAATATTCCGTAATAACACATGTCTAAAATACCACAAATTCAATAATATAACCAAATGTGTTATAACAATACCATAAATTGACGTTTCCATACCCACAACGTGTCGTATAAAAAATTCAATCGGAATGTTTAATTAACGATAGTTATAATCAGGAATATATCATACCATAAATTCAGTAATATAACCAAATTTGTTTTGACAACACAATAAATTGACGTTTTCATACTCACAACGTGTCGTATAAAAAAATTCAATCGGAATGTTCAGTTAACGATAGTTATAATCAGCAAAATACCATACCACAAATTCAATAATATAACCAAATTTGTTATGACAACACCATATATAAATTGACGTTTTCATACCCATAATGTATCATATAAAAAAAATTCAATCGGAATGTTCAGTAAACAATAGTTATAATCAGTAAAATACCATAGCACTAATTATTTTCAATTTCCGCCACATTATTTTTTCAAATTTTAAAATTTCCACCATATTATCTTAATTTTCGATTCCCTCCACACAATTTTTTCAAATTCTTATTTGTCCCTACATAATACCTTAATAATTTAAACTAAAAATGAAGTTCTCGCTAAAAATTTTCATCCAAGAAATTCACCAAAAGTAAGTACTATACCCAAATTTTCGAATACAATTACAATTTCCTCTCAAAATATTAGTCTAAATTAAATTCTTTCCTTACAAAATTTAATTCAAAAAATCAAAATTCATTCAAATTTTTGTGAAAAAATGAGAGGTCACTAAAACAAATAATTATCCAACTTTCTCAAGATACGGATATTTAAGGCGATACACTTAACAATTGGCACTATATATTTCATATTTGACAGGTAGATCGGTGCTAAACCTTCACCCTATGCATACAAATTCAAATTTAATGGTGGTCCTTGGAACTAGGTCGTGGAAGTACAATCTAAATAATTTTGTAAATTTATTGTCATTATATTTTCTTTTAAACAAAATTATTATAATTGACATACTGATTTACACCAACGACATAGGCCATAATATGATCTACAAGTGCAGACCCAACACTAGGATGGAGGCATTTGAGGCCACTGCCTTCTCAAATTTTCTGCCGGAAATAGGACCCCTACGTACAAGAAAGTATTATATAATTAATAGCCTTCAAAATTTCAAATTCTCAATTGTGTACCACAGTAATCAGCAAAACACCATATCATAACTAAATGTCGTCAGCGAGTATATTTTTAGAATGATTGATCATAACTGTTAGAATATCAAGTCATACGATATTCAACATTGTCACCAAAATTAGATATCATCAACAACTCCGTAATCGAAAAATATTTAATGTATCCAGATACATTAAAGTCTAACAATGCACCACCCGAGTCCCATCTAAGGCATTTTTTTCTGATCGGAACCGTCTATCTTTTACATAATATGAATAGATCACATGTATCAAGAATGAAGTTGATCGCTTATCATTAGACCCTTAATCAGACAAAAAAAATTCTTTTACTATTGAATTCGGGCGCCGATGAAAGAGCTTTCTAAACCCTATTGAGCCAAAAAATTTTGTGGATTATTTAATCAACAAATATAATGAAATCATTGGTTTTGATCGTCATTATTGTGTCGCGGTTGCAAGTCAACCGTACATTTAGTTACAATAGAGAAATTGGTTTCATATCAAGTATATTGAATGTACAATTCTAAATGTTCTTTTGGTACGATACATTGTGGTAAAAAAATGCCAATTTTTTGTGTTGTCATAACAATAATGGTCATGTTATATAATTTGCAGTATTTTACTAATGAGAGAGGGAGAGAGAGTCAAGGAGGAGAGAATAACCTATTACCTGCTAAGCCATTTTTTCATTTTATTAATTGATTTAATAAATGGGTGGTCCGAATTATTCACTTTCAAATCCAATGGTTTAAAATCATGGTGCGTACGGTACACCTCCTAATAAGAGGTGTGTACCATAGGACTACCCAACTAAGAGATACAACTTCAAAGCAAAAAGAACTATTGAGAACTTTATCAATTGTCGAATGGATAAGATATATTAGCTGGATGCAGGAATGAATTTGCGTTGCTCTTCCTCTTTGGCACATGCTCCTTTCTTATTGGAAACAAAGAAAATCTCAAAAGGTGATAGATCTAGGTCATAGTTGATCGTCATCCTAAACAATGAGTGGGTAAGTTGAAAAAGACAATTACTTGCATGTTGAAATAATCATGATGCTCTTTTGAACGAAAAACAAGTTAACTTAATCGAAAAAGTAGCACGGCCGTGTCAGATCATGCATCATACGTGTGATAAGAAGTTGGTATTTCAAAACATAATTAACAATTACTCTTGAGCAAATATAGTGGAATACAGTTGATGCCTCCCTTCTACGGTTATACCCCCATGCACATGGGCAATTTCCTTAAGCACCCATCCCGTCCCAAGTCTCTCAGGATAGAGTAGATTAGGTGTAATGAATAGTAAAAAAAACTATTACTCTTGATTATTTATATCTTCTTAAAAGTTCGGAAAGTTTTTTTTTTTTCATAATTTGTATTTGCTTGCTTACCATAAGAAATGGCTCTCTTGGTCTATCTATTTATAGGAAAATTATTCCAACAGTTTATGTGTTCTATACCTTCACTGATCAATTTTTCAACAACTTGTGTGATGCTCTGAAAACTCACGGAAAATTTAAAAAATTGTTGATCATAAAATCAATTTTAAATTAACAAATCTTTATCACATCATATTCACATTTTACTTAAAATTTATGTATAAGGTGCTTAGA
This sequence comes from Rhododendron molle, assembly GCA_025413875.1. NCBI lineage: Eukaryota > Viridiplantae > Streptophyta > Magnoliopsida > Ericales > Ericaceae > Rhododendron > Rhododendron molle. Next base: position 20,260,845 of record CM046388.1, on the reverse strand, counting down.
CAAAAATCGTTGATTGCAAGGTACGTATGAGTAGTGTACTAGTGTCCAATGATAGCTAACTCATTTTGTTTTATTTTCTTTGCTTTTACTCAAAAAATGTATCTTAGCTAATTGATCCTTCATCAAATAGCGTCTTCAATTCGGCTAAAATTCTCAGTCCCACCAATTATATATATTATGTACAAAGTAGCCACCAGAGAAAAGTAGCCACCCAAAAAAAGAGTTCATATTATCAACCCAAGCTGAACATGGGATCCGTCTTGATCCAGTGCATGGCACGGGCTATTGCTAGATTTTATTGATGGAAATTGGAGTATTTTCAAATAGAAAATACAGACTGGAAATTGGTTTTAATTGTTTATCTTTTTTATTTGCAGTTCAACGTTTTCTTTTTCCTACCCCTTCCAAAGGAAAGTTTGACAATATAATCCAGCACATAAAATTTGAAACCCCACAAATTCTATATTGCAATAATTATTGGAGAATCCGCATACAATCCAATCCATCACAGGACCATCTGTCATGGTGAGAGGAGAATCATGTACCCAAAGAGAAAAACTTCTTTACAGAGGGTACTGTAAATAAGTTTTATGGAGGTGCATCTCAACTGTTTAAAAGTATTTTGGAAGGTCCGGATGTTAATAAAACTTTTCCGGAAAAGAGTTAAACTCTTCCCCAGAAAAAGTTTCATTTTTAGACGGTCGCAATTCATTTCCTCCGTAAAGAACTTATTCACGACCAGAATTGAATTGGAAATAGTTTTGTCGTAATACACTGGATTCAGAGAGTCAAATATCTTATTCATCGAGCATGAAGTAAATCAGCAATTGGTGGTCTGAATAATTTAATTAGAACTAAAGTTATAGAAGCCACTGGTAGACTAGAATTGTCAGTAGACTTTCTTCAATTTTGTTCACTGCCTCTATCTTAGAGATAAAAATGAAACAGTGGATCAAGACTCATCTTTTATCAATATAGATGTGTTCGGAAAGAATATCAAATGATATTTGACCAACATGATTTCTCATCGGGCTAATGTTCTCGACGAGCTCTGAAAAAATGAACAATTCCAATTACCAAATGAACATGGGAAGGCCCTCCAAAAACCTCAACCTTTCATTTGACTCGGATAAAATTGTAAAATTGAACCTGGACCATTCTGAGTGCTTCGGGGTAGCCAAGTATTGCCACAAAACTGACAAACATTTGACCAACACAAGTCATCAACTCCAAGATCAGGTTTCTACCACTAGTCAACATAGCCTCCCATACCTTACATTTTTGGTCTATATCACAAGTACTTGGAATTAAATCATCTCAAGTTAGTTGAACCTGTCAACTAAAGACAACAATTCCCAAAAAGTAGGGCACAATAATAACATAAAGCTATACAATCACAGTTTCAACCAACTTGATCCAGCTTAAATGGTGAACATTAAACCAGCTTCTCCTACAGGCCTATTTTTTTACCATTACTCCGGCATTAAGATAGGTTAGTTTGCTTTGCAATCTTCTTGTTTAACATCTCCATGTTTGCATTCTACTTCCTGTACAAGAGCAAGTCACAAGGTTGGATTTGGAACCTCTTTTGCCTCACCAGAACATGTGCACTTTGACCCCTTATCCGTGAGTGTCTGCAACAAAAGCATGAATTCTGATTTAAGAGTCGGTTGGAGATTCATGTGGTTCACAAAAAGGTTGATGTGTTTCTGGTATACCTTAACCTCTTTTTGGAGGTCTTTAATGTATTCAACAGCCCAATCTAGCATATCTGCCGTGCTTGTTTGCTGCCAATAGATAACAGATAAACTTGAGTTTGTGACTAGACATTTTAACTGAGAAGTGCAATGACTCTCGAATCTAAAAAGTACTTGCCTTGTCCATTTTTGGGAAAAGATCTTGCAGTTTCCTCATTCTTTCACTAATTCGTGTTCTTCTTGTCTGGAATCAAAACCCAAAAGGCATACAAAACAAATGCTCATGGCTTGATTGGAGTGGAAACAGACACCCAATGGAACGATAAGAACCCCGGGAGAAACTTATCACTTTAGAAATTAATAGCTGAAGAATTTACCCTCTCTGCAATGCTTCGCGGGTGTGTTGCACAACCTCTTTTAGCACGGATCTTACAAGGGACGGAATCTTGTTGAAACTGCAAAAACTTTTCTACAGCATCCATCTCAGCAGAAGTTTTTGGCAAGCTCAAGTGGTGAGTCAAACCAGTAGCATAACTGCTAGAGTCCCCATTCTGATAAGGAAAACAAACATTAGTGATGAATAAGCACATATGGAACAAATGAGAATTACATACGATCTGGAAATGCGACCAGACTCACCAAAGCGTTGAAACCAAAAGGTTGACTCTCATGGTCATCTCTGTTTCTTTTTCGGCCAGTGACAGTCCAAGAATCATTTTGAAATCTAGTTTGTGGACTACTTGCCTCTATGGTTCCATTTCCATGTCCACTTTCAGTTATCTTAGGCATGAACCTCGAGGAAGAAGATGGTCCAGATGAGAAGTTTATAATCCCGTTAAACCTATTGCTTGTGCAAGCTTTTCCATTGGTTCCATTTCCTGCTCTAAAACTTCCCACATCTTTCATATCTCCAAAGCCTGCAAATTTATTCAAGTTCTTCAGCAACCAATTATACAAGATAGGAGCATGATATATTGTATATAGCACTCAACTTTGCTTTCACCAACCCATGTGGGACTAGTGACTAAGGTCACCACAGCTTTTACTCGGGTACATATTTGGCAAAACACGTGAAAATGTACAGTGTGTGAGTGAGTCTAGAGAGATGGAACAAAATTGCTTGCCTTGGGCAACAAATACACACAGTAACCATTATAAAACAATCTTCTACAACCACAAACATTTATTACACAAACCCACTCACATAATAATTGTTAGAAAAGATAGAACCCCATCGAATCAGCTTCCTCCCAACCACCTACCAACCTACATGACTTATCTCCCCAGTGCATTCTTCCTTTTCGTTTCTCTCCTAGCCTTGAGTCTCCCTTCCGTCTCAGGCTGTCAAATGATGTGGTGCAGCGTACCACCACCTCCGCCGCCTACTACCTCACTCCATCCACTTGCGACCATGTTCGCTCCACCTCTGCCGCCGTCGGCCTCCGGGACCCCTTCTCCTTCTCCTTTAGCCATTAGGACCCATCATTCTCATCCGGCTGTCGAGAATCCAATCATCTGGCTCAAATATGTTGGGGTGGGTCTTTGTTTGGACGGACTCATCCTCTTCTTGAAAGCATGGTGCGGCGGGCACCTCTGCCGAAGGGCAAATGCAATTAAAGATGTTGCAAAAGCTTTAGGGGCTTTAGGTGAGGTACTCCAAACTGAGATCTTAGAAAACCAGCAAGAAAAACGGCAAAAATAAGGACCCAACAGCCTCAAGAGGGAGGTTCGTCATTTCCACCGCAGACTTTTTCATTCGCTCTGTGTGGCGAGGTTTTTGGTCTCTCTCTCTCTCTACTATAGCTCTATACCTCGTTGGCGTCGGCGTCTCATCGTCAACAACCTCGCCATACAAAGCGAGTGAAAAAGTCAGCAGTGGAAATGGCGACCTCCCTCTTGAGGCTACTAGGTCCTTGTTTTTGCCGTTTTTCTCGATGATTTTCCAAGATCTCAGTTTTGGAGTACCTTACCCGAAGCCCCTAAAGCTTCTGCAACATTTTTAAGCACATCTGTCCATCGGCCGAGGTACGCACCGCGCCATGCTCGCAAGAAGAGGATGAGTCCGACCAAACAAAGACCCGCCCCAACATATTTGAGAGAAAGGATTGGATTCTCAAGAGGCCGGACGAGAATGATAGGTCCCGGAGACCGGAGGATAAGGAGAAGAGGTCCCGAAGGCTGATGGTGGCGGAGGTGGAGGGAGTGAGGTAGTAGGCGGCGGAGGTGGTGGTACGCTGCACCATAATGGTCGGGAGCCTGAGACGGAAGGGAGACTCAAGACCAGGAGAGAAACGAAAAGGAAGAATGCACTAAGGAGAGAAGACATGCAGGTTGGTAGGTGGTTGGGAGGAAGCTGTTTGGACGGGAAAGAGAGGGAGGTTCTATCTTTTTTAATAATTATTATGTGAGTGGGTTTGTGTAATAAATGTTTGTGGTTGCAGAACATTGTTTTTCTAATGGCTATTGTGTGTATTTGTTGCCCAAGGCAAGCAATTTTGTTCCATCTCTCTGAGACTCACTTCACTTACACACTGTACAATTTCACGCGTTTTGCCAAATATACACCATGCGCTCTCCATGTTAGGAGTGTGTTAATCACGAATGGGAAGAGAATTTGTTGAAATATATTTGGAAATTGCAGAGATTGCGAATTTCTTTCAAGGTTATACATGGCACGGTGGTAGGTTATTATCTGCCGCACATAATTTCCTTATTTCCAAAGAAAGAACCAAAAGACCATCCAAGTAGGCTGTCAATAAAAACTTGTGAAACAGAACATGCTTCATGAATTCTAGAAAAATTGTAGAGGCAATTCATCGGGATGTGTAGTGTATACGTTCGGGTCCTGTAGTGAGTCAGAATATAATCTACAGCCCGACTACCCAAATGGGCCCAAAGCAGATCAGCCCATCACCCTTAATGGAAGGAGGGTCCGCCAGGCTGCTCCACCCGATCGAGAAGCAGTCAGTCCGAGATGGTGCGTCGGGTCACGGTAAAAAACAGTAGTGGCAATCAGGTGCTCCAGTACGGAATGATTCGGTTCGGCCATGTGGCATCCCTCCACATGGCACGGCCATCTAGAATACGACAAGCATGGCACACAATGACCAGCCACGTGGCACCCTTCAGTGCTGCCCCATGCTCGCCCGCCCGCCCCCCCCCCCCCAAGCATCAGCGTGGTATTCACTAATTGTTGGTATAAGTGCACGGGGACAACCCGGTGCATCCAAGTGGCATGACAATGCGCTAGCCGACAAGGTCGAGGCCGTTCCATGATTTGGGTAGCGTTCAGGCGAGGTAGTGGTGGTCGATGACGTCACCTCCGCACGTCAATGGCACGCGCGTCATCTTGGCCTCCAAGGCAAGGCACTCCTATAATTACTACGGTGATAAACCCCCAAGAGGTATGCCTTCTTCTCCCTCACTAAGTCTAGCATTTCCTTCTCTCAAGCAGACACTAACTTAGTCATCAAAGTGCCCTCTAGCCACCTACGGCCTTATGCACTGACGTGTTGCTCATCTTCCAGCGACTAAGGGGAATAGGAGGGCAAGCTCAACCCATTAAGACGGGAGGGGACCGAGAAAGAGAGGATTAGACTTGGAGAGTGAACACCACCCCACAGGTCCAATTATCAATCTTGCCTGATCATACAAGACAAATGGACCGATCCAGTACCTAAGATAGTACTTTTACTCTTCTCCCTTACTTCTTCTTCTAGCTAATGTCATATCCATTTTCTTTACTTAGCCTTCATTTCCCCAATATAATTTTTTTTGAAATCACCATTCCCCCTCTTGACCAATCCAACGGAAAAACAAATGTAAAAGAAAAGGCTTTTTAGGGCATGCTTAACGAGCATTCTTGTTCAGTAATTTCCTTTCCTCATATCCAACCATAAACTTAACTTGAAATCTTCCTGCCAAAGAATAAAGTGCAAAGGTTCTACACACTTCAAGCTTAATTAAAACTCTTTTGAATTACTCCACCTTAAGCTCAACAGAAACATCCAAGAGCACACAAATACGCAACATAGAACTCACATAAAACTTGCTCAAAATCTTGAAACTCAAGTAAAGAAATTTCCAAACCCTTCACTTTTAGTCAACCAATCAAGAAAGGCTCTTTTATCTTGCTCAAAAGTCAACCAATCAAAGAAGACTCTTATCTTGCTCAAAATTGTTACTCCACTCATTGCATCAATTCTATATCAAACTGAGTTTTACTCAAAATTGTTACTCGGGCCAAGATAAACCCAAATGTTTGCTCAAATTTAAGCTCGTATATTTGATTTCGCCTATTGGGTTCTTCATTTCAGATCAAAGTTTTAATCAAACTTGTGTAAAATTCAGCAAGAAAAGGAAGAAGAAATAGAAGATGGAAGGGCAATACCAGTATCAGCAGTCAACGCGGAGAACAACACGGCCGGAGAGCTGCTCTGCCTGATAAGATTGGAGCAATTACTACTACCACCACCAACAGCACCACCACCACTCTTCTTTCCATGCTCCACAATACTATTATTCTCCATTGCCACATCATCCTTGTAGTAAAAACCCTGTAGATCACCACCACCACATGTACTGGTCACCCAAGATTCATTTTGATTAACCAAATCACGGCGGTCAAGAGAAGTTTCGTAAATCGAAGAATACTGCTGCTTTTCTACTGTTGCCTCGAAAATTGATTCGGATCCACTGGAGGATTGGCGATTCAGAAGACCCTCCTCCTCCTCCCCTCCGTCGTCGATAAGGCTGGCGAAGAAGGAGCTCGGCGCTGAACGGTACCGTACTAGGGTAGATCCCTGCTGTTGATTTTGATATTGATTGTATAGGTCATATGTATTCATGGATTCTCTACCCTTCATATTTTGTACATCTGGATGCTTGGAATTAGACGAAAACAGACCCGTGTTCATTTGTGAGCTTTGAAAACCGTCCATCGCTCAAATTTCTTCACGAAATTGCTTTGCTTGCTTGCTTGCTTGCTTGCGGTTGGCTTTCAGGTTTTGGAAACAATTCAACTCAAACTAAATTCGTGGTGTGACAACAACACAGTGACGAGCTTAGCACTGAGTTGAACATCAACTTAGGATTGAAATCCAGCTTAAATTAAATAAATAGGCAATATCAGAAATTTCGAGCACAAATGAAGATTAATAGCTCAGAGACTCGGGTTTGGTCAGCTGAATTACCTCTCAGCTTACAGTTTCACTCAGAGTGCGAATTGGAATCTCTCTCTCCTCTCTCTCTCTAAAAGGCTGGCATCAAGTGTTGAGACGGATGAGATTATAAAAGGAGAAAAGGCGATCAGAGAGAAAGGGAGGAGGTAGTGGATTTACCTAATTACTACCTTCTTGCAAGTGATTGGATGTGTTGTCCGCCATTTTTAGGGGTGTTAAAAAGAAAACAGGTCGAACCGTAAAATCGGTTCGATCCGAACAGAATCGTCATATTCGGTTCAATTCTGCGGTTCGAAGATCAAGTAATGGTCCCAAAAAAACAAGAATCTTATAACCGTTAATTTTGGTTTGATTACTGGTTCTCAATTAATGAACCGTGGTTAAAACCGAACCGGACCGTTTAAAACTAAGATAAATATAAAATTATAATTAAATATGTATTTAAATTTGATACGTTAATCTTTTCCTTACTAAACTTAATTTATTTAGAGATAAAATCTCATTTGTTAGGAAAGCTTTTATTTTCTTCCTTCTTTTCCTATTCTAGCAGATTATCTTCCTATTTCTTTAATTTTTTGAGTTTATATTTTGTGAATAAATATTTGGATGCTTATTGGATAGAACCGGTGTGGGGGGTGAATTCCACTTAAATCCTTGTTGAACGGAGTGGGGGCTCACCGAGTCTGGAGAGATTTCTACCGAGCTTGATACCTGCAAACTGGAGAGGGGTTCCTCCGGGTACTGCCTCCAACGAATATAAGTCGTTTATGTAGGAAAGGAGTGTTGTGTACCTTAGGAGATGGAGAGAGCTTTGCTTATATAGAAAAAAAGTGAGTGAAATTTAATGACTAAGTAAAGGCTATTAATGGAAAATTACTATAAATGGAAAGTTACTATAAGTGGAAAGGAAGCTTTTAGAAACTTCTAGAAGATCACAACTTGTCGCGTCCACGTACCGAGCAACAGCAGTACGGGCCGAGCAACAACCTTTCGAGCGATACAAAAAGCTGCCGAACCATACTAAGAACTGCTGAGCAATAATAAGAACCGCCTGCCGAACGATAAAAAAGAACCCTCTGCCGAACGATAATAAGAACTGCCGAGCGATAGAAAGAACCCCCGAGCGTACTAAAGACAAATGTTCAGCACTACTTGTGGGATAATACTTGTTGAAATCGTTCGGCTTATGTTTCTTCCGAGATATGACAGTACCCCTTTTGGACTTTTATGAACTGAGGGAAATTTGGCCCCCTACAATAGCCTCTCAACTTCTTCTTTATCGCTTAGATAAAGGAGAAGTTGAACCCAGGTGTGGCCGAATGACCGAAATGAATTCTTTGCAAGATACAAATAGTCCATAATTGTGCTTTGAATAGATTTAACATAATAACCCAAGTCAGGGCGATGTAGCTGAGCCCCAGAATGATAATAGAAGTCCTGTCCTCGGCCAGATTCGGCTGGAATGAGAGAGAGCTCCACGGCCAGATTTAGCCGGAGGAAGAGACAGCCCCACGGCCAAATTCAGCCAGATTGTCCAAAGGTAATGAAATCCAAAAATGCCGAAGGTATGCATCGGGTTATGTGCCGAGCAATCAAGATAGTAACCAAAAAAGTATCCGAGATGGTAACAAATCCAAGCTGTCTTCATCTTCTTCGTTACCCGAACGTTGGAGACCTACAACCTGTAGGGAGGTTTTAGTCCAGACGTGAAAATCCTTCGACCCGCAGGGAAGACTTAAACGAACGTAGGAGACCTGCAACCTAGAGGGAGGGCTTAGTCCGAATGTAAGGATTCTTCGTAGACCTTGGCGCGACTGCATGACACTTCGGGAGGGACGGGCTGAGGTTGGAGCGCTAAATCTTCATTGCTCGACGGATTTGGGCCATCTTCAACTTGTGAGCCCCTACTTCGGGCTAGAAGAGTCGGTAGTGGAAAGTGGGACCATCTGCATGTGAAACTAGGAGTGAGCCCCAATGCTCGGTGGAAGAGTCCGCCGTCGGGAGTGAATGCCTCACCGAACGATGGAATTGCATGGATAGTCCGTGTCATTTCTTTAGTCTAAAAGTGTTTGAAATGTCCGAACGAGTAAATTTCCGAGGGCTACGAGGATTTTGCCCGAACGATTAGATTGTTGAGGGGTACGAGGATTTTGCCCGATCGATTAGATTGCCGAGGGCTACGAGGATTTCACCCGAACGATTAGATTTTAGGGTAGCAAATGAACAATAATTTGAGTATATATCTGAACAAGTGGGCAGAATGTCAATGTAAAAATAAAAAGGACAAAAAACCTGTTCCACGAAAGAGAAGAACGAAGGGTCCTAGATGAGGACCCAAAAGCAGAAATTGAAGAGAGAACCGCCGCCGTACGAGCAGAAATTGAGACACTCGAAGTTAGATCAGGACAAGCCCACCAATATATGCCATGTTTTGATCCTCAGCAGAATCGCCAATTGGGGGGGGGGGGGGTGTGAATTCCACTTAAATCCTTGTTGAACGGTGTGGGGGCTCGCCTAATCTGGAAAGATTTCTACCGAGCTTGATACCTACAAACCGGAGGGGGGTTCCTCTGGGTAAAGCCTCCGACGAGCTAGTTAGTACGCGGGAAAGATAAAACGAAACATAAAGCAACGAATATAAGTCGTTTATGTAGGAGAGGATTGGTGTGTACCTTAGGAGAGGGAGAGAGCTTTGCTTATATAGAGAAAAAGTGAGTGAAACTTATTATTAATGGAAAGTTACTATAAATGGAAAGTTACTATAAGTGGAAATGAAACTTCTAGAAGAGCACAACTTATCGCGTCCACGTACCGAGGAACAACAGTACGGGCCGAGCAACATAAAGAACCTTCCGAGCGATACAAAGAGCTGCCGAACCATACTAAGAACTGTCGAGCAATAATAAGAATCGGCCTGCCGAACGATAAAAAAGAACCCTCTGCCGAATGATAATAAGAACTGCCAAGCGATAGAAAGAACCCCCGAGCGTACTTAAGACAAATGTTCGGCACTACTTGTGGGATAATACTTGTTGAAATCATTCGGCTTATGGTTCTTTCGAGATATGACAGTAACCCTTTTGGACTTTATGAGCTGAGGAAAATTTGGCCCCCTACAACCGGTACGAAACCAAAATCGGACCGGTCTTGCATTTTGGTTCTACTTAAGTTCTATGCATATATTGATTAGGTTCTGGTTTCTAATTTTTTAGAACCGTTTGAAATGGTCCAGTTATTGATTTTCTAAAGAATCGAGCCAATCCGAACCGTGTACACCTCTAGCCATTTCTATACGCCACTATTTAGGGGGGAAGGAAGTGGCGTTGCGAGTTGCAATGTTAATATGGTCCATGATGACGGGGAATCGACATTTTGTTGAGGGACCCAATTCCACGAACAAAGGGGAAGGAAACAACACTCGGAGAAATTACACCACATTTCAGCCCCAGTAGTGCCCAATCTAAACCCGTCCAAAAATATTTTTAACTATCCAGATATCAAATATGATCCTATATATAAAATATTATGGACCATTGATTATTGAACGTACGGTTCAGAATGAGTTTCTAATCAAAATTTGACTCAAATGTGGGGAAAAGTCAAATTTGGGGGAAAAAATGGGTGAAGGTTATAAAGACTCTTAATTATTCTCTCCGTCCCAAAATGTTAGACCTTTTTGTGGTAGCATGTCATTTTCAATTGAATATATATGTCACGATGAATGTTAAAAAATATGTAATATGAATCTTGTTTAATAGATTGTAATCAGTTCTATTAAATAAAAATTTTAAAATCACATAAAACTTTATAAATCGAAAGATATAAACAATATAAAATGACACGGAATCTAAAAAAGGGTCTAACATTTTGGGACGGATGGATTAGTACTTACAATTAAAGAAATATGGTGTGACGGTTGGGAATCACGGCTGTCCTGGTAAGTGGTAAGAACTGAAGCCATTACAAAAAAGACATGGAACGATATTTTCGTTGGGACAATTGCACCACCAGCTCCCACCACTCCGGACTCCGACGTACTCAGGAGCAAGGCAACTTACGATTCTTGGCATTTTTCAAAGCACGACTAAAAAGGGTGCAAGGTATACGCAAGGTTTTAAAAGGCGTTGTTGGGGCTTGCTCGGGCCGTCGAGGCGAGGCGGGGCTTAGGGAAAACGCCCGGAGGCATCGTTGTTTGGACTTTGTTCCTCAAAGGCGTACGCCTATTTTTTTGAGGCTCACGGAAGCGTACGCCTCAAGCACTTTTCACGCCTCGACTGAAGAGGCGTACACCTTAGGTGAAGATGATGACATTGATGAGGAAGGCTTAACTTGAGGCTTTGAGCAATTAGTTTACTTATAACTTAGATAATTTGGAAGTTACTTTAAGTTTTTGAACTTTATTGCATGGTTTTGAATCTCTTGATGAGGTTTAGATTAGACTTTGGAGTGGTTTTAGTCTATAAGAGGTTGGATTTATTAATGCTCCTTTTTTTATGCTTCAACATATTTTTTTATTGATTTTATTACATTTTTCCGAATTTTTTGTATTTTTTTAGAGTTATTTTTAATTTATTTTATTAATTTAATTATTTAAAATTAGAAAATCAAAAGGCTTATGCCCCAACGCCTTGGGGCTTACGCCTCGCCCCATGGAGAGTCAAGCGCCTCGCCTTGCGCTTTCGCCTCTGAAAACTTTGAGTGTACGTATGTCTCAAAATGATTTTTCATGCGATTGTCAAGGTGAAAGTGCAAGGCAACTTACAATTGTAGTCATTTTTCCAAGCACGACTAAAAGGGTGCAAGGTATACGTAGTATACGTATGTCTCAGAATGATTTTTTATGCGATTGTCAAGGTGCAAGCGCAAGGCAACTTACGATTCTAGCCATTTTTTCAAGCACGACTAAAAGGGTGCAAGGTATACGTACGTCTCAGAATGATTTTTTATGCGATTGCCAAGGTGCAAGTCGGGGTCAACACATGGATAGTGAGCGTAAGTAGAGTACTAAGCAAATAAAGGAAAAGTGTGGGTACTGAGAAAATAGAGTTAATTACCTCTAAGTACAGAAAAGTGACACCTAATTCCCATTAAGAAGAGATGAAGTACTTAATTACCACTAAGTCCACTTTTACAAAAATACATTTATCATTAATAGAAGTGTCACCCTAGCGTTTTAGGGTATGCTAGGGTTTTAGGGTACCCTAATGGGTACCCTAGTACCCTTGGGTACCCTAAAATCTTAGGGTACCCTAGGATTTTAGGGTTTTAGGGTACCCTAGGGTTTTAGGGTACTTTAAGATTTTAGATTTTAGGATACCCTAGGGTTTAAGGTACCCTAAAATTTAGGTTTAGGTGCTTTCATAGAGCCCTAGGACTTAGGTTTAGGCACTTTCATAGGAGTTTTAGGGTGCACTTTCCTATTATAGGGTTTTAGCGATTTAGGCACTTTTATTGGGTACCCTAGAGTTTTAGGCACTTTTATAGGGTACTCTGAGGTTTAGGCACTTTCATAGGGTGCCCTAGGGGTTAGGCACTTTCAATATTTGGGGTTTTAGGCACTTTCATAGGGTTTTAGTGTTTCGTTAATTAGAGGAGACTTGGTGGGAATTACTTTCTATTTTCTGGACCTAGAGGTAAATTGCCCGAGAAAATAAGGGGGTGTCAACTGGGGCGAATACACAAAAAGAAGTTAAGCCAAAGGAACCCTTAGAGCATCCACAGTGGAATAATCAAAAGGGGATAATCAAAAGGTGCCACATCATGTTTTGGTTATCCATTTAAGGGGTTGCTAAGGTTAGCAATGTAGAGGTCCACAGTGGTACAATTAAAATTAAATAACCAAAACGTGCCACATCACCTTTTTAACTTATAAAAATCTAGAAATTGTGACATAAAAAACAATTTTTTAAAAATAGTTTTCAAACTAATAAAAATAAGTTATTAGAAAAAGAGAAAATAGTTTTTTGAAAACTTTGATTAAAAAAAACAGTTTTTGGGAAAAAGTTTAAAAAAAACACAGTTTTTGAATAGAAAAAGTTTTTTCTTTCAAAAGAACAGTTTTTGAAAAAAAAGTTTTAATAAAAAAAACTGTTTTGAATAAAACTGTTTAAAAAAATGGGGAAAAAACAGTTTTAATAAAAAAAAGTGTGAAAAAACTGTTTTTGCAAAAAAAATAAAAACTGTTTTTAAAAGTATTTTTGTTATAAACATGTTGAAAATGAAAGAAAGAAAGTTTTTATGTAATGATGGTATACTTGATTGAGAAAATGTGAAGACAATTAAATTTGATTATTGACAAAAGGTTGATAGTTTTGATTATCCAATGGCCAAAATTTGATGAGTTGCTAAGATGTTTCTAAGTTTGGTTATTCCAATGTGAACTCTTTTTGAGCAAATGTTGCTAACTTTATAAACCTTTTTGTTTTGATTATACCACTGTGGATGCTCTTAGTGCTTAAAGCTATCTAAGTAAATTTTTACAGAGTTTTTGATCTATGTATGACCACGTTTTTTAAAACAATTTCGAGAAATATACCACTTCCCAAATGTATTTTAAAAATAGACTTTCGCGCGTTCCTAACATGCGTTATAACCCTTTTGTGTGGCAATTATTCCAGGCAGTGGCGGACCTGGAATTTATTGGCAGTGGAGTCAATTACCTACCCTAAATCTTAAACCAACATACAAAAAGGATTTTTTTTTTTTTTTTTGGCATCATACAAAAAGGATTTAAGAAGACATCTATTGATCTTATATAGTTCATTTCCAATATACTTACAAAAATTATACTAAAATGCCATACAAGAAATGGTTAAGTGAATTATCTATCTATAAAATTTCTCAAAACAAAAAGATATCTATTTATACCATAAAATTAAAATTCCAAAAGAGTAATGATATTCGCACTCATATTTTTTTTCATAAGTCCCCTCCTTTTATTGTCTTTTAGTGAAAACTTCTTTTAATGAAAACTACACATAAAGTTCACACTAAAAGACAAAAACTGGGGTGCCTTTATAAAAAAAAGAGGGTATGAAAATCATTTTTCTTCCAAAAACACACACAAGAAAAAGAGAAATTAATCAATGCCCCTAGAACATGGGTGAGCACAAACTTGAATCACACAAATGTATGAGGTCCACTTTTAAGTGTGTAAAACTCACATAAATATGTGATTCAGATTCGTACTCAGCCTATCTCAGGAGCATGGAATAGCTTCTCCTAAAAAAAGTCACAGTAACCTTTTGCCCCAAAATCGATCTTTCTTGTTGAGAGAGAGAGGGATACCTAAAAAATCTGGGCAATTCCTCCGTGCAAGCGTTTGGTTCGTCACTTTTACTTAAGGGACAAGAACCAAAGGGGTATAGAATTTATGGGCAATTCTATTATCTTTGGGGCAACAACTACAAATTCAAAAGCTCATGGGGCAAAATTATCATCAATGTCCGAAAATTGAAGTATTCCTCTGGTGGGTTTCCCAACTCAGTGGGGTCACTTGACTTCCCTTGTCCATTAATGGGTCCGCCCCTTCCAATTAACTATATAACGCACCTTTGAAATGTGTTAGGGCTAGTGCAAAACGCACTTCATATATGTTGTATTAGTGTGTTCGTTTTGGGTTTCTAGACCCGACCCTTTTGTTTGCGCACAGTTTCTAATAAGTTTTCTTCCTTATTATTTTTTTATTTCTCTCTCTCTCCACTCATTAACCCAAAAACCTTCTTCAAAACTCAAACCAAACAAAGTCGACACTGGAATGCAGAAAAAAATGCCAGTACTGCAAAATTGTATTTTTCCAAGCAACTACAATATATATTTGTGAGAAATGATATATATAGTTAAGGTCAATGAGAAAATTAAATGAATTGATCAGACAACATTTGTCTATTGGTCGTTCTATCTTTGACAACATTTTATTGATGCAGGAAGTTGTTAAGAGGTTATCATCGTGATCATGGTCCTCCTAGATGTGCTCTTAAGTTAGATATCATGAAAGCTTACGATAGCGTTGACTGGGATTTTGCGCTTGATATCATGAGCTTTATGGAATTTCCGGAGCCATACATTCTGTGGGTTAAAGCTTGTATTACCTCCCCTAGCTTCTCTGTCATCATTAATGGGGAGCTTATGGGTTATTTCTCTGGAAACAGAGGGCTTAGGCAAGTGGATCCCATCTCCCCTTACCTTTTTCTTTTGGTTATGGAAGCGTTTTCAAGTATCCTTGGGCTTCAAATCAGTCAAGAAGGGTTCTCTTTCCACCATCGATGTGCTGCCCTCAATCTTTCTCACTTGGTGTTTGCTGATGACATGTTTATTCTTTGTGGGGCTGATGTTGATTCTTTTAGGGTCATCAATGGACAATGGTGTTCTCAAGGAGTTCCATTTTTTCTCAGGTCTGCAGCCTAACTTGGGGAAAAGTGCTTGTTTCTTTGCTGGTATTGATCCAGGGGCTAAACTAGCATTGAGGGCTATCCTAGACATCCCAGAGGCTTCCCTTCCTGTAAAATATTTGGGTGTGCCTCTTATTTCCACCAAACTAAGATACCTTGATTGTTTAGTTCTCAAACATAGAATGCTGTAGCGAATCCAGTCCTGGTCAAACAAGTTTCTATCTTACGGAGGTAGATGCCAGTTAATCAGTTCAGTTCTTTTCAGTATTCAAGTCTATTGGTCTTCTGTTTTTATCATTCCTACAAAGATGATTAACGAAATTGAAGCCACGCTTAGTGCTTTTCTCTGGAATGGTGTGGCTCTTAAGTCAGTTGGTGTAAAAGTTGCTTGGCAATCTGTTTGTTTTCCTAAAATAGGAGGGTTAGGTTTAAAGAGGCTTTTCCAGACTGGAACAAAGCTTCAATGCTCAGACACCTTTGGGCTTTGTGCAAGAAAGAAGATATTCTATGGGTTAAATGGCTGCATTCTTATAGGAGTATTATTAAGTCTCATTGTATATGGAACATGCATCATCCAACTGATTCTTCATGGATTGAGGAAGATCTTTGGTTTGAGAGATATGGGTCTGAGATTCATCAAATCAGTTGTTGGGAATGGTAAGAACACTTTCTTATGGTTGGATAACTGGTACACATTGGGGCCTTTGTTTTTGCGATTTGGAAATAGGGTTGTGTTCAATCTTGGTAGGTCACTTGGGGCTAAGGTGGATTCCATTATTGCAAATGGCAGGTGGAAATGGCCTCGCAGCAGAAATGCATCTGTTATTGAGATTAAGGCAGGCACAGCAAGTGATCTTGTTCCAGCTATGGATAGAGATGACAAGGTTGTCTGGATCTTAACCCCCAATGGATCTTATAGTGCTAAGTCAGCATGGCAAGCCACCAGATTTTCCAAACCTGAAGTGGAATGGTCTCCTTTGGTCTGGTATGTTAAACATGTGCCAAGGTGGTCTTTCATCTTGTGGGTGACTATTTTGGGGAGATTACCTACTAAGGACAGATTGAGGTCTTGGGGAATTGCTATGGACTTCAATTGTGTCCTTTGTCATTGTGGTATGGAGGACCATAACCAATTGTTTTTTGTTTGCTCCTTTGCTAATCTAGTTTGGAAGGCTGTGAAGATTTGGTGTGATTGGAGGCATGTATACAGGTCTTTAGAGGCTGAGCTTCATTGCTCTGGGCAGTCCATGAAATCTACTGTTTATAAGCTTAGTCTTGCTACTTGTGTTTATCATCTTTGGAGAGAGCGTAATTTTCGGATTTTTCAACGAAAAAGGTATGGATCACAATTTGCCATCTCCAATAAGAATTTTTCTATGATGCCCCTGTACGGTTGTTTAGGTTGGTGGTCCTAGCACAGTTGTTTCAAAAAATATAAAAACTTCACATTTCCTGAATCCAAGGAGTTTGCTTGAACCCTCTCAACTAATGGTGGAGCCGCCCATGCTCCGAAGAGCCATAAACAAGTACATATGCAAGTCCTCAACCATTGACAACGGCACTAATATCACAAACCAATGAATTGACAATTTCGGCAATAAACCATTTAATCCAAGACAAGACAACTAATACTTATTATTCCGTTCGCACAAACCAATACCATTTCTCGATCAGCTGATACAATAGTACATTCAACTTGACCATACCCACAAACAAATAAAAAATCGGATGACAGAATGTAGGTAGTTCTTAGAGGATAACCAGCTAGCAGATGGTTTGCATTAGTAATTCCCTTAGTAGTATGATTTCCGAGGATTGCCCTGTGAGGAGAAATCAAAAGAGCACGTTAGAAATACAAGTCATGGATCCATAGTTGCACACTGATTCTCAACCAATAACATATCCAGGACAAGATATAAAAACTACTCCATTAGATCTAGAATCAGCCAATTAGCAATGTCGTACCAGGGGGTTTGGTCTGAATTTGTAACCAAGCATCATACGCTTCTTATACTGCTCATATATATCGTCCTCTGGAGTCACCTCTCCGGGTTGGTGAGCACCAACACCCAAGTGGTCCTTTTTCACATTACCGGCCATAATTGGATCTGCAATGCCACTTTTGGAGCTCCCCAAACCCTCGCCTGCAATACCGAACCAAAGTTACAGACCTCACCAAGTTACAGATATCACCAAACATGATGAACTCCAAGGTTACTCAAGGTAAAAGATGTGCAAACAGGTAAACAATGGAGCCATGACTATACCGAGTCCATTAAAATAGGTTTTCCCCAAAACACACAACAAACCAAAGACCTAAAAAAAAACAAAAACTGTAAAATGAATCTACCTGAAACCATGCAAATTATTCTAAGCTGCAATCCGTCATTTCCTCATTAATCCAAAGATCAACCTCCGACAATTAGATCGATCTCGGACAACCCTCTCGTTTTCTACCAGCATTCGAACAAATCAAAGGTCTTTCAGTGGGTATGGAAGATTTCTGGCTCACTCCTGTTTGCTTCATCTTTTTGCTGAATGGATCTAGATACAGCGGACTTTAATCTTTGATCCGAACATTAAAGGGATTTATAGTCATTTGGTTGTCATATGTAAGCTTTATCTTCTTTTTGGACTAAAAGCCCGAACCAAAGGGAAGAGTCAACAAGCAAATGTTTAAGGGACTAAAGCGATACACGATAGGGATACCAAACAATCCAAATGCATAAAAAGAGAAATTCACACAACCTACTACGTAGTACTGAAACTTTGCCAGAAGCAACGTACAAGTGCCACACAATCTCCGGACACAGACACACCGCTTTGGACATGCTCTGGACACATGTCACTTGATTTCAAAGTGTCTCTTTTGCAATATTTTCGATTGGACACTCACATTCTCGGACAACCCAAGGACACGAACAAGACACCTTTCAGGCAATTTGGGAGACACACAGGACAATTTTCGGACGCCTGAAGAATTAATGCAGTTATGAAGTTAGAAATTCAGTAGTCCTATTAAAACATTTATTTGATTATGATAAAGATTAAACTTGTGTCTTGTCTTGAGGATTCCGTTCACTTTATTGCTTTTTTCCCCAATTCCTATTAAACAATAAACATATAACAAAGATAAAAATTAACGCGTCCCACCAGCACGCACGTCGTGTCCTCCATCTTTTGGAAATATGCATGTCAGCATGTCTGTGCTACATTGAAATGGATCTAGATACGACATACTTTAAGCTTCGATCTAAACATAAGATGATTTATTATCATTCGGCTATCATATGTAAGCTTTATTTATGTTTTGGGCTAAAGCCCTAACCAAAGAGAAGAGACAATGAGCAAATGGTGAGGGGTTAAAGCGATAGAGAATAGGGATTTCAAGGGGTTGATTGGTATGGGTTTTGAGGGAAGATTTTGGGGTACTGAGTGGAGAGAGAGATATGGGAGTAATAAGTGGAGAGAAACTTATTAGAAACCGTGCATAGAGAGGGAGAAAGGTTCTGAGAACCCAAGAGAAAAAACCCAAATGATCCAAACGCAAGAAAAGGACAAATTCAGATGACCACGATACATATATTGAGTATCATAGCACTATATGCTCAGGCATTCATAAATGTGTGTTCATATATGTAGTAATGTAGAGCATACTTACGAGCCGTATGAATATACACATGCTGATATGCACCTATAAGCATTAAAATATCCCTAGGACCATGGCTTGATTACCAGAAAACAATCATTTTATCAAATACTTGTATCTATTCGAAAATAGTAAAAGGTACACGAGAAAGTCGAGAACCCCCATGCATGGAGATGAACTTTGAACGAAATCCAACATGCTTGACCTCTTATAATTCTTCTTGAAAGAGACATAGTCCAAGTATTTGAAACTTTCGTCATACATTCAATAGCAAAAACCATCTGTAGTGCAAATGTCATATCTCATTGTTCAATTGACTGTGTCCCACGAACTACAGAAGCATCAATTACGTCTTGCTCTCCAAAACATGATACTCCCTCCATCCCTTTTTTAGAGTCCAATATTCCATTTTGGGTTGTCTCTTAAGTATCCATTTTGTAAAGATAGTGGGTAAAAGTTGGTACATTTTTCATTTTACCCCTAAAAGTAGATTCCATTTTGAAAAGCTAATAAGTAAAAAGTGCAATGATGATGTCTCTCCATATATGCAAGTAGGGAAAGTTATAACTTTTAGAGTGTAATGATGTCTTCATAAAAAGTTGGATTTACGAAGTGGGATTCTTAAAAAGGGACAAAGGGAGTATTAAGTTAGAAATGATTGCAAACGAAGTATAGAGTATGGAGTAACAGTACCAAGACAATACGACAGAGAACACTGTAGAGACAATAGTTTAGCAGGCAACTAAATTCCTTTGGCAATTGTACCACATATAGCAACGGAACTGCCAATGGGAAGCCGACTGCAATTACTCAGAAACATGTTTGCAAACAAAACTACAGAAAATTGAACAACAAGGAGAGAGAGAAAGAACCTTCTTTCCAGCCCATTTTTGACAGAAGTTTGTGCCCAACATTGTCAGCTTGGATTTTAGCCTTTTCTGCAGTCTCTTTAGCGGCTTTCAGAGCAGCTGCATCATTGCAGCTAGCCAAGAACTTCTCAAGTTCTTCCTGAGGGATATAATCACCCATGTGATGCCCTTTCTTCAGAGAAGCTGCTATGATACGAAAAGAAGAGATTTTTTGGAAACATTGGACAATCAGTGAGATGCAAAAGAAACATGCTTCTCAGAAACGCCAGGATGCATGAGGTCACAATCAGATATAGATATGAACCTTGAAGGGAAGCAGGTGGAGGCATTTCATCTTTCGACTGTTTAGGCTGTCTCCTCTTCTCCTCCCGTGCAGCCTTCTTCATGTAAAACTCCATCATTGCTATAGGATCTGCACCAGTTGGGCCGCTAGATTCACCTGTAAGTGAAGGACAAACGAAAGAATGACATCGCCACCATTAGACAAAGGAGGACATACTCGTCAATCCAATGCTTTCCTAAGACAAGTGGACTTAAGGTAAGGTTTGTTCAAAGATAAGTTGACTAATCACTAAAGGCAATCGGGAAAAGTGGACTTAAGGAAAGAGAGAAAAGTAGAACGTTTAGTGAGATGCTCATGAAACATAAAAAAGCAGATTTGACCGTTCCCATACTAGTATACATATAGTGCGGAAGCTACAACAAGACTTCCACTGTCACAAAACCCCTACGAGTGGTCAAAAACTGTTTCTCCAAAAAGATCCACTCAAAAGGGAATTGGTGACCACAATATGCAGCACGAAAAACCAAGTCTTTTTACTATGTCACCTAGTTTTCTTTTTCTTTTTCCCCCATAAACCATTATCAAATTGCACAAGTTTTTAGATGAGATTTAAATAGGAATCCTCAAGTTGTCTTATATATAAAAGCAGGTGTGGCCAGCAATATAAACAAAGCTATCATCCAATCTCATTTCTTATCCTCTGGAGTACTCTTGGAGATGATTTCCTACAGACTGGAGAAATAATGTATAATTAATTGCATAGGAACTAGAAGTAAAATACTTTTCAAATAACTTTTTGAATCTACTTTTTTCACCTAGCAAGACAGCAGTTTTTTGTGTGTGTGTTGCAAATTTCAGGAAATGATACACATGTTTAACTTTTACTTCAAGGTTTTTAAACACCAAAGCATAATTAATCACCTAGGACGAAGACCAACGTATGCAACAACTAGGGAGAGGTGGCATTGTCCATAGTGAAGGTAATACAAAGGGACAACAAAATCAGAACTAATATGGCATATAAAAAGAAAAGACATGTTCACAGTAGTTCAACTGAATCTGATGGCCGATGCTCAAAGCGAAATGCCATGAAACTGACACCAACTAGTAGGAACAAGACTGCTGAGTTCTATCATGCACTGGTTTGTTCGAATAACATCTTATACGTAACCAACTGGATGCAAATAGGCAGACACATGCTGCACAATTATCCTAACATCTATGAACTTCAAACCGACAATTACTTGGCTGAAATGCATGTTTGTTGCATCTCAACTGCCACAAATGCCAAGTCGACATACTGCTGAATCTGAGTGAACAGTGCCAGTTTGACGAAATTTGGAATCTTAGTCAAACAAAGATGAACAAGATGCCAGAAAAGAAAGGAATGAACTTTGAACTGAAGATATGGAAGCTCGTGTATCCTCACTTGAATCATATAACGCTGAAGCAGGAGTCTGATAATTCGAATGCTGCTGAACGGACTTTTGAGACCCACTTGTAGGCACAGGAGCTGCAGTGCTTGCACCACCTGCACAGAGACAAGTGTCCATGATTAACATATATTATTCAAACTTGAAGGGATTATTTCAACAAGAAACCAATCATGATAAGTTAAATGACATGCAAATCAAATTGAAAAGCAAAAAACCAAAAAGCTAGTTCTTCTATTAGAATTAATTTCAATCAGAACTAAGTACCAAGACGGCATTGCCACAGACTCTGAAGTTAAACTGTCTCGAAATACATTAAGACTGGGATCCAAAATGGACAACACAGAAAACATAAGAATTGCAACAATCTACACTCGTTGATGAAATGCAACACATAAGAATTGCCCTTTGTTACCTCCTGTGTCACTTTAAAGTAAGCAAGAATTGCCCTTTGTTACCTCCCTTGTCACTTAAAAGTAAGCAAGAGTTATGGATTGCATGCCACAATAAATAAATCAACACTCACAAAAAGCATTTCCTGAGCATGAATGCAACTTGAATCTAATGTAACTTCAATCAACTAAATTTGTATAAAAATATTCAGTAATCTAATGCTGCACATCTACCTTACTGTGCTTCAGTAATTACTCTTGAGAATTTGTATAAAAATATTCATGAGGATACGACAACGAGAAAATCAAGAGCAACGAAAGCAGCAAAATCGTAAACGGATTATCCTCCCAAAAATATCATTTCCTGAATCATTATGTTCAAACAGAAGTGAACCAGAATGAAGAAATCCTAGTTCTGTGCATTGACTTTCTACAATTAGGCAGGCCTACATGTTTTTGGATGGATCTACAATAAAAAGAATAGCAAAACTACAGTTCCAGCCCACTCTAACAGGAAAATTTTACAGTAAGGAAGCTCCATGTTGGTTCTTCTGCCAACTTGCAGGTCAGTATATCCATTTTCAAGGATACAAAAAAACAATCATAGACCACTTCTACGAAATATAAATATATGTATGTATGTATGTATGTATGTTTGTGCACGAACCACTTTGTGATGACTGGGATTCCCTGGACTCTGACAAAGCCTTTTCTTCTTGACCAAGTTGATATTCGTAATACTTGTAATCAGCACAGCTTTCATCAAAGAGAAACCTGAAATTAACAAATTTATGAGAGCGTCAAAATAAGGAAAAATCATAAAACACCAGATATAAGAAGGGCAAGTGAATATCCATGAAAAAAATGTACAAAAGTCAAGACAAACATATAGAACCTCATGAGACAGTAAATGCATGAGCTGTTACATCATTTCATCTTTTTTATGAAAAGGCATCCAGGATTAAGTCCTAAACCAATGAAGGGATCACATGAAATGGTAATGCTTGCCTCGGATTAAGAGAAAGATGCTAATTTTACCTCAGAATATAAAAATTAGTCAGTTGTTATCACAGGTAGATCTAGATGTTGAACCCACCATAAGCGACTTACACATCATAGACACGATATTACAACTCAAATGTTATTTTGCAATGTCTCTTAAGTGAGATCCCTAGGATCTTTAAATACTAAGGAAGCATTCCAAATAGAGTACAGAAAGTTTCTACCTTTAAGCAGCAACTTTCAACCCAGAAGGGTAAGAGTACCCAAATGTGTTTAAGCTTACCTCAATAGACTTTCATAGGCATTTCATCAAATTTAAAGAATCTACGATTATTGTCTACTTTCAACTTTCAAGGTCATCATGTCAACTAGTAGAGATCAGGAAATGCCTCAAAACGTATCGACAAGAAAAGACACAGATGTATCAAACATCCAAATTAACTGTGTTCAGATGATAGGATGGTCTCCCTATAAAAGCTTCAATGTTTGCATCTATTGCAATTATATTATCTGCCCACAACCATTACACAAACAAATAAGATGCAGAAGAAAAGGGCATGCTGGATTTATGTAACTCAGCTTCAAGGAGGAATAGCAGGTGAAAAAGATTGACATTCTAAAGGGTACGTACTTGAAAGGAGTATCTCCTGGATTCTTTTGCCGTGTAATATGCTCAATAGACCTTCCATGTTTAGCCACAAAATTTGCCAACCTGTCTGCAACTTCCTTCACTGTAGAGTCACTTGGGGGAGGTGGTGCTGCATGTCACTTAAAGAACTGATTAATACCAAGAGGATGACCTAGAGAATGCAAATTTTCTTGTAGCAGCGTTCCACATTTTCCAAATCTTTGATTGAACATCTCTTTCCACCAATGTTGAAAGGGACTAAAGCTATAAGCTGCATTCATGAGACAAACAATTCAAGAATGTTTGTCCTCTTCATCTTCCAAACGAAGAGTAGAGAAGCACCACTCCAATATGATCTCCTCAAAATCAGTGCACTTACTAAGAAAGTGGAATCTCGGTTTTACACAATACTTAAATAGGAAATAGAAGCCTCATCAAGGATTCTGTTGGACAACAAAACTAGTACAAGTGGGGTTAATGGTGCACATCCCTCAGACAATGGCAGTAAGTTAACAGGCTAATAAGGACTTTGAACGCAGTAACAGCCCCTTTGGCTACCCAGGTGAAAAAAGAAAAGAAAGGGGTGTGGTTTCCCTTATTAGTGAGTAAAGAAAAGAAAGGAGTGTGGTTTTTCACCATCTCATTTGGATGGACACAATAAACGTGAGAAAAGAAAAGAAAGGAGTGCAGCGGCGACGTGAGCGGTGTTTTATCACGGTGCGGAATCGATGGTGGGTTGCAGCGGTGCGGCAGTGGCGAAGTGGGGTTGCATCGGCGTTTTAAGGGGGTTGAACTCCTGCAGCTCTCTTTCTCACAGAATCTCACCAAAAATGGTGAGAAACAAAATGGGGGTTATAAGGGGTTCTGCTCACCCACAATCTCTCACCCTCTGCCGCCGTTTCTCACCTTTTTGGTCATCCAAATGTGAGGAGAGTCCCCTCAGTTTCTTCTCTTTTCCAAACGAGCTGTATGTGCTAAGTTAACAAGCTAACAAAGACAGATCAAATGACATTTGATAATGAGCGACAAGAGCCTAGGTAAGTGTCTGAGGAGAAGTAAAACAATGAGCAACAACCGCTAAACCCTAAAGGGCCCAATGCCCTTAGAGATATCTCACACAATCTGAGTTCCTTGTAGATTCAAGCTGATAAAAGATTCATGAAGACAACGTAGTCAACTGTTAAAAACAAAACAAAAAAAAAGGCCTTGGGCAGAAAATGCTTACAACGCACCTTCTTCCCCCAAAAACTTGTATCAGGATGTAGCAAAGAGATGAAAATGGGGAAAACACACTATTACTGAACAACAGTAACCAACTAATTAATGAAAAAACCGCACGGAATGATTATAAATTCAACTCAAATTGCTCACAGCCATTGACAAAAACCCATCCGAGTTAAGAAATGTGGCAAACCATTATAGCTATTCAATCAATCAGTTTCCTGAAATTCTTCCCTGAGAATCCAAGACCATAACCAACTGTGGGTCTAGAGCCTGAGACAGTCATCTCTCTAACATGTAATACCAAGTGTGTGCACAGGAAATTGCTACTGCTCGTATGTGTATGAGGTAGTACTGTAATCAAAGAAACATGCCATCCTTGAAGTGCAAGCAACATTTAATTAACTAAGCAACTTTGGAGCTCTTAACTCCTTAGTCCTTACTCGACCCTCAAGGAGGAAAAATCAACTGATCAAATTATACACCAGAACGTCAATTTCAGTTCAAGCAAATAATCAAAACAATGGATAAGATACTTATATGAGAACATAAGAAATAATTACCAACGTCTGCTTGTTTTTGAGATTGCTGAGAAGCCTCAGGCTGACCCAACTTCTGCCGTTTTGCCAGGCCATTACCTGATGCATTTCCAGTATCCTTATCTTCTTCATCTTCATCGTCACTTAACTTAAGAGCGGGTGCCACAAGCTTTGACTTCTGTTTCAAGCTGAATGCAAGTTTGCCACTTGCAGAAACTGGGTTTGTTTTACGTGAATCGTTAGCTTTAGGTCCAAAGCTGGTTTTATTGATGAGTGGTTTAGGAGTAGAAGTATCTGATCCAGTTTGGCCCTGCTTAGATCCCTCTAATGCAGCACCCTTCTCCTGCTCGAGCTGTTTGAACCGCTCCATGAATGAACCATCATTAGCAAATAGGCTAGAAGATTTTCCTTTCTCCATTGGCAAAGAGCCAATATTATTCTGGCTGTTTATAAGAACCCACTGACAAGCAAGCTTACAAGCTATTTAGCCAATGCAATGAAACAGGTCCGATCATTGTAATCGTGAATAAATAGCATCTCAATGCATTTGCAAATCAATAAAAAAAAGAAATCTGACGAGAAGCTCTGGTCATCAAAGTGCAAAATGCATTGAAAAAGAAAATGTAAGAATCACAAAATGAAAGTCCTAAATGGTAAACATCGTAAGAACTTATGTTTTGTAGGTTTAATTGCTTCGAAAAATTTACTGCTTCAGTTCTTAAGTAGCAAAGGATTCAAATTCTATAGATCTCACTGTCTCAGTAGGTCAGTCTCTTATTAGCCAGGAAAACCGAACTGGATTTGGCTGAATCAAATTTCTCACACTCCAGGAAAACAAAAAATAGCAAAGCAATGAGAGTTAAGAATGTAACAATCAATAGAATGCCAAGTTTGGACAAGCTTCAAAATAATCATTCATAACCCGACACAATAAACTAAACCAGGTCACAGTAATAGAAAAAACAAGGCAATGATATCACCAGCCTAACTACACGCAAATAAAATCCCCATCACACCCTTGCCTGCCAAAAGACAGAACCAAACAAACCTCATGCCCCTTCCTTTTGGCTCGGTTATATGAACATTTCTTTGCCATTCTACTCTGTTAAAGGCTGTATAACCAATAAGGTTTAAAACAATCCATTTCCTATTTGACAATAGCATCCTTGTCAAACTAGGAAGTTCAAAACTAAATCTAAATCATTTCGTTTTACAATTACACTCTAAAATACTTAGGAAATTGCTAACAGTTTACCGGTTGAGTTGTAGCATTTAATATAAGCTCAATTCATTACCAACAAGCATAGAATTCAAAATTGTAACTATAAAACAAATTTAAACCCATTCACACCATGTAATTAACAACACAGACTAGATCCAGTCAATGAAAGACCAACAGACATTCAACCTCGTAACCCTAAATCTGAATCCTTGAGGCAATGATAACACTTGCCTAACTACCCCCAACTCAGTTTCAGTTGTCCCATAAAAACTACACCCAACTCAATTCCCAACATTCCACAGCCACCGAAAGACATAGGAACATAAAAATCATAAGCCCACCTGTCAACAAGACACGATTAATGTTCTTTTTGACAAATAAAAAGCACCAAAACCTAAAATACTTCGCATCTCAAAATTAACAAAGAAAACACCAATTATCCAATCGAGTTCAAGA
The DNA here is from genome assembly GCA_025413875.1 of Rhododendron molle. Lineage (NCBI taxonomy): Eukaryota > Viridiplantae > Streptophyta > Magnoliopsida > Ericales > Ericaceae > Rhododendron > Rhododendron molle. Next base: position 20,233,884 of record CM046388.1, on the reverse strand, counting down.
ATTCAACTTAGGCTCAATGAAATATTACCAAAATCGTAAATGCAAATGCTATCAGATTCAGCTCAAACCCTAGCATCGTAATAACCTAATTCAAAACTTGCAATCAACAACACATGCACTTAATCACACCCTTGAACTACCAGAACCAACAGTCATCCAATTTAGAACAAGAAACACACAAATTCACCCTGCATAACCAGTAACGCTAAAGACGAACCTTAAGCATGATGAAAACGATACAGTTATGCTAATTCATGTGATCCTTTTCACCTGATCGTGATTCAATTATGCTAAAATGAGATTACGAATCTGAGGTTAAATCTTTGATTTTATCTGAAACATGATTAGGTAAAAAGGACCACATGAATTAGCATAGTTGTATGTATTTTATCATGCTTAAGGTTTGGGTTTAGGGTTACGCGGGCGAATTTGCGTGCTTCTTGTTGTAAATTGGTTGGATGACTGTTGTGTCTGAGTTCTTGAAGGATGTGATTATTTAAGTGCATGTGTTGTTGATTGCAAGTTGTGAATTAAGTTATTGAGATGCTAGGGTTTGAACTAATTCTCACAGCATTTAAATCTACAATTTTGGTTATTGGTAACATTTCATTAAGCCTAAGTTGAATTCTTGAACTCGGTTGAACAATTAGCGTTTGATTAGTTGGTTTTGAGATGTGAAGTATTGTCCATACACTAACTTCCATAACAGCATTGCTTTCCATCTCCTACTTTTGTTAACAAAAAAACAAATGGTAGATATCGAACAAAATGTATATACAATGTAGTTGTTCAACAACTAAAGTTCATTTCAGTAGCAATGAGTATAAGCAACTAGATACTTATGGATTACGTCCTAAACTAAGGAAACATTGTATATTCTGTAATAGTAACGTATAGACCGCTTGTGTACAAGACAAATACATTCATAGATACATTCGGTACATCTGTAATTGCATATCATCCAATAAAAAGGATTATATCTGTAAAAGCATAGTTCCACAATTTCAGGGAAAGATAGATGAAAACAAAACAGGTTTAGCTTGAAAATTTGTCGCTAAATACAGAGCATTACAATACCCATATGTGATAACAACAATGTTAGTTACAGGCAAGGCCATATGAATCACTTACCCAAAAAAAAAAAGCGGCCAATATGAATCCTTAAGAATTGCTTCTGAAGTAGAGAATGGAAGGTACTTAAGAGTTCTAACAATTAACAGGAACATTGATTGATGTAGTTTGGGTGAGGGAAGGAGGAGATCCGCGTTCTATTTAACAATTTCTATACACTTTTCACTCAGTTACAAATTGACCACATTGGTGACCAAATCAAGCGAGTAAAACAAAGCATCTTTCCTAGAACTAATTCACCACCAACGCTAACATAGAACATTCGTCTTCGGTGGCAAAAAGGGATACTATACTCCTAAGATAAACTAAACAAAACATCCACTAAGAAGAAGTATGACTATTTAACACCCCATGAAACAGATGTCTGGCACAGATTACACTCTTGTACAGAGTTCCACAATTTCAGGGAAATAGATAGCCCAAACCTAATTGTAGGCCCAAAATACATACCTTCTTCTCAAAAGGGTTGAATAAGCTTGTATTGTTCAATTAATCTACAAGGAGAGCATAGATTAGACATACAAAAGTGGAGAATTTGAGTTTCAGAAAAATGAACGAATATATAAACGGACTAAAAATACAAACCCAACGAGATAGAGAATATCTAGGGTTTTGCAGGCGACGAGAGAGAAAGGAAGTGGGAGAGAGAGAGAGAGTTATGAAGAGAGAGAGGGAGGGAGAGTATTGGAGAGAGAGGGAGGAGCGTACCAGTACTGGATGCCATCGAGAGAAGGAAACGATCGGGATGACATGAAAACAGTGACGAGATCTCTGTGTTTTCTAAAACGCGAGGGTAAAAGTATTTATAAACGTTTTATGAAGAAGCGGATCCAAAAAAAAAAAAGCGTTTTATGAAGAACAAAATAAAAACATAATTACCAGTTTTCTTTGAAAAATAATTTTGTCACACTTTTTTTTTTTATATATAAACGTCACTTTTCTGTAAATATATTTTTTACCAAAAATACACTTGCACAGAAATAACGTTAACAAAAAAGAGTGGCAAAATCAGCCGCCTTTTCTTTTAAGTATTACTCCAGTTTCCAAAAGAAAAAGTAAAAACACAAATAAGAACATAATTACTAGGTAGTACTTCTTATTTTTTCGTGCAACGGAAATTAAAGAAATGTTACCAAACACACTTAAATAATTCTTATACTCTTTCCCTATCTTCTGGAACAGGGCCAACTTATAAGTTTTTGGAGGCCGGAAGCGAATATTTTAAATGAAATCTCTTTATATTTTTCATACAAAAGTTAATCTACATAAAGTTTCATAGCAAATATATATATATATATATATATTAGAAAATATTTATCATTACATAATATAAGCATATAGTTGTCCAAAATGCAATAGAACCTTCAAGCAAATGATCGGAGCCGCTCAATGTATTTAAAACATGTTTTTAAGGGGTCCCGTAAAAAATTAACGCATTTGGATATCGGTAAAGGCATGATTGGCTCATTTAGTTGATTCCTGTCAAATTTGACAGGATAAAATTGAATGAGCCGATCAAGCCCTTGCTGATGTCCAAATAAGATGATTTTTTACGGGAACCCTTAAAAACATGTTTTAAACAAATTGAACGGCTCCGATTATTTGTGTGGGGCTCCGAAAAATATATTGTCAAAAGTATTGTCAAATTTATTGTCTCTAGAACCGGCCCCTTACATAATATAAGCATATAGTTGTCCAAAATGCAACCATTATAATATCTTAAAATCCGTCATTTGAACATTAGTCTTCTCGCATTTTTTGCTGTAAACATACTAATTAAGTCTCCATAATCAAACTATTTCACCAACTCTTTTTTAATAGATAATATATAATTAATCCATTTAATCTTTCTTGACACTGACATCAAGCATTTCCTCCTTCTCCTTTTTTTTTTTTTTTTTTTTTATCGCCTCTAACTTTTCTATGTGACTACAATGGCGTATTGGGTATGGGAGTTTTTTTTATTCTTTCCACAGGGTTTATGGGAGTTGATAATCGGTATTTCTAATTAGTAATTTCACCATTGAACTTATTTTATGGTTCATAAATTTTAATTGGGCCTATTTTGTGTAAAGAGGGTGCAAAAAATTTTTGGGACCATATATATAGGGATCTTAGAATTTTGGATGTCCTTATTTTTAGCCTTTTTTTGAGACCCAAAGCTCATGCTTCTCCCGCCTATTCTCTAAGCCTGTTATGTTCTCAAATAAAGTTGGTGTTAGTACCGAATATTGGGTAGTGAAAAATGTCATATTTCATGCAGAGTTCACTTTTTTGAGTTTCACACATGTAATTCAAATCGTTCATCAATTTTAAAATAACTTTTGTTTCATTTAGAATGACCGAAGTACTCTTGTGAAACCAAAAATAAGCAAAACTCATATGGCCATCGATTGTGAGATTATCAATCTCGCACAAACAACGATGCGAAGTCCACTACAATTTCTACACTGAAAAATTCAAGTCGTTCAATAATTTTAAAAAATGAGTGGCTCAATCCAATACGTGTAAGTGTTCGATCTAATCTTTCCATTATTCATTCAAAATTCAGGACATTTTTTTAAAAATTATAAGGGCTAGAATTTTTTGTGCAGGACTTGTAGTGGGCATCGCGTCACCCTCAGTGCGGGATCGGTCTCTCGGTCAATGGTTGTAGAAGGGTTGAAAACGAAAAGTTTGTGGACATGATAAATTTGTGCACAGATCATATACAGATTGCATTGTGGGAGCTCTTACGGGTCTCATACAAATAATTTGAGCCGATCATTTTGTTTAAAACATTTTTTCAAAGGCATCCAAAAAAAACAGATCAATCTGACTTTAAACATAATGATCGGTTCAAATTATTTGTGTGAGACTCGTAATGAGCTCCACAATACAATCTGTGCATGATCTATGCACAGATTTGCTGTGTTAGTTGCAAGGTAGGGTTGAAGAAGAAGCGTGCCAATGACACAGACTATTGTGCACAGATATGCATATAGATTTGTTATGGGGCCCATTTTTGAGTCTCATACAAATGATTCGATGAATTCATTAATTTTAAAATCTTTTTCTTTTAGGAACTCAGTAAAAAATTAGCTTAGTAGGATACATGTAAATGTTTGATCTAATCCCACAACTTTTCATTCAAAATTTCCACGAAGTCCTACCAAAAATATTTTCAAATTAACAACCAGATAATCATTTGCACGAGACTCAAAAATGGGCCTTAGGCTCCGTTTCAGAAACCTTCTTAAAAAATAAGCAGCTTAGGCCCCGTTCCAGAAACCTTCTTAAAAAATAAGCAACTTATTTTACATTTTCAAACTCAAAAATAATGTAAATGAAAAATAATTTTTTTATTTTTTTTGCATCGTATTAAAGATCTCATCGAGATCTTTCAAACAAGATCCATATTGCATATTTTTAGATTTCGATAAACTCATAATTTTTGAACTTGAAATTGCTTTCTTAAAAAATAAGAACTTTTTTTGAGTTCTGGAACGGAGATTTCACATTTTTAAACTAAAAAATAATACAAACGAAAAATAATTTTTTAATTTTTTGCACCGTATTAAAGATCTTGACGAGATCTATCAAACAAGATCCATAGTGGTAAGCAAATTATTTGCGTAAACACATTATTTTTGAGCTTGAAATTACCTTCTTAAAAAATAAGCAGTTTTTTTTTGTTTGCGGAATGGAGCCACGTGTGTGCATATCTTTGTACAATAGTCTGTGTCGGTGGGATAAATAAAAAAAAAAAAAAAAAAAAGAAGAAGTCTGCGTCGGCAGTGTTAAAAAAAATAAGGTCCACATAGCGGATGTACTTTTTCGGTCGGTAGCCCTATTCATTGGGTACCCACCCCCCTAGCATTTTCTGGTAGGTCTGCTCTGCTGCATCAGTGTTCCCCATCCAATCCAGGACAGGAGGAGGAGAGGCAACATTTTGAGCGTTGAACAGAGCCTAGCCGGCTTTGAATGGACCCATCAACTGGTCTCAAAACCCTAAACATTATAACCACCACACCCCTCCATTTCCGCTCCAGATCTTCTTCCCTCTTCCCACCACTCCAATTCCCACAATTCAATACCAACTTCACCTTTTCTCTCTCCTCCCCATCACGCTTCTCTCCTCTCTGCTCTCTCTGTATACTCTCTCTCATCTATGTATTTCTGTAGATATGTACAGACGTATGTATCGTGCTGCATAAGATTTCGTACTCAATCAGCGATTTTGCTTTTGCAGCTGGAAGAGGGAGCTGCAGTTCTGTGATTAATGGGGTGGGCGAGGCAGTCAGCGAAGGGTCACAGAACAAGGTTCTTCAAGTGGTATTAGTTTCTCCTCAGGTATTACTCAGAGCATCTCCGACGCTAAATAAATAGGCATTTTGACTACTGGAAGTGCATGGAAAAGCAGTGGTGGCTCCAGAATTTTTTTCCAAGGGGTTCATAAAAATACTCACGCTCTTCTAACGCAAACAAAAATTCATCTATTAAAATCAACAATGCAGTCCAAAAACAAGAAAAGTATGAATGACATGAATGGCTATCAATGGTATATTTTTCGGTGCTGAATAACCTCATTAGCAATTGTATCAAATATCTTTCTCAATATAAGTAATCAAACAATCCACTACTTAAATTTTTATCGAAGGAAGCCTTATCAATACCTACAACCTATAATAACTCCAATGGGTTGGTCTAGTGGTCGTGGCAAACTTAGGGGCTTTTGCTCCCTTTTAGATGTTATCGACTTCTTTGCGGCGAGTCCATACAAAGTTTTGTCCCGCTTCATTTGGGCCCTCAGGATTAGTCGAGGTGCGCATAAGTTGGCCCGAACACCTGAGTAATAAAAATAATTACCTATAACCTATGTTTATGGATGGAGGCACTGAGGTAGAGACGAGAGTGATGCCGGTGGAGAAACCCCCCCCCCCCCCCCCTAAATTATTACCTTTCCCTTCTATGTTGCCATTTGTCTTAATTTTCCTCAATGAATGTGCAATGTAATTGGATGTTCAAATTGAGTTGATGCGTGTGCTAATTTTAGGTTGTGGGTTTCAACCTTGTGGCTGGGTATTTAAAGGAAGTGTATACATGAATAAAAACTATTAATTTCGGGGGTGGGGAAAAACTAAGGGTGTTCGCTTGCATACCCCATGCTTGATGTGCCGCCACCCCTATGGACAAGGTTTAACTTTTACTTTGCCCAGTCAAGTTTTTAGGTGTGTTTTCCAGCACAACTAGTCTTTTTGCCTAGTCAAAATGAAAAAGCAAAAACATCAACATATGGTTAGTGGGGTGGGTAAATTGAATTTAGCCTAGCCATCGGAGACCAGCTACATGTAGCCAGCCTATTAGACAAAAAGCAAAGGACCTCATTTTTAAGGAGCCTGTTGTACTTCTAATGGTGTGCTTGACTAGGCATTTTAGCTAGTCTTTCATGTAGGTTCTTTCAAGCTATGCATTTAATTATGCAATGGCTCTTGTATGCAAGATTGTCGAGGAATTTTGATGCTTCAATTTATTCGGTTTTTGAACACAATGGGGGCAAAATGTTAATCAGCTTCTATACAGATTTTCTTATCTTTTTCTTCTCTCTCTGCAACAATCAGCCACGAGGAAGTTGTCTAGTGATTTACGGAAACAACAATTCAAGACTCCAACACATGAATAATTGTTACGCTTGTACAACTTCTATTATTTGAATCGCATACAGCGTACCATGTTAGTATTTAGTAAGAGCACTTAGTACAGGACCAAGGGTACGTTTGCATGCATCTTAAAGTTTCTGCCAATTATCTTGAATAGTGGGGACATAGTTAGAACAAGCCACTGTTTCATCTGCTGTGGTTAGTAGCAATTTTTTGTTAACCATAGGTTGAAATCCCAAGTCTCAGAACCTATTTTTCTTAAACTTGTAACCATGACCTTCCCGAACTAACAATTCCCAATAGTGCTAACACATTTCACTAGTAGAACATATGCTTACATCTTGGTATTTCCTTTTGAATTTGACTCTCCCTAACATGGATCATGATGACTGTAGTGGTCCTAGAGGAGAACTCAGTAACTGAAGAACAAGAAGAAGAGATGAGGCTAATATAGGATGTGTCCATCATCCCATTGGCCTCTTTTACATTCCATAAATTATGCGCATAGCATGTGCCAATTAATAGCAAATGCGGAGCACACATAAGTCAAAACATGACATTTAAATTCTCCTAAACCAAATTAAATAAAACAAATGACTAACCAAATAAAGTAATTCCGAAGCTATATGAGGATTGTTTGCACTGAATAAAACCAGACTTGATGAAACCAACTGAATTGTCTATCCTTTGGAAACCAGCACATGCTGCTCTTATTGACATGTTTAGCATCTGCACCACGCGAATATCATGTTTAAAGTTTGATAAGAGCCAAATCCAAGCCAATAGTTGAGTGCTACAAAAATATCCAAAGTGTTTGTGGTAGGAATTGTTTAACTATTTATTGTGCCATGTAGTCAAACAAGATTCCATAATGCATCAAATTTCAAATCGTGGAAGTTTATGTTGCAAACAATATAATCGCACAGGTCCTGCAGGACAACATATCAAGTTTGTATATCTTTCTCAAATGCCCGAACAATCACACGAAACATGTCCAGTAATGTGGGTGGCCGTGTTGTTAAGTATGATTTGCTAGTCAATATTAAGTGAGCAAGAAGAAATTCATGTTTGCTTATTATTTGTTTTGGGTTTGGGTTCTGGCAGGATTGGACATCATTTTGTTTTGGCGAGTAAGATTTGACATCATTGTTCCGCATTTTTTCTGCAAATGCACGTCCCCAGATTTTCATCACCGTTTAGTGCCATCTCCTAGTTAGATTCTTGCCAGTTGTTCCATATTTGGGGATTATGTACGGAACATATATAATTTAAAGGTATTATTTCTTTTCATTATGTGGTAGCATAAATGGGTGATCAATTTTTTGATATTGGAACTCTTGTTCTTGTTATATTGAGTAACTTTAGTTAACAAATTTACCATAACAGTAATAAAGGGTATGTGAACAACAAGACTCTTCTTTAATCATCAAGTCGTTCTCCTTCTGCGGTCGAATTCTTGTACCACTTAGGTGAAACCTGAGGCTGAGGATAATGACAATGGCAGCTGTCATGCTTTGTTATTTGTGCCATAATGATGATAATTTGAGAGCAATTAATGGATTGGCTGCTCAAATTGTCTCCACCTTGCCTTGGTATTTAACTAGATGAAGTGCACACCATTTTTCTGTTGCAGTCCTCTGTTATTCCTGTGTTTCCTAAAAAGAAGTGTGTCTTGTTTATTAACATGTCGAAAATATTCCGGCATTATTGGGGCAGTCAAACCAACTCATACAAGCTTCCAGTGGTTTGTTCATCTGACTGTAAACTAGAGCCACCTTTGATTCTGCAATATTTTGTGACTTTTGTCCATTAATAACTCCCCGTTATCTTTCATTTTCATGTAAAGATCGCTCCCTTCACGGGTTCGTTTACCTACTCCCCCATGTACCTATTTTTGGGTGTGGCCTGCTACCTTTTTTTTTAATTTTTTATTTCCAAAATCACATGCTTCAGTGTTTACTTTTGGGTTGCAGACAACCTCAATATCCCAGGGCTGGCTCTGAGAATTCTTTTGTCCTTGGCAGATTCCTGGTAACACTGGATGCATTGCAAGAACTTGTGCAGCATCAGCCGTTGGACTGCACCTAGTTGGGGTATATGCCATCTGAGAATAGGGTTCTACCTGTCTGTTTGTTAGTAAAGCAGAAAAAGTGTATTGTTATTAGGTTACAGCAATCAGCTTAAGAACTGGAATTGACTTTGCTATTCAAACGATTGTTCTGTCTTCAGCCACTAGGGTTTCAGGTGGATGACGCAAAGCTAAAGCGCGCTGGGTTGGATTATTGGCCGTATCCTGGAAATACGTTTGTGGCTTCGAGATTTTTCAGAGACTTTTTTTATTATAGTTCATCTCTGTGATGTTTTGATTATGCAAACCCGAAGTGAGGGAAAAAAAGATCTTGCAGTGCATTTTTTGTCCTCATTTCTTAAGACTATAAAGTCTAATTGTCATGCTATATTTATATATTGTTATCTAGTCTTGACTGCTCTTTCATGCTTTTTGACTGAATCCCTCCATATTAAAGTTTTGTGGATTAACATTTTCAAATAGATATGTAGTTGTCAAAGTGCATGATTCATGGGCAGAGTTTCGAAATCATTTCAGTCAACAGGTTATTCTTCTTATCTGAGTCAAAGACCGTTCTTCTCTCTCTCTCTCTCTCTCTCTCACTACATGTTTGTTCTTTACAGAATGGGGAAAAACGACTATTAGCTTTTACTAAGAGAGGAAGAACTATTCATTCAGTAAGTGCTTGTCCTTTCTACCGTCATGCTTTGTCATTCTGATAAGAAGTGTAGATGCAACGCCAGTTGTAACTGTGTTTTTGCCTCCTGGCATTTGTTGAGAAAACCGTATAGCTCTTCCAAGTAATAAAGTAATTGTCATTGATTGCGCCATACTTTGTACTACACGAGTTGAATTATTTAGATTACTTCTTGGTGCTTTGTAACCTGGCTTCAATCACTTCCGTTCCAATTCATACAAAGGAAGCTGGGAGAGAGAGATCCTAGGTTAGTATGGGAAGAGGGAAAGCTTAAGAGATGTAAATGGTATTATCCTTGCTTAAAAAATGAAAATGCAATACTCAGATGGTGTACTTCCTATGTTAGTTTCATTTGCCAATCTCTTCTTTTATTTTACTACCCAACGGGCTTCCATCACTCTCCTTGAAATTTTATGTGAAACCCCCATAAACTTCATATAGCCCCTTCCGGTTGGAGTATGCAACTCTGCAAAATATGTGAATGCAATTGGAACCACTTAACAAGGAATCTGGTGTACCATTTTTTTAACTCTTTTCTGATCTTAGTACGTACAGATTTCCAGTTTTGTACTAACTGCGTGTGAAACTTGTTGTGAATATAAGCTTAAGGGTGTGTAGTGTGAACTTCATTTTAAGAGAAATCTACAGAGTGGGACTGTGGGAGAGGGGGGAAACACAGAGAGAGAGGTGAGAAAGATTTCTGCGTGAGAGAGAGGTGGAGTGAATGTGCAAATGTTGTTGAAAGATGGAATAAAGTTGAGTTGTGTTTTATGTAATTTCTCTTTGCGCATCACATTTTAAAGAACTTCCACCACCATCTGGTATAGTGGTGGTATCAGACATGGGTGAATCTTTGCTGAAAAGAACTGAGGACTCTCACCTACTGCTCATAGTTGAAAGTCGGCGGAAACAACTTTTGAGACCACTGTTGCAATTGGCGAGGGGAGATGACCAGACCCCCACCGATTACGCGTCAGTCCGAACACTAGGGCATCCAGCGCCATCTGAACAGTTTGCGCACAGATTTGATGTGAGGCATGCAACTCACGTCTTCTTTAGCCATTAGACGAGATTCTAGGCGATGATATCATATCAAAGCAGTGACAAGCTGAGAAGTAAACCAAGCCTTGTGATATTCAGAATTTCATGAGATATAGCCGATTGGTGATGATATGAAACTGGTCAGACCAGAAAAAGCTGCCACGGTGCCACCCACAATATTTTGTGATACAAATTGAGATTATAGGAGACTGAGCTGTTTAGCGTGTGTTTTTTATGGATCAAAAGAGAAAGTGACTGAAACGTGTGATATCATATGAGAAATGCTCAATATTTTGATGACACGGTCTACTAAAGATCATGACATTTTCTAATTGGAAGCTAAATAAGCCGAGAAATCGACGATTTGATACGATATGAGCGAAATAAGACAAGGTAGAGATGATATGAAGCAGATGGGTGTTACAAATTGACAGGACCAGATGAGACTATTGAATTGAGACACCAGACGAGATATTGGTTTATTGGCACGAGACATTGGTGAGATAGAAGAGACATGACTGATATTTCGATATTCTTATCCAACTTCTTTTTTTATGATAATATTATTATCCAACTAATTGCGTGGTGATTGTTGCACCATCTGCATGGTCAAATTTGCTAAGTGTGTTGAAGCCTCAGATGTGAACTAGTCCACCACGAGGTGGAAAAGGTCCTAGGAGAGAAGGTAGAGAACATCAAGAGGTTGTTTGGTGATCCAGAGGCCGATAATAACCTGTGGTTTTTTGGTGAGGCTCAGAGAGACACAACAGGTTGTTGTCTACTGCAACAGAGAACAAAAGACAAATGATGAGTCTCGGGAAGTCAATTAAGCTTGGGGAGGAGTTTGTGAACGTAAGCTTAATTGGTGGATAGTGTGAACTGTGAAGTGTGGTGAGGGAGCAAAGGGATAGTTAGAATCAAAGAAAAGGCTGTTCCAACTTGCAACTTATAGAGCTGGAATTTGGGCGGGAGTTCAATTGCATTGGCTAAGAGTTTGTGTTGCAATTTCTTGTGATCTCGTATTACTTCTCTATGTATCTTGTATAAGTGGGAACTCATTGTAAGAGGGTTGTTTGATGCTCGTATTGCCCCGGAAATTGGTGTCCTTTGCTTCTGAATAGTTTATTTCTTTAATCTGAATAATCTTTATTCGGAATCCTTTTGCGCAGGAGTATTCCTACAGAAGAGGTGATTGGCTCGTATTCGGCTCAGAAACCTGCGGTCTACCGCATGAGGCCCTCCTTGACTGCGTTGACGGGATTCGGATTCCGATGGTTGAAACGTATGTGAGGTGCCTTAATCTCTCAGTGAGTGTTGGCATAGCTTTGTACGAGGCTTCTCGACAGTTAAACTATGAGCAGCTACAAATTCCTACTGAAACTTGTATGGATGGTGATAAACCTTTTATTGCTGAAGATATTTTTGCTTGAGATAACATGGTACTGCGTTAGCTTCATTCAGCAGGGACTGTAATTAAGATTGAATTTAGATTTTCACATTGATCAAAATTCTCGTGGTTGGTCTGCTCTTACAATAAAGAAAAGAAATTGAAAGCCGAAAACTATTGAATTGGGGGACCCTGATGTGCACAGCATGTGTGTTGTGCACCATCTTGGCCATCTGACAGTTCAGATCTCATCTCGTGGACCGTCGGATGGCTGAACGGATGGCCCAAATTGTGCACAACCACGCGTGCTGTGTGCACAGCAGGCCCCCCGGGTTCAAAACTATTGCATCAAAAACCTGGACTTCATTATATACCTGAAATTTTTTATCGGCAACGCTTGTCATTTTTCGGGTTTTTTTTTGGGGGTTTTTTTTTCTTTTTCTTGTTCCTTGTTTTGTCAATTCTTTTAAGAGGTTTCTAGACCAGAAGATGGCCCTGAAATTCTATCAAATTGAAGCAATTGTCTTCCGTTATGCTCTTTTCTTTTAAGGTTCCATCTAAGGATAGGCAGTAAAATAACTGCTTTCCTTCCTTTTCAACTTTTTCTCAACTTCCAAACAAAACAAAAGTTTTGTCTACTATTCGATTCATAAAGGCAGACCCCATAATCGAACCCACAAAAAGTAAACTTCTGAGGAGTGAAAACAAAACGTAGTTTATCAAAGTAGAGAACTTTTGTATATCACGCGGGTAAGGAGGGGGTGGTGGTGTCCTCCTTTGCTCTGTTTTTAATTTTTCGGACATTTCCCAAGCACACTTTGATGATATGCGTTGTCATTTCATTCCCAGCTTTTCACCAATCCCCGATCAGTTCCAGACCATTGGCGAATCTTTCTTCTTCGCAAAAGGCGGCCAAAATCGAACAACTAAGGTCAAATACGTACTTGGTCACCTTTTGCGAAGAAGAGAGACCGTACCCCCTCTTTTTTGGGTTCTAACTTCTGCTTCTGTGCATTGAGATAGCGAAGAAAATCAATTCCCAGTCTGCCTCTCCTGACGGATCTTCTTTTCCTTTCTGCAAGTATGGCCTCGACCTCTTTCTCTTTTTTCGCAAGGATTGCCTTATGCTGGCTTCAAAGGGACCGATTACCTTAAGTGTTCTTAGCAGACTTCGACCAAGATTGTCCTCCTATCCTATAGACTCGTTCACTGAAAGTGTCCAATTTTTTCATGTAGTGTGGGATTTGTACGAGTGCATTAAGTACGTGACCCTGGTCCTGGTCCAGCAAGGGGACTAATGCGCTTCTTATAGAGATCGATTCTTGTTCTTCGCCTACGAGTCCGACCTAGAATTATGCAATTGAAGCATCTTAATGTCTGACAAGATGATGTCTGGAGCCATCAACCATGATGGGGCTGCGTCTTAAAAAATGAGGCCATATGTTGTTTTGTGAAGCTTATAAGATTCCCGACACGATTGGGATTCGAGTTCCTGAGCCGAATTAGTGCTCCTGCCGATATTATGCGATTGAGGCTTGCATGTACAAGCATGCTTTCCAGGGGGGTTTTAAATTTTTAAGGTTTAGCTATTGGACATTCCAAACGCTTAGAGTGTTGTTTCTGCTATGCTCGTGCTCTAGGGTCACAACAACTCTTTTAGATTAACCATTGCCGAGTTCTTGTCTCGCTATTACCCTAAGGGAGGCCAGGGATGACCTCAGATGGTGGTACGTTCAGTCTCGAGAGGATAGCTCCCTAATTTCAGGCATTTCAATTTCCAACAGGATTGGAAGGACAAGTTCTTTTCGTTTTGGGGATGGCTTGGAGTTTGGCTCCTTAAAGGTGCTGACTGCTTTCACCCATTTGAATCAATCGCCTCTGAGGCGCGCCTACTTTGGCTGTTATAGCAAGCGTCCTGGACGTCCCATGGGAGACTGAAAGTGATTGGATGAGTTGTACACGAAGAAGAAAATGGTTGGATGAGTTGTACAAGAACTTTATCTCCTCAGTTGATTACTCGTGCAAAGCTTTATTCTCTTTCGCTGGGCCTCGATCATATTAGTGAGTTTCTTGTTATTTTGATTTTGTTTATAATGATCTTAGCTGAGTGAGGCAAGGGCAGGGATCAAGGAGGGACAGAGGAGCCTGTAGTCAAGAGACTTAAGAAGAACATGCATGTTTCAGATTGGACGACCCTAGTCATCAAAATAAGTTGATAGCTACGGAATTTGGTGGTGGCCCCGTCAGCCGACCCTAGTTATGAGGAGGGGTTGGTATCTCGAACAGAAAAGAGGAAGTTTGTGAAGTGACCTAGTTGGCTGACCTATGACTCTAGCCCCCGCGTAGTCGTTGAGCAGGGCTCTGCTTAGGTAGGACGAAGCGCTTACTCTGCCATCTCTTTCTCTTTGGATATGGATGCCCCTCCAGGTGACAAATAAATTTTCAGCACTAGGTTACCTCTAGCCCTCCTTGAAAGCCAGGATAATCAGCCCAGGAGGCTGTGGGAGTTGCCTATCCTTGGACTTTTCTGAAGCCTTTACTTGACGGCTCTATCCTTGTTGATCTTATGACCGCCTTTGAATGGATGAAAAAGTTTGGTAGTTTTAAACACAGAAGTAGCATCTTAAAGGATGCCCCTTGCATACCAATGGTCTCATGCACCTTCACAAAGTACTCACTGTAAACCCATCACCCTAAAATGGTAGCCTTACTTCAAGCGCCATGTCAATCAACCATTCTAATTGAAAGGGCATCAAATCAGGCACTTACGTGTTGTTTGATATAACTAACTGAATGCTGCCTTTTAAAGCTAAAACGCTGTATGACAAAAATAGATTGAAATTTTGATTTTTATCATTTGTAATTGTTTTCTTTTAGTGGCGGTGGATTGATGGTAATGGAGAGGTAGCAGCTACATGTGGTGGTATGGTGGACAGGGTGTGGTGATGGTGGCAGGTGGTGGTTGTAGCTGAGGTAGTGGTGGAAGGATGGCAACAATGGTTATTGGTGGTGGTGGAGGGTGGTGCTAGTGATAACGGTAGCGAATGGTGGTCTAGTCATGACGGCGAAGAGGTGGAGTGATTGTAACAGTAGTAGTGTATTGGTGGTGATAGGTTGTGTAGTTGGAGCGGTGGTGGAGAGATAGTAGTAGTGTATTGGTGGTGATAGGTTGTGTAGTGGTGGCGGTGGTGGTGATAGCGATGCGAAGTGATAATGGCAGTGGTGGTAGTGGCGGTGGTCGAGTGGTAGTGGCAACAATGAAAGTGGTAGGAAATGGCGGCAACAAAGGTGAAGTGGTGGCAACTAGAGAGTGGTGGTGGTAATGCTGGACGCAGTCAAGAGGCTACATTTTATGGTTTTTTTAGCCTAGATATTAAGAGGCAAATAAAATTCTAAGCAATGTGATAGTGATGGTGGTGGTAATGATAATGGTGGTCGTGGCGGCAGCGGTAGTGGTGATGGTTGTAATTGTAGTCATCGTGGAATGGTGGTGGTAGACTGGTAGTGACGGTGGCAGTGGAATGGGATTTGTGTGGTGGCGGCGGCGGAGTGCTCGTGGTAGTGGCAACGGTGGTGGTGAAGGAATGGGTCGTACATAAGCACTAACAAATTCAGTCAAAATTAAGTAGGTACTAGACTACTTAATTTTGTAACCTTTTAGGCATACATTTCAAGAGGCACTTAGAATAGGAGTATAATGAAATATAGTTATCAAATCAATTGAATTAATTATTACTTAATACATTCAGCTTTTAAGTGTTGAATTTGGTTATCAAACAACCCCTAAATATTCCTGTCGTTTGACCAAAATAACTCCCCTAATTAATTACTTGTCACTTAATATATGCTTTTTTAAGTGCTGAATTGGGTTATCAAACATCCCTACTGTGTCTCTGGATGTTGAACACAAACACAAAGGGTTAGCATCCATTACATTACATAAACCTATGGTTCAAGATTTGGAGGAGAAGAAGGTTGATTGCACCATTTCTTTTAAAATTCCCGCTGTTTTGGGTTCAGTCTAGACCATTAGAAGCATCAAGAATAAACTAACAATGAAACTTAACTGAAGTTTCACATCGAAATCCAACGTAAAGCAACTCACATTTCAGATTCAAACCCAATATTCCAAAACCCTTCAGGAGTCAAAGGAGGTGCGAACCTATATCGATGCCTCGAAACTCCATCATGGTGTTCGCAACGTAGCTGCTGATTATTACCTCCATCAGGAAGAACAGCATCAAAAAATTTCTTGCATTGCTTGCATTGAATTCCTTTCAGATTTTCTCTATCTGCTTTCTTTCTCACCGGTTCAATGTACTTAAAACCCCTCATGCCATCTGGCATCTGCAGCTTCTGTCGGCCAGGGTCTCCGTTCACATCCTGTGTTTCATCATCTGAACTGTCAAAATTCATGTCCTTCGGAAGTGGACATGGTAAATTGACTTCTTCTTCCTTCATGGGCTTTTTCATGTTTCCTCTGATATTTTCCAAGGGAGTATCAAGGAAATCATCATGTGGGTCCAGCCCACCTCGCTTTTGGTGGGACCTAGTCTCTCTCCAAGAAGAGCCTGGACGCTTTGTGCCAGCTAGTGTGCCAGGTTTCGCATCACTGGACGTACTGGGGGAGTCGGCGCTTGATCTTTGAATTAATCCCCTTCCTTTGTCATCCTCCAAAATTTCCTTCTCTTTGGTGATTTCACAGGAAACCATCACAGCATTTGGCACTATGTTCCCCTTATCTGGGACAACACCTGAGAAGACTTGGTGGTGTAAGGAGAAATGCATTTTTCTGTTCTTACAAAACAATGAGCTTGCTATATTCCATTATCTGTGCCAATATGTTTACACAGCAAATAACTCAACTTTTTTGTAGTTTTATCTGATTTAAAAAAAAAAAAAGTGCCGTGCATGTTCTTTTATACTGGGGAAGAGAAACATCAGAATACATCATGAAGCTGAAACTTAATTAAAGGCAACATAGCTTACCAGGTGAAGTTACTGGATTGGAATTACGCCTTAATGAATCACTTCCATCTTCTGTTTTGCTCAAGGGAAGCATGATTTCTGGGGTAAGACCACATTTTGCAAGCAGAAAGTTGTATTGGGATTTCAGACTTTTATAAGCAGCAATTACATCCCTTCTTTTCTTCTTCTCAGAAAGCAACTCGGAGTCTTTTGTTTCAATCTGCTGAAGTAATTTACCATGCAATTCCATTCCTTCAGATGTCTCATCATTTTTCTGTCTGAGATCCACATGAAGCTTATCAACTTTCTCCTCTAAACCTTTTATTTTGGCCAAAAGCAATGTTTTCTCTTTCTCAAGCACTTCCAACTGCTGTCCAATCTTCAACATTTCCAAATTATTCGAATCTATCTGCTGGAGTAACTGTTTTTGTGATTTTCTTCCCCCTACCAGTTCTTCAGCTCTCATCCTGAGCTCCTTCTGAAGCCCATCCAGACTTTCCTCCAATTTTTGCACTTTCACCGTGAGTGATTTATTTTCTGTTATGTATGTGTTCAACAGCTGTTCATTAGTAACACTACTTAAGAGGCGTGATTCATTTTCTTTGAGCAACTTCTCACACAACTCCTTTTCCTTCTCTACTTCGTCAGTTTTTGCACTAAGCTTCTCTTGAATCACATAAAAATCTTTTTCTAAACTTTCAAGTTTGGCAAGAAGCACATTTGTTTTTTCTTCCTGCTCTTTCAATTGTTTTTCTTTTTGCACTATCAAAGTTGCCCTTGATTGAGCCAATTGAAGCAATTTATTCTGCAATTCCATTCCCTCATCAACTTCCCTGAACTTTCTCAGGAGCTCTCCCCGAACATGCTGATTTTCAAGCTCTAAACCTCTTTGTTTCTTCAAAAGCAGGTTGTTTTTCTCTTCAAGCTCCTCCACAATCTTTTCCATGTTTAGTTGGACAGCAGCTTCTGCTTCAGGAGCTTCAAGTAAATTTACTTGCATTTTCCCACCATTAGCTACTTCTACAGTCTTCTGTTGTAAATCTTCTTCTTTTTTGAACGGCTGTTTTAGCTCTTCTTGGAGCTCATAGATCTTCTTTGGAAAAAAATCTTCATGGTTTACAAACTTTGACTTCTCCGACTTCAGGGAGCGATTTTCTTCTAGGATCAGTTTATTTTCATGCTGAAGATTTTCTATTGAAAGTAAGAGATCATTTTCCTTCTTTTTCCATGCATCTTCTGCAGCCTTTCTAGCCTCGGAATAAATTTTCTGCGAGTTTTTAGATTGTGATTGAAAATTTGGGAAGAGCTGGCTGCAGAAAATATATTCTATCTGAGAAATCCTGTCTTTTGCTTCCTGAATTGTGGCAACCAGTATAGTACTAAGCCCGGATACATACTTTGCATCACCAATGTCAAGGGGATGACCCAGCTGTGGCAATTTTTGGAGATTCTGTTCCATCACTGGGACCAAGTTGGAAGACAGAAACTGCAAAAAAAAAAAAAAACTAAGCATCATCGGATGATCGTAAAATGCTACTCAGTGTACTAAATGTTTCAAACTCAAAAGCTTAAAATAGATAAGTTCTCTGCAGAATTGGTTGTGACTCTGGTGACAAAATTTGGGGAACTACATTAGACAACAGCTCAAATTAATAATTTTGGGTATCACAGTTGTGCAACAAGACTGTAGCTAGGGTCGAAAATTGATTGGTTTATGTTTATTACTCGTATTATTTTGCACAGGTCCCTCATCAACTCCTTCAGTTCAAACCAAACACTTTGCCTCTTCGTAAAGTTAACCCCACTTGCTTTCATGAAAAATATGGAGAAGAACCAAATTGGCAGTTCCCGGTGGCAGATTTTGTTTTTGCAGTTGTGAAGACACAAAATTATTCAGTAGTCTTACCACAAAGGGGAAAAGTTGTCATGTATTTTCAGACACGACAAATTTGGTCAGCTTATGCTCCTTAGTGTGCTTACTCGTACCCCAGTATTAGTTTCAGCAAATAAATCTTTTGTTTCTCACACATCCTATTCTGCCGTCATTAATACTTTGCATTTGTATCTGCTACACAAATGTACTCACAACCTAGAAAAGAATAATTTTAGATACTTGCGGCCAAAAATAAGACTAGATATTGCTGGACCGCTGGGTTTGTGTGTTTCCAGACAAGGAACAGTTGGTTGTAGAAGAGAAGGAAAACAAAGGATTGACATAGCATATTCTGGAAAACAAGATGTGTTCATCAGTATTGTGATGAGGTAACTGACATTGTCAAAAATCTAAAGGCAGGTACACTATATGTAGTAACTGCACCAAAACCTTCACACCAAAAGCATAAGCTATTATAAGCATCATATCTAGCCTCAGCACCCATTCCCTCTCTCTTTTGGTGTCTCATGACAATATTCACCAGTTCATATGAACATTAACTCAGATTATTTAACTGTGCACGTTAAGCAATACGCGACATAATATCAATTAAACGATTGAGATTCTCATCATCGGATGAATGAATTAGGATCACATAAACTTGACTCTCTTCTTTACTAAAATAAGCCACAGGTAAATAGACAACTCCCTCCCTCATTGCCTTTAATGTTGTTCAAAGCCTGGTTTCTTTTCTATTTCTTTTTTTGTTTTTTGGTCGATGTTTCTTTTCTATTTCAACACTGAGGTTCCCATGGCTTCATCCCAGTGATGCCACCCGGTAGGTAAGGTTTCTTTGAAAAGAGTATCCAATACAATACATTGCTGTCGTGAATGCATTTGTATGTACGGAATCCAGAAGAAAGCCGAAAAAATAGTTTTTTCCTTCTTTGAAACACATACTACATTATGCGACGAAAACTTTTGGGGGGAAAATCGAGAATAACAAAAAAAATTTGTGACTGGTCTATCTAGATTCTAATGATTGGGCAGATTAAGCTGAAAAGTTGGAAGGGATCCAAAGCATGTAACAATCTAGTTAGCCTGAGATTGGACATCTGAGTATACCACCAATCTGGGCAATTAGCACTCATCCAGTGCAGGGCAGAAGTTATTAAAATGGAAACCTAACATTTTCCCAAGAGAACCAGGCTAATTTCTAACAACAAACAATCGTATTATTAGCATTAAAACGCAAAAGGCAACCACAGCATACATCTAGTACAAATTAGATATAGAAAATTAGTCTTAGGTCCATTATGTGAACTTCATAGGCCCACAAGTCCACCTATTAATTTTGTAAGGTCTAAAGTCCATTTTATGGTACCCTAGGGTTCAACCACTTTCATAAGATTTTAGGATGCACTTTTTATTATAGAATATGGTACCCTAGGGTAGGGTAAATCTAGAGTTTAGGCACCTTAATAGGATTTTAGCGTGCACTTTCTTATTATAGGATTTTAGTGGTTTAGGCAATTTTATAGGGTTTAAGGTTTTAGACACTTTCATAGGGTACCATAGGGTTTAGATTGTGTGGACTTGTGGCTTTACGAAACTATTAGGTGGACTTGTGAGCTTATGAAATGTCTATTCACTAAATCTCCCAATTAGATAACAGTGACAGGTTGAAAAAAGACACCTTGAACATGCCAGATATATTAAGCAAATAGGAGTACATGCAAGTGACAAAATAGAGAAAACCTAAGCAAACCTTAATCTTATACAGTGCCGCTCCAATGGAGTAATCGAAAACAGCAAACAGAGAGAGAGAGAGAGAGAGAGATGACGACGACGGGCGAGAGATATAGGGAGATGAACACTCGCGCACAGAGAGAGAGAGAGAGAGAGCTCGCACCTGTTCTTTTTGGTCCGAGAGAAGGTACCACCTGTTCAATTTGAGAATTTGGGCGGGTAACCTAGTTCTGATCGTGAAGGAATTATTAGATAATTGCGATAAATACAAACAAACCCCAGAATCCCGTTAGTTGTACTTTGTTCAGTTTAACAGATTTTTACCTACAGAAAAATTAACACTTAATTCTCATTGAAAGAGAGAAATGAAATATTTAATTACCATTAGATCTATTTTTATAAAAATAAATACATTTATCATTAATGGATGTGTCACTATAGGATTTTAGGGTATGCTAGGGTTTTAGGGTACCTAGTACCCCATTGGGTGACCTAAAATCTTAGGGTAATTGAAAACTCTCGTTTTTGGCAAAGGCGCGAATGGGATGAGCGCGGGTGTGCCAAGACTTGTAGCGCCTAACTTTTGATGAAGATTCCCGTGAATCTTGACTTCTATCGTATGAGCGATTGCGTGTGACCCAAAGGTAAGATCACAATGTGGTTCGGGGTTTGCCACGCGGTCGTGGACTTAGAATTTCCTAGTCGTATAGGAGTTGGAATGTAAAAGAAAAACGTGAACTTTATTACACCGGGATAATAAAGTTGGTACAAGGAAAATAAAAGATCCAAACCACTTGATGAAGTGAGTTTGGATGAGGGATGAGCACGTGGTACTCGATAATCTACTTTGCTGAAAGTAGGAAAGTGTTTGCTTCGCTGGGAAGGCTTTGGTTTTTTAGCGTTATGCTTGATTGGTGTTGGACCTTTTTTTCGGCCTTGTGAACTTGTATTTATAGACTCAGCAACATGTTGATTCAGGCCTGAATCCGGTTTCTGCACTGCACCAACAGCTGACACGTGTCCCATGTTTCCCTCCACTTTTCATGCACGTCTGGTAGTGGGCAGTTTCCTGAGGTTAAGAGCAGTTATATTTGATCATGGGTAATGGGCCTCTCATAGCTTGACATGTGTCCCATGCTTTGAGAAAATATCTCCCCACTTCCCCCCTTTTTCTCACGTTTTCAACACATGGCCAATCGACTAAGTCAATTGGCCCTTTGAATTTGAAATTATCAACTGCTAAAAAGTAACCAACTCCTTAATTCATGGACCTTGCCTCCTGCTCTAGATCAGCACCTTTCTCATGGGGCTAAAACCGTGGGTTACACCCATGGACCAGATTAATGCTTTCCTTATGGGCCCGACCGTGGGCCATCTTCCCAAAAGTCATGGGCTGCGCTCTTCACCATGGGCCAGCTTCTCCATCATCTTGGGTCCAAATCCCTCACGGGCCGCATAGCCCTTGGGCCAAAATGGGAAAAACCCATGGCCCAAGAATTACCCAATTAGCTTACACGTCTCTCGGCCCAAATCAATTAAGGAATTAATTAATTATCCAATCACGGCTGGCCCGATCCGTGGTGCCAAAAACGGGTATAAACATTGCCCCCCCTACGCCTTGACTCTGTGAAGATTAAGGCATTTGGAAGAGTATTGTTTTTGGCAGCCAAACAGGTCTTGATGCGAATAATACTTTATCAGGCCCAAACGTGGCCTAATATTTTTCCTTCTTGGAACGGCTGTAATTATTATCAGATCTTCATGTGGGGCTTCTATCCATAAAGGAAGACTCATTTCTCCTTTGGGACTCTAAAAGCTTCCAAAAGATCCCTTTCCAATCCAACCTCTTCTTTAATGCACGTGTAGTCTTCATTAGGATAAACAAAAATTCAAAAAGTAGGAGAAGAAAAAAGGAGGCGGTACACATCCCCAGCTTTTTGAACTTTACTCCCCCATTCCCAACATCTATGCCGTCCCATTTAAAGCTGACCTTCTATCTCTCTCCCTTCTTTACTTCACGCCACCCATCTCTCTCTCTCCTCCAGAGCTAAAAAACCCTTTTCTGGCCGCCATGTTGAACCCAAAAGCTTCGAACCATGTCTTCGTTCAGGGCCAAACAACCGGTTAAGAGCCAAGCCACCTTCTCCGATGATATCAAAGCCATTATCAAAACCGAAAAGCTCTCCATTAACCCCGAGATCCTGATTGACCGCTCCTAAACCCGCTCTTCCACCGTCAAGATGGGGCTCGGGCCTGCTTTCAATGGTGATTTCCCGGAACAACTCTACCCGTACTACCCTCTTGCCGAAGAGGCCTTGCCGTTCAACTTCGTTACGGCCGATTGGACTGCATACCCACGGGATATCCCAAATCGGCTCTGGCACAGGCCTGACAAGCGGTACGTCCAATGGGTCAACTGTGTAGCTGCCGTGAAGGAAGGGCTATGGAAGGAGATAGGGATCTATGAGGCTATCATGCTCAGCTGCCATCTCATCGACATGGATAAAGCCCTGTTCATGGCTGCAGCCTAGTTCTGGTCTATTTCTTCTAACTCTTTTCACTTTCGTATTGGGATGATGGGCATCACGATCCAAGACATCTCCTTTCTGACCGGCCTGCGCCCCCATGGGGTTAGGGCCGATTGCTTCGTTTCACAGAAAACCCCCTCATTTACCTACCCCGAATCGGCCCAACTGGCCTATTCCATTTTCTTGAATTGTTTTGCTGGAGAGAACGGGGATGAAGTGACTGAGGAAGAGCATGTAGCTCTCCTCATATATTGGTTGAACAAAAGTATTTTTTGTGTCTCTTCCAATAGGATTACCAAGGAGTTCACTGATACTGCCAAGGCCTTGGCTTCAGGCCAGAAATTGGCCCTAGCGCCATTGGTCCTCGCGCATCTATACCGTGGCATGCAAGAGCTTTTGACCAATAAGTTTGTTTTTGCCCCCGGTCCTCTTTGAATCGTCACCCTCTGGCTTTGGTCATACTTCCCCACGTTGGCCCCAAAAATAAACAAGAACCCCGCACATGCGTGTTATGGCCGCCACTATGTAGGCCAAGCACTCCAATCACATTATTTTGACTCCTGCTTCACTTACTTTTATCGTGACCTCACCTCGTTGGGCAAGGGCTACATGTCCTTCGAAAGGGATACCGTACCTCTTTGGTTGAAAAATCCAGCCGGGGAGCCTGGGGAGAACTTTGACGAACACAAGGAGGTTTGGGCTAGCTTCCTCATCTCGAGGGATTTGCTATACGGCATGGGCGTGTCCTCGGCCAACAATAGGTGTGGAGTGGAGTATTACAACGCGGCCCAATTTGCCCGTCAATTCGGCCTTATGCAACTCATCCCAATTCCCCCATACCTATCTTGCAATGAGGACTTCATCGATAGAGTTATTGTGTCGGAGAAAGCCCTAGAATCTATTAAGAACCAATTCGCCAAGGACGAGGCCACCTTTCAGTTAAAGCCTTATCCTGAATGCCCAGAAAAATCCCTTAGATTTGAGAAGTGGTGGACCGAGCATGTTACCAAGTACTTTGCCAAAGACCTAGATGAGGTTTTGGCAAAAACCACCCCCGGGGCTATAACGGTTGATACCGCTGAAAAGGCTTCCAAATCCAATAAGACAGTCTCTCGTTCTGAAGGTCCCTCCCCATCCGCGAGTTTGAAAAGGAAAGGTATGTGCATGGAAAAAAAACTCCTTCTTCTTACTTAATATTTAGATTCAGGCCTTTGTCATATTTGCTTACATGCTCTCTATTTCAGGTACGCAAGAGGTGACCAAGCCTGAATCAGAAGAAACCCCAAAGAAGAGAAGGTTCGTGAAACTCTCAGACAAAAAGCAAACACCGGTATATTTTGATCAGCTCTTCCTTTTCTATACAATTCTGTAATTCAGGCCTGAATGTTCAAATTTTGTAGGGGAAGACTGTTGCCATCGCCGGTAGAACTCGGAGCAACACCAAAACCAGCACCAAAACTAGCTCCCCTGACCAGGTAAAACTCCCTATTCCAGCATTTCTGCATCTAGGCCTGAATCCGTTTTTCATTAAGGCCTGAACAGCAATCTGTGAACTCTTGCCTAGGCCGAATCGAAAGAAACCACCCTCCGAACTGAGTCGACTCCAAAAAAGGCAGCCAAGAATGCAACACCCAAGATGACCCGGGCCAAAAAGACACAGGAAGAAGAAGTAGAAAAGGCAGAATTGAAGGAAAGCCCTTCCCTTGCCTCTAGCGACTCCTCCCCTGCTTTATTGGAGGTATAACATTACTCCTCAGCCCTGATTCTCTTTGATTTCTTCATTGGTTCTTTTTTGGAAAACATGCCGCTTATTCCTTAATAAATGCAGGCCACTTCGGAAGATCCTCCAATCAATCCTGAGCATGAGGCTTCATCCCACACTCCTGAGAAATCAAAGGTTTCACCATTCAGGCCTGATCCACCATCTGTCAAAAAGGATGAAGTTGTTGAGGAAGCAGCCGACGAGGATATGGAGGACTTCTTTAAAACCGCTGCCAGCCTTGTCCAAGTGTCCCTCTCAGGCATCTCTGGAGATGGGTCCAGTTCAACCCAAGTGCCCCCAACTGTTGAAGAAATTGCCGAGGCCAAGGAGACTTTCAAGGCCTTGATCAAAATGGATATCAGGACGGCTTTGCATCCGGGGAGAGTCTTCTCATTCAAAAAGGCTCTCGGCATCTTGGCCAGGGCTCAGGTCTTCAGCGAGACCGTTGAAACAGCCCTGCAATACTTCCACAAAGACTTCCCAGAAATGCAGAAAACATATGATGGCGCTGCCCTTGAACTTTCCAAGGTTGAATCAGGCCTTACCGAGATTGAAGATCTTCGCCAAGAGCTGAGCAAGAGTGTAGATGGCTATACCTCAAACAAGACCCAGATCGAAGCATTTGAAGGACAGAAAGCTAATCTAGCCAAAGACATTCAAGCTTGGGAAGAGCATATCCAAGAGCTAAGAAAGAAACAAGGCGATGCAGAAAAGAGTATGGAGGCCTTGGTGGTCCAGCAATCAGGCCTAGAAGCTCAGCAAAAAGATTTGTTTGCAACTTCCAAGGCCGTCAAGCTCAAACTGCTCCCTCTGGTTCCCAATCAAGCAGGCCTCCAAGCCTCAAAAGAAAGGTTGGAGGCCCAACTCAATAGCCTTGCCACTTCATGGGACAATCTCCGATCCAGCCTTCTAAGTGAACTGTAGGCCATTCTGGCCTTGTAATAAAGTAGAACTTTCTGTTTTAGCCCTGAACTCTAGTCCATAGGGCTGTTTGGCATTTGCATGGCCTGAACTTTAGGCCCTTTCAACTATTAACGCTTTTGGTGGCCTGATCAGATTCAGGCCTTTATTTATCTTTTATGGCTTTGATGGTAATTTTTCTTTAAAGTCCCTCATCTCCCACATTGTAGGATAATGATGCTTTAAAAACTTTCCATTGATTGTATGTTTATGCATGCCACCATTCAAATCCATTAAAAGATAAATGTTACCTTCGAACACCTTGCAAATTTGATAGGGCCCTTCCCATGTTGGAGACCACTTCCCATACCTTGAGGTTTGCGTGCCCAAGGGAAGAACAACCTCCCACACCAAATCACCTTCCGTGAAGCTCTTCCTTCTCACTCTTCTATTATAGGCCTTAGCCACTTGACGCTTTTGTATCAACATATGATCTAAAGCAGCTAACCTCACCTCATCAAGGTCTTCCATCTCCATTAGCATAGCTTGGCTATAATCAGCAGGGCTGAGGCCATTTTGGTAGGCAATCCTGGCCGATCTAACCGTTACCTCCATAGGAAGTACGGGGTCATTGCCGTATACCAACATGTAAGGCGTGACATTCGTGGCCTCTTTCTTTGAAGTCCTATAAGCCCACAATGCATCGGAAAGGAGTTCATGCCAAACCCGTGGATTATCTTCCACCATCTTCTCAATAATACCAATCAAGGTCCTATTGGTTGATTCGGCTTGGCCATTCCCTTGGGCATAGTAGGGAGTTGAGTGAGAGAGCTGAATGTTGAACTGGCTCGTAAAGGCCCGAACCTGAGCTCCAAAGAACACTGAGCCTCTATCCGCCACAAAGTGCTCTGGTATTCCAAACCTATGGATGATCCTTTCCCTCATAACTTTAATCACGTCTTGTTGATCCACAGATTTTACCGGAATGGCCTCCGCCCATTTCGTAAAATAATTCGTGGCTACCAAGATGAACCTGTGTTGCTTCGATGAAGGGGGATAAATCATCCCAATATATCCAAAGCCCAACCTCTAAAAGGCCAAGGCTTTACTACAACTTGATAGTTCGTTGCAGGTGTGTGCTGTACAGGGCCGTGAGCTTGACAAGGTTGGCAGCCCTTAGAAAAACGTATACAATCCTCTAAGATGGTGGGCCAATAGTAACCATACCTTCTAATTAGCCACCTCATCTTGATACTGGACTGATGTGCCCCACAATCCCTTCATGGACTTCTGCCATTACCTTCATGGCCTCGGTGTGACATAAGCACCTTAATAGCAAGTCATCCTCAAGGCCTTTTTTGTACAACTCATCCCCAAGGAGGACATAACTCCTTGCCCGTCTCTTGACCTTCTTGCTAGCCCCCAATTGAGGCCTCTTCAAGTAAGCAATGATGGGATCCCGCCAATCCTCCTTACCCTCTTCCTCTTCTTCTTCTGGAAGGTCTGAAGCAAATACTTCTGGGCCTAAACCTCTTCTCCTTACAGAGGGGAGTAGCCTTTTCTGGACTGTAATGATCTTATGAAAGGTTTCCGGTGATAGCTTCAGGCCTGTTGAGGCCTGAGCCAGACTGTTTGCTTCCGTATTCATGCTCTTTGAGACGTGTTTGACAGTTACGTTATCAAAGTCTTGAATTAATTGCACCGCTGCCATGTAATAAGGAGCTAACTCCTCACTATAGCATTTAAACGTTCCTGCCAAGTGGTTGATTACGAGGTTTGAATCCCCTATGACATTCACTTCTCTGGCCTCGAGATCCCTAAGGATTTTAAGGCCTATTACAACCGCTTCATATTCGGCTTGATTATTTGTACAAGGGATGTAACGACCCGGATTTTCGCCCTATTTTTTTTTTAATACAAAATTTGAAATGTTAAATACTAATTCAATAATTAGTTAAATTAATTAATTAAAATACATTATCATGTATATAATTGATATTACTAACAAACTTGTATAGGATATATATATATATATATATTATACTTTCGATATACATGGATCCATACCTATCCCTTATCCTTCCTAACTACACCCTAAAAACTCTAACTATAGTTTTATCCAAACACAACCCATACTTATTTCCCACGTTCCCACACTCCACCACCTCTCCATCACCCTTCTACCTCATCCCCTCTTTTTGTGCAAAAACCAAACCTACCTTCCACTCCCTTATTCGGCTGAGGGAGAGGAGAGAGAAAAACATAACTCTCCCACTTTCCTCCACCACTCCCTCAATATACTCCACCCCTCCTCTACAAAACTAACTCCCTCCCCATTTTCTCATATTTTTCGGCAGAGGGAGAGAGACCATCTCCCCCATCCTCCATTATCTCTTCCTCCTTTTCTTTTTCTTATTTTGCCGAGAGAGCTAGAAGAGAATTAATACTTTGTAGTCCATTTTTTTTTTTGGGTGTGTTGTCCTTCTTCTAATTTTCCGAGAGGGAGAGCAGAGTGACTAGAAAGGAAAGAAAGAAAAGAGAAAAAGAAGAAAGAAGAAGAAGATCGTCCGCTGTCACCGCCGATCATCTCCATTTTTTTTTAAATCCTAGCTAGAACTGCAAGGACAAAGGTAGATTTTTCTTTACCCCTTAACTCTAACTATATTATGGAATGTTATGTGTTATATTATATCTTTACATAAGCCCAATCGACAAAACAGGTATTGTAGGAAAAATTGTCAAAACCCATACTCGATGTCGCGGCCACCAAATCAAAACTTGCGGTCGGAAAGTCAATCGTCACGACCACTATCTGCTCATTGAATTCCATTATGCTCAAGAATAATTACATGATTACGTGGGTCATGTTTTGTTCCTAATATTTCCTACTGTTATTAATTGTGGTGGTTCCAACTTATACGTGTTGATCCAAAGTTGATGATAATCATATTGAAACACATGCTACCATAATGTAACTTGTTAAACAAAAACGATGTTACAAGTTATGCTAAGAACTAGCACACCCGATGAACTCTCAACTTGTTATATTAAAGTTCTAGTCTTATAACGATAACCATGGGAAATACTAGTATGGTAATATAAGATACTTCAGTGGTCAATAAAAAGTATGGGAGGAAGACATACACTATTTTTTTTACAACGGACCTCGTCAAATTCGGTGTGTAAAAGTTAACTTATAGTTAAGTAAAACAAGGATAAATTTAGTTAAAAGAAGATGTAAACTTTTAATTGATACTTAGTTTAGTACTATTTTTGTGACACTGTCGAACGAATGTTTCTTTTATTAGTATTATGAATTTACCTTAGGTTTTACAAGTTCACACGTATTTCTTCAATACAGTAGATTGTTGAGACTAATGATATTTTTAGTGTTTTATAAATTACATATTGGATTTCAACTTAATAGCTATCAGAAAAGTAACCCAAGGTTTACGAAATAACTATTCCCTCACCAAGTAATAGAAATTACTAAAATGAACCTATGTGCAAAATCCTAATGAAACCCAAAAGCCATAAGGACAAATCTGAATACTTTATGTGAAATTCAATTTGTCTTTTGAACTATTGATAATGTTATGTTTCATTAACTCTTTATGAATTGTTGTCTTTATTGATCCACTTGCAATTACTCTAGTATTGAAACATATTGAAATCGTTGTGAGGTTAGTTTGGACTTAAGCTCATTGAAGGTTGGTGTACGGTGGTTCTGTTATCCTGTGTATGTGGTTATATTATGATCTGTTTACTCCTTATTTGAAATGATTGCTCTGTTGAATGAACTGAGAACGTAGAAAGGTCATTAGAGACATTGGATGAGTTATGGACTTGGAGAAATTATGTAGATGTTGTCATGGTTAAAAGAAAAAGGAAACAGATGAACGGTTGTGGGCTTAGCAGGACCTCAGGGGTAGCCTGACAGGACCTCGTGTGATCGGGGGTGGCCTGGTAGGACCTTGAGGGTAGCCTGAAAGACCCAGGGTAGCTAGGGTGGCCAAGCAGGACCTCAGGGGTAGCCTGGCAGGACCTCAGGTATTTTGAGGGTAGCCTAGCAGGACCTTGAGGGCAGCCTGATGGACCTAGAATTGTGGAGGTGACCAAGCAGGACCTCAAGGGTAGCCTGGCAGGACCTCAGGTATTGAGGGTGGCCTAGCAGGACCTTGAGGGTAGCCTGATGGGCCTAGAATTGTGGGGGGTGACCAAGCAGGACCTCAGGGGTAGCCTGACGGGACCTCAGGTGTTGAGGGTAGCCTAGCAGGACCTTGAGGGCAGCCTGATGGACCTAGAATTGTGAGAGTAGCCTAGCAGGACTTGTAAAGTACGTCCATGGAAATTCTGAGTTTGGAATGTGGTGAATACTGCAGTGTTGGAACGATTATTGAAGTTGAGAATTTGGAATTTACTTAAGTTGATGTTTATATAATGAGATAAGTTTTGTGCTCTTCGATTCTTACCTCCTTTTATTATAAACGTGATTACTTGTAGTGTAAGGGTTAATGGGTAAGATTTATCTACTGAGTTTCAAAACTCATTTTAGTGCCGTTTGGCCTGGCGTTTCATGCCAGGTATTTAGAAGACAGGAGGTGATCAGAATTTTCAGGAAGAGAACCCGATTGTTGAGACTGAGGAAGAAGAAGCTTGGAACCCGTATCAGAATTAGTGTTCTGGTCTATCCTTTTTGTTAAATAAAGTTATCATACTTCTGTACCTGTACCCTTAGAAGCTCTGATTTGTTTTTAGTATTGAATTTCTGGATTTCAAGAAATGTAATCTGAAATGATTACTTTTATTTATTTATTTATTTTACTCAATTATGTTTATTGTTAATTTGAATTTTAAAGCTTCCGCTGCTAAACTCTGTTTTGGAGATTAATTTATCTAAATTTATGCAAACATTTACTCAATCAAAAAAAAAATGATTTAATAACGTTTCCAAAAATCGGGGCGTTACAAGGGAAATCAAATTGAAATGACAATTCGGTCCTCAGGCCTTGGGGAGAGATAATAATGATCCCACAGCCTGAGACTTGTTGAGTTTTTGATCCATCGAAGAGAAGAGTCCAAGGCTTGAGTGAGAGTTCAAATGCGCTCGGTCCTGAATCAGTTTCCTCGCCGATGTCAACGCAAGGGTGATCGGCAAGGAAATCTGCTAAGGCCTGGCCTTTTATAGCCTTTTGAGGGACATATTGAAAACTAAACTCCATTAAAGCCAAAGACCATTTGCCTATTCGGCCTCGCATGATTGGCCGAGAAAGCAAGTATTTAATCAGGTCTGTTTGACTCATAATGTAAACCACAACGGGAAGCATGTAGTGCCTCAATTTTATTGCTGCAAAGTACAAAGCAAGACATAACTTTTCAATAGGAGTATATCTCCTTTCACAAGGAGTTAACAACCTACTTAAATAATACACAGCTTGCTCTTTCCCTTGCTCATTATCTTGTGCTAAAAGGCATCCAATCGAGCCTTCAGCAGTTGAAATGTAAAGCTTCAAAGGCTTGTTCTTGATAGGAGGCATAAGAACTGGAGCCTTTGCTAGATAGCCTTTGATCTCCTCAAAGGCCTTCTGGTGGTCTTCCTCCCAAGCAAAAACGTCTTGATCCTTCAGCCTCAAGAGTTGAGAAAAGACCTGAACCTTTCCCGCTAGGTTTGAAATGAACCTCCTCAAAAAGTTGAGCGATCCCAAGAGCTTCTGCAACTCCTTCTTAGTGGTAGGAGGCTTTGCTTTCATAATTGCCTTGGCCTTATTTTGATCAATCTCAATCCCTCTGTTGTGGACCAAAAATCCTAGGAACTTGCCTGCAGAAACTCCAAAGGCACACTTTAAGGGGTTGACCTTCAGGTCAAATTGTTGCATTCTTAAGAACGACCTCCTCAAATGTTCCAAGTGTTCGTCATAAGACTGAGACTTGACCACGATGTCATCGATGTAGATCTCCATGAAACGGCCAATGAAATCATGGAAGATGGCGTTCATTGCTCGTTGGAACGAAGCGCCAGCATTCCTTAGGCCGAAGGGCATCACGACCCACTCAAAGGTTCCCAAAGCTCCGGGACACCTAAAAGCGGTCTCAGCCGTATCGGCCTCGTCTATGAAGATCTGATTGTAACCAGAATGGCCATCCATAAAGGATAAGACTTTATGACCGGAGGCCCCATCTACCAACAAGTCTGCCACCGGCATCGGATACTCATCCTTTGGAGACGCCAAATTCAAGTTTCTGAAGTCCACGCACACCCTAATCTTGCCATTCTTCTTAAGGACTGGCACAACATTAGAAAGCCAAGTGACATACCTAGCCGTGCGTATAAACCCAGTGTTGAAAAGGCGTTCGATCTCATCCTTCACTTGCAAGTAGACCTCATTAGACATCCTCCTTGGCGGTTGCTTGAAAGGCCTGAATCCTGGTTGGATCGGTAACTTGTGCTCCACCAAGTCTCTGGACAAGCCTGGAAGTTTGTCATAGTTCCAGGCAAAACAGGACTTGAATTCTGTTAAGAGTTGAATGAACTTTCCCTTTACTTCCTTTGGCAGAAGCTGACTAATATATACAGGCCTAGGATTCCCTGAATCTCCTAGGTTTACTTCTTCCAGAGGGTCTTGAACATCGGCCTTCAAGTCATCCAATTTGGCCGGGGCTGCTTCAAGATCTTCTAAATGGATCTCATCCAAGTCGTCAACCAGATCTGAATCTTCGTCGATTACTTCGGCCGCATGAGCCGAATAACCTTCTTCTTGTTCTTGTTCTTCCCTGAGCCTTTTCTCAACCAAATAGGCCTCAAACCTTGTTAACATGGCCTGCAAGGCCACGTCTTTCTCTTTTTCTGAAGGCCTTATTGACATTGAGACAGTTGTTTGGTTGAAGCAGTGATCAGCCTACTTGACTCCGTGATCATTGGGCCGATTAACTCTTGGTATAATGCCTTGACCTCCTCCACTGACTTGTGAGCAGAAACAGGTACAATCTTGTGACGGCCAAACTTGTCTAGGCCTGCCACCTTCATTGGGCCGACGTCCTCATCGTATAATCTTGCCTCGGCATGATTGGTTGAGGCCAGAAAAGGCCTACGGTCTGCCCAAATCACCTCGATATCCTCTTGATTCCAAAAAACCAGACATTGGTGCAAAGTTGAAGGCACAGCTAAGCAGGCGTGAATCCAATCCCTTCCCAGCAAAATGTTGAACGAAGACCGTGAATTCACAACGAAGAAAGGTGTAGTGAGCGTCTTCGAATCAACCGTCAAATTCATGATCAAAATCCCTTGACAATTCGTTTCATGCCCCGTGAAGTCAGTCAATGTAGCCGTTGTTGAAACCAAGTCTTGATCTGTTTTACCTAGCTTGAGCATGGTGGATCTAGGCATGAGGTTGGCTGCCGAACCATTATCGACAAGGAGTCGATTGATTGGCATTCCATCCATACATCCCGAGATATACAAGGGCTTGATATGCTTCGTCATCTTGGAAGTAGGCTTCTCAAATATCACGCTTGCTGCTTGGCTCTCTGTGTTATCTTCGTCCTTCAATATTACCACTGAAGGCCCACCTCCATTCAGGCCTGAATTGAGGGACTCCTTCAGTATTTCCGCAGTTTGACCCATTTCTATCACATCACCCTCCATAGCAGTAAGCTTGTTGTCTTTCACTTCTAACTCAGACGGCAGAAAGATGACCATATTGCACTGCATCCTTGAAGTCTGTCCAGGCCTGAATTCTTTGGCCTGCGGATTCAAACTTGGCTTGCCCCCCGAGTCCTGCTTCTTTAGCTCGGGAACTTCCTTCTTCAATAGAGTGACCTGCCTTGGGGAAGGCTGAATTCTAGCCTCCTCAAGGGTTTTTTCCAGTAAATAGACCTTGTGAAGATGAACCAGTAACATATTCCTTGTACGTTCTCTCCAAGGGCTGGTGTTCTCTCCTAGGCTTGACTGCCATGACTTTCAACTCTTCCGTGGGTATCTTCATCATCTCAGCCCCCAATAAGTCATCTTCCTCCATCACATCTCCAAGCAAATCTGCTTCCTCTTGAGCTCTTCTTTCCGCCTGCCTAAACCGTTGGCGGCGCCTTTTTTGAGAACGAGACAATGGAGGTTGAGGAGCAGGAAACTTAGGGTGTTCAACCCTTTGCCATTCATTTGAGGGAATGACAGGAGGTTTAACAGTCCTAGGCTTTCCTCCGGATGGGGCTGAAATTCTGAGATTGTTGAGCTCGTCTTCTATCTCTACCAGACCTGGCTCGATCCTGTTGAAGACTGATTCACGCCTGATCTGAGGTTGCTTCTATTTAGGCCTGAGTATCTCCTCAGGAATGACTTTAGCTCTGCCCACAACTATGCTCTTCAATACAGGTCTGGGTGGAATTGCATGATGCCCGCACTCAGTGCATACCAATGAACAGCTCGGCCTCTCTGGCTTTCTGACTCCTTCAGGTCTTGACCACCAGGACTTCTTCCTTTCAAACCTTTTCACCCTTTCAGACATGAAATCCCCGTCATAATACGGATCCCCATAGCTGTCTGAATTAGGCCTGAATGCTGCTCTGGAAGGTGCCCCCAAGCTCA
Source organism: Rhododendron molle (assembly GCA_025413875.1). Lineage (NCBI taxonomy): Eukaryota > Viridiplantae > Streptophyta > Magnoliopsida > Ericales > Ericaceae > Rhododendron > Rhododendron molle. The sequence goes on along the minus strand of CM046388.1, from coordinate 20,199,563 downwards.
CTTTAGGCCTAGGCGCAGTTATGGGCATGGACCTCGAACTCACCAAGACCATGTTTGCACTTAGGCCTGAAGGGAATGGGTTGCCATCCACACCCATGGCCTGTTTGTCCTTCTCGGGAAACTTGAACTCTCCCCGATCAATCTTGTCTTGGATATCATTCCTGAATACGAAACAATTGTTGGTTGAATGGCTCCCAGAATTATGATACTTACAGTATTCTTTGCCCTTTAGTTCCTCCTTGGCTGGGATCTTGTGGCCAAAGGGCAATTTCAGCAACTTGTCCGCTAAGAGCTGATCGAATATAGCCTCTGCCTTGCTGATATCAAAAGTATAGGCCCTAGTAGGCCTATTTAGTGCGTCTTGGACCGTTTGCTTTGTTGGCTCCATCTTGATAAAAGCCTTACACGCATAAGGCTTCCTATTGATGATCTCAACCACATCAACATCCACACCCTCTTCTGTTTCAACGGTAGCAACGTCGTAATTGGGATCTTGATAGTAAGTTCCCTTAGAAGCTGCCCTTCTATCCTTCTCTTCCTCCAAAAGCTTCTCATATCGTGAGGCCTTTGCAGACAGCTCAAACAAGTCTCGAAATTCTGTACCATGATACTTCTTTTTGAACTCAAAGTCCAGGCCGTTCAGTGCTAAACGCACATATTCGGCCTCAGGCAAAGGAATCTTGCACTTGAAACGTGCTGTCTTGAACCGAGAGAGGTAGGACTCCATGCCTTCTTGTGGAAGTTGACGGTAGTGTGAAAGATCCGCCATCGTTATCTCCGGTTCAACCCTGTAAAATTGTTGGTGGAACATCTCCTCAAGCTGCGCCCAGGTCTGGATAGAATTGGGTGGCAAATTGATATACCAAGAGAAGGCCGTTGCTGTCAACGAATTTGGGAAAAGCCTTAACTTGAGTTTGTCATTCGTTCCAGCCTCCCCACACTGCACTTGAAATCGAGCAATGTGTTCCATCGTTGACTGCATATTCTCCCCTGTGAAGGTCTGAAACTCGGGCACTCGATACCCCTTAGGAAATTGTTCGTTGTCCACCTCCTCCGTGTGAGGCTTCCTATACATGGGTCTGCCCACAGGCCTGAATCCAGGCCCCAGCTGCTCCTGAAGCAAATCTAGGACTTGATCTCTTCCAATCATGGCTGGCATTGGAGACGGCCGTGGGCCTGCCTCTTGAGCTTGCAGATTCACGCCTGGGTTTGCCCCCCGAGTGTCTGGGACTGAATGAGCGTGAGGACTGCCCTTGTCCTTACCAGCACCTTGTCCTCCGGGAGGAGGCCTTTTGTCGGTCTTTTCAGGCCTGTTTGGGTTCTCCACCAAAACGGCCCTTTGTTCCTTGTTCATTGGAGGCGTCGCTCCTCCTCCAATAACCACTCCCTTGCTTCTTTCCACTGCCAGTGCAGGGCTGTTTGACGAAGAAGCTTGATAAAAAGCAGGTGGTGGCGGCGGTATTGAGTCCTTCAAACCTGTCTGTTCATGGCCGTTGCCATAAAATCCGAACTGAGGCATGACTGGCTGTTGAGGGACTGGTGGCTAACGTAGCAATCAAGTTGTTGATTGATTGAGTTAAAGGCTCTATGGACTGAGACATCGTTTGTGACACGGTGTGTGAGATCTCTTGTCCTGCAAAAAACATATAATTCTTGACGCTATTCGTGGCGTCATGAAGATCTTGGGCGCTGACTTGAGGAGCGACCTCCTCGCGCAGTGGAACATCAACAACAACTCCTTCAGGGCTGCCTGGAGGATCGGGCAGTGATGGGTTTGGCTGAGGCGGATCCGGTTGCGGCTGTCCAGCTTTCGGTTTTGGCGGCATGATTGAACCTTTGATCGACTAGGGTCCCACCGGGCGTGCCAATGAAAACTCTCGTTTTTGGCAAAGGCGCGAATGGGATGAGCGCGGGTGTGCCAAGACTTGTAGCGCCTAACTTTTGATGAAGATTCACGTGAATCTTGACTTCTATCGTATGAGCGATTGCGTGTGACCCAAAGGTAAGATCACAATGTGGTTCAGGGTTTGCCACACGGTCGTGGACTTAGAATTTCCTAGTCGTATAGGAGTTGGAATGTAAAAGAAAAACGTGAACTTTATTACACCGGGATAATAAAGTTGGTACAAGGAAAATAAAAGATCCAAACCACTTGATGAAGTGAGTTTGAATGAGGGGTGAGCACGTGGTACTCGATAATCTACTTTGCTGAAAGTAGGAAAGTGTTTGCTTCGCTGGGAAGGCTTTGGTTTTTTAGCGTTATGCTTGATTGGTGTTGGACCCTTTTTTCGGCCTTGTGAACTTGTATTTATAGACTCAGCAACATGCTGATTCAGGCCTGAATCCGGTTTCTGCACTACACCAACAGCTGACATGTGTCCCATGTTTCCCTCCACTTTTCATGCACATCTGGTAGTGGGCAGTTTCCTGAGGTTAAGAGCAGTTACATTTGATCATGGGTAATGGGCCTCTCATAGCTTGACATGTGTCCCATGCTTTGAGAAAATATCTCCCCACTTCCCCCCTTTTTCCTTACGTTTTCAACACATGGCCAATTGACTAAGTCAATTGGCCCTTTGAATTTGAAATTATCAACTGCCAAAAAGTAACCAACTCCTTAATTCATGGACCTTGCCTCCTGCTCCAGATCAGCACCTTTCTCATGGGGCTAAAACCGTGGGTTACACCCATGGACCAGATTAATGCTTTCCTTATGGGCCCGACCGTGGGCCATCTTCCCAAAAGTCATGGGCTGCGCTCTTCACCATGGGCCAGCTTCTCCATCATCTTGGGTCCAAATCCCTCACGGGCCGCATAGCCCTTGGGCCCAAATGGGAAAAACCCATGGCCCAAGAATTACCCAATTAGCTTACACGTCTCTCGGCCCAAATCAATTAAGGAATTAATTAATTATCCAATCACGGCTGGCCCGATCCGTGGTGCCAAAAACGGGTATAAACAGTAATCTATTGTTTTAGGGTACCTAGCATTTTAGGGTACTTTCGGGTTTTAGGATACCTTGGGGTTTAGGGTACCTAGGTTTAGGTTTAGGCACTTACATAGAGCCCTAGGGTTTAGTTTTAGGTACTTTCATAAGGGTTTTAGGGTGTATACTTTTCTATTATAGGATTTTAGCGGTTTAGACACTTTCATATGGTATCCTAGGGGTTTAGGCATTTTTATAGGATACCCTAGGGTTTAGGCACTTTCATATGGTGCTCTGGGGGTTAGACACTTTCAGGGTTTAGGATTTTAGGCACTTTCATAAGGTTTTAGTGTTTCATTAATTAGAGGAGACTTTGTAGGAATTACTTTCTATTTTCTGAACCTAGAGATAAAAAGCCCTCAATTTAAACCCATGACTTCTACTTAACACCAATGTCAACCCTCTATATATCCTACTCAACATGCCTATCATCTGGCCATTTTCATTACTATTATTCTACAACCATAAATATTTACATAAATTCACTCACATTCACATTTGGGCCCATAAACTATCAAAAGATGTGAGCATATGTGTAAAGTATGTGCAAGTGCTTGTGATTAAATAATAACTATTTTTATTATGGATTCTAATTAACATATCATGTCACAATCGTACAATATTTACTACACTGAGTCTAGATTGCACATCATAATAATTTCATGCGGTGGCAAGGTGGTGAAGGTTGTAGTAGAAGTGCGGGTGGTGGTGGTGGAAGGAGGTCATCCTAGTGGTGGCGTTAGCAAGTAGTGCATAGTCATGGTAGTGAAGAGGTGGTTTAATGGTAATGGTAAAATGTGGTGGAGAGGTGGAGATATGAAGGTAGTTCGAGCAGTGGGTGAAGGCGGTGAGAGATGGTGGCAATGCAATGGAGGAGTAGTGGTGGCAATGGTGAAGTTATAGGGAAGTGGAGGTTGTAAGAGGATGGTGACGGTGGTAGAGATATTGCGATGGCGAGGTGGTGTTGGTGACGAGGGTATCGAGTGGTGGTGTCGTCATGGTAAAAAGGTGAGTGATTTTTAACGGTGGAAGCTGGTGAAGATTTAGAGGTGGGTGGGGCGATGATAGCAATGGTAGAAATGGTGGTACTCGCAGTACCCCGGTGGTGGTAATGCCAGTGGAGGTGGAATGGTGAATTTAGTTGTGGTGGTGGTAGTATCAAAGTGACGATGGTGTGGCGATGACGGTGTCGGAGTGGTGATGGTGGCACTGAAATGGTGATTTAAAATGGTAATGGAGGTTGGATGGTGGCTACAATCGTGGATGGCGATGGTGGCATTTTTATTTTTTTAGAAACACAAACATAATTACATATATAGAACTTTTAAAGTCTTACAGATTTAGCCAAAAGTACGGATAGGCTTGACCTCAATTCTCTGAACCTTGGATACAACAACATACACAGAATTACAAGCTAACTTTAAAATATCAACCGACACTGGCCTAACTAAGACATGAACTTGATCAAGATGCCGTTGTCCATGCGACGATGGTGGCAATGGAAGGAGTGGTAACATGTACTCATAAATTTAGCTAAAGTTAAGTAAGCAACAAATTACTTAATTTTTATGAGTTCTCTAAGTTTTTAAAGGCACTTAAACATTTTAGCATATAAAATGTAATTATAAAACCTACTTGCCAAGAGACAAGAGACCAAAGGTCCAATGACATTAAGGGTGCATTTTTGGTGCTAGGATAAAGGAGGATAGGAGTTTGAATTCCTCTTTCAAGACGCTAATTTAACTATTCTAATAATACGCACTTTTTGCTAATAAAAAATTGTTTAACTACTTAATTAAACATTACTTAGTACATTAAGTTTTAAGTATTACAATTGAGTAAACAACCCCTAGGCCTTGGGGTTTGTACTTTAAATTAGTTATAATATGAAATTGCTTTAATAACACTAAGGTCTCGTTTCACTAAGGTTCTTATTTTTAAGTATTTATTTTTTCGTTTTATGAAATTGGTCATTCTCTCACAATATATCATCTTTAATTCAAAAAATAAGTTTTTGTTTAATAAATAAGCACTTATTTGAATTAGCGGAACGGGACCTAAGTTGGTTTTCAATTCAAATAATCTTATGTTACTAAATATTATACTTTTCTTTATAAATTCTTTGATGAATCATGACTAAATATAAGTATTTGAGTGTTATAATAAAAGAAAAGAAACATAACAAATATGTGAGTATTTTATTGGACAACATTGAAGGAAAAAAACATACTAGGAATCATGTGCATTTTCTTGACAAAATTTAATCTCTTATTTCGACCTTCTCAAAAATCGGTGCTTCTTTTGTTGTTAATCACGGTGCCTGTGCACGATAAAAATCACTTTGTTCTGTTAATTTCTAGCAAAAGCCAAAAAATGACTTGGCCGTTTATTTGACCAAATTTGACTATGAAAATGGCTTTAGCCCCAAAGGTTGTGTGAGTGTTTGTTTCCAAATTAAAAACAGGCCTAGGAATAGCGAGTAGTGCAGTTCTAGGTCTTGTGCGGGCGTGCCAAGACTGGATTGCAGTCCAAATTCGTACTAAGGCATGAATGCCTCAGGTCTGACTTCTTCTAGAGCGATTGTGTACGACCTAAGGGGTGAGGCCGTATGTGGTTTGTGGTTTGCCTTGTCGGGATAAGGACTTAGTATTTCCTAACCATGTGAAAAATGGAAAGAAAAAGAAAACAGGATTGAATGATAAGGTAAATGAACTTCATTAACGGTTTAACGAAGTTTAGGTACAAGGAAATGAAAGGAAATAAAATCTAAGCTGGGCTAGATTGGACTAAAAGATGAAATACTTTGCGAGAAAGTAAAGATAATTGAAAGATAATTTGCATAAGCTGTGGGCTTGTATGGTCGAGGACCCTTGTTAAGGCCTTCAAAACTGGTATTTATAGGTAGAAGTTCCAGGCCTTGAGCTGTTTCAGCTGCTTCCACAAGCCTTCATGCATGGCTGCCAAGTGTCCTCCTAGTCAAAGCTTAGGCTTGAGCTGCTTCTGAATGCTCCAATGGGTGATTGCCACCTGTCCAAGCCTTGCTCTCCACTCCAAGAAAATGGCTGCAGGTCTGAAAAGCTTCATTTTTGCTTAAAAACTAGTTAAAGCAAAAGGGATATGCAGCAACATAGTATCCTTAGGCCCTTTAAGCTGCTTGTGAGCAGCTTGTGTGCTGGGATGCTTATAACAAGGGGATATTTGGGCCCACCAAGGCCAAAAAATGCAGGCCTGGTTGAGCTACTTATGAGTAGCTTGTGTGATGTTAGAGAGAACCTTCTAGGCATTTGAGCTGCTTGTGCAAGCCTAAGCTGCTTATGAGCTGCTTGGGATGTCTCCATGCATGGCTGCCATGTGTCCCAAGCCTTGCTTCATGCTGAAGGATAGTAGAGACTCAAGCCTTGAGCTGCTTGCAAGCAGCTTACCTGGATCTGCCCAGCAAGAACATTCTAGGCCTTTGAGCTGCTTGTGAGCAGCTTACTTCCCAAGCATGGCTAGGCAGGTTATGGCCTTCTTGACTTGGTCAATTTTAGGCCTGAATAAATTCAAAAAAATGGGCCCAGACCTGAAAAACGAATCTTGGCCTTATTGGGCTAAAAAGGCCTGAAAAACTAGTATGGACTTTGATTAGTTGGGCCAAGGCCCAAAAAATGGGCCCAGATTTGAAAATCAATTTGGGCCTTGGCTAAATAGGCCATGCTCCAAATATTAATGTGGCTTAATCAATTTTTAAACTCTCTCCTGCCCTTCCAAACTCAATTTGACCTAATTGTGGCCACTTTAAATTCTTCTAAAGACCCAATTTTGCTAGTGACCAATTTATAAGGTTTTTCAAGGCCTAAAACTACCTCCAAGGCCATTCTTCTACCATTTTTCTAATTTTGGCCAAAAATGGGTGTAAACAATGCCCCCATGCCTTAATTCTTTACTTTTAGGACCAAGGTGTGTATAAAAAGTAAAACCATTTTTGGGATCCAAACAAGCTTCAATTCCTATATTTGCATGTCCTCTTTCGTTTGCCTTGCCTATGAACTTAGTAGGCATTTTCCATGCTTCATTCAAGCCTTTGACAAAATTCTCTAAACTCAGACCTTGGAATGAATCTGCCAGCTATCTGTTTGTTAGACGGGCCTGTGAAAGGCCTCTCTTATAAATAAAAGGCCTCATTCTGCATCCTCTAGGGCTACTTAGAGCAATTGGGTGATGATCATGCCTATATCATAGCTAAACCTCAAGGCTGTAAATATCACCTTTTCTTAGGCATGTTTACACCAATGGAGCCTATGTTCGAGCCTAAAAATATGTTTGGAAGGCCTGAACTCCCCCTTAGAGTGTTCATAAAAAAGATTCAGGCCTACTTAAAGAGCTCAAAAAGCCTTCGTCTCTGTGGAAAATGCCTTCATATACCAATACGAGGCCTCTCTTCAGTCCCGGTTGCAGAGAAACCCCAAACCTATGAAAGGTTTGACAACAGGGCCTAGAAATATGTTGAAAGGCCTAAATTTATACCAGTATTAGGCCTGTGTTCAAGCCTAGACCATGAAAAAGCCTAGCAAGGACTGAAAGTACATTGGCAGACCTGGACCAAGAAAAGACCTGCTCAATGAATAAAAAGGCCTCCACCTCTGCGAAAAAGGCCTGATAGAACTTTAATAAGGCCTACTCAATGATTGGTAGGCCTTGGCCGAACATCTTAGAGATACTTGTTTGGCCTTTTAAAGGACTTTCTCCACTTAGCCTTTCCCACAACCATGATGTTTTCGTGTAAGCCAAGTGAATAACACTCGCTTTTGATGTGCCCCACAAATCCAATGTGGGCGCGATTCCACAGCTTTAAGGCCTATAGTTGGCCCATGCTTGTAATGCCTTTTGGCAGGTCGGACAATGCCAAAAAGGCCTTTGTTAATCGGGGGAGGATGGGGATCTCCAATCACAAATGAATCGTGATCAAGCCCTGGAGTGTCGTCGTTTTCCTCCTCTTCATGTCGTCCTTCTTGTTCTAGAACGACAACATGCAATTCAGACCTGCCTATTAGACTGAAGGCAGGCCTAGATGGTTCCTGACCTACATCATTGATCTGTTCATCGCCCAAGAATGAATCTGGATGTGGTAGCCCTTCAGAGACTTTAGAAAGCTCATGAGAGGAGAAAATGGGCTGATCTTGCCTCATAATTGGACTTCCCATGTTCTGGCTTATTCTAGGCCTGAGATCTTTCTCCCCTTGCGTCAAAACAGGCCTGTCGTTTTGCTCCTCCAAGCTTGGAACTAGCTTTTCATCTAGAAGTTTTTGAAAAACTCCTGAACGTTCGTTGTTGTGTTCAGGCATGAAGCTGTTGTCACCCAGGCCTTGCCGTTGGTCGGGAATCCTCAAAGGCTTGAACTGAGAATCTTGGCCCCTGGGTGCAATTTCTTGGCCTCCTTGCCCCTCGTGTGCAGGGCTTTTGGAAGCTAAAGCCTGAGAGAAGCTTGGAGGCCTGGTGTGCTTGTTAGAGGCTTGTTTCGATACATTCAGGCCTCAAGTCGAGCCTAAAGTGTCAAACCATGGTACCGGTGATGGGGTAGGATGTCACGACCCAAATCTAGCGGATTTGAATATCGTGACCGGCCAGTGAGTTTGTCACACCGAAGGCCTCTTTTGATCTCTTTTTTTTTTCCGAAAGAAATAACCATAACATTTATGAAAGCCTTCTCTAATAATCAACAATCACTATTTATTCATTATGCTAAGATCAACATAGGCTACACCTTTCTCTTATTCATTACATAACCATAACATAAGCTTAATAACATTGTTACTTGGCCCGCCCTTCTAGTCCTGATTACCTGAAAAAGGAAAGATTTCAACAACATAAGCCACTGCTTATGTGAGTGTAGACACCCCAATCTGGACCTTCGAATAATCTTTAAGTTTCCCCGATGATGAAATAAGGAAAAATATACCTTCGAGGCTTGGATTGTTACTCCTTTGCTACTCCTTCTCTAACCTCAAGAAAACCCCTTTTCAACAATGTAGGGTGGCCCTCGGTTCAATTGTAAAAGAGGGTGGCCCTCGGTTCAATTGCAAAAGAGAAAGATGCGTTTACTTTGTCAAAACAACTTTTTCCATGACACACTGAGGGTAAAATGGGCACACATTTCAATGTATAAAATGTCTTTGAGTGAAACCAATTGGGTTAGAAAGAGGACTCGACGAGCTTTCCAACGCTTCGAACCGCGTCCAAATCCGAGTCCGGGAGTGTTCGGGGCGCCCTCGCGAAGTTCAGTGTGCTGTGCTGATTTACATAGCGCGCGGCACTTCAAAAGGGCGCATGGCACCTCAGAAAATTCAAAAAATCACTCTCTCGCAGGGACTCCACTACGTCGCACGGTACCTTGAGAAAAAGTTCTGACAGCCGCAGAAAGCTGTCGGCCACGCCTGCAGGAGGAGCGTCTGTGCCAGAAAATGAGTTCTATTCGGCCCAGAAGTCACCTCCCCTCCTTTAGTGATCATCCTTGGCTCTCTTGCCTATAAATACACCCCCTCTCTAGTTGAGAAGTACCCCTTCAACTCCAAGTAAAGTTACTATGCCATTTTTTTGGCTCTCACTCTCTCTCTCTAAAAATACTCCCTTTTGATTCTCTCTCTACAACTTCTTACACCCATCACCACTATACACATCTCTCTCTCTCTACACCCACTTGCTCTCAACTCTCTCAAGCTCAATCCAAATCAACTTTCATTCCTCTACCTTCAATCACATCCAAGCTTCGATCAAAAGGTATAAATCCATTTCCTTGGGCTAAACTACATTTAGCCTTGAGGGGAGCCGATCGAGGCCCTTCTCGGTCTTTCTATACCGAGCTTGGGTCTCAAACGAGCTTTACATTCAAAATCTTTCTTTTCTTTTCTTTTCTTTTTCTTTTCTTTTTCTTTTCTTCTTTGTGCTTTATCTTTTCATATTTCGACTAATATTGCTTAAAGATCGTGCGGGTACATTCTAGATTCAAGTTTCATGTTAAAAGTCCTTTCTTCTACTTCATGAGATCTTTCAACATTCCAAAAAGCTTTTAACATTATTTTACATGATAAGATGAACAAATGGGTCTCATAAATCATTTTTCAAAGATTCGAAAAATATAACAAACTATTTTGCGGACCTATGGTTTGTTTTGTCATGTAAAAGCAAACTGATTTTAGAATGTGTAGACAGGTGTACCGCACGGTGTGTTGGTTGCACCGTGCGATGCATCCGGGTATCGCACGGCGTATCATGTTTAAGCGCACGACACTTCATTAGCTATTGTTTTCTTGTCTGAGCTGTCTGGATCATAGCCATCATTCATCGGGCCCATTGTTGTTGTTGAGATACCGACATTAGTATTATCGGAACAAGACCATATCTACAAGCCATATTTAATTTCATAAATAAGATTTCTTAGATCATCTCGGATGATCAAATGTAACAAAAATTATTTTGTGTTCATGGCTTGATGGAGTGTACTGTCCCGAGGTCGGGTGACGTCCTGAATGCTTGTAACAGACTGACAGCAGAACAGGTACCACGCGCGGCATACTGAAGAGCCGTGCGGGGCATTACAGTGTGCCGCGTAAGAGATGGCCGCGGTCCAGACAGCTTGTTAAATGTTTTTCATTATATTTGCTTGCATCATTCATATCATTTCTGTACAGTTTGCACCACAAGCACGTCAATGTGTTATATTTAATCCCGTGTCCCTTTCCCGTACATGTTTTAAAGTTAAGTTTTTCAAATGATATTAAATCCCCCATTTAAAATGCTTAGTAGAGACCGGTTTTACCGGGCGAGCGGGGTGCTTTTTCAACAAAACCTTCCCCGTTCGTAACGTGGCTCCCGGATCCAAAATCTCAACGTTTTCGCTAGACCAAAAGCCTTTCTTTTTCAAATCAAACTCTCGGTTTCTCGGATCATCCATCTCAAAAATCTGGGTGGCGACTCTTCGAGTTAGCGCTTTCGGGCGCGGGAGCCCACAGTGAGATTATGAATTACCAGAGTTACATGAGCTACCATGGAATTCTTTTATCAAAGAAGAACAGGAATCATAAATTCAGTTTTTCATGGCTTGAACTGTAACCAAAATCATAACTTTAGCTTTTCATGGCTTAAACTATAACCAATATCATAACTTCAGCTTTTCATGGCTTGAGCTGTAACCAAAACAATCCTGGGTATAACATAACATAATAATAAGATAGCATCCAACGATTACCGCCGGTATTGAGGGAGCGACCCCCAACGCGTATACAGTGAATTGATCAATTCAATTGGACACCCGGCTGTGCCCCTTTTTTTCCGCCCTCATAACACCGTTCCGACTAGTATCTTTAACGTCCCCTAGATTCAGGGATATCGTTCGGATGTATCGATAATTCTTTTTCCATGAACTGTTCAAAATATCATAATTCCATAGTATGTTTGCTACAAAAGAACTTTATTTTTAAATAACCATAATTTAGTAAGCTAAAAACATAAACTTTACAAAAATTCATGTAACAAGGATAATTCATAACTCACCTTTCGTTCCGTCCAAATTGGCTTATGATTAACTACTTTGAAGGACTCGTACCTAATTCCTGTCCCCTTCTTTCCTCCTCTTTTCTCTCTCTCTTTCTCTTTTCCCCTCTTTCTTTTAAGTGTTGCGAATGTGTGTGATGTGTGGAGGGGAGGGGAGGAGCCTATTTATAGTAGTGGAAGAAGAATCTAGATCAAATCTAGAAAATCTTAATCATATCTAACAATATCTTTCCAAATCTTATATAATCTAACAATATCTTGTGAGCAACTCTGTCACGACCCAAATTTGTAGGGTAAAATCCGTGACATGACCAGTGATTTTATAAAAGAAAATCACCCCAGGCCTCAATATTAACAGCCATAAAAAAATGTTAAAAGAGAATCTACAGGTCTGTAAAATTAAAAATATAATATTACAATCAGCGTTGACTAGCATTCATACCAAATACAATGTACTCAAACAACAGATAAATTACACAAATGTGGCCCACAAATGCCACTTATTATCACATTATATTCTTATTTAGTCATGGCTACAGAAACCTTCCATATGCAACGAGTAAGCCTTCTCTAGCTTTGATTCCCTGAAAGGGTTTTATGCAAACACAAAACCGATTCAGTAAGTTACGATATACAAAGGTTACATAAGAAAACATGGGATAATTTGAATAAAGCATGCAGAATATAATTTCAATTCCCATAAAAACGTGGCATCAACATAAAACTTGGCATAATCAAAATAAAGCATTCCATAGACTTAAAATGAACAATATTTTTTAACAACTTCTAGGCTCGAATCCGTGATGGTCATAATACCAGCGGTAGCATGGGGAGCGACCCCAGCAAAACAAGGGGAATGATATCAATTCCGAAGGGTGTGGGCAGCATGCCCTGGAATTTCCGGATTCCAAAGCGCACGGGCCCGTAATCGAGGGAGCGCGAGCGGAGAAGCAGAGTGCTCGTAAAAACACAGAGTTGCCACTCGGGTTTGAAGGTCTGACACCCAAGAAACTGTATTTTGAAGCACCTGCCGCGCTATTTGATTTGAAAAAGTGAAGGAACCAGTCCGTCATAACCATATCTGGGTTCGGGAGCCAGGTTACGAGAGGGGAAGGGTTTTAAGGCACCCCTCTCGCCTAATCCGAAGATCGGTCTCTACTTAGGCATTTTGAAAATGATTGTGATTCGTCTTCTTCTTAATTAATTTTTAGCCAATTAGGGCGGGGGAACAGTTAATCGGGGATTAAAACTGTAACACGATTTGCAAGATGTGTTATATTCGAGCATGGATGGATGGAATACTATGAAAAATGGGATAAAACCCAACCTTCTGATCAGAACATCAAGAACACTGCACAAGGTTTAGGCATGCCAACACCATGGCCAACTTTGCATGCATGGATCTGTGTGCATGCAAAGAATCATCGCGCAACAATTCTAAACCCTCGCGCGACTGTTTGTTCAAACCACAGGTTGAATTTTGATCCCCTTCTGGGCTCTGGAAGGACCAGTGCTCACCCAGGAGACAAACCAAGCAGTTTTATATGTACTGGAATGTAAATAGTTATTACAAACAGAGCGAATAGAATTGAAACACAACCCCTAAACAGTGGGGGTGAATAAACAGGGGGCTAGGCCCTAGTTGCCATGCAAGGGCAGCCACTGGAAGTCAGAGAAGCATCGCGCGAGCATTGAGAACCCACGCGCGAGGGTTCTGTCTGGACTTCCAGGAATTGCTTTGCATGCTTGGGGTTCTGAAACATCCTCAGAAGCATCCCAAGGGCATTCCAATCTAAATAAGACAACAAAATAAGCTAACTATGGTTTTTAGCATACATCACAGTGATCTAAAATCTAAATATGCTTTAAAACAATGATAAACAATACATGAACCTCAAAAACCAGGATACCCTTCCCCACGAGGTTCATTCTCACGCTGACACAAAGTGTCGCGCGAGCATGGGGAACCATCGCGCGAGGGTTCGTGGTCCACAGCTTTTTGTAACTCTGCTGACACTAGGGCCAGGACTGGTATTGATTACCAGCCTTGGCCCTGCCAGCTCCCCTCAGAGATCAGAACAGAAAACAGTAGGTATGCTATACCTTGATTGAGTTTGAAAGAGTGCTTGAACATGAGTTGAAAGAGTGCTTGAACTTGAGTTGAATTGAGGTTGAAGGCTTTTGAGTGGTAGAAACAAGGTGTGAAAATTAGGTGTAAGATTTTGTAACCTTTTTTCCAACCCAAGGTGTATGGATTTATAAGCCTTTATGCTTTGAAAAATTTGAACCCAAGATTGTTAACCCTTTTTTTTGGAACCCTTTAAATGGAAGCACCATGGGGGGTATATATAGGAGGAGTGGTGGAAATGGTGTATGGAGGAGAAAGAACCAACCAAGTGAAGGTTAACTTGGCTTGGTGGCCAAATTGCCACTTATGGAAAGCTTGCAAGGAGAGAAGCCCAGCCAGTCCACGAGGTCTGGCTGAAGATTACTTGGTGATTAAGCTGCCCAGCTGAAAAAGGTGAAAAGGACAGGAGAGAACCGTCGCGCGATGGTTTGGAATTGTTGCGCGAGGATTCTCCCTGGCACGCGATGGTCAACGGTCAACAGTTTGACTGTTGACCACACCTGGCAGCTTGACCCTCGCGCGATGGTTCTAAACCCTCGCGCGACAATTGGTTTTTGGCTTTTTGATGTGGTTTTTGGCTAGGTTAGGTTCAAGGGTTCTTCAAACACTCAAAGCTCAAACACTCCACATTCCCGAAGTGTTCTTGATCCGTTTCATCATCGAGGAATCAAAAACCGTAAATAAGCTAATCTGGAAGTCCAGATTGGGGTGTCTACAAAGGGATACCCGGCAATATCCATCGATAGACCAAGAGCAACTCACTGCCCATGATAACTCACTACCCACATATAACTCGCTGCCCAGAAATTGCCACAAAACTTTCATTTTCTTTTTAAGATTAACCCCATGTTCCTTTTAAAATTTCTTTTCGCGAAAAGTCGTGCTTAATATGCACTATGTACAAAATGTTTATTTTTAACATATTCGAACATAACATTTTATAAAAACAAACATAAACAATCTGAAAGAATTATGTAGCCAGAGTATATTCGTAACTCACCTTACCCCCGAAGCACAAATTATTGTACAAACAATCACCGATTAGTTAACGGCACCTGTCATACCAATTTACTATTAACATTAATTAACTAATTTCTAATATAATCTTTTTAACAATAAGAGTATACAGAACCTTTTTTTCGCAAGGCTCATAAAAATACTCGGAGACGATATAGTCACGTGGATTGTACCCGAATATCTTTACTATTATGCCTCCAACAATAGTATTGCTGTATTTAATAATTTATATCATACTAGAGAGAGAGAAGATGAGGGTGAGAGAGACTACGAAAGAGATGGTTACGGTTTGGTGATGTTTGGTGGTGATAACGGTAGTACGAAGAGAGGTGAAAAGAGGTGGTGATGGTGAACCGAAAATGTTGGTGATGTACAGTGATGGTTTGTATGGTGGTGTTGCCCAAGAGCAATAGAAGTGAGAGTAAAACAAAATTAACTCTCGTGTGTGGAAGTGCCGCGGCGACGATGACTTTTGGGTGAAAGTCGTGAACTAGAAAGAAATGGGACAAAAAAGAAAAGAAAAGGAAAAGTCAGACAGAAGAGAAAAAGATGGGGTGGTGATGGTGATGGCAGTAGTTGTCATGGCATAAATGTATACATATAATTTTCCTTAGTCTACTTCTTTTTCTTTTACAACCGTGAGAGTGGAAGAGAGTGTGGTGTTTACCGGGGTATAATGACTTGCCGGTGAGGTGATCGGAAATGGAGTGTGTCGTCGGAGTAGTAGAGTGGAAGGTGGGTGTTCGGCGTGGTGGTTGTGGTGTAAAGTGAGAGTCGAGAGAGAGGGCAGAGGGGGAGTATTACCATAGAATTGGGTAAGGAGTTTGGTGCAGTGCATTGCCATGAATGAGGCCTCCTATTTATAGAGCAAAAACAGACATATGTGGCCTTATCAACACCATAGAAATTTTGTTCCTATCTTTTGCCTAAATCTAGAACCTTCATTGACTTGTAATACAGACTTACAATTGACTTAGCATAGACCTAAATCTCTTGCATAAATCTAGAACCTTCATTGACTTGTAATATAGACTTGCAATTGACTTAGCATAGACTTATAATTGACTTGGGAGGTGGATATCTACTTAGCTAGTCCGCGTGCGGTTCTCATTCGGTTGCGTAGCCTGGTTTTCATTCTTTGAAAAATTTCAAAAATTATTGTAAACAACTAAAATTTGATACCAACTCTGTCACGACCCAAAATTGAAGGGTAAAAATCGTGACATGGCCAGTGATTTAAAAATCACCCCAGGCCCTGATATCATACAACTAGAAATTTTTATTTAGAAACTCTCGTGTCCGTAAAATAAAATATATTACAATCAGAGCTATCTGGCACATACCAAATACAAACTTTGTCTAACCACTTTGAAATTACATTAATGTGGCTTGCACACACAAGTGCCACTTATTATCACTCTTTCTTTTATTTAGCCATATATATCCACTGCAATCTTCCACATGCAACAAGTAAGCCTTCCTTATTCTTGATTCCCTGAAAGGGTTCCATGAAACACAAAACCAATTCAGTAAGTTACGATATACTAAGGCCACATAATAAATATGGGATTAAGTATAAAAAAACATAGCATAATAATCCATCAGCTTGCAAAATCGTAAGAGAGAGAACGATCATATTCAAGTTGCAATCACCACAAGTGAGACAAAGAGAGATATATCCATCATCATCATATTATCATCTTGACCATCATAGTTTCATCTTAACCATCATCTTGGGCGGTAATCCGGTAGCCTGGGGAGCGACCCCAGCAAAACAATGGAATTGATATCAAGCTAATGGATACCCGGCCGTATCCTTTCCACAATCCATAGGCGCCAATTCAAACATAGCTCGTCAGAGCTCTTCGCCCAGATGTTACACCAGTATCCATTAAACTTCCTTTTAAGAAAATCAATCCCCTGTCTTTTTATAAAAATCTTTTTCTTTTCACAATGATTATACTTATATAACTTATTTTTACACAAACAATCACCATACAAATTTTAGAAAAAACCAATATGTAGCCAGAATATATTTGTAACTCACCTTACCCCCAAAGCACAATTATCGTACTAAGAACTACTGATTAGTTAACAGAACCAAGTTTTTTTTCCTCCTCCTCCTCCTCTCTCTCTTTCTCTTTTGTTTCTTTCTTGCTAGAGTTGTGTGTGTGCGCTTGTGGTGTGTGAAGGGGAGGGGAGGGGCCTATTTATACTAATGGAAGAAGAATCTAGATAATATCTAGAATATCTAATCATATCTTATGCAATCTAACAATATCTAATAAAATCTAAACAAATCTTTTGATATCTAGGAATATCCAATAATATCTAGACTACATCTAAAAAAAAATCCAACTATATCTATTGAGTATCTTATATAATCTAACATTATCTAATAATATCTTATATTATCTTTAATAAAATCCAAGTGTATCCCATGTAATCTTATTGAGTGAGAGGAATACCTAAAGTATCTCTACAATATTTAAGAATATCAAGATTATCTTTCATAAAATCTAATCATATCTTCTAGAATTATCTCCCATAGAATCCATTGAAATCTAGAATTATCTAATATAATCTAATCATTATCTATTAATATCTAATAAAATCTATATCAAATCTTGGTGAATCTAATAAAATCCAAATGTATCTATATCAAATCTTAATGAATCTAATAAGATCCAAGTGTATCTTATTAGATTTCTATTCTAGAATAATCCCACAAGGTCTAATCCAATTCCTTCCGGATAATTTTTTGAACCTTACTGTTGTCCACCTTGCAAGGACTCTTGCCTCACACTCCCGTGCTGCGATGAAATTTTAGAGGATTGAAACCATATCGAAAATCTTAGAAAATACGCTAATTCTAACGGTAAGTGGGCTGCCAAGGATGTAACGACCCGAATCTTGGGCCAATTTTTTTTTCCGAATAAAACTAAATATTTTATTGAAATATTTTTTGCAGATATAATACCTAAAGTTTCTAGGAAATCCTAGCCCTACTTCATAATCCTAAAAATCTAGGGTAAGATTGGATTTTATTTGATATGATTATGATAAGATTAGATTTGATTTTATGAGATAAGATTAGGATAAGATTAGATTGGATTTTGTTAGATATGATAAGATTTCGTAAGATATTATAAGATTTTGTTAGATATTATAAGATTATGATCTTATCCTTTAGAAATCCCTAATTAAAAGAATATTCTAGATTTTGGAAGATACACCTAGATTCTATTGATTATGTTTCGATTTTATTAGATTATGTTAGATTTTATTAGATATTACAAGATATGGTTGGATTATAGTTAGATTTTGTTAGATTATATAAGATTTGGAAAGATATTACAAGATATTGTTAGATTCTATAGGATATGATTTAGATTTTCTAGATTTGATTTGATTTCCTAATTATGACCTAGATTCTAAGTTCACTAGTATAAATAGGCCTCTTTCCCTTCCCTCCACACACCACTTCACTCGTCTGTCCAATTGTAGAGTTTTAGAGAGAGAAATGAGAGAGAGGAAATTCGGTAAGGGAGGGAGAAAGAGAAGAGGGTAAATGGATTTAGGTGTCTCAATTAGCTTTCCTTATAAAACTGTATTTGGCATCACATACATAGAATGGGGCCAATAGTCATAGCATTCGAGCAAAAGAAAAACAGTGGCCTTTTGGCCAAGATATATGGGTCTTGATAGTATGAGGTGATCATGAAGTTCAACGGTGGCGATTTATTTGAGGTAATCCGAGGAGTATACGATATGCTTCCCACTTCCGGAATCCTTTCTTCACTCTCATTTTTGTACTCTTTTTGACTATCTCGTAATTTTTGTTCAATCCAGTGGATATTATTGGAAAGTGAAATAATTGGTATTGAATATGTGAAAGATTAATAATTGTGTGAGCATGAGAACCCGATGGAATCTGAAAGATGGTTAGCGGAATCATGGCTCGGGTGTGTGAGTGAGCATGAGAACCCGATGGAATCTGAAAGATGGTTAGCAGAATCATGGCTCGGGTGCGTGTGTGAGCATGAGAACCCGATGGAATCTGAAAGATGGTTAGTAAATCATGGCTCGGGTGTGTGTGTGAGCATGAGAACCCGATGGAATCTGAAAGATGGTTAGCGGAATCATGGCTCGGGTGTGTGTGTGATGGTCACTTCGATTTGGTGGTCGATTATTGTTTATTGATTCCACTTATGAGCTTTGTTATTCTGTTGTATCATATACTTCCCAGATAATTTCTTTTTCAGGTATGGAGCCGGATTAGTGAAAATTGAAGTGGAGCACATAAGGATTAATTTGGAGAGTCTGAGAAGAGTTGATAATTTTGGAGGATCTAGAAGATTATTTAGCTAGCGGCTTAATTTATTTTGGTGATATAATTTATTTAGCTGGCGGCTTAAATTGAAGTGTTCGAAATACAATGTAATTTGGAGTTTATTTTTAGAAAATAGCGGGGCGTTCGAAATACAATGTAATTTGGAGTTTATTTTTAAAAAATAGCGGGGCGTTCATTTGTAACGCCCCGCTATTTTCTAAAAATAAACTCTAAATTACATTGTATTTCGAACACTTCCAGGCCCCATTCTCTCCATAAATAAATTACATCACCAAAATAAATTAAGCCGCCAGCTAAATAATATATCTTCTAGATCCTCCAAAATTATCAACTCTTCTAAGACTCTCCAAATTGATTCTTATGTGCTCCACTTCAATTTTCACTAATCCGGCTCCATACTTGAAAAAGAAATTATCCGGGAAGTATACGATACAACAGAATAACAAAGCTCATAAGTGGAATCAATAAACGATAATCGACCACCAAATCGATGTGACCATCACACACACACCCGAGCCATGATTCCGCTAACCATCTTTCAGATTCCCTCGGGTTCTCATGCTCACACACACACCTGAGCCATGATTCCGCTAACCATCTTTCAGATTCCATCGGGTTCTCATGCTCACACACGCACCCGAGCCATGATTCCGCTAACCATCTTTCAAATTCCATCGGGTTCTCATGCTCACACAATTATTAATCTTTTACATATTCAATACCAATTATTCCACTTTCCGATAATATCCACAAGATTGAACAAAGATCACGAGATAGTCAAAAGAAGTACAAAAAATGAGAGTGAAGAAAGAATTCCGGAAGTGGGAAGCATATCGTATACTCCTCGGATTACCTCAAATAAATCGCCACCGTTGAACTTCATGATCACCTCTTCTCCTTCTCCCTCCCTTACCGAATTTCCTCTCTCTCCTTTCTCTTTCTCTCAAAAACTCTACAATTGAGTGAAGTGGTGTGTGGAGGGAAGGGAAGGAGGCCTATTTATACTAATTGGGTTAGGGTATAAACCAAACATATTCTTTCCTTAATTAATATCAAGTGGAATAATTCCAAGGATATTCTTTTATGCCAAAGCATATTCCTTGAATAATAAAATCTAAGGGTTTGATACCGAGAATATTCTTACAGTAATAAAATCTAGGATTTGATATCAAGAATATTCTTAGAATAAAATCTAGGGATATTTAATCCGGTAGATTCCAAAGGATAAGATCAAAATCTTACAAAATCTTATAATATCTAAACAAATCCTATAATATCTAACAAAATCTTATCATATCTAACAAAATCCAATCTAATCTTATCCTAATCTTATCTTATAAAATCAAATCTAATATAATCATATCTAATAAAATCCAATCTTATCCTTTAGGATTATGAAATAGGGCTAGGGTTTCCTAGAAAGTCTAGGTTTAGATTTATCAATTAACAAAATCAATTATATCTACAAAGTTTTATTGAAGCATTTCTTTGTAGATATAATTGATTTTGTTAATTGATAAATCTAAACTTAGGCTTTCTAGGAAACCCTAGCCCTACTTCATAATCCTAAAAATCTAGGATAAGATTGGATTTTATTAGATATGATTATGATAAGATTAGATTTGATTTTATGAGATAAGATTAGGATAAGATTAGATTGGATTTTGTTAGATATGATAAGATTTTGCTAGATATTACAAGATTTTGTTACATATTATATGATTTGTTTAGATATTATATGATTTTGTAAGATTATGATCTTGTCCTTTGGAATCCACCGGATTAAATATCCCTAGATTTTATTCTAAGAACATTCTTGGTATCAAATCCTAGATTTTATTACTGTAAGAATATTCTCGGTATCAAACCCTTAGATTTTATTATTCAAGGAATATACTTTGGCACAAAAGAATATCCTTGGAATTATTCCACTTGATATTAATTAAGAAAAGAATATGCTTGGTTTATACCCTAACCCAATTAGTATAAATAGGCCTCCTTTCATTCCCTCCACACACCACTTCCCTCAATTGTAGAGTTTTAGAGAGAGAGAGAGAGAGAGAGAAAGGAGAGAGAGGAAATTCGGTAAGGGAGGGAGAAGGAGAAGAGGTGATCATGAAGTTCAATGGTGGCGATTTATTTGAGGTAATTCGAGGAGTATACGATATGCTTCCCACTTTCGAAATCCTTTCTTCACTCTCATTTTTGTACTCCTTTTGACTATCTCGTGATCTTTGTTCAATCTTGTGGATATTATTGGAAAGTGGAATAATTGGTATTGAATATGTGAACGATTAATAATTGTGTGAGCATGAAAACCCGATGGAATCTGAAAGAATGGTTAGAGAAATCATGGCTCGGGGGTGTGTGTGTGTATGTGAGCATGAGAACCTGATGGAATCTGAAAGATGGTTAGCGGAATCATGGCTCGGGTGTATGTGTAAGCATGAGAACCTGATGGAATCTGAAAGATGGTTAGTGGAATCATGGCTTGGTTGTGTGTGTGAGCATGAGAACCCGATGGAATCTGAAAGATGGTTAACGGAATCATGGCTCGGGTGTGCGTGTGTGAGCATGAGAAACCGGTAGGTCATGAAAGATGGTCACTTCGACTCGGTGGTCGATTATCGTTTATTGATTCCACTTATGAGCTTTGTTATTCTGTTGTATCGTATACTTCCCGGATAATTTTTTTTTTCAGGTGAGAAGCCGGATTAGTAGAAATTGAATCGGAGCATATAAAAATTATTTGGAAGTCATGGAAGAGTTCACATTTTTGGAGTATCTAGAGGATTATTCAGTTGGCGGCTTGTTAATTATTTTAGAGGTGTAGATTTGTATTTGGCAAGAATGGGGCCTGGAAATGTTTGAAATACAATATAATTTGGAGTTTATTTTTAGGAAATAGCGGGGCATTACAAATGTATGTGTCAATTTTTAAAACGTTATTGCCCTAACCCTATTAACATTGTCCCCGCGAAGCGAAGAACCAAAACAATTAATCCGGAAAGAGGCGACATCTCATTATAGGGAAAATCGGATCAAATCCTATTAGAACATCCCTAGATTTTGTGGGATAAACTTAGATTTTGTTAGATAATGAAAGATTATGCAAGATCCTTCTAGATACACTAAATCTTGTTAGATATGATGAGATTCTAGTTGGATTTTATTAGATATTACAAGATATGGTTGGATTTTATTAGATATTGCAAGATATGATAAGATTCTAGTTGGATTTTATTAGATATTACAAGATATGATATGATTATAGTTGGATTTTGTTAGATTACATATAGATTTGGAAAGATTTAGAAAGATATTACAAGATATTGTTAAATTATATAAGATTTGGAAAGATATCACAAGATATTGTTAGATTATATAAGATTTGGAAAGATATTACAAGATATTGTAAGATTTGGAAAGATATTGTTAGATATGATTAAGATTTTCTAGATTTAGATTTGATCTAGATTTTTCTTCCACTAGTATAAATGGGCTCCTCCCCTCCCCTCCACACATCACACCACATACATATAAGCCAATACACACACCACACTCACGACACTCAACTAAGAAGAAAGAAGAAATCAGGAGGAAAAAAGAAGAAAAGAATTAGGTACGAGTCTTTCGAAGTAGTTGATTTTAAGACAAGTTGGACGGAACAAAAGGTGAGTTACGAATTATCCTTGTTACATGAATTTTTGTAAAGTTCATGTTTTTAGCTTACTAAATTACGGTTATTAAACAATAAAGTTCTTTTGTAGCAAATATACCATGGAATTATGATGTTTTGAACAGTTTATGAAAAAGTATTATCGATACATCCAAACGATGTCCTTGAATCTAGGGGACGTTAAAGACACTAGTGGGAACAGTGTAATAAGGGCGGAATGGAAAGGGGCACAGCCGGGTGTCTGTCTGAATTGATCAATTCACTGTATACGCGTTGGGGGTTGCTCCCTCAGTACCAGCGGTAATCGTTGGATGGTATATCGTATGTATGGTTTTGCTTATGATATTGATTTCAGTTTAAGCCATGAAAAACTGAAGTTATGATTTTGGTTACAGTTTAAGCCATGAAAAACTAAATTTATGATTCCTATTCTTCTTTGATAAAAAGAATTCCATGGTAGCTTATGTAACTCTGGTAATTCATAATCTCACACACGCAGTGGCTTATGTTGTTGAAATCTTTCCTTTTTCAGGTAATCAGGATTAGAAGGGCGGGCCGAATAGCAGTGTTATTAAGTTTATGTTATGGTTATGTAATAAATAAGAGAAGAGTGTAGCCTATGTTGATATTAGCATATATAATGAATAAATCATTCTAAGTGATAGTTGATTATTAGAGGAGACTTTCGGAAATGTTATGGTTATTTTATAGATCGCTTCCGCAAATGCCTAAGTTTGTTCTATTTAAAAAAAAAAAAGAGTCAATAGAGGCCTTTGGTGAGACGGACTCACTAGCTGGTCACGATTTTCAAATCCACTTGATTTGGGTCATGACAGAAGTGGTATAAGTAAACAGTGTAACATTTAGAGGTCGCTTGCCGTATGGATTTAGAAAGTATATAACGTAACGTCTACAAAAAAAATTAGAGTATTTTTCTGCCTATATGTCAATTTTTATTTAGCTCTGCCGATATTGCCCCACCATGTTAAAAGCATTGCGACACGGGAATAAGGCACGAATTTTTGTGAGGTGGAGAATCGTGGGTTTCAAACAGAATAATCCGGAAAAGAGTCGGTGTCTTATTATAGGGCGAATCGGATAGAAATCCCTAGTTAAAAGCATATTCTTGAAGATATACCTAGATTCTATTAATTATGTTTAGATTTTATTAGATAATCCTAGATTATTCTAGATATTCTCTAGATATGATCAAGCCTTCTAGGCTTTCCCCCACCGTCCACGTCAAACACAAAGACAAACCTCAACTAGGAGGGAGGGAGAGAGAGAGAGAGAGAGAAAAAGAGAGAGAGAGAGAGAGAGAGAGAGAGAGAGAGAGAGAGAGAGAGAGAGAAGGAGGAAAATCAGGGGAAGGGGGCTGATTTGCAAAGGATAAGTATTCTTTATCCTTACTGCTGAACACAGGCACACACTTGCACTTATGTTTTCCTAAGTAATTCACACAGTTAGGAAGTAATAGATAGACTCATAAGTATTGCTCAAGTCATATTAAGCCAAAATAATTCGGGATTAAATCGATTCCTAGGCTCGCAAAATTAATCATAAAACCGGGTTTGATCTAGGGCTAAAAATGAATCGAGCTTCTCGTACAACTTGTGGTTCAACTCTACTCGTTTTGTAGTTGGATCAAACTCAAACTTAAATTTTAGGCTCATTTGGTGATACCCATTTGAGCAATTTAACGGTTTGGACACATGTAGTATTGCTTGGCTTGAGTTAATAAGCAAATAAAGAAGGTGAAATGAATAGGAAACAAGTCTATTGCCTCTGCGAATTGGTATATCTAATTTGCTCAAATTAGAATTAGTTTGTTTATAATCTGGTTAATTAGTGAATTAAGTAAGAGTAAAATAAAGCCTTTCCCTATACACGCACCCTTCATGACCAACACTTACTGCAGAAAACTTGTAAAGGGAAACCATGACAAATTATGAAGAAGTTTGTTAGGAATAAATAATTTAACCCCAATTTTAGTATTTCTGACTGTTTATGTATTGTTCTAGGACAAGGTTCGATACGGTAAATCTCGGATGTAAAAGGTGAGTTATGAATTATCCTGTTAGGTGAATTTTTGTAAAAGTTATATTTTTGGCCTACTAAACATACCATGGAATTATGATATTTTGAATAGATTATGGAAAAAGTATTATCGATACATCCGAATGATGTTCTTAAATCTAGGTGACGTTAAAGATACTAGTGGGAACGGTGTAATAAGGGCGGAATGGAAAGGGGCACAGCCGAGTGTCCAATTGAATCGATCAATTCATGTTATGCACATTGGGGGTCGCTCCCTCAGTACCGGCAGTAATCGTTGGATGATATCATATTATTATGTTATGTTATATATAAATTTGTTTTGGTTACGGCTCAAGCCATAAAAAGCTAAAGTTATAATTTTGGTTACAGCTCAAGCCATAAAAAGTTGAAGTTATGATTTTGGTTACAGTTCAAGCCATGAAAAACTGAAGTTATGATTGTTGTTTTCTTGGCTAAAAAGAATTCCATGGTAGCTCATGTAACTCTGATAAGTCATAATCTCACACAAGCAGTGGCTTACGTTTGTTGAAATCTTTCCTTTTCAGGTAATCCGAAATAGTAGAAGGTCGAGTCAAATATCCATACCATTAAGTTCATGTTGCAGTTATGTAATGGAAGAGAAAAGGATAATGTAACTCATGCTTCTGTTATTTAAAAGAAATTCTAGTGATTTTATTTTATGGATCGCTTTCGCAAGTGTTAAGTCTGTTCCAATTATAAAAATAAAAAAAAACAGCGATAGAGGCCTTTGGCGAGGAGAATTCACTGGCCGGTCACGATATTCAAATCCACTAAATTTGAGTTGTGACAGAAGGATATCTTTTCAAATCTTATATAATCTAACAATATCTTGTGATATCTTTCCAAATCTTATATAATCTAACAATATCTTGTGATATCTTTCCAAATCTTATATAATCTAACAATATCTTGTGATATCTTTCCAAATCTTATATAATCTAACAATATCTTGTAGTATCTTTCTAAATCGTTCCAAATCTATATGTAATCTAACGAAATCCAACTATAATCATATCATCTCTTGTAATATCTAATAAAATCCAACCATATCTTGTAATATCTAATAAAATCCAACTAGAATCTTATCATATCTAACAAGATTTAGTGTATATAGAAGAATCTTGCATAATCTTTTATTATCTAACAAAATCGAAATTTATCCCACAAAATCTAGGGATATTCTAAAAGGATTCGATCTGATTCGCCCTATAATGAGATGTCGCCTCTTTCCGGATCAATTGTTTTGGCTTGTAGGGACAATGTTAACAGGGTTAGGGCAATGATGTTTTAAAAATTGACACATATGCAGAAAATAAGTCACAAACAATTTACTTCCTAAATCATAATGGTAAGCGGCCCGTTAAATGATTAGCCCCTTACTTTTTCCTTATTCTTTTTCGTTCTAAGAAGTCAGGGTGTTACATCCTCCCCACCTTAAGAAGTTTGGTCCTCCAAACTTGGTGAAACTTAGAGTTGAACGTAGTGCGATCATACCGTATTCAAAAAGCTCTGGGTTTCGTGCTCTCATGTCATCCTCTTTTTCCCATGTGGCTTTTCCACCGGAATGGTTATCCCACCAGACTTTAACAAGTGGAATTATTTTATTTCTTAGTTGTTTTTCTTGACGATCCATGATCCTAACTGGTCGTTCTTCATAAGTGAGGTCTTGCTTTAATTCTATTGGCGGCAACGCTAATTCGTGCGCTGGGTCTGACACATAGGGCTTTAGCATTGATACATGGAAAACGTCGTGGATGTTGGCAAGCTCGAGAGTCAAGGCTAATCAGTAAGCTACCGATCCCACCTTTCCTAGGATCTCAAATGGTCCAACTCATCTGGGGTTTAATTTTGCTTTCTCTCCGAAGCGCAATACCCCTTTCATGGGTGAAATTTTTAGAAACACCCGATCTCCTTCTTGAAATTCCACCTCTCTTTCCCGGAATCTGCATAATTCTTCTGACGACTTTGTGTGGCTTCTAATCTCCTCGAATGAGTTTAATCTTTTCCGTCGTTTGCTGGACGATATCGGGTCCAGGTAACTGTGTCTCTCCTACCTCTGCCCAACAAGCTGGGGACCTACACTGCTTGCCATATAAAGCTTCAAAAGGAGCCATACCGACGTTTGCTTGATAACTGTTATTGTAGGTGGCCTAATCTAATGATATATGTTCCTCCCAACTCCCTTGGTAATCCATCACGCAAGCACGCAATAGCTCTTCCAAAGTTTGAATTGTCCGCTCGATTGCCCGTCAGTCTGCAGGTGGAATGCCGTACTGAATCGTAACTCCGTGCCTAAGGCCTTTTGAAAGCTTTTCCAAAATCTAGATACAAATCTCGGGTCTCGGTCTGAAATTATAGTGATTGGTACCCCATGCAATCGAACGATCTCTCGAACATAAAGAGCAGCCAACTGATCCATTGTATGAGTTGTATGTACTGGTAGGAAGTGTGCCGTCTTAGTAAGTCGATCCACGATTACCCATATTGAATTATTACCCTTCTGTGAGTGCGACAATTCAACCACAAAATCCATTGTAAGATTCTCCCATTTCCATTCTGGTACAGGAAGAGGCTGCAACAATCCTGCAAGCTTTTCGCATATAGCTTTAATCTGTTGACATAAAAGGCACTGACTTACAAAGTCAGCAACGTCTCTCTTCATGCCCATCCACCAAAAAACTTTCTTTAAATCCTTATACATCTTCATGCCTCCTGGATGGATGGAAAGCTTTGAGTTATGACTTTCTTCCAAAATCCGTTGCTTGATATTTGAAACATCAGGAACACAGATTTGACTTCGAAATTTCAGCATATCATCTACTATCTTGAAGTCAGGATGCGGTGTTGCTTCAAGTTGTTCGAGGATTTTCTGCAACTTTGGATCGTCTTTCTGCTTTAATTTTATTTCCTCCAATATTGCTGACTGGGCAATGATAACCGTATAGATGGCATTGGATCCTTGAACTACCATTTCGAGACCCATTCGTTCCATTTCTTTTAAAGCTCCTGTTGTCTCATGGCTCAAGGCATCTGCAACTATGTTGGCTTTTCCTGGATGGTACTGGATTGCAACATCGTAGTCTTTAAGCAATTCCAACCAGCGGCGCTGTCTCAAATTCAGATCTTTCTGTGTAAAGATGTACTTCAAACTCTTATGATATGTATAAATTTCACATGATACTCCATACAAGTAATGCCGCCAAATCTTCAGGGCAAAAATTATTGCAGCTAACTCCAGGTCGTGTGTAGGGTAGTTCTTTTCGTGAGGCTTTAATTGTCGAGAAGCGTAGGCTACCTTTTGGTGTTTCATTAATACGCATCCCAATCCTTGTCGGGATGCGTCGCTGTAGATTGCCAATCCTTCTGTTCCATCTGGCAATGTAAGAACGGGTGCTGTTGTTAGTCTCTGCTTCAGCTCCTGAAAACATTGTTCACGCCTTTCCGACCACACAAAAAGCTCCCCTTCTGAGTCAGCTCTGTTAATGGAACAACAATTTTGGAAAAATCTTGAACAAATCTTCGATCATATCTGGCCAAGCCCAAGAAACTACGAATTTCTGTCACTGTAGTTGGTTTTGGCCAGTTTACGATTGCTTCCACCTTCTGAGGATCCACTGCAATTCCTTCACTGCTGATGACGTGACCAAGGAAGACCACTTTATTCAGCCAAAATTCACATTTCTTGAATTTGGCATACAACCTTTGATCTTTCAGCATTCGCAGAACGATTCGTAAGTGTTCCGCATGTTTTTCTTCATTTTTGGAGTAGACGAGGATACCATCGATGAAAACTATTACAAATTCATCCAGGTATTGCTTAAATACCCGATTCATCAGGTCCATAAAAGCTTCTGGTGCGTTAGTTACCCCAAAGGGCATGACTACAAACTCGTAATGCCCATAACGAGTTCGGAACGCCGTCTTCTCTACGTCGTCTGCTTTCACTTTTAGCTGATGGTGCCCCGAACGTAAATCAATCTTCGAGAATACGCGAGCTCCTTGTAATTGATCAAACAAATCATCTATCCTTGGTAAGGGATATTTGTTCGTAAGTGTTACCTTATTTGGCTCCCTGTAGTCGATACATAACCTCAGTATGCCATCCTTCTTTTTAACGAAGAGCACAGGTGCTCCCCAGGGCGATGTACTTGGCCTAATAAACCCTTTGTCCAACAATTCTTGCAGTTGGATCTTTAACTCCTTAAGCTCAGCTGGAGCCATACGGTATGGGGCCTTTGATATTGGCTGGGTGTCTGGTATGACCTCTATCTTGAACTCGATCTCCCGGTCTATTGAAGTCCCTGGCAAGTCATCCGGAAAAACTTCAGGAAACTCTTAGACTACTGGAATATCTGCCACCTCCTGGCTTGTTAGGGTTGATATGACACTATAAAAGAATCCCCGACATCCTTTCTTTAGCAGTCATCGAGCATGAGTTGCAGATACTAGGTATAGAGGCGAAGATACTCCGACTCCTACAAATCAAATATTCTCTCGTTCTGGACTACGGAGCTCGACACATTTGTTAGTCCAGTCGATTGTGGCGTGGTTGGCAGCGAGCCAATCCATACCAAAAATGGCATCAAAATGATTCATCTCAAGGGGTATCAGATTAGCATGCAAACATATATCATCAAAACGCACATCGTAAACTGTCGTGCAAACTACACCCTTACTCATTGGTTATGACACCAACAAGTCATAACCGAGGGATTCTGCTATCTTGAATATTTTTGGGGCAAGTCGTGGTGAAATAAATGAGTGTGTTGAACCAGAGTCAATTAGAGCATAGGCTGGTATTGAACAAATTGATACATTTCCTGCTACCACTTCTTCACTGTTTCGTGGGTCTCTTGGCATAAGAGCAAATGCCTTCCCTTGCCTTTGTCTGCCATCATTCCGCTGCCCTGGAGCTGTTTGTCCTTGCCTCTGCTCCATTGCATGTCCCGAGTTTTGCACGTTGATTTTTCCCCGCCTAAGATTTGGGCAGTCCTTTTTTAGATGTCCTACTTTTCCTCAGCTGAGGCCCCAGAGTTCCTTGCCCAGGAATAACATGCTTTTGTTCTTTCGCAAGTTCGCTATTTGCATGTTCTAATTAACCTTTTATTGCAGGCACCTCTGGAGTACGTGAAGGAGATGGCGGAGGCCATGATGGGCCTGGAGCAGCTGATGCGGCAGTATGCCATGGGCCATCCTCCAGAGGTGTTGCCTCATGCTGGCGGGACGATGGTAATCTCTTGAACCCTGGCTACTTACTTTACTTCTACTGCTTATACCATGATCACGATGTAATCATTATATGGATGTTATACTGTTGCAGGCTAGAGGAGGGGCTTCACGAGGGTTGCGGCGAAAGTCCGTCCGCATGGCATCGCTACAGGTCTCCTTTGCTGGCTCTCTCGAGGAGCCGCCATCGAAGAGGGCGCGACACTCGGCGGGGACTGAGGATGAGCCTATCGCCGTATCTGACGAGAAGACCGACGAGCCTACAGACGTCGATCTGGAGGTTACCTCAGGGAGCACTGTGCCCAGGGCGACTGGTACTCAGGAGGTGACCAGTTCTCAGGCTGTGGAGGAGGTTTCTGAGGAGGATGTGGAGGAGGGCGAGGACAGGGATGATGATGAGAGCTGAGCTCCTTTTTGTTTGCTTTTTGCCTTTTGTCTTTTGGTGAAGCCTGCGTGCTTCCTTTTTGTAGGGCGCCTGTTTGCCCTTGGTAGATAGGACTTTGATCATTGGGCTATCATACTTCTTTTTGTACTTTGATTCATGGATGCCTTTTTGATTTATACACAGAGATCTGTTCTTTCGATGTTTATACCATTCAATCTCCTTTTGTCTGTATGAAGAGAATTGAATAACTAAAACATTGACCGGAACATACAACTAGCTGTCGATCGTGAAACTGATTTGAATGTGAGATATACGATGAGTGACATGTTAACGAGCAAAATATATTGACAATGGAATAGAAATCAAGGAAAGTAATTAGGTAAACTTTTGAAAGATTGACTCTGTATACAAGAATTTACACAAACACCTTTGAAACCAACTTCGAACACAGCTATGTGACAATAATGACCTTCAAATTCTGATACAGGACTTGGAAACTCAACTTTTCGTTTGAAAAAGTAAGAAAATGTTGACTTTAACATGTGATATTCCCAAGTTTTGACTTTGAACACGAACCGGAAATTGGACTAAGTCACTTTTGACTACTATGACCTGTATGACTCGAAGAACTGGCTTGGAATGACTCGAAACAGACTTTGACACTTCAACAGAGCTTAAGAAACGAACTTTTATCAACTTTCTGTGTCACGGCCACGAATCTCGAGAGTCAACTCGAAACAAAATGTCCCTGAAGTCCCAAATACCCGTTGGAATGTGTTTTGATGGTTGATGGTGCTTCATAGTGCCTTGAATTCACTTTGGTACTCTGCTATCAAAAACTGCAGAAGTGCACACTCAACATGTCGCGCACAATTCCCAAAATGCCGCGCGTTGCTTCCTTCAGTACACGGGGTATCAACATTGTGTCTTGGAGTTTCTCTGGGTTTAACATGCCGCACGATGCTATGGTATGCCGCACGTGGCTCTTTCCCTGACAGATTCCAGTTTCGCTATTTCCCAAGCCAGATTGCACAGGGACTGAGGTTTGACCGATGCAATGGTATTTCTGAACCAGTGCATGTCTGTTTTGAGCCTTTTAGGACATGACCAAGCTTTTCCCCATGTAGGACTCATGAAAAACATGCACTTTTGGAAGCCCGAGACTCTTTGAAAGTTGAAGTTGTCCTCTCCACCCTTCCTATAAATTCAAGCTTCCTCATACCACATTCTCCTCACCTCTCTTCACTCTCACCCTCCTCCTTACTCCTTGTAATGGCTCTTTCTCGCACCGGTTCGGTCCGTCCTTGGTTGGCTTCCATGGAAGGCGTTGATTGGCTTAACTTTCGAGCCCACGGTCTTTACTCCATGCGGTACCTCTGCAACATCCGCCTCCGCCCCGAGCTCTTGAGGGCAGCTGCGAGCTTTTGGGATCCAGAAGTCCATGTGTTCCATTTTGGCATTCAGAAACTTTGTCCCACTATAGAGGAGTTCCGCGCATACCTCGGGGGTTTCGGCTCGGGGGAGGTCATCATTCCTCCTGTGCGCGAGAGCATCTCCAAGGTCTTGACTGCGGCTCTCGGATTGAGCAACGGCGCCACTCGCTACTTGATTAGTAGCGGCCATCTCAACGTGATGCGCGTTATTGAGATGTTTTCTCCTTTCGGCGATCTTGCAGACGTAACCTACCAGACTCGACGCATGACTACCCTCTACATGTGCCTTCTTGCAGCCTACCTCTTGGTCCTTTCTGCTGGTCATGCTAGCTCGACACTGGTTAGTGTTGTTGTTCAGATTGAGGCCCGGAAGGATGTGATTCTGATGGTTTTGGCGGAGACGCTGATAGGTTTGGACAAGGTTCGTTTCGGGGAGACCGAGACTTTTGGGGGTCGTCCTCTCCTCTTACAGGTTGGCTTTTCACTCAGCTCTTCTTTTTCGGATTTTTCTCACGTTCTTATTTTACCTCAACGCTCGGCTTGGTTTTCTACGGTTTCTTACTTGTTTTCTCTCTTCTTAAAGATTTGGCTTTGCGATAAGGTGAATGTGCTGACCATCCCTCCTAGCAATCAGTCGTATGAGGCTAGGTTGCTATCTCAGCGATGCTTCGAGTTTGCTGACAAGCGCATGTCTGAGTGGGTCGATTTCTTCAGGCATCAGCGAGTCGAGACCATTTCTTGGAGGTGCCGATGGCTGGACCTCCTACCCATGACAGTACACTACATGGGCCTTCGGTGGGTTGTTCTTGCTGGTCTGGAGGCCTTTACCTTCCACATCCCTTATCGGATCCAGCGTCAGCTAGGCCTGAGACAGGAGGCTCCTACGGAGGTTCTTGCGGATGTGGTTTTGCCTCTCTTTTGCCATTCTGTACTTTGCCATTATCAGCGCTTCTGGAGGACGCGCGAGGTGACCGACGTGCATCCCCACCCTTCGGTGGCAGTACGCGGGAGCTATCGAAAGTGGCTCAGGAGGGACATTGCTGCGAGAGCTGGGGCTCAAAGAAACTGACTCAATCTTACCACCCTAACCGTTGAATAAATTGTGGACCCATTTATTATTATGTCGTACTTCTTTTTATTTTTTGAAAGTCCTGCTCAACCTTATGTAGTAGAAGCAATTGTATTAATAAAAACAAGTTATGGAGGGTTTCCCCTTCCTCGGTTCGGTTCTTCGGATCTTCTCAACCTGGATTTTTATTTTGATAGATTGTGCCGGGCCTCGATGTGAGACTGCCTACGTATCCTTCTGGTGAAGGAATCAGGTCATAACGTAGTTCAAGGTAGGGTTCACTCGAGTTTTGACACTCTCCTTTTGCGCTCTAACTTTTGCCTAGTACCGCCCTTTCGGGCTTTCGGCCTAGCGAGCTCATCTATCGTATGCCTTAACTTTTGCCTAGGATGCTCTGACGGGTTTTCATCCTAGTAGGCTTTTGCTCTAATTTTTGCCTGGGATTGCCTGCCCTTGCAGTTTTCAGCCCAGCGAGCTTCTCTCAGGGTAGTAGCGCTTGAGTTGATCCAAGTTGACCAAAGTTGAGAATTCATTTCCATCTAAATCGATGAGCTGTGTAGCTCCTTCGGATAGGATGGTCTTAATGATGTATGGTCCAGACCACTTCGGCTGGAATTTTCCTCGTGGGTCGTAGACTGGAGCCTGGATTTCTTTCAAAACCATGTCACCTTCTGCCAAATCCCTGGGTTTCACTTTCTTGTTAAACGCACGTGCAATCCTCCGTTGGTACCCTTGAATATGGTAAAGGGCCCTTAACCGGCGTTCATCAAACATCATAAGTTCCTCGAATCTATTACTCAACCATTCTGCCTCTTGGACTTCACACTCGACCATAGTCCGAAGAGACGGCATCTCCAACTTGATGGGGAGGATTGCTTCCATGCCGTAAATCAAAGAGTAGGGAGTTGCCCCTGTTGGTGTTCGCACAGACGTGCGATACCCCAACAAAGCTAGGGGCAGTTGTTCATGCCAGTCCCTCGCAGATTGAGTGGTCTTTTCCAAAATAGCTTTGATTGTCTTGTTAGCTGCTTCCACAGCCCCATTGGTTTGCGGTCGGTAAGTTGTTGACTTGTGCACTTGGATTTGGAACTCATCCAATACTTCCCGAGCTCGACCTTTGAAATGAACCCCATTATCAGATATAAAAGCTTGAGGAACCCCGTACCGGTAAATGACATTTTGCTTGATAAAGTGCGCAACTTGAATTGCGGTCAAAGCGGTGTAAGAAGCGGCTTCTACCCATTTCATGAAGTAATCGATGGCTACCAAAATGAACTTATGACCGTTAGAAGCTACCGGCACTATTCTTCCGATGACATCAATGCCCCATGTTGAGAAAGGCCATGGCGAAGTCATTTGTTGTAACTCGTGCGGCGGAACATGCGTGAGGTTGGCATGAATTTGACATTTTCGACACCTTCGTACATACTCTACACACTTCGTTTCCATGGTGGACCAGAAGTACCCTTGCTTGAGAATTTTCTTGGCGAGCATTATGCCATTCATGTGAGGGCCGCATACACCTTCGTGGATTTCTTCCATTACCCTTTTTGCTTCTTCTCCATGGATGCATAACTTGTGCGTTCCACAATGTGATCTTCGGTACAAGTTTCCTCCGCAGATAATGAATTGAGTCGCCATCCTTTGAAGAGCGATTTGGTCTTTCTTGCTTGCTCCCACGAGGTATTCTCCTTTTTCTACATATCTCTAGATGTCATAGTACCACGGGTGGCCATCGTCGGGCTCATCAATTACCACAACATTTTGGTATACTGGCGTATTTCGTTGTTCTATTACAATTGGCCTTGACTTTGCGCCAACAGGGATCTCAACCATAGATGTCAGTGTTGCCAAAGCGTCTGCAAATTGATTTCTGAGTCTCGGAACGTGGGTAAACGTCACCTTGCTGAAGTGGGGGATAAGGTCTTCGAGATCCTGATGATATGACTTCAGCTTTTCTTCTTTGACCTTCCAATCACCATACGTTTGGGATACAACCAAGTTAGAGCCTCCCATAACTTCTAGCCTTTCTATGCCAATCTCGATGGCTGCCTCCATGCCCACAATACAAGCTTCGTATTCCGCCTGATTATTGGTGACTTCGAAATTAAGCTTGAATGCCAGCGGGATGTGCAATCCATCAGGCGAAATGAGCAGTATACCGATTCCGAACCCTTTCTGGTTAGCGGCTCCATCGAAGTACAACTGCCAAACATCCTCAACCACTGTCATTATGTCTTCGTCAGGGAAATTGAATTCTGCATCTTCTCCTCCCTCGACCGGGTAATCGGCTAGGAATTCAGCGATAGCTCTTCCTTTTACTGACTTTCGGGTAACATACTTTAACTCAAATTTGGCTAACATTAACAGCCATCGGGCCATCCTTCCTGTGAGCGCCGGTTTCTCGAATAGGTATTTTAGGGGATCCATTCGGGACATTAGCTTCACCAGGTAGGCTAACATGTAATGTCTCAACTTCTTGGAAGCCCATACGAGTGCCCAACATGTCTTTTCTAGAGGAGTATAATGCTCCTCAGGTTCAACCATCTTTTTACTGAGATAGTAACCCCCATCGTCTCCTTCCTATGCCAACATGCACCCCATTGAAGACGGAGTGACTGACAGGTATAGGATCAAAGGTTTTCCTACCACGGGCAGCGTCAATACTTGCGGGTTATGCAGATAGGCTTTAATAACTTTGAAAGCCTTCTGGCATCTATCGTCCCAGGCGAATAGTACTCCCTTCTTGAGTAAGCGGAATAGGGGTTCGCAAGTCGAGATCAACTTCGCAATGAATCTACTGATGAATTGTACCTTGCCGACAAAACTCCTCACATCTTTTTCAGACCGCGACGGCTCCATTTCTAGGATAGCTTTAATCTTTGACGGGTCGACTTCGATGCGGCGAGTAGTGATCATAAATCCAAGCATCTTCCCTGCAGTGACCCCAAACGTACATTTGGCCGGATTAAGGCGCATCTTGTACTTTTTGATTCTCTCGAAGAACTTCCTGAGTGTGGGTAAATGCCCTTCTCGCTCTTTGGCCTTGACGATCATATCGTCAACGTAAACTTCTACCTCCCTGTGAATCATATCATGTAACAATGCTGTAGCGGCCCGCTGATAAGTAGATCTTGCATTCTTTAGTCCAAAATGCATGACTCCATAACAGTATGTTCCCCATTCAGTGACGAACGTAGTCTTTTCCCGATCTTCCGGAGCCATGAGGATTTGGTTGTATCCTGAAAAACCATCCATGAAAGAAAGTAGAGCATGGCCGGCGGTGTTATCAACCAGCACATCGATGTGTGGTGGTGGGAAGTCATCTTTAGGTTAGCTTTGTTAAGATCCCTGAAATCAACACAGACCCTTATTTTGCCATCCTTCTTTGGTACGGGGACAATGTTTGCGACCCATTGAGGGTACTCAGTTACCATTAAGAATCCCGCATCGATTTGTTTGGTGACCTCCTCCTTTATCTTAAGCAGCCAATCGGGCCTCATGCGTTTTAGTTTCTGTTTTATCGGTTTCGCGTTAGGATACAGGGGAATTCGGTGTTCCACGATTTCAGGATCGATTCCGAGCATATCTGCGTGTGACCATGCAAACACATCTTCAAACTCCTTGAGTAAGTTGATAAGGGCTTCGCGTTCTTCGGCAGACAGTGCGAAACCGATCTGGGTCCTTCGGGGATTCCTTTCATCTCTCAGATTTATTAAAACAATTTCTTCTTTTACAGGTTGAGCATGCCTTTCATCTTCCTTTTCGATTAGGGATCTGATTTCTCTAGGGATGTCCCCATCGAAATCGATCTTTTCATCATCAGGGTTGACATAATTTATTTCAAAGTTAGGGAAGTAAGT
This sequence comes from Rhododendron molle, assembly GCA_025413875.1. Classification (NCBI taxonomy): domain Eukaryota; kingdom Viridiplantae; phylum Streptophyta; class Magnoliopsida; order Ericales; family Ericaceae; genus Rhododendron; species Rhododendron molle. Next base: position 20,162,815 of record CM046388.1, on the reverse strand, counting down.
AGAAACAGATTCATTTATTTCATCATTAACAGAGGCCTCAGGGGCACCATACACACGGGTAGACTTAAACTCAAAATACAGACTCTGAGAGTTTGAGCCAAGAGACACCAACTCGGACTCAATAGACTCAGAAGACTCAGACTCAGACTCAGAATCAAAATCAGAATTAGATCCACGGTGGGTTGCACTTGGTATGAAAGTCCAGTTCTTGTAATCTCCAGCGGCATCCGTGATGAGCAAAGTCGGATCTTCAGGAGTATCCTGTCCTAACATCAGCACTTCTGCTTCTATAGCCGTACCCATTGGTTCGTCCTCCTCGAACAAAGTCGTGAGACTACCCATAGCAAAGATTTCAATCCAGTCAGCCGGCTCTTTTTGTTCTTCCACAACTTCGAACTCTTCCTCACTCTCTGGCCAAACATCATTTGCGAATATCTCAAACCCCGGTAGGAAAGTATTGGTTTCCTTATCCCAAATTGGCTCTGACTGGCCCTGGTAGATCTGCTTTGCTTCCTCTTTGACAAAGTATTCCTCTAGCCTGTTTCCCTTTTTCACCTTGCTGCTATTCGAGGGTGAGTAACCAAGACCAGTCGTATGCACCAAAGTGCCTTGGGCCTTAAACTTTGCAGGCCCTTGTAGATTCTTCCCCAGTCCTAATCCCGACGTGTAAGACATCTTCTTCATTACTTTGATGGCAACATTACTGACGACAAAGTCATCATCAATCCTGACCGAATAGACAGATCTGGAGGTGTCCAGAGAGAAGCCCCCTAAAGCAATATCTTCCTCCCTGTGTTGGATTTCCAAAAGCGGGGCGTTGTCCTTGACAGGGGCATGAATTCCAGAGTCCCCATGGATGGTAAGCATTCCAGATTCAAGCCCCAGTCGGATTTTCTGATGGAGTGTAGAAGGTACAACCATGATGTCTGGTAGATGCAGCCAGGGTCTTCCTAATAGTAGGTTGAAAGAGGCGGGGATGTTCACCATATGAAATTCCACTTCCGTTTGATACGGTCCAAAAGTCATGGGAAGCATAAAAGTCCCAACTACATCCCGCCTGGTGTTTTCATATGCCCGGACCTTGACTTCTGATGGAGAGAAGTCCTTATTTTTGTACCCCAAACAATAGGCAACGTAGAGCGGGCAGACGTTGATCGCTGAACCGTTATCGATTAGGATTACTGGAACCCATATACCATGGCATTTCAGGGTGACATGCAGTGGCTGATTATGATCAGTCCCTTCAGCGGGCAGGTCTCGATCAGTAAAGGTGATGGCATGCTTGATAGGTATGGTTTTGATCGGCGCTACGAGTTCGTCGGGGGTTATGGCGGATGGAACTTTCAGGTGGGAGAGGGCTTGAATGAGTCCTTCACGGTGGAGAGTAGAATGGACAAGCACGTCCCAAACAGACATCTTAGCCTGAGTCTGCTCAAGTTGGCGCTTGATCATTCCTTCAGGGTTTTTCTCTGGTCGGGAAGGCTCTTTGGTAGGTGGAGCAAAGGGTTGGAAGGTGTTTTTGAATGGGGTAGTAAAAGGATCAGAGGGTTCGTCGGTTAGTGGGGGCGTAGGATTGAAAAGCTCTCCGATCTAGAGGTTCGGGGGTTGGTAGATACGGCCACTTCTAGTTAGGTGGTCAATCTGACCGTACTTTGACTCCTCGTTCCATAAGTCAGCAAGGGCCTTACGCTTGCTTCCAATAGTCGTGTCTCGCAGATTGGCAGCCAGATCAGCGATGACCAAATCATCCCACAGGTCTTCGGGCTTCCATCTCTCAGCCTCCATCACTGTCTTGTTAACGGTCCATTCTTCATTTCCCACTTTTATATTGACCACCTCGGTGTTTGCCCATAAGTTTGTTCCAACCCCTAGTTCATTTTCCCACAAGTTCATCATGGCGACATCGGCGTCTTCTGGAGAAGTGACTGATGGTTCGGATTCAGCCTTATCGACAAGGTAGTCCATTGGATCACACTCATTACTGGTGACTTCTTCTTCAGGTTCAGGAAGGTTTGGGTACGGGGTGAGGCCCACATTGCTATATAAGTTATCAATGACAAAATCATTGAAATGGGAGAAATCTGGGCGAAACGGGGCGAGCTTTGGCCAATTATACGCCATCATCTGAGGTTGGTGCTCTGGCTGATATTCTTCAACGAACAGCGCTGGTAGGGAGAAGGCGTCCAAGGGGTCGTTCCAGGCTAGAAGCTGGTACTCATCCGGGGTTGGGTCCCATCCCCACTCAGGCATTTCTTGAAAAACTTGGTAATTTTCCTCTTGGTTTTCAAACAGCGCATACAAAGAGAATCCATCGAGGGGATCAGCGTGGATGTTCTGCCAGTCGACTTCCCATCCGGGCTCGAATAAGGGTTCGGTATTTCTTTGAAAGTTAGCAGCTTCAAACTCCTCCCAATTAGTGATCAAATCTCTCCATGTGTCTTCCCATTCCCACAGGAAACAAAGGGCGGTCTCTTCGGGAATTTCCACAACAGGCTTTGGCTCGGTATCAGGGACAATGAAAAGGGTAGGATTAAACTCTTGGAGGTTCTGGTTTTTGGCCAGGGTGATTTGGTTAATGCGGAATGGGGTGTTGTGTTGCGGTAGAGGGTTTGAAATAGTGTTTGGCTTGTCGGGGGTGGAGCATTGACAACTTTGCTGTCAATGAGGTTTTGAATCTCATGACGAAGGCAAATGCAGTTATCAGTGGTATGGCCAAGCATCTTGTGGAAATCACAATAGACACTTTGGTTTAGGTTCGGCGGGATGGTTTGTGGTGGCGGAAGAGGTTTCAATACTCCGATCTCTGTGAGTTTCTTGAGAAGAGTGGACCTGGGGGTGCTGAATTGGGTGAAGATTCGGTTTTGGGATTTTGGCATTTCAGAGATCTGGTTGACTTCTACGGGTTTGGTAGATGAGGTTCCTGCCTGATTGGTATTCCTGAAGAGGACATTGCTATTTCCTGAATACGCCATTTTGGATTTTGACCTTAACCCGGATTCTTTCTTTTCCAAAGTTCCATCCCGTAAGGCTTCTTCCACAGCCAGGCCGGAATCGTAAAAGGTTTCAAAATTCGGGGCAGCCTGGGAAAGAACCATATACGGAGCGAAGGAGCTTGACAAGTTCTTGGTTATAATTCGTATTTGTTCCTTCAAATCGGGCTTATTTTGCATCTGAGCGGCCTTGGCCCTCCAACGTTTCACAAAATGGGCGAAGCTTTCTTTCTCACTCATCTTAGTACTCTCCAATTCTCTCGTGGTCATTTTCAGATCGACATTGAAGTCATATTGGGCCACAAAAGCTAGCCCAATGTCTACCCAAGTCCTTTTCTTTGATGGTTCAAGAGTGAGGAACCATTGTAGAGCTGGACCAGACAAGGACTCGTGGAATAATTGGGCCATAGCTTCCTTCCCAATGTCGCGCATGGTGAGGTAACCAACATATCCTTGGAGATGGGCCCTCGGATCGCCGGTACCATCAAACTTTGCAAAGTCCACTCCTTTGAACTTTTTTGGCAACTTGGCATTTAGAAAGAGGCATAGCTTTCTCATGTCAATTTCTCCCTTCCCAAGTCGCTTAGTTTCTTGGACAGATTCTTCCAACTTGCCAATCTTAGCAATGAGAGCGGCCAGGTTGGGGTCAGCTGCTGGGGTCTCTACTTTGGGTTGTTCGGTCTGTGGGGGTGTCCTAGACTGAAGCTTATCGCTGATTTCCTGCATACTTTCCATTATCATGTTCATGTCATTTTTCATGGAGGCGACAGAGGCCTTGAGTTGTGCATCCATACCAGCGAGGGGCTGTTTAAATTGAGCATCCATATTAGCCATGTTTTACCTGAGCTCTTCTATTCCGTCTCCTTGGTCAGCCATGGGCAAAGGATTTTCGAGAGGGATTACAACTATGGGTTCTCCTATCACAGGTTCTTCTATCACTGGTTCCTCCAACGGTTGTTCTTCCTGCTCGATTTGGACTTCGATCAGCTGGGTTCCTTCTAGGGTATCTCTGCGAACTAGTCTTTGGAATGGACGAAACCAATTGGGTACAGCCTCTTCTCTTTGTGGGTGATCAATGTTTGCAGTACTGGTAACAAGTCAAAAGGGAGCAACTCATAACCGATCCAAATGTTCGCCCTACCTTCTACGCATCTCCAAGAAACTAGGCCTAGGATCTACCGTGACCTGAATCTCACTTAAGGCGTTTGTACAGAAGATTTCCGATAGTCTGGGTAGGTACTGTCAGGCAGGTTAAATTCCGAACGATTCGGAACCAGAGCCAATCTCCTCACCTTGACCATCCGAGACAGAGCACTGTGACTATTGGAATCTAGATACGCGCGCGCTCAAGGCTAGACTCAAATCAGGGGAGCCGTTCGGGCACGACAAACACCGGAGGTATTGCAAACTCCATGGATTTAAGGTCTCCTAGACCGACCGGAAGGCCCTAAAGAATTCTAAGGGACCGCAAGATACAATGATGCATGAATGATATGTATGTACAAGAAAAAGATGCACGTAAACAAGATATAACACATAAGCCCTAGCAATGGGTTCTTGTCATAGTTGGGAAGGTTCTACGGTTATATACAAGTGCAAAAGCTGGTTTTGGTCTCAGAAGGGTTCCCCGGACTAGAGCCAGGATGTACTACCCCATGTCAAGTGTATTGCAAGACAATGGTCGAACAACACGATGGCCCATCATAGTCGAGGGTTGCTAAGCATTTCGGGAGAGCTTGTCACCGGTAAACCGGGCAAGATAACCACAACACACTAGCGAGACTTGTGCGGTGCGAAGTGTACAGGATAAAAGAGCTTAATCTTTCAAAAGACATTGAAAATCCCCTTTTTGAAAACACCTTTCAAGTTTGGCCCTCTTCATCATTCAATACTTTTGTACATTTAAAAAAAAGAAATTATTGAATAAGGAGAAATCCCCAGCGGAGTCGCCACTGTGGGGTCCCGCGCCCTTTCGAGGCGCTAACTCGAAGAGTCGCCACCCGGATTTTTGAGATGGATAATCCGAGAAATCGAGAACTCGTTTGAAAAAGGCTTTTAGTCTAGCGAAAACGTTGAGATTTTGGGTTCGGGAGCCACATTACGGATGGGGAAGGTTTTTCTTTAAAAAGCACCCCAATCGCCCAGTGAAACCAGTCTTTACTTTATGTTTTCGAAAGGGGAAATGTCAAATATCATTTGGAGTATTAAGCTCCTTAATAAAAGCAAATAATGGGGAAGGGACATGGGAAATATATCACATTGGCGTGTGCATGGTGCTGTCTATACAGAAATGATATGAATGATGTGAACAGATATAATGAAAATACTCAGCAAACTGTCTGGACCACGAATATTTCACACACGGCACACTGTAATGCCACGCACGACCTTTCAGTGTGCCGTGCGTGATATCTGCTTTGCTGTCAGACTGCCACAAGCGATTAAAACACCACCTGACCCATTGTTTTCAGTGTGCATCGTTTAAAAGACTCATCAGGAGTTATTCAATAACCAGATTAACTCCAAACACCATTGTCCCTTCAAATCATGGTTCTAAAAATAGTTTTTAACGCATTGGATCATTTGGGTTGATCTTGAAAACCTTGTTTAAGAGCCAAAACATGGCTTGTAGAAATGGTCTTGCTTTGGAAGAGACATAAACAGTAAGCAGCAAACACAGACAGCCCCCCCAACAAAGAATAACTCCGATCCAGACAGCCTGCCTACGATAATATCAGTAGCCAAAATGCCGCGCGATGAAGATCAATGTGCCGCGCGACTGATCGGACAGCCGCGCGGTACATCGACCTTAGCACAGTAGCTGCTTTATTTTCAGAAAATGGTTTTTAAGAAACCTGACCAAAAAGGGTTAGATCTGACAACAGAAAAGTTCCCCTCAGGGCCAGAACAGAGCCTAGCCTAAGGAAATTGAGTTTTACCTTTGGTCTTGAGCTTGATCGACGATGGTTGATGCAAAATGAAGATGGATGGTGAAGGATGTGGATGGAGAAAGTTAGGTGAGACAAGGAAGGTGTGAGTGTGAGAGAAGGTTTGATATTTTAAGAGGTGAGATCTTAAAGTTAGTAAGAGGCTAACTTCAATAATGAAGAGGAAGGTGGATGAAAGTACTCAAAGAATGTCTTTTGGGAATGACATTCTTTAAGATTTGGAAATGGAAAATAGATATAAAAGCTAGAGAGAAAAAGCTTATGGAGTAAGAATGTCCAAAAGCTAAAAAAAGAGCCCATTTCCCTTGAGTGGAGGGATTAATTCATAGGCAAAGGGCTAAGGATTTTGAATTTCAAATAGTGGAGGTATTTTCTGGGCGGGCTAGAAGTGTATTTTCGACTAAGCCATTCATTAGCTGTGGCTTAGATTGGCGTGGCCGACAGCTTTTTGAGCCAATCAGAACTTTACCTGAAGTGCCGTGTGGTACAAATCATGGTCGCGCACAGTGTATTGAATTTTGATGTGCCGCGCGATACAGAATCAACCTGCACGGTGCTTCAGGTTCAGTCCAGGGGGCTTTTTGGGCTTTTGGGTTTTATTTGGGCTAAGGGGAATCCCTTATTCAAGCTCACAAAGGTACTGTTTCCTTTATTTCATCATCGGGGCGGACAAAGACTCTCCGAGGTCCAGATTGGGATGCCTACAGGGAGGAGCCTATTTATAGTAGTGGAAGAAGAATCTAGATCAAATCTAGAAAATCTTAATCATTTCTAACAATATCTCTCCCAATCTTACAATATCTTGTAATATCTTTCCAAATCTTATATAATCTAACAATATCTTGTGATATCTTTTCAAATCTTATATAATCTAACAATATCTTGTGATATCTTTCCAAATCTTATATAATCTAACAATATCTTGTAGTATATTTCTAAATCTTTCCAAATCTATATGTAATCTAACAAAATCCAACTATAATCATATCATATCTTGTAATATCTAATAAAATCCAGAGTTAATTACCTCTAAGTACAGAAAAGTGACACCTAATTCCCATTAAGGAGAGATGAAGTACTTAATTACCACTAAGTCCACTTTTACAAAAATACATTTATCATTAATAGAAGTGTCACCCTAGGGTTTTAGGGTATGCTAGGGTTTTAGGGTACTCTAATGGGCCTAGTACCTTTGGGTACCCTAAAATCTTAAGTGACCCTTAGATTTTAGGGTTTTAGGGTACTTTAAGATTGTACCCTAGGGTTTTAGGGTACTTTAAGATTTTAGATTTTAGGATACCCTAGGGTTTAAGGTACCCTAAAGTTTAGGTTTAGGTGCTTTCATAGAGCCCTAGGACTTAGGTTTAGGCACTTTCATAGGAGTTTTAGGGTGCACTTTCCTATTATAGGGTTTTAGTGATTTAGGCACTTTTATTGGGTACCCTAGAGTTTTAGGCACTTTTATAGGGTACTCTGAGGTTTAGGCACTTTCATAGGGTGCCCTAGGGGTTAGGCACTTTCAATATTTGGGGTTTTAGGCACTTTCATAGGGTTTTAGTGTTTCGTTAATTAGAGGAGACTTGGTGGGAATTACTTTCTATTTTCTGGACCTAGAGGTAAATTGCCCTAAAATCCAACTAGAATCTTATCATATCTTGCAATATCTAATAAAATCCAACCATATCTTGTAATATCTAATAAAATCCAACTATAATCATATCATATCTTGTAATATCTAATAAAATCCAACTAGAATCTTATCATATCTTGCAATATCTAATAAAATCCAACCATATCTTGTAATATCTAATAAAATCCAACTATAATCATATCATATCTTGTAATATCTAATAAAATCCAACCATATCTTGTAATATCTAATAAAATTCAATTAGAATCTTATCATATCTAACAAGATTTAGTGTATCTAGATCTTGCGTAATCTTTCATTATCTAACAAAATTTAAGTTTATCCCACAAAATCTAGGGATATTCTAAAAGGATTCAATCCGATTCGCCCTATAATGAGATGTCGACTCTTTCCGGATTAATTGTTTCGGCTTGTGGGGACAATGTTAACAGGGTTAGGGCAATAATGTTTTAAAAATTGACACATATGTAGAAAATAAGTCACAAACAATTTACTTCATAAATCATAACGGTAAGCAGCCCGTTAAATGATTATCCCCTCACTTTTTCCTTATTATTTTTTTGTTCTAAGAAGTCGGGGTGTTACATCGGAGTTGACAACTTATCCTGGAGTTTAGCCATCGCTTTATCAATGGCCTTGTCGAAGTTGTCAATGGCCTTGTTGCAATTGATAGTGGCCTTGTTGCAGTTGATAGTGGCCTTGTTGCAGTTGATAGTGGCCTTGTTGCAGTTGATTAGACATTCCTCAATCTTAAGCAAAGATGCATCCAAGGGATGAGAAAACTCCTGCGAGAATTCTTCGTTGGATGCAAAGGTATAGGTATGAATGCCTATATTTTGTAGACACCCCAATTTGGCCTACCGATTATTTCAGGTCCCACCTTGGGGACCATCCCGATGATGAAATGGATACAGTGATCGCTGATTGACTTCTTGAGAACCTTAGGACTTTCGGTAAGAACTTTGAGCCACTTAGAGGACCCAATCCAGAGCTATATAGCCTTTCAGATAGAAATACAGTATCCCAGGAGAATCCATTTGTCGGCCGTAACATTGATCTCACGGCCTTAACATCATTTCCTCACTCGAGCAAACTGTTGCTTGAAAATCTCCCTGAGAGATCAAACCCACGGCCACAAGATCTATCCTTCGGCCGCAACATCCATTACCCGGCCGCCAGATCATCTATTTTCTAGACTCTGGAATGTTCTGTCGATTGTTTGATCCAACTACACTACCTCTCTGATGTGTTTGGGCCACGTTCAGAGATCACAACGAAGAGTTTGAATTGCATTGCAATTGCAATCGTGTGTTTTGATTGGATGGAGTGAGTCACCAATTGCCTATATAAAAAGCCTTTGGGTTCCAAAATAAACACGATGAAAACAACCACGAAATACATCAGATTCACATACTTTCATACCCTCTCAAACCACGAAACTCTGCAGAATCATACTCTCAAACCCTCTCTACAAAAGCCCTAACCTCCCGAAGGCAGCCATCAATTCGACGATCAAACCCCAAAGTCTCAAACCCTAACCCTAGGGTTTTTCAAGAAGCAATCAGTCAATCCCGATCAAATCCAAAGCAATCAAGCTACTGAGGGATCAAGGTGGTGAGGCCCAGGGGCCTCCGGTTCAATTTATTTACTGTTTTTATACTTAATCGTAGCTTTTGATTATCAGTTAACTTTTCAATCTGGTGTGAGGAAAAACATCAACCGGGGCTTCGATCCCTCGGCCGATACATTAACCCAGTGTGATTACTCGGCCGTTGACATCCATTCACCGGTCGAGTAATCGATCTCCTAGGACAGCTTTGCTTTTGTGTTCTGCTTTCTGATGCATGATTTCAATTCCAGTCTTGGCTCACCATTAACTGTTTAAAGGCTAATCAAACAGACTACGTGTTGGGATTAAATAAAACATGCATATGTCTTATGTTAAACAACTATGGGCCAGTCTTGCGGCTGGGCAGAGAGGGGTGCGTAACACCTTCCTCTTACTGTACCTTTGGCTCCCGTACCCAGAATCTCTATCTATTTTCCTAGTTTTAATAAACTGGGTGGCGACTCTATTTTAATGATAACCGCTATCGTGTGGCGATATTTCTAGCCATGGGAATATCCACGATCTTGGTTTATGAAACAAGCAACCAACCAAGCAAACGATGATCAATCTGTATGGCGATGCCTCGCTCCCAAGGAGGTGTCTACATATTTTCTTCAACTTGGCCTCCAAAGGTCTGAGTATGAGGATCACTAAAGCCACCATTTTGGAATTCAGGCTGTAAGGGCAGGCCTGAATGCATGACACTTGCATAGCCATGTGACTTAGCATTAAGAAGATAGGCTACCTCATCACGTAATTGGCATTCCTCATATTCAAGTCTGCCAATTTCGTTTTCAAGCCTTCTAACTACATCATTATAGTAGTGTTGTGCGTCGAAAAACCAACCCTCCATAGGATTGAGTCGATACTTCTCCATGTTAAGACAGTTGATCTCATTTTCAAGTTCGTCGACCTTATCCTCTCGCCAACTAATTTCTTCTTCAAGACGCCGAATCTCAATATCCAATTCAACGTATTGAATCGACATGAATCGGCGTGATCATACCCCTTGAAACGATTAGGGTCCCATCGGGCGTGCCAAAATGTTTCTCCACAAAATGTGCAAAAACCAAATCGGCTTGGAGTTGTTGGCGTGCCAGGACCGGATTGCTGTCTGAATTGTATCAGGGCCTGGATGCCTCAATCTAGCTTCTATAAGACGATTGCGTATGACCTAAGGGGTGAGGCCGTATGTGGTTCGTGGTTTGCCCTAATGAAAAGGACTTAAAAATTTCCTATTCATTGTTAGGAAATGGAAAGAAAAGTAGAACAAGGCCAAAAACATAATTAAGGACTTCATTAACGGTTTAACGAAGTTTAGGTACAAGGAAATAAAATCTAGGTCGGGCTAGATTGGATTGAAAGATAAAATACTTTACGGGAAAGTAAAGATAATTGAAAGATAATTTGCATAAGCCATGGGCTTGTATGGTCGGGAACCCTTGATAAGGCTTTCAAAACTGGTATTTATAGGCAGAAGTTCCAGGCCTTGAGTTGCTTCCACAAGCCTTCATGCATGGCTGCCAAGTGTCCTCCTGGTAAAGGCTTAGGCTTGAGCTGCTTCTGAATGCTCCAATGGGTGATTGCCACCTATAGCCTTGCTCTCCACTGCAAGAAAATGGTTGCTGGTCTGAAAAGCTTCATTTTTGCCTAAAAACTAGTTAAAGCAAAAGGGATATGCAGTAACATAGTATCCATAGGCCCTTTGAGCTGCTTGTGAGCAGCTTGTGTGCTTGGATGCTTTTAAAAAGGGGATATTTGGGCCCACCAAAGCCAAAAACGCAGGCCTCGTTGAGCTACTTATGAGTAGCTTGTGTGATGTTAGAGAGAACCTTCTAGGCCTTTAAGCTGTTTGGGATGTCTCCATGCATGACTGCCATGTGTCCCAAGCCTTGCTTCATGCGGAAGGATAGTAGAGACTCAAGCCTTGAGCTACTTGTAAGCAGCTTACCTAGATCTGCCCAGTAAGAACATTCTAGGCCTTTGAGCGCTTGTGAGCAGCTTATTTCCCAAGTATGACTAAGCTGCCTTCTTGACTTGGTCAATTTTAGGCCTGAATAAATCCAAAAAAATGGGCCCAGACCTGAAAACGAATCTTGGCCTTATTGGGCTAAAAAGGCCTGAAAAACTAGTATGGACTTTGATTAGTTGGGCCAAGGCTCAAAAAATGGGCCCAGATTTGAAAATTAATTTGGGCCTTGACTAATTAGGCCATGCTCCAAATATTAATGTAATTTAATCAATTTTCAAACTCTCTCCTGCCATTCCAAACTCAATTTGGCCTAATTGTGGCCACTAAATTCTTTCAAAGACCCAATTTTGCTAGTGACCAATTTATAAGGTTTCTCAAGGCCTAAAATTATATCCGTTGCCATTCTTCTATCCTTCTTCTAATAGATACTCGTATGATATATGGCCGGTGTGTAACCCAAGTGATAGTTGGCCAAATAATGATATTAGCACTATTATAGCACTTTTGCCAACTTTTAAACAAGTACAACACCGTAGCAAGCCAAAAAATAGGCATAACCACCCGAGCCGGGAAGTCATCGGGTGGACCATTTAAAAAGCAAAATAGACATATTAGGGGTAAAGTCGGTAAAATCGGTACTTTGGGGACTTAATCGACAGAAGATACATCCTTCGGAGACCATTAACATATTTCACCCTCAAATTTACGCACGGTTACATGTACGTAGGGTTCGCAAAATGCCCCTTCTGATTTCCATCCCCTGGAAACTCTTTGGGGGATTTTCTCTCTCTTCTGCAATGAAACCCAACCCTCAATTCCTTCTCGCTTAAGCAATTCATCATTTTCGCACGCATCACCGCCTTCGTTTAGCACCAGATCGCCCTCCAAACCACTTCACTCGTGCTCTTGTATTTGACCATATTCATCCACGCTTCGACGTATCGACAGGCCAGCTAGGGCTTTTTTCTTTTTTTTTTCCCCAGCCGACGTATACTTATCGAGTGGTTGATTGGATTGCGTTCGTTTTGAGGGGTGCAGCAATCATCTGCGAGAAAACCTGTCTAGGGTTTTGTGATCGCTTTGGGTAGTAGTGGTAGTAGCGAAGATGGACGGTGCGGATCAAGTTGATGGCCGGACATTCGGGGCTAACTTCACGATTGACGGCGTGGCGAGGCTGCGAGAGAGAGTGAACGAGAAACTCAAGGAATTGATGGGGGATTACACTGACGACACTCTCGTGGTATGGTTCTAGGGTTTAATCATCTGTACATCAGCATTTGGTTGAAACTTTTGGAAGTTTGATAATTAGTGTAAATGTGATTATTATCGGAGTGGATAATTAAAGCTTTTCTGGGTTACGCTATTTTCACCCTGAAGGTTGCAAGTCATATGATACTGCTTTCGCAAGTGTCCTGGGAAAATGTATTACTTTGGGTATAATGGGGGTGGATATTTTTTACTCCTAGTGAACATTGAAAGTGTTTATACTGAACAATGCTCCCCATTTCTGTGTATCTTAGGTATTTTTCCCCTTCCCACCAGAAAAAAGAGGTAAAGATAAAACAATGTATGGTGATTAAGAAGCTTGGATTTGAGGAGTCAATGATTGAGATTGGGTGCTATACCATAAGAATTTAGAAAGGAACAAAATTTGATCAGCAAAGGGGGAGAGTAAATTACCAATTCGCCATTCACTATTATTGTAGAACATTAATGATCTATTTTTCGTGGATTGCATTATTTTGTCCTTCCAAATTTAGCGTAACAAATGAGAAGTTGCATCGCCTGGTGACATTGTGTCCCACAAAGAAGGTAGAATCTTCTTTAAAATAGAGCAGAAATGAACTTTGGCCTTGTTATGTTTCTTTAACTGCTTTACATCTAGTCATGCTTTAGCTTGATTCGGTAGCATTAAACATCGATGTTAAAAGATTCATTGGTTGGTCTTTTCTAGAAGACCGACTTGAGAGTTCATTCTAGCTAAAGGTTGGTTCAAATGTCTTTTGGTTACTTCAAGAATTTGTAAGGAGTCTGAATCTGAACTGGGTTGATGTGGTTGTAGTTTTTAAATAATGTGTTTAAGCCTATTTTGTATTGAGGATTGACTTCTGGTATAGGTACATTGTGATTTTAGTGAATGTGTAAAGCCTATTTGGTATGAGCTTCTCTTATAAAATAATTCACTGTAATGTCAGGCATATAGACTGAGGTTAACTAAGTGAAAAAGAAACGAAAGAATATGTATGTCATCTCTATGCATTAATAGGTAACTGTTCATTTTCCCCTCGTATTAAGGAATTATATGCAGCTTGAACGTTGTGATTTTGATTCTGTACTTAACCTTGAATTTCTGGAAATTGCAAATATTTGGGGTACACTAGGTGGAATTTTGGTGATTGATCTTCTAGTCTACCTCCCACTTATTAAGCTCTATTGAGCTTATATAAATTTTATACATAGCTTTCTGTGTTGGATTTTGTTGTCTTGCAACTTGGTGAAAAATAGTGTCAAGTTCCTACTCAAGCTACATTTAAGCTTACATAAGTTCCATACTTGGAAATTTCTGTGTTGGGTTTGCTTGTCGCATGACTTGATGGATGTATAGCGGAATGAAAGAAGTACGATTTGACTAGAAAAATACCTAATGAGTGGAGAAAGAGTATCTTAGTACACCTACATAAGAACAAAGGTGATATTTAAAGTTGCAAAAATTATAGAGGTATTGAATTGATGAATTATACATAGAAGTTGTGGGAGAATGGCCTAAGAATGATGATAGCGGGGTGGGAGAATCAGCTTGGGTTTTATGCTTGGTAGTCAATCATGGACTGATGTAAGCAATCTAATTGTTAAGGAGATTAGTCAAAAAATATAGAGAGAGAAAGAAAGACCTTCACATAGCTTTTAAAACATGTGCTTAGGTGCCTACAAAGGTTTTATGGTTGGTATTTGAGAGAAAGGGTATGGCAAATAGGGATTTTGATGTAGTTAAAGACATGTATGAAGGTACTGCGACTACTATTAGATCTCCATTTGAGGAAACAAGCGAATTCCAAATTACAATAGAACTACAGTCAGGGTCCACTTTGAGACCATAACTCTTTGCTTTAGTTATGGAAGAATTGACTAGACATATTCAGGATATCCCATGCTGTATGTTGTTTGTGGATGGTTTTGGCTTAGTAGATGAAACCGCAAGAGGCGTTAATGCCAAATTATAAATTTAGAGAGAAGCATTAGAGGAAAAAAGATTTAGGATCTGTAGGAGTAAAACTGGTTACTTGGAATGTAGGTCTAGGGGTAGTCAAAGTGCGAGTGTTGACAGAGTGACCTTGCAAAGCCAAGAATTACCATGAAGTGAGCATTTTAAGATTTTAAGTATATTGGCTCAATTTTTAGTAAGGATGGAGAGATTGGGGATGCTGCAACATAGAGTATTAGTTGGATGGATCAAGTGGCTGAGTGCTTCGAGAGTATTGTGTGACTGCAAGATATCCACAAAGTTGAGGGGGAAATTCTACTGTTGTAAGGCATGCCATGTTAGATGGCACAGAGTGTTTTAAGGCTCTATTTGGTTTTTATTGACCTGGCGATATTCTTGACTATGCTACTTTTTTTATATTTATTTTATATATATTTATGATCCAACCCTACATTTTTGTTTTTGAGGCCCATTGGAAGTTAAAAATTTGGAACTTTTGGGAGCTATTTGTTCTTGTTTTAACCCAATATTTGATTTCTTTGCTTACTTTCATAAGCTACAAACAATTCCTATTTAAAATGCACTAAGTTTCGTCTTTAGAGTCGTGTTTCCTTATTGAGTTTCAAAACGAATCAAAATGTTAGATGAGAGAGTAGAGATTTCTGGAGTTTTAGAGTGGA
This sequence comes from Rhododendron molle, assembly GCA_025413875.1. Taxonomy (NCBI): domain Eukaryota; kingdom Viridiplantae; phylum Streptophyta; class Magnoliopsida; order Ericales; family Ericaceae; genus Rhododendron; species Rhododendron molle. The sequence goes on along the minus strand of CM046388.1, from coordinate 20,147,763 downwards.
GTGGAGAGTACAGGGGTTTTGCTTAGATCGATTTTTAGGCTTCTTGTTGATGTGTATGGCCTTTTTTCTTGGGCCTTCTTTTGTACATGGCTGGTATCCCCTTCATGCATGTCCTATAAAATCTACATTATGAAAAGGAAAAGGTATAAGAAAAAAAGTTCTTAGGTGCTTGGTTTTCTCCATCAACTGTTTTGGATATCAATTATAGTCATCATATCAGTTGTTTTTGTGTATTTTTCAGTTGCTCCTTTCTTTCTCTTCAATATATGCAAATTGGTGAGATGCAAGACTTTATCCCTTGCATGCGCACTGGTGGCCTGTAGTTCTTTTAGAGCAGATGTGATGGTTCTGCACTCTTCACCATGAACTAGCTAGTTTGCTTCTCCATTTGGAAATATATGGGATTCTTTTTATGCCAGATACAATAAGGCAGCTTTTAGCTTTGCAATTTTGCCTTATTCCTCAATATGCGTTTGCAGGAGTATGTGATTGTCTTGCTAAAAAACGGCAGGCGCAAAGAAGAAGCAAGGAATGAGTTGAATGTCTTTTTGGGTGATGATGATAGTGATTCATTCGTGTCTTGGTAATTGATTTCTGTTTAATTCCTTGAACATGGTGGTTTAATATCTTAGTCTATTGTTATTCTCACTGCTTGTTTTTTACAGGCTGTGGGATCATCTAGGATCAAATCTTCATCTGTATGTGCTGCAGCCTCAGGAGTCCCATCCAGATGAAGCTGCCGAAGCGAAAACCAAAAGTGGGGATCAACGCCGAAGAAATGAATCTCGCCACTTGGATTCCGATTCTGAAAGAGGAAAGTCTAGTAAATTATCCAGAAGTCGGCACAATAGGGAGTGGAAAAGTTTAGTAAGGGATGCAGATGAACCTCCTCCTTTTCAAAGCTCTGGTACGGATAGCGTTGGCACCCATGAGAGAGCTCAACCCAAAATCAGTCAATCAAAGCGATCTCCTCCTCCGCAGCCCTTGAGTCAGAAGAAGAGAAGTCGGCCCGATGAACGACAAGAGACCAAGGTTTGCAATGTTTCCCCCCTCTTAGTTCTCACTTTATCCTTTTTTTTTTGGTAAGTCACTTTTATTGAAGGAACACCAAAACTCGAAGCAAGAGGATGTCCTTGAAAACCCCAAAAACTATGACACACCCTAGAAAACTAAACTGTACATCAACTGAACATTCTTTAGTTAGTTCTTGCACGATACACATTGTTCTGTTCGGTATATCTATTCAGGCATTTTTTTGCTTTGGCCTTCAGGCTATTGTTTAGAAAATGAGCTATTGCAAGGCTTTGGGGAAGAAAGAACTTGTGGGTATTTTTTACTAGGATCACCATGTCATTTACAACCTCAGCTTATAGTGGGTAATTGGATGGCCCATACATAGACTACTGATCGTGGATTATTTTTGGTCATTCAGGTTTTAGACTTATTGATAGTTATATACTTCGTTGACTTTTTTAAAAGAAAATTCTGTACCACCCTGTCCACCCCTGTTTGAAAAGGTTCACTTTGAAAACTGTGAATTGGTGTTGGATCATTTACATTCCTACTCCTATTGCATTAGTGCACTTTAGTGATTTACAGGTGACTACACAAAAGTGAGAAGTTTGTGACTAATATTTGAGACAGATGAAAAAGAACACGTGGACTGTCCTTTAGAGACAGGACTGCCTTGTATTTCCTTTTTATACTGCTTAAATATCTCATATTGGAATGCAATTGAGTGGAATGTGATAGCGTTAGCGGTAGTTTTGGACAATTGACAGCTAGGTGGATAATTTTTCGATTCCTATATTTTTTTTTATAGGGAATGATGTATTAGATAATTTCAATGTTCTAAAAATCGCTAGGCGCTGGTGGGGCAGAAAAGGGGCGCCTAGCGCCTAGGTGCCGATTAGTCAGCCGCCTAGCGCTTAGGTGGGGACTAGGCGTCCGACTAGTCGGCTGCCTAATCTAGGCGTTGGACCACTGCCTAGAGCCTAGGCGGGGACAAATCGGCCTAGGCGGCCAACTTTTAGAACACTGATAATTTTGGATTAGTGAGCATGTTAGATACAATGTGCATTGTTTTTTCAGGTACCTTATGGATAACAAACATGCGAAAATAGTCACTGTGTATAAGATTCTAGTTCTAGTCAAACCAATAGAATATTTTTTTGTCAGCAACAAAATAACGTTGTGTTATAGTATTGAGGATGTGGTGTTGGACAACTCTAGGATACATGGTTTGATGCTGTCTATAATAGGAGCTATGGTGGGGTTTGCAAGTGGCAGCTTGATGGTTTTCAGAATCATGTGGTATAATGGTCTAAAGGGAAGGAATTCAGGTTGATTTGGGCATAATTTGGTTAGGTTTTGGGACAAAGTAAAATTCCAAGCTGTGAGCTCACTGAGTTGTAACTAGGAATAGTTAACCTTAGGTGTTGTTCTCCTTACCTTTTTGGGCTTTTTGAGTTTTGTCTTTATTCAAACTTTTATTTGGGTTTTTTAGAAATGAAACGGTTCGTGAGATGGTATGTGTAGCACCTATAAAAGAGAAGTTGAGGGAGAATAGGCTAAGGTGGTTTGGGTATGGCTACCGTAGACCAGGAGATGCAGTAGTAAAGAGAGCGGATAGGATAGCTTTGGGTAACAATGCTACGGGGAGGGGTAGACCTAAATTGACATTAGATGCTGTGGTGCGCAAAGATTTGAATATGGTAGGTTTGTGTGAACAAGTGGCCCTTGAAAGAGCTCAATGGAGAAAAAAGATTCATGTAGCCAGCCCCAAGTGATTGGGACATAAGGCTTGGATTGTTTTGGTTTGGTTTAGTCTTGTGTCAAAATTTGGTGGATTATTGATTTGTCTAGAAGTATAAAATTATGACTTTTACCCAAAATTTTTTTGGAAATATCCAAGAAAAGCTCAGGCTTTCTAGGGTTTATCTTGGATATTTTTAAAAATATGGGTAAAAGTAAATTTTTTTTGCTTTGCCGATTCCTCTCGTCGAGATGAATCAATAAACCAACGAAAGTTTGGCGCAAAAACTAATTAACACAATTTTTTTTAATAAGGACAAAAAGCCCAAAAAGCTAAGGAGAACAACACCTTAGTTTTGTTGCTTCCGTAGTCAAGAAGGAGAAGAGAAGGAAGAGGTGTTTCACTCTCACAAGGGGTAGACAAATTCAACTATACTAATCAAGTTCTTGTAGTATCTTTATATATATAATTTTTGTAGGCTGCTAGAATTTCCCAGTCCTAGTGCGATCATTGGAGGTTGAGAAACTTTGGCTAAATATAGTATTCTTGGCATGATAAAGATTTCATAAAAGACCTAATAATGTAATTTGGCCCATAAGCTTGTAGTATGTCCAGCAGCATGGTAAATTAAAACAAACACAAATCAAGAATAAATTTCCACAACTTTACCCCGCGATGCCCTAAATGTGCTCCGTTTAATTTATTCCTCTCCATTTGTCTTCTTTCTATGCTCTTCATAAGAACTTGCATAATCAAATAATCAAATAAAAGAAAGAAGTACAGGCTGAATAGTCTATAGAAGTCAAGTACAGACTTGTAATATCTTTCTCTAAATAATTTTGTTGGCTGCTAGACCTTTCCTAGTAACTTAGGCCCACTAGAGTATTATAAAACTGATAATGACTTCATAAAACACCCAATAATGTAACTTGACCCACAACAAGATCCGTGGCCATCCCCCTAATATCATGACTTGAAAGTCTGTAACATGCCCTGCAGCGTGGTAAATTAAATAAACGCATGTCAAGAATAATAATTCCAAAACTTTGTTGCATGACGCCCTAAACGTGCTCCTTTTAATATTTTCCTCTACGTTTTTCTTCTTTTTGCTCTCCAAAAGTACGTGCACAATCAAATGAAAGAAAAAACCCAGAAAAAGTACCGGTTCAGCACCCGAAATACAAGCTATAAAAAACATCCATGCCGTACTAAAATGCTTCAATACTTTGCCTCTTCACAAATTTCGACATTGATTTCGATTTCGCTACCAGCCGTTACAGTAACCTGACCAGTTTTAAAATCTGTTCTCTTATCCTTGACTTCCGCTTACGATTGTTAGTATGTTGTGCAATAGTCTTTTGATCGAGTCCCTCCAGTGTCGGTAGTCTTCTTCAATACTTTGGAAGAGATCTTCTGCTCTTCAGTTCACTTTTCAAAGCCAAGTACCCGGCTTATCCTTCTCTATGCACTGCCCCTCATGAACCCTCTCCTCTTTTGTCCATCATAATTAACTGATGAATGCTGCCTTTAAAGCTCCCTTTCCTTGCTTGACTCATTTTTTTTGTTATTTGCCCAGATTTTGTCAGTAATAGTATGATCATCACCCATTCCTCCCATCTTGTGTTAATTATCAGCAGCTTACTATAGAAGAGGGAGGGCTGCTCCGTGCTCTACCTTTCCGAAGAATTTGTGAACCTTCTTGAGAGTTGTAACTCATTTACGCCAAAATCAAATGAAAATAGAAACTGAGAGGAATCTTTTTAAGCGTGACCCTTCCAATTGCCATCCCCACTCAATGCTCTGATTATCCTTTGCTCCTGTGAATCCGCTGAATTCGCCGCCGACAACTCTTGCCACTGCGACACTGGTCCAAATCCCCTACCCTGTTGCTTGCTAGTTCCGTCAAACCCCAACTGTTGCCCCTCTGAGCCATCCTCTTTGTTTTGTCTCTCCCTCTCCTATATTTTCATGAGTCTTCTTAGTTTTCAAAGTGTGGTCTGTTGAGCATCATTTTAGGACACATGTTACGCTTTCAGTGATGGTGGGCCTAACTACTTAGATTTATACTGTTCTTTTCAAAGGTTTCCAAGTATGTTAATCATGAAGTACAATACTTGTTTGCACGTGTTTATGTTTGATGAATATTCATGGAAACCCTGTGAAGCACTGACACACCTAGGAGTCACTGTATCCATTTCAGACACGCAGGGGAGAAGCCAAACGTGGTGTCTTTTGAATTTTAAAATTTCTTATAAGGAGAGATGCTGGGGACACCCATGAGACACGGGGATAGTGGGGACACACATGGGGACACGACCGGGTCACTTTTGTAAATCTTGAAAGCTTTTCCAGAATTTAATTTTTATAACTTCACAAGGCCAAAAGTATAATTTAAAACATATTTGGATGAATTCGGCATACACCATCGGTGGATAACACATTTGATAGGAGCCCTAACCTAAATATGTAGCGGTGGTAATGTAGGTATGCATAGCCAAAAATTACACAAAAAGTTGCCTTGTCCCCCGCCATGTCTATGTCCCATTTTTAAGGATTGCCGTGTCTCGTGTTCGTGTCTGTGCCATGTTCATGTCTGTATGCATGCTACATAGTTGAATTCAAACCTGTGTTAATTCATAGTTCTAGATGCATAGGCTGCCAAACATAGACTAGTGGCATTCTCTGCTACGACGAGAAACAGAATTTTCACGTCTCTTATTTGTAGAGCTGTGTTGTTTTTCGTGGGTTGGAGCCATTGGACCACCATTACTATTCTGAAAATCCTGTCTAAAGGAAGGGCATAATATATGTAAAAACATTTGATAGTAGTTGGAGCGTTGGATTCAATGATAAATTAGGATTTCTCTTCTGGTGATCATGGAATATTTTGTTGTGCTTGCTTCACTCCATTTCACTTGTCAATATAGAATAACATTTTTTGTGGTTTTCAAAACTATCTTACTGTGGACTCTGGAGTTTGAGGCAAAGATGCTGCTAATAAGATGACGCCATGTAGTTATTAGAGTGAAAAGAAACTTCCTCATTGTTTTCTTGAGATGCTGTTTAATTGTGGCAGAAGGGAGTAGCTTCCCAAGCAACCGTTGGTGCACCTCGAAGGCTGCTTCAATTTGCAGTTCGGGATGCTGTGGCCACTTCAAGGCCATCCAGTTCAGCATCAGAGCCTGCACTAAAGCGCCTACGTTCTGTGGTTTCTACATCATCTGGAGACCCATCAGTTGAAGGCCATCCTCGTAGAATTCGGTCTGTTGCGAGAGTGCCTAATGCCATCATGGCAACTGCTATTAAAGCTGTTGAAGAGGCTGCCAAGGATGTCGTGAAAAGCAGATCTTCAGGAAATGTGTTTGATAGACTTGGTGGGGGTATGCATGTATCACAGGTCCGTGACGAACTAGCAGAATTTGAAGAAACTGCAGTAGAAGATGGGGAATATGGAGATTTTAACCAAGTTTCGGAGGGGACCCGCTCAACTTATCTCCAAAGAAGCAAGTATGCTGCAGAATATGTGGGGGATATGACTATGTTGGAAACTGAAACTGGAATGGCTTCTGATTCAGCTTCTGATAACGAAGTATACGATGATGTCAATGTTATGGGCCGTAGGTTTATGGATGTTTCTCAGACTGGCACGTCTGGTGGAAATAAAGGCCAGGACTCCTTGATGGTGCAATACAGTGTGGCTGAAAAGAGTGGTGAAAGTACACTGAAACCACGGAAAGATCAGGACCAACCTGCTCCGGTAGCTAGCAATTCTCGTAAGATAGTGAATATATCTGTAAATGTAAATACATGGAAACCACCTCATTATCAAGAGCCAAGAGAGGTCTCAGAACTGGATAGTCGGAAATCTGTACCGGAGAATGAGGCAGGTCTTGGCAAATCTGGTGCTTGGTTGATGAAAGAGAACAACAATATTGTCTCTGCTGGTAATGGAAATGTAAGATGCATATCTGAGTCATGCATAGTTTGTGTGTAATGTACGTAAATCTCTTCTGTTTCTTCTGCTTTATACCTTGTTCTTGATTCCATTTCCCCCCCTTGAATGGATAGGCAAAACCTGCTGCAGATTCTCAGAAAGAGTCTCAGAAGATGCTTCCTACCACCCCTGGTGCGTTATTAAATCTTTGAAGTGTACAAATTAATCATTTTTGGTCTTACTTTTCTTGTTCTTGTGCCCCAGCTATAAAAGGCATCTTCATAGTTTAAATAAGGTCATGGACTCTTGGGGCAGAGCCCCCGTACACAGCAGATAAACAAATAAAAAAGCATCACTGGACGTACTCAATCCTCCAGGTGGAGAATGAGGGTCAAAAGCATCCCCAAAAAGAAAACAATGTTTATGCGTCTTCATTCCTTTCTAAGAATTATCCATAGTGAAAGCTTTTGTATCACAATCTGCTTAAAGATATGATGGTTTTGGATAATTTCTTGCTCTGAACGTTGTTTCTAACGTTTATTAAATCTGCTTATGTTTTTATGCAGGTTTATATTCTACTGGTCGGCCAACAGAAGATCCCGACTCCCGAACCATTTTTGTTAACAATGTAAGTTATAGTTCTGAGGCTTGACTTACGTTCTTTTATAGGGTTTTCTTGGTTCCTAACATCAGTTTTGTCTTCACAGGTTCATTTTGCAGCTACTAAGGATAGTCTATCTCGGCATTTTAACAAGTTTGGGGATGTGCTCAAAGTAGTAATTGTGACTGATGCGGCAACAGGGCAACCAAAAGGGTGAGCCATTTCATTGAATTTTCTGAGTTGCTTTATAATGTTGAAAGTATCTACATCCACTTTGAGGTACTACAGTTATTCCTTGCGAAATTATGTTTGATTAATCAGGTCAGCGTATGTGGAGTTTATGAGGAAAGAAGCTGCAGAGAATGCTTTGTCTCTGGATGGTACCTCATTTATGTCGCGTATCCTCAAGGTATGTAGCTGTTGTTTCTATAATTGCATACTAGTCGTTAAGGTGGTTTTCTTGTTCACAATTTTCTTGTTTTAGCTCAAAGCTCTTACTTTTTCAGTAAATTGCCGAAACTGTCATAAGTTCTTGTGTGTTGTTCTTACTCTTTTTTGAGAGTTCTGATACTTGCTTTTGCGCGATACTCTGAAACGGTTTCAGTAGACCTGCCAATTATAGGGTAGCATTGTGGTCGAGGGTGGTTGCATTCATATGGTTACCATTGCTGGAAATTGTTATACAACGCTGTTGGAATTGGGGAAAATCTATTGAAGACAAATTACATGAAATGTGTAACTTATCATACGTGCTAGATTATTTTATTTAGCAAGGGCTCTGTTTCTGTGGGGGGCCAAAAATTACCATTTTTAAACTAGTCAATATATTTTTAAGCATAAGCTATTTTGAAAAGTCAAAAGGAACGTATTAATGTCCACGCACGCTTGCATCGAAAAATATTAGGCACAAGAACTATTAATGGTAAAATACAAAATTCATTAACAAAAGGGGGATCTTTACATCTCTTTCTGCTGAGCAAGCATACAGCCAAATAACAAAAAATAAAGACTTACAGTAATTCTAACAAACAAAGCGCACGCAACGTGAAACTGCGAAGCCGTGATATGGATCCCTCCCCGATTCGCACAACGGCGATGAAACGGTCGTCATCTGGGAAATCTATGTGGCAATGGCTGCCTATGAAGCACCGACGCCTCTAGAGGTCGAAGTATCGCAGTGTTGGACACGAGGACACGGCGGGGACATGCGGGGACACGTGGCGTGACCCATATTTAATTTAATTTTTTTACAGGAACACGGCCGGGGACACGGCAAGGGCCAAACTGTAATTTTTTAAAAAAATTTGGGGCCAAATTGTAAGTTTTTAATAAAATTTATGGGTGTCAAAGTAAAATAAATATACACGTGGCGTGTGTTCCGCCGTATCCGTGCCCCAGTGTTGGTGTTAGTGTCCGTATCTGTGTCTGTGCATCATAGATGGCTGCTTAAATTCCTCGGGTCCCATCTTGAGCTGCAAGCCAAGCCTGAAACAGTGAAGCTCCATCCAAGGGGGGCGCGCATCACTGGGGAAGCCGTCCAGGACGGTCTCAGGGGAAACCCAAGCCGAAAGGGTCCAGTGACGACCAACCCACCACCAGAATGGCTGGCTGCAAGAGGTCATATCCTCCCAACTTGGGGGCTGACTGGGGAAAGTGTCATGCTGCGTGCCAGTCGGCCAGTAGGGTGATAGCCGAGCCCATCAAGGAACAAACAGGGATGATACATGTCCTCTCTCCTCGTGACCTTGTTTGAGAGACCCAGCTCACCCCATGACCTTGTTCAACAGACCCAGATTGTTAATATCCCAAAACTCCTCATACCAAGCAGAGATGGACTTCCGAGTTGTAGCTCGTCTTCATCCGTGGAGAAGAAGTCCGCCCTTTGATACCACAGGCGAACAGAAGTCCGACCCATACTGTATGTCTATTTTTATTTTTTAGTAAAGAGATAAGGACCTGGGCGTATCTATTTAGAGGCATGGCAAGCGAGGGGGAAGAAAAGTCTTACATCTGTATGAAAAGCAAAGACTTGATGGGACGGAAGTTAATGTGAATCAGAATGACGGCTTCTCATCGCAGCACGTGAAAATCCTGCACAAGGATGATGGAATACTGAGAGCAGAGTGCCAGGAGACAGGACAACTCGGAACCCATTAATGAATAGTTGGGAGAAGGGGGATTTAACCCTGAGTAAACTCCCCGAGGAGACACCCGAGTATGGCGCCGAGCAATTGGACAAGCAGCGTTATTTGAACCTTTGATATCCTCTTCAGAATCACCAAGATAGAGCAAGAACTGAGTGAGAAGGGGGGGGGGGGGGCGGGCATGACAATTACCTTCCATGTGTCCCCATACAGGGAACTCGGCAGAAAAGCATGGAAGGCGGGAAAAGCCTTCTACAAATAGAGGAAGAAACCCAAGAAGCAGGGGGCAGTAGGAAAAAATGAATGCGATAAAGAGGAACACTACTGTTTTATGACAAGTTTGAGTTTTTAGCATCATATTCAGGATTCTAACTCGGTTGTCGGAGGGCATTGCCGGTCAACCAACCTGACCGGAGTGTCTCTAACGAGTTCATTACTGTGCAGTTCTATCCAGTGTTGTCAAAATCGTACGATACTCGATACGTATCGTACCGTATGGAAAACTATACGTATCTTTCAACGTCTCGTAAATGTACAGAAATCGTAAGCTACGAGTGGAGTATCGTACGATACGACGCGTATCAGGATACGTATGTAAATCGTACGATATTTAACCCAACTTCAAACTTACCTTTTTATACCCAATTAAAGCTTTTAATAGAGACCAAACCCATTCATCCTCCGAGAAAAGCCCTCCTCTCTGCAGCGCCCTCCTCTCTGCAGCGACAGCGACCAAACTCCGACGAAATCGACGGCAAAACTCTGACTACTACTCTCCACTCTCCTCCGATCTTGCCGTCGAGTCGTCGACTGAGATCTTGCCGTCAACTGAGAGGTATTGTTCTCGACTTCTCGTCATCTGATCTGGTTATGTGTTGAAGTCTTGGGAGACTTGGGAGCTGGGAGTCTCTTCTGACGTCTCTCTCTCTCTACAAATGCTAAATTAAAAGCAAGACCCACTGCATACAAATACTACACGTACCCTTCACATTTTTTAAAGCTATTGGGACCACTACTTTCCATTAAAATAAGTAAAGAATGTTCATTTCTCATTCCACTACGAGACAACAAAAGAGAGCACTATTTTTTTTTTTGGAACAGAGAGCACTGTATTTTATTATTCCAATATCCCTTAACTTTATTTCACATTTTTAAATGTTTTTTACGCAATCTTTTGTAGTGTTATGGTTCCACCAAAAAAGAAAAATGAGAGGGAAGTGGTAGAAGGTTATAAACCATGCAATTAAGTGGATAGGGTATGTAAGGCTCCGTTCCAGAAACCTTCTTAAAAAATAAGCAGCTTATTTCACATTTTCAAACTCAAAAATAATGCAAATGAAAAATATTTTTTCAATTTTTTTTGCATCGTATAAAAGATCTCGATGAGATCTTTCAAATAAGATCCATATTGTATATTTTTAGATTTCAATAAGTCCATAATTTTTAAGGTTGAAATTGCCTTCTTAAAAAATAAGGGCTTTTTTTCATTTGTGGAACGGGGCCTAAGTCTCTAATACTTGATCTTTTGGCACACCTTAATTTTTTGGAACACTTTAAATGGCCTAAGATGTGTGATTTTGCATCCTAAATGCTTTTCTTTTTCATATGTCCTATCAATTTGTAGTTTATTGCAATGTATTTATGATTAATTAGTGTAAATTAACTTTTGTTACCGTATCTTACGATACTCGATACGTATCCCGATACGATACGAAAAATCATAAAACCGATACACGATACGTATCCCGATTTGAAAACCTTGGTTCTATCCAAGATCAAAGCTGACCATCATCGATCAGAGTGGAAGAGAGTTGATGTCAGGCCCCGTTTGATAACAGTAATAGATGGATGGGATTCGTAAGGAGATGGGATTAGGATTGGGATTCGTAAGGAGATGGGATTGGTAAGGAGATGGGATTGATAATGAGTATGTTTGTTTGGGATGGTATTAGATGATGGGATTATTAATATCATGTTTGTTTGAGATGGGATTAGATGATGGGATTGGATTGTTAGAAGAAATTGGTAATGAAAAGGGATTGATAATGTGAAGGAGTTGGGATTGGATTATTAATACCCCGTAATACCAAGTCCCACGGGGTATTAGCAATACCCCCTAATACCCCCTCAATTAATCCCATCGGACTACTAGTCCGAACCATTTTTGGTTACCAAACAAGGTATTACTAATACCATCACCTTCATAATCCAATCCCAACCTCCAATCCATTTATCAAACGGGGCCTAATCCTCAAACAAAAAGTGGAAGCTCGATAAAAAGGGGTTCCACAGTTCCAAGTCAAGTAGACTGGAAAATGGTCCAGGCTCTTTAGTTCTTGAACATTCTTTTTTGATAAGTAAATAAATATATTAGAAAGAAGGCATTAAGGGAATGCGGTAGACAAAAAGAGGCCCCCCGACAAAAAGGCCCTATACGCTTCCATGCAAAAGGAAATCTCAAACCAATCTAAGAATCGGTCAAGACAAGGATTTCAATCTCTCTTGTCCCAACTATACAAGTTATTCACCAACAAACTTTTGATACTTAACAACGATTTTTTGACCCTTCGAAGCATCTTGAATTTCTTTCCCGCATATGATCCACATCAAACAAAGAGGGATCAAAGTCCAAACTCGCTTCTGCTTCTTTCCCACTTTAGCACCTTTCCAAGCAATTAGGAGTTCCTTCACATTTCTCAACAATGGCCACCGAATACCAAACCAAGAAATAACCATGGTCCAAAGCTCCCATGCCACCGGGCAATGAATAAGGGGATGATCAACTGTCTCCATGCCACCAGGCAATGAATAAGGAGATGATCAACCGTGTCCGCGTCCCTTTTGCACATACAACTCCAATTGACAATGATTCTCCGCCTCCGAATTAAATTATCAGTAGTGAGAATTTTTCATTGAAACGCACACCAAACAAAAAAGCTCACCTTTAATGACGCCATTGTCTTCCAAATTGCATGCCTAGGAAGAATTACCCCTCCCGCAAAGAGAATGATAGTAGGATTTCACATGAAACACACCATCTTTTTATAAATTCCACTGCATCTCATCTTCCCCTTCTCCTAGAGGCTTTGATGGCTTTGCTTTCTAGAGTGTATAATCTTGAGCATTCTTGTAGTCCTTTGTTTTTTGTGGTAATCCAAAACTTTATTAGAAAAACAGAAAATGCCAAGAACTAGGAAGGCATACCTTCTGGCTCACAACAGAAAACTACAAAAAAAACTAATTGAGGGCAGGTTGTCACAGTTATTAGAGGTATTTACCAACAGTCATGCCACATAAAGGCGTTTCATCTCCGATAATGTGCTTAACAAAGGGCCTGGCCATCAGTCTGAGATTAAGGAGCTTCCAAGTCCATAAGCAGTTAGATGGATTTTTCAAGTTCCAAAAGCAGTTGTCTTTAAATAGGTACTTGTAGTACCATTGAACAAAATGGGATGCCTAGAGCAAATGAACCAAGTTTGCCTGAGAAAAGATGCATAATTCCAATTTTTTATCCGTCTTAGGCAAAGGCCACCTTTTTTATGGTAAAAAGATAGCTCCTCAGCCAACTTTGCTAGAATGAGAGTAGAATTCTGTGCAAGTCAATTGGAAATTTAGAGTTTCTCAATGGCAAAATTCAATGTTCTAAAAGTTAGGCGCTAGTCGGGTGGTCGACCACCTTCGAGCGATTAATTGGTGCGTATTAATTAGTAATCAACAATTAATCGTTAGTTAGACCTTGTCAGATAGGCCCCGCCAGCGATTTATCGCCGATTAATTCCTTGTTTTAGAACACTGGCAAAATTACAGGGGTAGGAAGTATAAAGCGGCCACCAGCTAGTAGACTTGTATGATGAACGATACTGATTTGATAAGCTAGAGTCTTCCAGCATTCGATAAGAACTTATTTTCTCATCCATTAATTATGGTAACAAACTGTCATAAGGCCATTACTGTTTCTAAAGGTACACACTGGAAAAGTGGTCTTTTCTGTTTGAAGGCTTTTGCTTGACTCAAGAATGAATAAGTGAAAAAAAGCAGAGAAACACAAAGGCCTTGTTCGGTTTGGAACTCCAAACCCAAAATTTTAGAAAAAACTACTTTTCTACTTTTTCTCTCCTTAATTTTTCAATCATTACTCTCATTTTTCACTCTATCTCTCTCTACTTTTTACCTCTCTCCACAATCATTACTCTCATTTCTCTCTCTACCTTTATTCAAAAACACTACTCAAAACCCACAACCGAACAAGGGCAAAATCGTGTCATTAGTTTGTTTGATAATGTACATGTCCTTTGTTTGATGAAGTAAATGTCCACTAGTTGAGAGAAAGTATATGACATGTATTTTTTAGTAGATTTAGATTTATATGCTCGGCTTAGATTTCCAGACATAATCTGCTGGATGAATTTCAGCTGCTGGATACATCTACCCTATGCCTCGAGTATCTGACACGGGCTTTTGAGTATATATTATTTTTTGCTTGTTTGGCCTAACTGTTAAGGTCACTCTTTTTTGGCTTACTTTCATCTTTTCTGAATTTGTTTTCAGTTTTATTCTAGGTTGTATCATTATCCAATTTGTCTCGATAAGAGGAACCATAATTTGTGGCTTATTTTTGTCTTTTCTGAATGTTTATACAAAATTTGGTCCATACTTTTGAACTTTTGTTTTGTTTCCTCCACATTGATAGATCTGATAGTATTTCGATTGCAGGTTATTAGGAAAAGCTCCGCCCATCAAGAAGCTGCCCCTGTGATGTCATGGCCGCGAGTTATGCGCGGATCAATGTTTGCTCCCCCAAGATTTGGGAGAGTTGCTTTTCCAAGAGGGGTTCCTAACATATATAGAGGTCGGCCCCCAATTAAACCTGGTGCTAGGAGTTTGCAGTGGAAGAGGGATGAGAGTGGTGCCACCGCCTCCATTAGCAGTAGCGTTCCCTCTCCTACTGCCAGAAGTCTCACCTATGTCCGGCCAGAGCCTAAAGCAAATGGAAGTTCTGCCGCTTCCTAATTCACTAAATTATCCTTTTTTGCCAGTCTCCCAACTACAACTGCACAAATTGCAAGTCATTCAAAGAGAGCTGAAATTGAACGGATCATCAATTGTCTTTGGGGTATTGTTCTTCTTTGCATTGCTGGTGGGCATGTTATCTATAGGGGTATGAGAGCTCAAAAGAAGGATTGATCTTTAGGGGTTTCTCACTCTTTCAGTTCTTTTCTTCTTTCTTTCTTTCTTTCTTTTATTTTGGTTTGTTTTTCTTTGGTCTTTTTTAGAGCAATTGGAAAGGGGACACTGTCAGATATTTGGGTCAAGTGGTTTCAGGTATTTTCTGCTGTCTGAAAGATGTGAATAGGGGATGGACAAATTATTTATGTTTCATGTATCTTTTAAATAATTTTAAAAAATGCATAAAAGCATAAAATGAGAGAGAAATCAAAGTAGTTTTGGTAGACGTATTTTGCCGGGTGTCTTATAACATGTTTGTGTACAGAGTATTATTTGCGTATATTGTCATGTTTGTACTAGTTTATATACTCAATTTATTGCATTTCGGTCCAATAATATGTACTTCGATCCATTCAGTATTTGCACTTGTGATATTGTCTTCTTGGGGACTCTCGCCGGGTTTCCCTTTTACCTGGTTTTAAGCCATGCTTGGAATCACCCATAGTCTGGTCTATACAGTTTGTCTTTGTTGCATCTTTTTATAGTGTTTGTAAACAATGGGAGATTCAACATTTACAGACAGATTGTAATGCAATGGACAAAAGATCTCACTGCCCTTAATGCCTCTTATCACAAAATTGGTGGATCCTCGATCTCATCCACCACTCACTACATTGGTGATATCTCCGGTGTCGGTTTTAAGAGAACAAACCGATGCAGCTATATTGATAAAAGGCAGATAAAAATTACATTATGCTGATGCAGCTTATGAATTTATACTGTTCTAGTTTCAAGTTTTGCGATTTGAGACGAGTTTGTGTAATGTGTGGTACCTCTTCTTTAAATTGTTTCAAGAAAAACGCCGATCTTTTATGTGCGGTACTCATTTCTCAAGTCATCCTGAAGAGGCTGTGAATAAAATTTCATGTGCATTTTTTCTAAGAGTTTACTGAGAAGTTGAAATCATCCAGAGCCAACACCAATTATGCTCAAATATTCAAGTCTTCTCTATCATCATCATCTCGGCATCTCCTTATAATTAATTAATTAATTAGTAGATACGACCTAGAAATAGGGCTTGAAGCGAGTCCAAATTAGAAAACTCAGTTTCTGTCAAAACTTCCAAACCCACAACTCATTGTAGTCGCAAAACAAGCTCGTATTTTGGAATTATTGATCATATTATGACAGTGGATGATATTCTCCACACTCGGCTAAGGAAGAAATTAGAAAAATGATCAACCCTATTGGTTGATGCCACAAATTCCATCCCAAAAACCATATTTTGATTGCGCTTCACCCAAATGGGAAGGGTTTCAAGAATGCATCCATCTATTTCCTATGGGGGGACGCAACCTTCGAATCTTCAAGGTAAATCAAGGTCTGAGGCTGAGTGTGCTGGGGTGATCTTGGAAGCTATAAGGGCCAAGTTGAGTTACTTGGACCTCTGTGAAGCTCACGGAGAAAAATAGAGGATTATGCAACAGTTGGCTCCTTAGCTCAAAAATTTTCCTCTTCAAAAATTGTGCATAGTTTTTTTAGATTTTCTTTCTTTTTTCGAGCGTTTTGCTGTTAGCTCTTCTTTTGTATATAAGTTGTTACCGGGGGGTATGCCTCTGAGATTTTGTAGCTTCATGCTCTTTGGTGTTATATAAAATTAACTTGTCAAAAACAAAAAGAAAAAAAGAAAAAAAAAATTTATCGAACCATTTTTGAGTTGTGTACCGTAAGAGTCTTCATATAAGTATGTCAAAGATTTCAAAACGAACCGTAAATGAATTTTACAATCAGACTCCACAATTCGTAACATGCAATGCCACAATTGAGAGCATCTTGAATAGTTTGTCAAATTACCACAGCCAAAATTAATTCTTGCTCACAGCCATTCTAGATGATGTGCGAAAAAATGGACTTCATCAAACCTTGAGCCAATGGCCAAATTAGTACGGCTAGCAACTTGGCAACCCATTGGTGCACAACTTTAAAACCTGAAAGCAAGCAAATGACCTTGGCAAAATATTTCGCTGACCACTGGGGATGCTTTTCAGAGCCCAGATTGATGCTAGAGTATGACTGAAGTTGGTGAGGCTTCAACATTAATAATATCCAGTGTTTAGATAGTATATTTCTTGCACATAGAGCATGGCTTCAAATTTCTCTCCGTTCCTTCAATTTTGTATGGCAGAAGCTGAAGCATGTTTCAGAGCTCTCTACTTAATTGGGGAAAAGAGGTGATCCAAGATCAACGGTAGAGGCAGATTATTCCAAGCAGATTCAGAGCCATGCTCCAACTATTAGCCAAAAACTTTCGGTTTTGGACATCAAAGCTTCACGCTATGATAAATGCTTTCTACTTCCTACCTAGCACAGTATGTTTCTGCGAAATGTCTTTTTCTCAAACAATGGAGTAACAAATTTGTTCTATTAGAACCCCTAAATTTGGAGGTCTTTTAGTGGCTATTGTAGTGATGGTGATAGGTAGTAGCGGCAGTGGTGGCATATTAATTTTTCGGCACACTAAAGACTCAAAAGTACATAAAATAATTTTCAGGGAACATTATCCGCCGAATCAAGCGGAGCACGAGTTCGTAATTCTGTACGCCACTTGCTTGCAGGTATTTCTATCTCACGGGGGCGATTCAAGAAAATCCCTAGTCCTGGCCCTCAGACACAACTACGAAAAACAAAGTGGTATAGAGAGGAGAATATCTAGAACAGGGTGGTAAGAGATACAAGATTCATCTATGATGCTAGGTTAATTTAGGAGGCAAGGCCAGAGGCCGCAACTAGAGGTTGTGAAGTAACAAAAAAGAATCGGAACGTTAATGTGAACTTCAACAGATACTTGCATGGATATAAATTATAAACATGATACAGATCACATTGGCCCAATTCTCAAGCCAGGAATCTGGAAAAAGGAAAGACATGAAATTGAGCTGCAGACAATCCCATGGCGTTGTGATGCCATTGACCGGACATGGGTTGCTCATAGGCACACCCAAACAGCACCTAAGAACGTACTTTGAGACTGCATCGCCATTGGCCAAAGTACTATCTAAGGCCAACCTAAACTGAAAGCATCGACGAAGTCCATCCTCATGCATTCCTTAAGCGAGATGAAAGTGCGGTGGTAATAATCTTTTCTATGCAATATGCGGGTGGATCAAGCTAACAGGGTTTTAAATTCATATAGGTGATCATTAATTGGATTGATGCACTAAGCCAAAATTTTTGACCATAATCTCAAACAGTGATAGCCCAACAAATATTGATGGCATTTTAACTTCAGATCAAAGATCCAATATAACAGACAAGACTGGTATATGAAAGAAAGTAGTTGATGTTAAAACATCTGCAGCTGAATGTACAAGTACTACCAGAAAGGCCTCCACAAGGAAAAAGCACCAAGCCACAATATGACTGATACAGTTATTTCTATTCGAGATAGCACTGATATTCCAAGTAATTAAAAGTAAAGCACTGAACCACACAGAGGTGAAAAAACCTACAGCCTACCAAGCACTGATACAGTTATTTCATGATTGTTGCTGGCAGCACACCATACCATACATGAAAGCAATGTCCAAGAGAAGGATCATTAACAGAATTTACCGGCAGTAATATATGGCTCCTGGTTTTGTCTACTCTCACCCTCTAAACTGATTAGTATTGTTGTATGGGGCATCTCATATCCTACATTGCAGAGCTAAAATGCATTACAATTACTGCTTCAAAACCAAACTCTGGTTGAAACCGCAGCCTCTCCTTTCGAACAAACACTATAAAATCTAACCAAAGACTCACTCTAGCCATCTTACGTCGATTAAAGTACGAGCACCGGGTGCTGGTCTGTCTCCATTGGTCTAAGAACACTTAACTGTCAAGTATAGGACATAGTGATATGCATCCAATGGCCAAATATGGGTATGTAGATTCGCTATTACATGCGTCATACCAAGTAAAAAACTTCGATATTGACAATTGCTATTAACAGAGTCCACAAAATAGCAATTATAGTCTATCCTGTGTTGTGAGAAAATGATTTTCATCCTCCATAAGTGAGGGACAACAGAAATTTTCTTTTTACTTATTGAACGCGAGTTTTTTCTTAAAATATTGAAGCAAATTAAAGCAACCGCCTCTAACTTGAGTCTGCACTCTGCAGGTCGGAGATATATCCCATATATGTACATTTGCTCTATCCGGTAGGTGCATGTTTAACAGAGAATTGAGGAGTCCGTGTAATACTAGACCCAATTAATATTTCACAACAGAAACATATGGTAATGGATTAACCTAATCAGATAGTCTAGCGTAATTGATAGAATCATCTTATACTTCCCATGCGATAATATAGCAGAGCTAAACACACTACCGCTTCAACCACCGACCTTGGCTTGCAGTCACGGTCTGTATGTCCGTCTCCCTCACAGAAGTTGGTAAACGGAAATACAAGTAACGACTCATTCAACTAAAGAAAGTAGCCATTAAGGTAGGCAGTAGGCACCAATGGGGTGATTGCCAACATGTTAACCAGAACACAAAGACCAATAGGATCTTGTCTAATTAATGGAGATCAACAAAACTAGAGTAAAAGAATTTTGCGTGTAAGCAAGAGATCCAACACGTTTTCTCCCAATACAAATAGCAGCATTAAGTTCAACCCGAAAGCTTCCGACCTCATGTTTTGTCCCACTGCTACATATCAAATGGCTCTCCACTAGAAGAAATTCATATGAAACACTTCAATTTCCATATGACTTATGAAGATAGATAGATAACATGTAAACAAACAAAATCCCACCAAAATACCAAATTAAACAAAAATGCGACAGGGAAAAAGCGTGTGATCTAAGTTAACCTTGCCAATGCGCTGTATACCAACCCAATAGAAGCTCCAGCAATACACAAGTACGAGACGCCGCGAACCCTTACGAAAAGCAAATTCAAGTTCTTAGCAATCTGAAGGGTCAGGGTGAGAATCTGCAACCTACCCAGCTCCTCCATCTTCTTGAAGAAGTACATGTGCTTCAGCGACTGCCTCAACAAAAACGCCACCGAAAAAGGGAACCCAAACGCCAATAAACCTTGAACCGAAACCTCCGTGAACGGGGAAGACCTCGTAACGTACGAAATCCAAGCCCCCAAACCAAGCTGGACCAGACCCAGAACAGCCAACGCCTTGCTCAAGCTAAAGATGGTCTTCATCATCGATTGGAGAACATCTCTCGTTTCATTGGCCAGAGCTGACTCGTCTCGCTCTACTGTGGGACCATCTATTTCTTGGTGCTTGAATTCAGGGTTTTGACTTGGGTATGGACTGGGGCTTGTGGGTTTGTCGTCACCTGATGAATCAGAGGTCGAGAAATGCTTTCTGGGGTTTATAGGGTTTTGTTGGGTTGGGGATGTGGGACTTGAAATCGTGTAGGATCTGATCGGGAGATGATTGAGGTTGATGGGTTTTGGATGTTGTGAGGATTGGGATCTGACAAAGGTGAAGGGGAAGAGATTTGAAGTGGGGGTAGAGAGGTTTTTTTGTGGGGGTTTGTGTGAGATTGGGCTGGGGTTTAGAGGTTGAGAAGAATGGGAGATGTAGGCTGAGGGGGAGGAGAGAGGGGAAGAGTGACGGGGTTTGAGGAGCTTTGAGGTGAGTCTGCGAGAGATGGTGGCCGCCATTCTGTTGATCAACGCAGAGAGAGAGAGAGAGAGAGAGCGACAGAGACAGAGACAGAGAGAGAACTCCTATGTATTTACACTGCTCGTTTGGAAGGTGAGAGGGGAGAGATGATGAATGGCCCATTTCTTACCAAATCTAACCATTTTTTTGAGATTCGTTAAGAAATGAAAATCGTCAATCAAAATATTTTTGTTTTTTTTCTCTTTATTTTTCATCAAAACGTTCAAACCAAATGAAATATTTCACAAGAAATCATTTCTTTTTTTTCCCTCATGAAATCCGTTGATCTAAAAGGACTGTTACTGAACTCTAAAGGCTCGTTTAGATGAGGGTTTGTGAGGCGGTTTAACTTTTCCCCCTATAAGCACGTGGGCCCATAGTTATTCCTGTAGACACTCCAATCTGGGTTTTCAGATTAATTTACTTTTTGTCTTTGATTCTCTAATGATGAAACGGATCAAGAACACCCCGGCAATATTGAGTGGTTGAGCTTTAAGTGTTTGACACCCTTTTGAACCTAGTTAAACCTAAACTAGAACCCTACCTGCACGCGTTGGTCCACATCCAGCGCGCGCTCGTCCATTTGCCACCTGTTGGTCAATGGTCAGCTTTGACCATTGACCAGGGCAAGAGCAGTTGGACCAGTGAGCGGGTCCACAATCGACGTGCGCTGGTCAAACCTTGTCCCATCACCTTTTCTCCAGCATGTTTTTGCCATGATTAGAAGGACTTTGGGGGCCAGAGGAAGATTCTATTGGTCTAAACAGCAGTATTCGGATAGGGGACATCCCTTACACCCCTCCCATCACCTTTTCTTCTCTCATCCAATTAGAAGGAAGGCTTTGTGGCCAAACCAAGGCTAGCCCCTTGGCTGGTGTAGCCTCTCTCCCTCACTTCTTCCCTTTTATATATACCCCCATACACCTCCTACTAAAGGGTTACCAACTTTGTACCCCTCTTTGTTCAAAAGCAATTCAAAGAGATACAAAGGCCTTCAAGGAAGCAACACACTATACATCTTTGATCTACCAACAACACAACCACCCATCAAACATCATCCCATCATCCCTCAAGTTCAAGCTCAATCTCTCTTTCAAACCTAAAACCAAATGTATAACACCTTTGTACTGTCTTCTGTTCTGATCCATGAGGGGGGCTGGCAGGATCAAGGCTAGTAATCAATACCAAGTCCTGACCCTAAAGTTAGCAAGGTTTCAAAAATCAACTCTGCAGGTGACCAGCGTGCGCCGGTTGTGAGTACGCGCTCGCCACTTTGTGGCAACGCGCGCAAATCTTGCATGGGGACTGGAGTTCAGTATTCATATCTGCTGCAAGGGAATACCCCTGGGGTCTTTCTGGATATGTCTCAGAACCCAGATCATGCAAAACCAAATATTGGTGGAGTGGCTCAGACCCATGCGCGCTTGGAATACCCACGTGCGCTGGTCCATCTCCTGACCAGTGAGTGGCTTTTGCATGGGTAACTTGGCTTTGGCCATTATTTTATCGCTACACTGGTCATTGGGTGCTTATTCTTTTTGTGGCCTCTGAGACCATTCAAACTGCCTGTAACTGTATGTTAACTGCCAATAAACTGCGTGGTTTGTCTTAGGTGTGCACTGGTCATTTCCAGAGCCCAGATGGTTAAAAGTAAGAGTTGTGGACTTAAGCCTATTGGTGCGCGCCTACCATGGAGTAGCGCGCGCAGGTCATGCCTGCATGCAGTAACTTAATCAGTGCATACTGGTTTCTTCCTATGCGTGACACTCCAAAATAGTGGCCTTCCAGTCTGTTTAAACTCTCACAGAAGCCTGCTCTCATCCTATTCTAATTGTTTCAATAAGCGAGCATGCCATCTATCACATCCTGCGAATCTGTTACAGTTTTAATCCCTTTAAATTGTTACCCCACCCTAACTAGCTAAAAAATTGATAAATGAGATAGAATCACAAACGTTTTGCAAATGCCCGAGTAGAAACCGATCTCCAAATTGGGCGAAAGGGGTGCCTTAAAACCCTTCCTCTCTCGTAACCTGGCTCTTGAACCTAGGATATCAAGGTGACGACGGACCAATCTATAAGCCTTTTTTAAATCAAATAATGTAGCAAACATTTCAAGTTCGGTTCCTTGGGTGGCGGACCTTCAAACCCAAGTGGCGACTCTGAATTGAGCGTATCGCCACACTCTAAAAAGGGGTGCACCCGCTTAATCTCATGCGATTTTTCGGGGGTGTGTGCCCACAATTCCCAGGTTTAGGAATCAAAATTTGGAGGGGTTTTCGTTTATCCCCCTCTCATGTAGTACAGCCGAAGACCGCTTGAGGGGAGATAATTTTTGGCTAGGTTTGAGGTGTCCAAAACTTTCAGCTAGGGTTTGAGGTGTCCAAAACTTATCCCCTTAATCCCCCTTATAATCTGTCGATTTCACCCCTGGTAATCCCACTTCCCCCACTTCAGCTTCCATGCCAGTCACTACCACTGGTTTTTGTTCATTTTCGAGCAGAGAACTGGGGTTTTGTGAGATTTTTAGGGTGCAATCGTGCTCTTTGATTAACTGAGGTATGGCTTTGAATCACTAGTTTTGGTTGATTTTTGAGTCCATTAATGCTTGGGTTTTTGTTATCTCTCTCTTACACGCGATTTGGTTGTGTTAACTACATGGATTTGTGGGGTTTTCACTATTTTGTGAGATTTTTTGTTCAAGACTACGAAACCCTACTGAAAACTGTGATTGTGCGATTATGGATCAAGATTATGAAACCCTACATAAAAACTCCATGGATCTATATTTTTTTAGTGTTTTTTTGTGTCGATTTTTGGACTGTTTTCTGCGAGTCCATTGGCTTTTTGTGGCACCAAAATATGGAACCGCCTGCTGAGTTCACGAATTTGTATTCATTTTTCGAATTTGTGTTGATTTTTGTGTGTGCTTCGAGTCCATTGTTTTCTGTTGATTCTGTTCATTAAGGACGCTTGCCTATGCATACATATTCTGAAATTGAAATTTTTTACGTTTCACATTACATTTGGCTAATTCATTTGATGAACAAAGTTGAATCGATGAAACCCTTGTTAGCATTTTTTAGGATGTCAAGATTAAACAGAAAACAAATAAGGATAAGAGAAGAGCAGGAGGGCATCATGGCATTACATGCTTTTATTAACGCTGCAACAGGTATTTTTCGCCTATACTAATTTATCACGTCCATGGCTTGCTATCCTTGTCCCGAGTTGTCTCTGAATTCAAACTTTTACTAGACATACGTAAACAAAATCAATAGGCTTATGGGATAATGATGTCAACTGCCACGACCAATTGAGGGTGAATAGACTTACTTTTTTGAGATTGTGTTGTTTAGTCTAACGTGTTAGGTTTGGGGACTCACGCAACGTATGTCTTAAGGAGAGGGTAGCAATATTCTTGTGGGTCCTCTCTCACCATACCAAGCAGAGGCGTACCAAATTTGAGTTTTGGAGATATATTGAGACAATAAGTAGGCATTTCAATGTTGTACTCTAAGCTGTCTTGCGCCTTTACAACATGTTCCTATTAATGCCCAAGCCTGTACCTGCTAAGTACCAAGACAGTAGGTGGAGTTGGTTTCAGGTACACTTGTGCTTAATTGTTCCTACTTCTTCCATTGTATAGATTTCCTATAGTCGCCCATATTTACTTACCTTTAATACTCTTCTCCACATTTGTTAGAATTTTCTTGGGGCATTGGATGGGACGTAAGTGCTAGTTAATCCTCCTGCCGCTGACAGGCCCCGATATAGGTTAAGGAAGGGTGAGATTGCTACAAATGTTTTAGATGTTTGTACTCGAGACCTTAAATTTGTCTATGACCTTTCTGATTGGGAAGGGTTGGCCACTGGCTCTAAAATCCTTCGGAACGCCATGGATCTCAAAGTCCCCCATTGTATGTTCCATATTCAAAGTTAATGTTTCCTTTCACCCCATTACAATTATCCACCCATAGTGAATGTGTCTGTAGTGAATGTGTTATATTCCATTGGTTACAGGACATTATTACATTGTTGATGCTGGTTACACAAATGAGAACAGTTTTCTAGCACCATACCGTGGCCAACGGTATCACATTAACATTTGGAGGCAAGGTCATACGCCAACAAATAGAGAGGAGTACTTCAACATGAAGCACTCCATCACTAGGAATGTCATTGAGAGAAGATTTTGGGTTCTTAAGATGCGGTTTGCAATTTTGAGATCTGATTCCTATTACCCCATAAGGACTCAATGTCGTATCATGTCAGCATGTTGTCTTCTCCATAACCTAATTAAGAGAGAAATGTCTAGCGATCCCATTGAACAAGAGTACGACGCGTATGAACGAGAACATGTGAGTAATTTCCCCATTGATGATCACATTGCTACTGCAGAGACTTCCAAATGAGTGGACCGTGGGGAGGGATGCTCTAGCTGCCGCTATGTATAACCATTGGTTAGCCACTGGTGGGGGACCAGAGCTAAATATTTGACCTTGAAAAACTTAGTTTTCCGAATTTGTGTTGACATTGTAATTGTACTATTTGTACATTCTTGGTAACATTTGTGTTTGAACTTGTAACATACCATTGTATTTCCCGGTGTATTACTTAAAGTTTGTGGTCTTACTTTTTACATTCCTTGCACAACTTAAATGCATTTGTAGCAATGGATACTAACGAAGTGGAAGTAGTGGAAGGACCCACAAAGCAAAAACGTAGGACTTGGAGGGGTAAGGAAGAGGATGCGCTAATGAAGTGCATGGTCAATGACATAGGGGACAAATGGAGGGTCGAGAATGAGTTCAAAATAGGTTTTTTCACCCACTTGGAGAAAGAGTTAGAAAAAGTGCTACCGGGGAGCAACCTTAAGGCTATTATTCCCTGCTTCAAAATTTCAGTTTCTAGTCATAAGAGTTTAATTCCAGCACCTATGGGGAAAATTGATGCCTCCAAACCATATTTTCAGCACATTCTACCAATTTCAACACATGATATATGTACTTAAAATACTCTTATAGCTCCGAAAACAGATGTTCAATTCATGCATTAGCACTTATCAATCAATCCTAGTAACTACATGGGTTGCTTTTAGTATAAAAACTATATTAGAACAACTGTTTTAAGTACATGAATAAGAACCGCCCCTTTTTTTTGTGATTCCCCTCACATCCAACTGCCCAACAGTCAAGATCAATAAGCACAAATACGTTCTCCCATAGTGATCTACAATATTAAACATCAGTAATTCCACATAGAAATGTATTCATGAAATTTATCATCCAACTTTAATCCAACAATACTTGATCAAAATATGAAAGAAATGTACATCAAAGCTCTTGAAATGTTACTACGACCCATAACTTCTTCCCTCTACATGTCCCATCTAATATCACTCATGCAACCCAAACCCAGTATTCATTCACTATGCAAAAGATAAGGATAAACTCGTTAACTTCTTTTCATAAATCAACCCACTAAGCTCTTGAATGTTACGTCTCTAACCGAATAGTGTGTAACTGCCTTCGTACCCCAATAAAACCATTAGACCCAATATCCCAATTGCAAAAGAACCAAATTTAAACATCTCAACCTCCAAACATCAAGGTAAGCAACCTAGTAATACCACCGAACTACTTGTTTAACCCCAAACTATACAACCAATAATGTTTATCTGAGACCATTGAATCCACTAACAAGTCACTCCTCCCCCTTAATGCGTCAATCAAATCCCTTTATTCGCCCCCCTTCCTTTAGACACCACCCAAACGGGGCATAGCCATACAGATTGATCACGTTTTGTTTGTTTGCTTTCCACTTCATAAACCAAAATCGTGGATATTCCCATGGCTTAGGACAATCACCACACGATAGCGGTTATCATCAAAACAGAGTCGCCACCTAATTTATGAAAACTAGGAAAAACAAATAGAGATTCTGGGTATGCGAGCCAAAAGTACAATAAGGGGAAGGTGTTAGGCACCCCTCTCTGTCCAATCATGAGACTGGCCCATAATCATTCGATATACAATGTATATTTGCTTTATTTAATTCTAAACAAGTAATCTATTTTATTAGCCTTTAAAACAGTTAATGGTGAGCCGAGATGATAATTGATCATGCATCAGAAATAAGTAGAAAAAAAAGGTTGTCCCAGGGAGATGAATCCTACGGCCGGTGAATAGATTTCATGGCCGAAGGATCCTCCTAGATTAATGTGTCGGTCGAAGGATTGATCCCCTAGCCGATGTTCTTCCTCACACCAAAACGAACACTTAACGGATAACCAAAATACTACGATTACTTATATGAAAACGTAAGAGAGATCAAACCATAGGCCCCTGGGCCTCATCAACTTGATCCCTCAGTTGCTTGATTGCTTCAGATTGAGGGGGATTGACTGATTTACTTCTCGAAAACCCTAGGGTTAGGGTTTGTACTTTGGGGTTTGATCGTCGGATTGCGGTTGCCTTCGAAAGGGGGCTTTTGAAGAGCGGATATGGGAGAGTATATGTATGCAGAGCTTTGTGGTTAGAGAGGGTGATTGATCATATTAATTTCGGAGCCAAAGGCTCCTTTATATAGGCATGGGGGTGACTCACTTCTACCAATCGTAATGCACGATTCAAATGGGAAGTATATATGCAGAAGATCTCTTTTCATAGTCTCCTTACGTAGCTCGAACGCATCAGAATTTGGCTACAGGGTTTTATGAACGGATCAAACGTATGACAGAACATTCCGAAATCTGGAAAATAAACGATCTGACGGCCGAGCAATAGATCAGGCGACCGAAGAAATGATGTGGCGGCTGAAGAATCAATCTGGCTACCGAAGGATCAATCTGTTAGGGAGATTTTCAAGCAACATGTTTCTCGAGTGAAAGAATGATGAGGCTGTGAGATCAATGTTATGGTCGATATATAGATTCTTCTCGGATATTGTATTTCTGTCGAAAAGGCTATTTGGCTCTAGATTGGGTCCTCTAAGTGGCTAAAAGTACTCACCAAAAGTCGTAAGGTTCACGAGAAGTCAATCAGCAATCACTGTATCCATTCATCGGGATGGCCCCCAAGGTGGGAGTTGAAATAATCGTTAGGCCAAATTGGGATGTCTACACCCCCCCCCCCCCCTTCCCCTTTTTGTAAGTCAACACGTAGTACACACATATATAATCCAACGTTCAATTACAGGAATAAGCTCAGTACAACCCACGCAATTTGAATGATCGAACATCGCCAATAATAACTCTAAAATCTTCAGATTTCTCAAACTCTTAATTAAATCCTCAAACAAAGTATTCCTATTGACATTGTAGTACCGTTTTCCCTAATTCAACTTTGACAGGATATATGAGAACAGGGTTTCCCAACACTCCTCGATTAAGAGAATCAACAAGGATTTTTACTTCTCAATATATATGTTTATATGTATATTTTTAATCTCCCTTACTTACGAGTGCTTTAGTTATCCATATCTAAAATCACCCACTCTCCAATGCCGCAAATCTAAAAGAACTATGTCAATACAACTCTAAGCCCAAATGTCACAATCGGGACACAACTAAGTAAACCAAGCTCCTGTCATTGCTACGATCGATTTGTGCTATCCCTACCATCTCAAAACCCCTAATGTCCACTATCTAACTCCTTAATCCTCAAAGATGTTAATATTTATCATAGCATATCTATTTTTTTTGTTTTGCCCAATAGATCTCCCCTTGATATCGACATTCCAAACAAACTAACAAATGCAGACTAAAAATTTGGGTAGCAAACGAATCCACCAAGTTTCATAATCAAAACCACGTTACTAAATTGTTCCCAAACTAAAAATTTCAACTTGTAGCTGCGAACCCAAAGCTAATAATTGTCCAGTCGGTGAATCACCATATTCACTTTCATAGCATAACAACTATAATATCATAAGTTCACCTATACAATTATTTAAATCTTCATCTTTCAAAACTATGGATCTATGGACAAAATGCCTCATAAATGAAAAGAACTCTACAACCCATGATTCTCAGCTTTTCAACACAAATCACATGTTTGTATTTTTGCCCATTACGACTCCTTCATCTGACTCTTAAAATAGCAATATGATCACCACTCATTACTTTCGACTAATAGGATCAATTAAGCACAACTTCTGCATCATCTCTTAAATATTCTGGTAGAATTTATCAAACCCACACTAAACCTCACTGCCCCACACACTACTTTCTTTATTTCCATTTTTTTTTACATCTCCCCCATCTTTGAACATGACATTCCATAACGGGTCATGTCAATAAATCCAAACCTTGAAGATCATTAACAATAAATTTCTCTTCTTTTTTTTTCTAGGACCCTAGTAACTTCTCAATAGGGCATAAAAACACTTATTTATGATAAACATACTACTATACTAGGCTACACTAAATCATCAGGCAGACGTGTTTCTCATACACTCTCCGACCATAAACTAACTTTCAAAGTAGAATTCATTATAACAAAACCGTACCCACCTTTATAAAAATAATTGAATTGTATCTTACTTATTGGTATACCACATTAGAACAAGTTCTGAATTAACATGCTTTCCTCCATATGCCTTTTATCACCAAAATCTTCACTACAAGGCAAATCCACGTCCTAAAACATGAAATCAACAAACAGATACATCACTTTGACAATAAGGTCACATGCATTCAACTTCTTTAGAATAAAGAAAATCTTACTAATTTAAAGATCTCCTATTCTAGTCTTCTATTCTAGATGTTCAATCATGAAGTAGAGATGGCCAGTCACACTTCAAATTGAATATCCGGAAGTAGATTCTCAAAGATTTGGAAAAATGAGTTCACATATGTCAAACACAATCATCTCTAGCTACCAACCTCTCACCAAACACATACACCCACACATTAGATACACCATATGTTCAAGCTTTACTCCGTTTACATAACATGATAAATTTGGTTACCATTTTTTTTAACGTCTCAGTACCTCTAATTATCACCGTTAATTCATTGAATGCACCTCAATACACATGCCTCTACAATTACGCATATTAGTAAAGCACGCAAGGTTTCAATCACTACAAGAGTCAAATAAATATACAAGAAGAAGCCATCAACAACAACAACATCACTACATGTTAACATCTCTATGGCAACATAAATGCAATGCCACATAGTTGAATACACGTCAATCGCACAAGCACACACAATTTATGAAATTGATGCAATGGCTTTGAACCTAGGGGTGTATACGAGCCGAGCTGAGTATTGGCATGTTCGAACTCGGCTCGGTCAGGATCGGTATGGCTCGAGCTCGAATCGAGCCCAAAAGTCAGAGCTCGAGCTCGGCTCGGCAAACATATACAAAACTCTAGCTCGGCTCGTTAGAACTCGATTTGGAATAAACGAGCCTGCTCAGCTCGGCTCGAGCTCGAATTCAGCCTTAATCAAAACTAGCTAATTCCATGATTTTTATCACAAGAATAGGCAAATTTGATTATTTTAAACCAAAAAAAAAGGCTAATTCAAAATCATTCCAAACAAGCTCATCATTCATTCATTCATTCCAAAGGCTGATTCCATCACTTTTTTCCTCAAAATCACTAACTGCCACTACCAGGCAGTACCAGCCTAATTTCACATTGGTAGTTTTCATTGTTCACTACAAAATACCCATTGTTCATCACTACAATAGGCTGACAAAAAACAGCCATCCAAAACATAAATGACAAATATTAAAGTTCTTGAAACATGCACAGATGCACTTAACCAAAATGGCAACAGTCAAGTCTGACTTCTTAAGATTTAAACCAAACCGCAGATATTTATAACAAAAAAAGCCAAACGCCGAATGTCTTGAGTAGATAATGCGCCGAACACCAACTTCCAAAACACCAACTTGGTCATGAGGTATAAACAAGTGATACAACACTTAGTATTTTTCTGGTCCTTTATATTCTTAGTTTTCACAAAAAAAAAAAAATGCTTGCATGTATGACATTAGGCTAATAAAAAGAATTTTTATGAACTAGAGCTATTCCAAAGCTATTCAAGTAATAAAAAAGAAGACACTAAAGTACTTATTTGAAGTAAAACAACAAGAAAAAAGTAATGCATCTGTTGCTTAAAGTGAATTACACCAATGTTATGAAAGTTCCTGGATTGTGTAAAATAATAGTACCAAAGGCAGCATCTAGCCTTCTAACAATGAAAAATGGAAAATTGGCAATGGAGATTTCGTGTGCAGACCTGACTCCTACTACAAACGCTTACTGCACCTCACAAACTCACAGTAGCTGAGGAAGGTTTCAGCA
The DNA here is from genome assembly GCA_025413875.1 of Rhododendron molle. Classification (NCBI taxonomy): domain Eukaryota; kingdom Viridiplantae; phylum Streptophyta; class Magnoliopsida; order Ericales; family Ericaceae; genus Rhododendron; species Rhododendron molle. The sequence continues at coordinate 20,117,164 of CM046388.1, read as the reverse complement.
GTCAAAATCTGGCCTAACCATCTATCATCAGTATCCAACCAATACTAGAAAAGATCAAGAATACTCTGAATCAAATCCACAAGGGAAAATTCAATAAGATACAATGTATTGCATTAATAATGCTGATAAACACATCTCTGAACCAAGAGACACATTAAAAAAAAATCAGCTATCCCAGTTGAATTCTACAAGATATAGTTGTAACTATGTAGTATGCATGAGAAGAATCAAGATATAAACAAATTTCAGTGCATGTTATGTTTAGATCTAAACATATGAATGACTTAGAAAATTACAAATCTTGTGAACCAACCAACACACACGCAGACAGAGATTAAAAAAGGAAAAACAAAGATTGCTCATGAATATGCATTCAACAGAATATTGATACCAGATAGTCAAACCCAACTAAATATAGACTGTTATAGACTCCAAACATGATAATCTTTCCTGTACACATCTTTCATTCAACCAAATAGAAACACAATTTGAATTTGACCATTCTCAACCAAGGTCAACACATTATTTCGCTAATCAACTTGATTTTCCTCAGTCAAGTTAGCTTCTGATCTATCTTACCAATCGGATCACATATGCAATAAAACTCAATTAGTTAACAGGCTTAACTCGTAAAAATAATATATTTTCTAAGGTGATACCTTGAGACTCTCCTCAGTTACATCCAATGCCATTGTTTTTTTGCAAACCAGCTACCATGTACCATTTCCACACACACCACATTACTCCATTAAGGTAGAATGAACTCTTTGTGAGATTGCTCTTTGGTCTATCAAAAAAAATAACAAAAAATTCATCAGAATATATATAATTAACATGAGTGGATACGAAAACATAAATAAACAAATTTCACTTACATCGGATCCCTTTTTAAGTCCATGATATGTGTGTACATAATCAGCTCCACAAAGTAACATTTCAACTGTTTCTATTGCCAATGATGCACGATATGGATCTATGACTCTACCTCCCGCACTAAATGTGAACTCCAAGGCCACTAAGGTAATAGGAATGGACAATATATCACATGCCATCTTGGACAATATGCGGTACTTGAGAGTATTTGCTTTCCACCACTCCAATGCATCAAAATGGGGATCCAAAATTTATTCACCTTGTGCTTGTGAATCACATATATAAACACCTTCTTCAAGATAGATATCCAAATCAGATTTTACAGGCTGAATGGTATCGGCTTTCCTAACAAAAGACTTATATTTGGATTTACTTGTGGCAGCTTTTTTCCCTTGTGAAACACTACTAAGAGAGCAAACTTTTGTACTGCTTTGCTATAAAATTTGTTCATTGTACGCTAGGGAATGCATAACAACATACTCATCATAAGATCATACAGAGATTTACGCACCATAGCAATGTTTTGGTTTGCCTTGTCACCATATATCTCTAGAAAACAAAACCCAATCAACACCAATTTGTATCTTGGATCCAGTGTTGCACCGAGAGCCATCACTAGATTACACTCACCCTAATACTTGTCAAATTTCCCTTTCATCTTTAAAGCCATTGATCTAAGGTATTCCAATTCACTTTCTGAATTTTTATCCAAGATTTTTTTTACTCTCCAAACCTCGGTGAGAAACAAATTGGAAGTTGGATATTCACAATCGGAGATTATATTTGTCACATCATTGAAAATTTCCAAAAATTGACAAACATTCTCAACTCTCTCCCACTCTTCATAGGTAGGCACGTAGGAAAAACCCACATCCCTTTCACTGTACCTAGAGAAAACATCTTTGAACTCCAATGCAGCAGACAACATCATATAAGTTGAATTCCTTCGTGTAGAACAATCTAAGATTAGCTTTTTCGAAGGCAATTTCAACTGCTTAGCAATATCACTAAATTGATTAAGGCATGCTTCAGAATGTATTAAATACTTCACACCATCCCGAATACAATCAGTGATCCATTTAATTTCACTAAGCCCATCTTGTACCATTAGATTAAGTATGTGTGCACAACACCGCACATGAAAAAGTTTACCATCCAAAGGTAACTTCTTCCCTAACAACTGAAATATTGATTTCAAGTTTCTCAAAGCGACATCATTGTATGAAGCATTATCCACTGTGATAGTAGCCACCTTATTCTCAATATTTCAATCAACTAAACACTTATAAAAGCATCAGAAATAATTACCCCGGTATGTGGAGGTGGCACATTGCAAAAGCTGAACACGTGCTTTTTAACTTCCAATCTTCATCAACATAATGACCAGTTACGACCATATATTGGATCCTTTGGCCCGGTGACTTCCACAAGTCTGTTGTGATGCTAACTCTACCAACATGCTTCAATGATGTTTTCAACTTCTTCTTTTGTGCTTGGTAAGTCGATGTACAATCATTTTTTGCGACGGCACGACTTATCTTTTGCCAATGAGGAATGGCCGTCTTCATGAACTTGTTGAACAACACATGCTCCATATGCATAAATGGATACTCATGGTAAAGTATCATGTGGGAAGCAACTTCTCTTACTTTGGCATGGTCATACGTGAAGGTTGTAAGAGTCCCACTCTCTGATCCCCCGGCCTTAAATGACAAAAGTCTTTTGCCTTTTCTTTGATAATCCAAGTTGAAGCCGACGTTGCACACACGAATTTCAACGTCTAATAAGATGAGTAGTAGACCCCGATGCTTGGACGGTTAAATAATCTTTGCATAATTTACATTGATGCTTCTTGGAACCACCTGGAAAAGTTACAAGTTGAAAATCATTCCAAACAGGTGAAGTTTTCTTTCTTTCCTTCTTTTTAAATGGGTTCGATTCTTCCTCAATGACTACATCACTGGCCTCTACGCCCACCCCAACATTCGCCTTATTAGCATTAGCATTAGCATTTTCACCAGCATTAGTCATGATCGGACTAGTTGATGAATCCTCAAATGAAGAAATTTGTGTGCTCGAATCTTGTAGTGGCGAAGTGAGATGAAATTGTCTATTAGACATATTTACAACCACAGAAGTACCCAAGATTTAATCGACGATATGCAATTTAACAACTCTAAAACAACATAGTTAAACTCTAAAAATAAGTTGTATGGAGAATGAGTAGAGGAATAACTAACCACACCAAAGTGGATCGAAGAGAGAAGATGATCTCCCAATCCCAATCTTCACCAAAACAGATATGAGGTTAAACCATAATATTTAACATCACGTTAGAAAATGTCATAATTCTTATTACATGTCAGAGACCAACTTTAATGAGCCAACAAGAAAAAGTTCAAAAAATAAATAATAATTAGAGAGTTCTTGTTCACTTTCATTTCTGTTAAAGAATCAATAGTGCAGACTGTGCAGTTTCAAAAGACAACATGGAAGAATGCAGAAATAAACTAATCCTTCAATAAAGTAAACATTTAATAAACTAATCAGTTTGAAAAGGAATATCAACATAGAAGAATGCCCCAACAAACTAATCATCTACTAATGCAAATAAGAATTTTCCCTCCGTACGAGTTATACCAAATTAAATTTAGTCCAATGCTCATAATCAAAACATAAAAATTTATAGAATCCTAGATTCAGTCAATTATTTTTATAGTACAAGAAAGTCAAAATATGATGATTAATATAATCCCATAATACACACGCAGGAGTAATTAACATTTCCCTAATTAAAAAAACCTCCACCCATTCAATATTCGCATCTTTCTACATAGTTGTCTCTAACGATTTCACACAATCACTACGTCAACATCCAGATCAACAAAGGCGAGAGAGAATCTCTCTAGAAGAATACCCCAATAAACTAATAATCTACTAATAAACTAATTGCCATTCAAAAAAATCTACTAATTAACTAATCATCTACGGACCTACCAGTGCCTGCTTAGATTGGTTTGCTGCTTCAATCATGTATTGCACCCATTTTGGAGAAACTTCAACCCTTTTTATGAATCTCTAAACGTATCAATGTTCTGTTCTAAAGATTCTCTGTCCACCTCTGATGAATTATTTGAGGCACTGGTACAGACACATAAGTTTTTAGCCTCGACCTTGTAATTATAGATCCAAGGACAGTATATAGAAATTCTGCAAGTGCATTAGTGTGCACAATGTCTTATAGTGAATTTGTGTTTTTGAAAAAGCAAAAAACAGTTTTGGGGTGCATCTAAATCTGTTTAGCATATGTTGCCTGAAAGTAAATGGATTCCGGCTTGTTTGGGGAAGTGTTCCCCTGAGATCTTGAATCATCCATATGCATATATTACTGTGTCTACATAAATGAAGTATATATAACGGGAGAGGAGGGAGAGAGAGAGAGAGAGAGAGAGAGAGAGAGAGAGATTCATCATTCATACGAATCATACCAGAGCCTGACGGTGGGTCGGTGGCGTAAGTGCGAGACTGGCGTGAGTGAATCGGAGAAAGAAGGTGATGGCTAAGAATGAATCGGAAACCGGAGGTGATGGCTGAAAGTGAATCAAAATTTAGAGAGGTAGGCCGCCCCACCCTTTCTTCTTCATCCTCATCATCTTCTTCTTCTCCTCTCTCTCTCTCTCTAAAAACGGCGGAAAAATAAGAACGTGAAAAAGAAATGGTGAATAGAAACCCTAAATTAAGAAAGGTATATATATATATATATATATATATATATATATATATATATATATTCGAGCCGAGCCGTTACCGAGCTACTCGCGAGCCTGTCGAGCCGAGCCTAACTAGGCTCGAGCTCGGCTTGTTCGTTTAACGAGCCTCAAAACCGAACTCGAGCTCGCTCATTAACCATTCAAATCGAGCCAAGTCGAGCCGAGCTCGCAAGTAGCTCGGCTCACTTACAGCCATATTTGAACCCTGAGACTAATACCCCCACGGTCTCTAAGTATTCTAACCTAGAAGCTCTAATACCAAGTTGTCACGCTCTCGATTTTCAAGATAAATAAATAAAGTTTTTCATAAATAAGGTCCTTACATTACTCAAATAATACTCCAAAAGAGTTTCAAGTTCCCATTAGTCCAACTTACAAATCCAACTCCTAAGTCCACTAAGATCCTCTCCATGTCAAACTCCCCAATTCGTAGGGTTATGACCAAAGCATCATTATGTGGCACCTGGACTCCTCCCAATTCCTCATTCGTGAAAATTATGCCCTCGTTGCATACTTCTTCAAGTCCCATTTTCTTTCCCAATTGCATGACATGTTGGTCATGCCTAACTTGCCTTTGGAGCCACCTCACCTCATTTCTCGTGTAAGGTGCAGCCAATCCATGTATCATATGGATTACGCCTCTTGGATTTTGCTCGTAATCCAACTCCATTGCTTTTTCAGCACCCTTGGGTTCTTCCTAAATGAATTCCTTTAGGTAACCTCAAGAGACTAGGTCATCGAGGTGCTGCTTGAACATCTCACAATCCTCCGCCATGTGACCCCAATCCTTATGATAACTGCAATGCTGACTCATAGCTCACTTTGCAGCTTTATCTCCTTCCAGTCCCGGGGGACCACTTGAAATAGGGGCGATTCTTTATTCGATAAAGAATCCAGTAAATTGGTTCCAGACCGTGGTTACTGAAAAGAAAGACTTGGGGTCCGGAGCATGCTTCTCCTTGTACGGCTCTTTCTTAGCCTACCCATAATCTTTTCTTTCCCTGTAAGTTTTGGGCTCTGGTTTATCTATTTTCATTGCAGGCCCTTTGGCTTGCTCGACAGCCATCTTGCTGTCTTCTCGAAGTATGTCATCCTCATTCCTGGCTTGCTGCTCTATCAGCTCCATTAGTTTTGCCAGTGTTCCTACTGGACTCATGTTTAATGATTGACGCAGCTCCCCCCAAACAAGCAGCCCAATCTTGAGGGTGGCTATTGCATACTCGTCACTGCAAATTTCAATCTCGTTGAAAGTTTCCCAGTACTTCTTTGCGTAGTCCTTAATCGGCTCGTTCTCTCCCTGTTTCATAACGGAGAGGTTTTCAAACATCTTCGATGCTTTTCTGCTCGTCAGGAACCGAGCAGTGAATTCCTCGACTAGCTGCCTCCATCCTCGTATGGAGTGTAGGCCTAGTTTGTGAAACCAGGACAAAGCCACCTTTCCCAAACTCGACGAGAACATCTTGCACATAATTGCATCATCCCCATCATGCATGAACATTGTCTGCTGATAATGTTGTATGTGTGCCACGGGATCCACACTGGTTTCGTAGAGGATACACGTGCCGTGCTACACCCTACTCGGCAACCTTGCCTCCTGCAACCTCCTTGCAAAGGGGGAGGATGCTATATTGCTGAGGGCCTTTCGTGCTGCCTCTCATGCAGTCATGGTTCCGTCCTCATATTCCTTCGTCTTATTGGGAGCATTCCTTTCCCAATCGGAATCAGGTCCCTCGTACCTATCCTTGTGGTGTTTCCTGGTCTTTCCTTCCTCGAGGGTGGAACTTCGACTTTTGCTCTTTCTTTTTCTTGAAGAAGCCCTTTTTCATCTCGAAATGGGGCTCCTGCTCCTACTACTTGTGGCTCCCGCACCCGGCGCTGTTTACATCCTAAAATACACCACTCAATGAGAAAATTAGACGTGGCATCAAACAATGCTTTGGCCTATCAGAACATATCCCATTTGGGCCCGAGATACAAGGATTCACAGGGTTAATGGCGATATTATTTTAGTACTAAACGGTATCGTTTTGATGGGAAACAGCAACGTTTGAGCATCAATTGGGTATAATTAAAACGGTAATTAGGTTTAACCGTTGATTACTCATCAAAACCATTGAACGGTGGTTAATCGCTCATTCTATGATATAATTAAAAGTGCGTGCGGGGAATCATTTGGAAAGACAATCATGTTGCATGAACCCACGTTGCATCAAGACAGGAGACCCACGATCCAAAAGGCAGCCATGATCAATATTAGCAAACGTGGAGAGAGAAGAATTCTGAGGAAATCAATCCAAGTAACCATTCGAAGGCCCTCTCAACCGCTTTTGAGGGAATCATGAGCAGTTCGAAGTATAACGTGGGAATCAAATGGAAACGTGGAGTTCGAAGGCAGGCTCAGCGTCTATAAATAGAAGAAGAAGTTGAAGAGAGCCCCCCCCCCCCCGAACAAAATCTTATCGTCTGACAACTCATACTCAATATGATTGCTCAGAGATTTATCATAGTTTAGGACTTAGCTTAGTTTAATTTGTAAGTCGAAGGCTTGTTCGCATGTAAGACTACTTTGATTAAATTCAAGTTTCTTATTTCTTTCGGTCTTCTTCTTACCAAAGATTAATCGTTTATAGGCTCTCTTTGATTAAATTCAGTGCGCTTATATTTCTGCACTAGTCTTAGAAAAATCCCAATAGTGTTGTGCACAAATTTACCTTCGATTAGGTTCAGGTTTGTTTGTGTTCAATCATCATAGTCGGTTATAAGCTCTCTTTGATTAAATTCAGTGTGCTTATATTTCTACATTGGTTTTAGTAAAATCTCAAGAGTGTTTGCATACAAACTTACCTTTGATTAGATTCAGGTTCGTTTGTGTTCAATCATCTTTTTTGATTTGAGGAAAGCCAGTCCTTTGTGTTGGTTGACACTTTAAGGAAAAATCCTCTTAATTGAGGTAATCGCACGGATAACACAGTTGTCTGATTTAAATTAGTTGTTTTGAATCAAATTGAAAAGAATAATTTCTTTTGTGAAGTTAGTTTCTTTTCTGGCACGCCCGCACACAATCATTTGCCATTTGATTGAGTTAATTCAGCCCCAAACAATTTTTTGGCATGCCCGGTGGGACTCGAAAGTGTCAAAATGCCTAGGCTTAGGAAACAAATAGGGACACCTATTGGTGTTTTGGAGCCAAAAGAGCAAGCTGTGCCAGAACAGGCTGCAGAACCAGGTACGCCTGTTAGCCTAGGTTTTTAGCCATTGGCTTTAGAAATGGAAGAGCCTCTGCAGGAGGAGCCTTCTTATGAGATCCCTCCTTATCACGTACCTCCAAATTTCCAAGAGGGACAGGCTAGTGGTAAAGACCACGATAAGGATGAGATGTTTCGACAAATGATGATAGCTTTTAGAGAGATGGCTCAAACTCAAAGAGCCATGATCAAAAGCATAAAAATTAGGTTACTTAATCCAGAGTTAGCAAAAAACAGTCCAGTGAATATTGGACTAAACAATCATGCTAACTCCAGCACTCACCAAAGTCCTTTCGAAGGAAGGCTTGGAGAGGATATTGGACAGGGTAAGGTGAAGTCTAGACCAGGGAAAGAGAAAATGTACCCTGAGGAAATACCACAGTCTTGGTATGAGCCAGTAAAACCAACAAAGCCATTGGAGATTCCAAAGCAGTCTCATGGTATTACCATTGGAGTCCCAAGAAATGCGGGGAATAGACAAAGTGTCAATCCTCTTTTTGAACCTACTCCGGGGAGATGGGGGGATGACGTGGAGTTGGAACAAGGGTATAGACCAGAGAGAAGGGATGTTAATCCACAAGACTCTTGTCAAGAGTTGCCAATTGTTAGGGATCCCTTCCAAACCTATCGAGATAAAAATCCTAGGTATACACAGACCCATACTGTGCCCGAGAGGATGCAGCAGCCACCATATGGGAGGCTCCCCAGGGAAAACCAAGGGGAATTCAGTGGGGTCTATGAAGATGATGTGGTAGGGCAAGATCAGCCTGTAGTAAATCAAGGACAGAACCTCCTCGTAGATAACCCAGTGTTAAGAGACCAAGTTATGGGTCTCATACAAGAGGTTTGTGGACCTCGAACTCGGGGGGTACAACCTCAGATCTATAGAAAACCATATCCAGAATGGATAGACACAAGGTTTCAAATTCCTAGGGAATTTAAAATCCCAGACTTTACTTTGTTTTATGGGGATGGAAGACAGTCTTCCGTAGAACACATTGCTAGATTTTCTGCCCAATGTAAGAACTTGGCTCAAAATGGCTTCATGAAGTTGAAGTTATTTCCAAATTCCTTGTCTGGGCCAGCTTTTGCCTGGTATACTAATTTACCACTAGGATCAATAACTAATTGGTTTCAGATGGAATAAGTGTTTCATGCACAATTCTTCCATGCTGAACCTGAAGTCTCTATGGCAGACTTGGCTAGGTTAAGGTAGAAACCAGATGAAAAGGCAGCAGACTTCATATCTAGGTTCAAAAGAGCCAGGACCAAGTGCAAACTCCAACTGCCAGAGGCAGAATTTGTGAGATTAGCACAAGATGGTCTGGAAAGGGAGCTTTGAAAGAGGTTCGATTCCACTGAGTTTAGGGACTTTGCAGATCTAACTTACAAAGTCACTAGATATGAGTCATTATTGGAAGAGGATACAGATAGACATAATTCTTCTTACTCTATGTATTATAGAGATCCCAACTATGAGATAGATGCTGCAGAAATCATAGAGCATAATCCTTGTGTTTGTGAGCCTTTAGTCCAGAAAAATGTTACCATAGGACAAAAATTCAAGCAGAAGGAGATTACTAAAGTTTATTCTTTTGATTTATCAAAGGCTGATGAAATCTTTGATTATCTGTAAAAGAAGAAAATCATTAAGCTACCATCAGAAGTTAAATTACCAACTACAGAAGAAAAGCATGGAAAAACATATTGTAAATGGCATGATTCTTGGTCTCATTCAACTAAGTCGTGCAATGTTTTTCGTGACAGAATTCAGGAACAAATCAAGAAAGGGAGGATCAAGTTCCCTGAAAAGGCTAAAGGAATGGATGCCTCACCTTTTCTAAAGATTGAAGAAGTAAACACTAACGTGCCAACTTCATTGGCTCGAACTGTCAAGAAGTACTGGCAAGACAAAGAAGCACCAGTAAATATGACTTCGGCCCAGCCTGCGAGGTGGAAGCCATATGCCGGCCATCCTCGAGGCATGGGGGTGAGGCAAAACCACTATAAACCAAGCAATGCTGGTTTTCTTTCACAAAGCTTCTCAGGAGCAAATCATTTGCCCATGCTCGAAGCCTCGTTCTTGGAGTGCATATGTGTGGGGTGCAAAGCCAACTATTTGGTCTTCAAGGATTTTGACAGAAAAGGAGTCAGCTTGTTCCCTAAAGAGCAGGGGATGAAACGAATTGCTCCAGCACCAGCAAAACCAAACGAGAATAAGCCTTGGTTGGCTTCGAAGAGGGATATGCCTTCAAATACAGTCCCTTATGCTCAGAAAAGGGAAGCGCCTCCTCTAAAGAAGGCCAATATTGGTCAGACTTCAGAGACACATGAAGAGGCTAAACAAGACGAGTTTACTTTGGTAAAAGGCGTCCCTGATTGGTTCTTGAAGCAGGTTAAGCCTGATCTGTTTCAAGGATATAAGAGTCCGGTCAAAGGCGGGAATAAAACCTTTAAACCACCAAATTCAAACTCTGGAAATTGGGTGCTAATAAGGGATCCCAAGTCCAAAATCCCACAGATGGTTCCTTTGCTCTCAAGAACACGGAAAAGAAAGCTCCAGAGGAAGTATTCTCTTTTTCAGTCAGGAGAATCCTCAACTGGAGAGGAGTCTGGAAGGGGAGCAAGGCCTAATCCGAGGTTCAACAGGGCTCAAAAGGATCCAGAAGAGTTTCGAATCCAGTATCGAGAAGGGGAGACTTTGTAGAAAATAGCCACAGCGATGCTTGAAGGGGACTTCGACGTACACTCCCCCAACTCATTGGCTAGCTACCAGTCCGGGTTGCTAGAAGCCATGTTGGTAGAACAGGAAGGGGTAGAAAGAAGCTCTTCTCCCATGGAAGTATCAGCACAGGAGGTCGAATCCAAATAGGTGGCGACAGAAGAAGCAACTAAGCCAACCAAGGAAGCGACAAGCATCCAGTTTGGAAGCCAGCCAGAGGTTCAAATTAACATGGTTTATCCATGTTCGATGGACTCCTTCAAAAGCGGTCAAGCGTCCAAAGATGAGAGTAACACGTGATTGGTCAAAGCAGACACCTCTGAAGAAACACATAGTAATGAGGAACTAAATATCATATGCAATGATTGTGATATGGAGGAAGTGGCCCAGATCGAGATGGATGAGAATCTGGTATGTGAAATTGAGCAAAGTCAAGAGAGTTTGGAGGTAAACTCGAAAGAAAGTGTTTGTTTTGTACCAGATTCTATGTCTGACATCGAGTACCCATTGGTAATAGATTTAAATTATGTTGAGCTTTCGTATCCATTTAAATTACCTACCAATGCTATGCGACAACATTTACGTCCACTATATATTACTGCACACTTTGATGGAATCCCACTTAATAGAATCTTGGTAGATAATGGGGCTGCAGTGAATATTTTACCTTTCCAAACCCTGAAAAAGTTAGGAAAAGGAAAAGCAAAATTGATTCCAACCAGCACGTCCATTGCAAGATTCACAGGGGAGAGCCAACATGCCAGGGGTATAATCTCCATTAGATTGGCAGTAGGCGGAATAGAAACAGACACTGCTTTCTTTGTGGTGGACACATATGCTAAATATAATGCTCTGTTAGGAAGAGATTGGATTCATGTTAATGGATGTATTCCTTCTTCTCTGCATCAGGAATTAATGATTGTTAAGTATGACAGAGGCAAAGAAGTGGGTGTTGAAGGTGTCAAAGCTGATCCACATCCATTCAGTGCCACAGTTAATTTTGCTGAAGCAGAAATGTATAAGTCAGACGTAGTTCCCTTGAGTGAACTACTCCAGGCAGCCACCTACCCAACCAACGAGATGGAATTGGGAGGATTGGCGGAGCTGAAGTCGAAGCTGAAACAAGCTGTTGATTATGAATCAGACACCCCAAAAGACGATGCTGCTTGGATGTAAATCCAAGAGAGAGGTGGAAGAAGAGGCCAACTCATTGGCTTTAGTAAGATATGTTGCTTTGAGGATCGAGCAGAAGATCCAAGAGGACAACATGTGGGAAGATATTTTGCAGGGTAATAAGCCTCATAAGGAGGAAGACCGTCCAACGTCTCAAGAACAGTTCGAAGCCCAAGATCTTCTGGAGGAAGTAAAATTGGGAGATGAGGAAGATCCCAATCTAGTGTTTATTAACAAACAGCTCGAATCAGATATGAGGGCTAAGTTAATAGCACTACTGAAAGCCAACAAAGAATGCTTTGCATGGAGTTACAAGGAACTGCCTGGATTGGACAGGAAATTGGTGGAGCATAGGCTACCTATCAAGCCACAATTTAAACCTGTGAAACAGCCAACCAGGAAGATGAGTCCAGAAACTATTGCAGGAGTCAAGAAAGAGATACAGAGACTGCTAGATGCAGGTTTCATTAGAACAGCCAGGTACGTCGAATGGCTATCTCATGTAGTTCGAGTTCCTAAAAAGAATGGAAGTATTAGGATCTGTGTTGACTTTCAAAATCTAAATACTGCAACTCCTAAGGATGAGTATCCTATGCCTAATGTGGACATGCTTGTGGACAGTTCGACTGAGCACAAGATGTTATCCATCCTAGATGGGCATTCAGGATATAACCAAATCTGCATAGCAGAGGAGGATGTGCACAAGACGGCATTTGCTTGTCCTGGTAATATTGGCATTTTTGAATGGGTCAAGATGCCATTCGGGTTAAAAAATGCTGGTGCTACATACCAAAGAGCTATGAATACCATTTTTCATGATTTGGTTGGAGGCTTTCTGGAATGTTACATAGATGGTATCATCGTGAAGTCAGATTCTGATGATGATCATCTGCAACATCTAGAAAAGACATTCCATCAGTTGAAATGCTACCAATTGAAATTAAATCCAGAAAAATGTGCTTTTGGAGTATCAGCTGGTAAATTTCTGGGCTATTTAGTCCACAAAAAGGGAATACAGGTTGATAAGAACAAAGTAAGGGCTATTATTGAAGCCAAACCACCTTCGAACAAGAAGGAATTGCAAAGGTTTCTTGGTCAATTAAATTTCCTTCGTAGATTTATATCCAATACTGCAGGAAAGACTAAAATTTTCTCTTCTTTGTTGAAATTAAAGGAGGGAGAAGAATTCAAGTGGTCTAGAGAGCATGATGATGCCTTCGAAGCCATCAAGAAGTACTTAGCCAATCCGCCAATGTTGATGCCTCATATTGAAGGGAAACCAGTGAAGCTGTACTTGACAGGGACTCACGACTCAATAGGAGCATTGTTAGCACAAGACAATGAGGAGGGCAAAGAAAGAGCAGTCTATTACCTTAGTAGGTTTTTAAAGGCCTGTGAATGTAAATATGCTGCAGTGGAAAAACTATGTTTAGCTTTATTTTATGCTTCTAAGAAACTCAGGCATTATATGCTGCCTAGAGTGACTTATTTCATTTCTCAAACCGATGTAATTAAGCACATGCTCTCGAAGCCAGTGCTTAGTGGGAAGATTGGGACATGGATAGTATCTTTGATTGAGTTTTGTCTCGAGTATATACCTCAAAAGTCAGTAAAGGGACAGGCATTGGCCAACTCTTTGGCTGACCACCCTAGTAAAATCGAAGTGCCTGAAACTCTGGAAGCCATTATGGCTGACGTCAAACCATGGAAGTTATGGTTTGATGGGTCAAAAACTGCTCAAATGGCTGGGGTGGGCATAATTTTGGAATTCCCTCAAGGTCTGAAAACCAAATATGGATTTCGACTCAATGAGGGACAGTGTTTGAATAATCAAGCAGAATACGAAGCCTTAATCATAGGATTAGAAATCTTACTCAGTTTAAGAGTTAATGCTGCTGAAATCTTTGGAGATTCTCAGTTAGTAATTAATCAGCTGAATGGGCAATTTCGATGTACCAGTCCAGCTTTAGTACTTTATTACCTACATGCTAAAGGGCTGATTGATCGATTTTTTACGATTACTCTAACTTATATCCCTAGATTCTTCAATGAAGAAGCTGATGAGATAGCTCAAAAGGCATCAGGATATAAAGTTTTGTCAGAAAATGAGAAAGAGTTTTGTCAAGTAACTCTAAGAAAATCTTTACCTATGTTAAGCACTAGGTGGACCAATTTCGAAGTGTTAGAGGTGAATTTTCCTCCTAATCAGAACAAGAATTGGAGGCAAGTACTAATCGATTACTTAACTAAGCCAGATGCTATGTCAAACAAAGCAACTAGGTTGAAAGCATTGAACTACATCATGTATAATAATGAGTTATTCAAAAGAGGGATGGATGGTCTCCTCTTGAAATATTTGAACAAGGTAAATGCTTTTAAGGTAATGGCTGAGGTCCATGAAGGAATTTGTGGAGCACACCAAGCTGGCATAAAAATGAGGTGGTTGATAAGGAGATATGGGTATTATTGGCCCACTATCCTTAAGGACTGCATAGATTATGTCAAGGGATGTCAAGCATGCCAACGAACGGGGCCACTTAAACATTTACTGATTACAAACTTACAATATGTCATAAAACCATGGCCTTTTAGAGGATGGGCTATGGATATGATTGGGATGATTTATCCCCCTTCGTCAGAAAATTACAAGTTCATTTTGGTAGCAACTGATTATTTCACTAAGTGGGTGGAAGCTCAAGCTTATAAGGAAGTCAAGCAAACCCACGTTATTGAGTTCATAAAAGGGATCATGTATAGATTTGGAAGCCCTCAAATAATAACAGTGGATAACGGTTCAATATTCGAAGAAAAATTGGTTAAAGCTTTTGCCAATAACCATGGAATTTCTTTGATATATACTAGCACGTATTATGCCCAGTCAAATGGCCAAGCAGAATCAACCAATAAGATTATCAAAAAGGGAATCCAAACAATGGTGGATAAAAACCCAGAAGCTTGGCATGAGTTGTTTTTTGACACATTATGGGCTTATAGGAATACAAAAAGAACTAGCACTGGCACCACGCCATTTGCTTTAACTTATGGGCATGATGCAGTTCTACCTATGGAAATCACTATGAGATCTCAAAGGGTAGCATCGCAAAGTGATTTAGACACCCAATCATATCATCAAGCCATGCATATGGAACTTGAGGATATTGACGAAGCTAGAGTAAAGGCTTTAAATCAAATCATGCTACAAAAGGTCAGAGTGGCCAGAAGTTACAACAAAAGGGTAGCTCTTCGAAGCTTCGATGAGGGTGACCTTGTATGGAAGGTTATTTTACCCATCAGAGATTGAAGAGTCAGAACGGATGGATTAGGAAAATGGGCCCCAACGTGGGATGGACCTTCCAAATTCATAGAGTCCTGAAAGGTGGAGCTTATCATTTAAGGAATTTGAATGGTTATGTCCATCGAAGGAAAATAAACGGGAGACATTTAAAGTCTTATGTCCCTTCTATATGGGAGGCATTCCACAAAAGACAACTTTCTTCAAGAAGGTGAGTCTGGCTTGCCTTCGATGTTGAAAGCAGCATAAGGATGCAGATAAGGTAAAGGGAAAGAGTCTTCATTCATACATGAAATGCCTCATAAGGAGAGGGGTACTATCTCTTTACGGATTGGGTGCAAAGGACCAGAGCGTCATAAGAAGTAAGAATAAATAATTTGTTCTTCTTGCTTATTACAAGCCTGTTGTTGGTTTGATGTTGGGTCATAGTTGCTTCGAAATGGTCATTACTGCCCAATCAAACGCAATTATGTTAACGAAAATCAGAGTAACAAAAGAGTTTCATTTATTATTTAAAGAGCACCCTAATGGGTGCCATTACAAAATAAAACCCAAAGGGGTTTTCAAGAAAGAACAAACCCAAGTGGATCTGGAAAAAAAAAAAGAGATCTATTATGATCTCTTAAAAAGAAAATCGGCCAGTCTATGGCCCAGAAACCAAAATGAGGGTTTCTTGGTGACCCTCATAATCCCAAAGGCGAGTCTCTAAGGAGATCCACCCTCCGGAGGACTTTTGGCCTCATGAGCCGTGAGGACGTCCGTGAGATCGTCCCAGGTCCTGGCCAAACATAGACGTGAAGATGTCTCCACGTCAACCAGCTGAGCTCGAAGCTGACAGATCTCGCTTCGAAGGGCTCAAAGCTCGGTTTGCTGGTCCTTCTTGAGCTCTTCTATGAGTCTTTCCATTCTCCTGGAAAATTCCTCCATGAGTTCAGCAGGCTGAAGGGCTTGTGGGTTGGAGGCCATAGTAAATTCAAAGACAAGGGAACAAAGAGAGGAGATGGGATGGATATTGACAACTATAGTCGTATATTTATAATCCCAGAGGCGTCGGCGTATTCCCCCGTAGTTATTAAGAGTATTAAGAAAAGGGCAGGCGTAAGGACCTCAACAGTGAAACGACTGAGTGCCGACTGAGTAAAGTAGCCGCCTTACGTCATAAATAATAAGTGATGATGCAGTTAACGAGGAGATTGTTAAGAATCCTCTGAGAATGAACTGTACCTAGAATCCAAATTTATCGTACTGCAAAGCGTTCGTTTGGGTTTTAGGATTATTCACTAAACGTAATTTCCATATTGAAAGGGGTTTTTCCTTTTCAAGGAGATGAGTCTGTGAATGGGATGTCAATCGATGCATCAGGATAAACATAACAGCGGAAAAAATACTTTTTAAGAAGATTTCCGTTTGTTACAGCCAATCATAAACTCATTTGATATTAATTGGTTTTAGAACATACAGGCTTCGAAACCAACAATAAATCCATAGTTGACCTAGTGGTCACGCCATGAAACTAGATGGAGGTACAATAATAAGAATCTTTCTTTGTTCATTACATTCATGAGGAAGATTACATGCAACATGCCCATCTAGGAAATGGAAAAGAAAACCCTAATTAAGCATAAAAGTATCGCAGAAGTCCCAGATGTGGGTCTCCAGCAACTGAGATACAAAAACTTGATCAAATCTCCATTGGTAGATAGACGTACTCTAAGACCATCTCGTTAGATTCTTTGGTCTTCGAAGCCACAACCTGACGTGAATACGTCATGAGAGCTGATGTGTCTATACCTATGAGCCATAGCCCAAGAGGAATGCATCATGAGAGCTGATGGGGCTATATTTCAAAGCCATGCTTCACTAACTCTGGTGGACATATCATGGCACTCACTTTCTGTGTTGAGTTTTGAGATCCCAACCAAGGGACTCGGACTGTGGAAATCTTAAGATTAAGGGGAAAGATACCAAAAGTCGAGAAGAATTGTAAGGTCCCCTGCTTGAAGGCCCCTATTTATAATGGTAAAAGGGGGAGTTGGTCATTTAATGTTCTTAGGGGACGTGGGCAAATACGTGCACCATTAACACTTATTTAATTATCTTAAATAAGATGTTAATGCGGAGGGTGTGTTTACATCCTAAAATACACCACCCAATGAGAAAATTACACGTGGCATCAAACAATGCTTTGGCCTATCAGAACATATCCCATTTTGGCCCGAGATACAGGGGATCATAGGGTTAATGGCGATATTATTTTAGTACTAAACGGTATCATTTTGATGGGAAACGGCAACGTTTGAGTATCAATTGGGTATAATTAAGACGGTAATTAGGTTTAACCGTTGATTACTCATCAAAACCATTGAACGGTGGTTAATCCCTCATTCTATGATATAATTAAAAGTGCGTACAGGGAATCATTTAGAAAGACAATCGTGTTGCATGAACCCACGTTGCATCAAGACAGGAGACCCACGATCCAGAAGGCAGCCATGATCAATATTAGCAAACGTGGAGAGAGAAGAATTCTGAGGAAATCAATCCAAGTAACCGTTCGAAGGCCCTCTCAACCGCTTTTGAGGGAATCATGAGCAGTTCGAAGTATAACGTGGGAATCAAATGGAAACGTGGAGTTCGAAGGCAGGCTCAGCATCTATAAATAGAAGAAGAAGTTGAAGAGGGCCCCCCCCCCCCCGACAAAATCTTATCATCTGACAATTCATACTCAATATGATTGCTCAAAGATTTATCATAGTTTAGGACTTAGCTTAGTTTAATTTGTAAGTCGAAGGCTTGTTTGCATGTAAGATTACTTTTGATTAAATTCAAATTTCTTATTTCTTTCAGTCTTCTTCTTACCAAAGATTAATCGTTTATAGGCTCTCTTTGATTAAATTCAGTACGCTTATATTTCTGCCTTAGTCTTAGAAAAATCCCAATAGTGTTTGTGCACAAATTTGCCTTCGATTAGATTCAGGTTTGTTTGTGTTCAATCATCTTAGTCGATTATAAGCTT
Organism: Rhododendron molle; assembly: GCA_025413875.1. NCBI lineage: Eukaryota > Viridiplantae > Streptophyta > Magnoliopsida > Ericales > Ericaceae > Rhododendron > Rhododendron molle. Next base: position 20,099,073 of record CM046388.1, on the reverse strand, counting down.
TCTTTGATTAAATTCAGTGTGCTTATATTTCTACATTGGTTTTAGTAAAATCTCAAGAGTGTTTGCATACAAACTTACCTTTGATTAGATTCAGATTCGTTTGTGTTCAATTATCTTTTTTGATTTGAGGAAAGCCAGTCCTTTGTATTGGTTGACACTTTAAGGAAAAATCATCTTAATTGAGGTAATCGAACGGATAACACAGTTGCCTGATTCAAATTAGTTGTTTCGAATCAAATTGAAAAGAATAATTTCTTTTGTGAAGTTAGTTCTTTTCTGGCACGCCCGCACACAATTATTTGCCATTTGATTGAGTTAATTCAGCCCTAAACAAGCGCGCACTCGAAGAGTCACCACCCGGATTTTTGAGATGGATGATCCAAGAAACCGAAAGTTTATTTGAAAAAAAAGGGCTTTTGATCTAGCAAAAACATTGAGAGTTGGGATCCGGGAGTCATGTTACGAGAGGGAAAGATTTTGTTGAAAAAGCACCCCGCTCGCCCGGTAAAGACCGATCTCTACTAAGCATTTTAAATGAGGGATTTAATATCATTTGAAAAACTTAACTTTAAAACATGTACGGGAAAGGGGCATGGGATTTAATATAACACATTGGCGTGCTTGTGATGCGAACTGTACAGTATGAAATGGATGAGCAATATATAGAAAGTGAAATAACAGCATTACAGTAGACTGCCAAAATCAAGTAAAATACCGCACGACGAATCGGATGTATCACACAGTGTAACTAAAACACTGTGCGATGTACCTGTCTACACATTCCAGAATCAGTTCATTTTTACATGACAAAACAAACCATAAGTTCGCAAATAGTTTGTTATATTTTCCGAATCTCTGAAAAGTGATTTACGTGACCCTTCTGTTCATCTTATCATATAAAACAGTGTTAAAAGCTTTTTAAAATATTGAAAGATTTAATGAAGTAAAAAAAATGACTTTTAACATGAAACTCGACTCTGGAATGTACTCGCACAGAAAAGAAATAAGCAGATTAAACAGAATAACACAAGAATGAGTATGTACAAGAAATAAAATAATGCACGACGTAATACACTACACCGTACTGTGTTGTAAAATGCCGCACGATGTAGCATATCTAGTGCAGAAACTGATTTTTTTGTGCTTTTTGAATATAAAGCTCATTCGAGACTCAAACCCAGTATAGACGGACTGGGAAGGGCCTCGGTGAGCTCCCCTTAAGGCTAAAACGTGGTTTTAGCCTACGGAATTTATTTATACCTTTTGACCAAAATTTGGATGTGCTTGAAGATGTAGAGTGGAGGTTGATTTGGATTGAGTTTTGAAAGACTTGTAAGCAAATGAGTGAAGAGAGAGAGAGAGAAAGAGAGAAACCAATTTAAGATTGATTTTATAATAGCCTAACTTGTGGGTTGATGTAGGGAGAGAAAGAGGTGTATATAGTGGTAATGGGTGTAAGGAGTTGTAGAGAGAGAATCAAGGGGGTGTATTTTTAGAGAGTAAGAGTGAGAGTCTCGTAAATGGCAGAGTAACTTTATTTAGAGTTGAAGGGGTACTTCTAAACTAGAGGGGGGTGTATTTATAGGCAATAGAGCCAATGATGAACACTGCAAAGAGGGGAGGTGGCTTCTGGATCGGATTATTGCACCTGCAGGCGTGGCCGACAACTTTCTGCAACTGTCAGAACTTTTCCCCGAAACACCACGCGACATAAAGAGAAATGACCTGCTGCATATTGAAATCTTGCATGGTGGAGCAATTTTTTGAAATTTTCTGAAATGCCACGTGGCGTTTCCGGAATGCCGTGCGGTTTTTCGAGACTGCACAGCACACTGAATTTCGCGGGGGCGCCCCGGACACTCCCAAACTCAGATTTATGTGCGGTTCAAAGCGTTGGAAAGTTTGTCGAGTCCTCTTCCTAACCCAATTGGTTTCACTCAAAGACGTTTTATACGTTGAAATGTGTGCCCATTTTACCCTCAATGTATCATGAAAAAAGTTATTTTTGACAAGGTAAACGCATCTTTCTCTTTTGCAATTGAACCGAGAGCCACCTTATATGTTTGGGAAGGGGTTTTCTTGAGGTGTAGAGAAAGAGTAACAAATGAGCAACAATCCAAACCTCGAAGGTATATTTTTCCTTATTTCATCTTCGGGAAACTGAAAGATTATTCGAAGGCCTAGATTAGGGTGTCTACACTCCTCCTTCTCTGTGAAGGAGTGTATTCTACCAGAGCCTGCCTGTCTCCCCTAGAATTCCTTCTTGAAAGTCCAGAATCCTCTGGGTGTTCTCGCACCCGTTCTAACTCTCGAATCTCATACTCTCGTTTCTTGATTAAACGAGTGTACTCCTTGATCTTCTATCTCTTTTTGTCCAGGATATCTTCATTGTTGTGCACACTCCTTGAGTGTGCAACTAACTCTCCTCCACGGTGGGACTTACTCCTTCTTGTGGACTCTGTGGCTGTCCTGTCCTCCCTATTCTTGGAGCCATCCAGGACATTCAGGGGGTTGCCCTTGCTTGTCATCCTCTTGGTATGTCCGCCATCCGGCTTTTTCGCGTCTGGTGGGGATTTATCTCCTCCCCCACCTAACAAGTTCTTCGGGTCGAGCGGTGTTTTTGGATCTCCTTCCACCATGGTTGTTTTTCAAAGAGAACTCTTTCATTTCCCACAGACAGCGCCAATTGTAAGTGAGAAAAAACGAAAGAAACTTTGAACAGCACAAGTAAGTAAAGTCTACTTGTGCCCCTTCGTCTGAACCCTTGCACGTCGTCGGAACCCTAATCTGCAAAACAGACAAGGGGTGAGCGTACCTTTGCCTCTCATGGCAAAGGCCCTCCGATGCCTAAGTTAGTATCTCGTACTAGCAGAAAACCCTAAATAACAGTAGGAAGTATCGTAATGCAACGTATTGCGTACCTTTTACCTCTAGGTTTGCCTCGTATTTATAGATTCAGAGATGCTTGTTGCCCAAATATCCATGTTGCTCTAGGTTTCCTACCTCGAATAGGAAACCCAGAATATCTTGGATTCTCGTTCTCTTATCAATTCATTACCTTAGTCCTTTTAGGACTCTTTTCCATAGCGGGCCGAACATCCCATTCCCGTTGGGTATCTTTCCCAGATCTTGTTTTCTTAGGATCTTATTCCCTCACGAAATACCACTGTTCTGGAACCTTCTAGAGTGCTCCTCGCATTTGAGGCTGTTTCCCAAGAGGTCTTTCTCTGCTCGGCCTTCTTATTGCCGAACAGATTACTTGGACCAGTGACTTCACATGTCACTGGTTCTTTATCAATCTCTTGAACCAATAACTTCACATGTTCATTGGTCCTTTACCCCGTACAGACGGCCTGGACTAGTGCATTTACATGTCAGTGGTCCATATCGCCGACCATCGTACAGCACGGTGACTTACCCTGTTTTACTCATACCATAGTCTCACGTACCAAGTGTTCGGGCTTTATTTGAGCTTGTTCGGGAATACCTTCCTATAGTCTCTGTAACGACCCTGATTTTTGGTCAATAAAAATTTCGCTAAAAATTTGAATTTTATTTTAATACTTGGATTTCATTTTTTAACATCCAAAAATCGGTCGTTATTGACTTATAAAAATTTTGTTATATTTGAAAATTCTTTATTTGTTTTATAGATCCCTTTTAGCGATTAATAATCCGTCGTAATTAGGTTTAATGACTTAGGAGATTGGTATTCATCGCCCGGGCATTAAAGTCATTTTCTAAAGACGAGTATGCCTATTAAGACCTTGGTATAGTTACTTGGTAATTGTAGTAAAATCCTAGAATTATATTTCTTGACTGGAAGTCCTACATGGCAACCGATTAGTTAGCAACCCTAACTACCGTTTGGCTTAGTTACTTTTTCCTAACCTAGAGCGTTGCATCGATGACAAAGTGGTTAATAGAAAATTTTTGGCCTTTGCCTTGACCGTTGACTTGACAGCTTTCGCTTTGGCTTAGCTAGGCTGCCTTGGCGTCGGGTCACCGACGGGCCTGCCTTGCCTTAGCGTCGGGTCGCTGTCGGGCCTACCTCGCCTAGACGTCGGGTCACTGTCAAGCCTGCCTTGCCTAAGCATCGGCTCGCTGTCGGGCCAATCTTGCCTTGGCGTCGGCTCGCTGTCGAGCCTGCCTTGCCTTAGCGTCGGGTCGCGCCTTGCTTCTGCTTTGCCAGCGGGTTGCCTTGGCCACTGCTTGGCTAACGGGCCACCTTGGCCACCGCTTGGCCACTGCTTGGCTAGCGGTCCGCCTTGGCCACTGCTTTGCCACCGGGCTGCCTTGGCCACCGCTTTGCTAGCGGGTTGCCTTGGCCACACTCACGCCTTGCCTTGGCGTTTGGCACCGTCGAACTTTAATATTCCGTTATTAGGCGATTTCCTACTAAATAAAACCAAAATACCACTCGAGCAATGAAAGCCTAGATTAAGTATCGTTAGTCTTTAACCAATTAGTTAGATTCCTAATAGACTGTTAACCTAATCACTTGGATCCCAAATCTAATTAGGTTACCCTAACCCTAGATGGACCATTTTACCCTTTTTGTCTTTATCCATTGGACGATAAAAGCTAGGGTAATATTTATCCGTTGGACAATAGCGTTAGGGTTTCCTTTACCCATTGGTCAATAGGTAAACCTTGGTTAATCTTTCTAAGTACGAGATTAGATTAGCTTAGTGCTTAAATTCAAGTATTAGACTTTCTAGCATTACCCGTTGGATAATAACCGCTAGGAGATTTATTAACCATTGGACGATAACCCTTGGACCTTACCTTCACTAACCATTGGTTATTAACCGCTACGGAAACTATTATCCATTGGATAATAGCTTTACTTGCCAACCAAGATTGGATTGAATAAAATAATAGATTTGCCATGTGTGTTAAATCCATTAAAGTATAATATGTATATTAGGTTATTAATTTAGTACCTAGTACTTTGAAAGTAGTAGGATAGTTAATTAGATATTGGAATGTGACATATCTAGTCTAGATATTGTTGTACTTGGCTTGAATATATAATTATGTGTACTTGTATATAATAATTGTGCTTGTTTCCTTATTTTAATAAGAAAATCTTACTTGAAAGAGTATATTTATTTTATTGCATTATCCTTTGGTCCATAAAAATTAGGGATTTTATTAACCATTGGATAATAGGGTCAATCTTTCAAAAGTACTAGATTTATTATTTTTAAAGTACTAGATTTACTCATAAAATATTTTATGACTAAAATATATATTGTATATGTACCTAGTCTTAAAATATTAGATTTTCTAAGTACTTCTTATCGAGTATTTTAATAAAAGAACATGTGACCATTTGAATTATTTATTTAGGAAATCTTGTAAAGTACTTTAATTCTTTTATCCATTGGATAAAGAATGTTAGAGGAATTATTACCCCTTGGATAATAGCTATACTTGCCAATCAAGTATTACGGTTAATAAAATAATAAGATCTTCCATGTGTGTTAATTGAATAAACTAGAATTAATATATTATGTTAATATTATAAGGACTTGTACTTTGAAAGCATTAGGTTAGTTTATTAGATTATGGAATCCTAGGCTAGATTGTGTAAGTACTTGCTTGTATATTATATACATGTACTTGTATGTATATATATATATATAGATATATATATATATATATATATATAATATTGTATATAGCATGTGTGTATTTGTATATTACAATTGGAAAATCTAGATTACTTGTAAAACCTAGATTATGTAGTACTCATATCTATATTATTATATATGTTTGCTTTCTAGTATGTGTATATATATATAGGGAATGGTTCAATGAACACCTTAATAAAATACCCAACGGGGACACCCAAAATCTCAATCGATTTTTCGATTGAATTTTTATGATCCGAACCGCTCAATGTGTGGAGAATGTGATTTTAAGGGTGTCCGCGAGAAATTAGCAAAAAAAATGACCGGAAAATGCTTGATTTGAGCAGTTTTTATTTGAACCGTTCAATAAATAATTGTTCAAAACTGTTCGGATCAAGCCCTCGGTCATTTTTTTGCTGATTTTTAGCGTGTACCCTTAAAATCACATTCTGATCACATTGAGCGGCTCGGATCATCAAAATTTAATCGGGAACCATGGGGTGTTTTTTTAGGTGTCTCCGTTACTATCTAATCATATATATATATATATATATATATATATATATATAGTACATGAGAGAGAGAGAGAGAGAGAGATTGGGCCGAGAGAGAGAGAAAGGGAGAGAGAGAGAAAGAAAGGAGGAGAGAGAGAGAGTACCTTGGATTGATTTCTTGTGCTTCCATTGTACTTTGAAAGCATGCAATCTATGGGATTCTCTTTTACAAGCAAAAATCTATACTTTCAATGTACAACTTGTACATTTTCCCATTTTATTACTTGATCAAATCTCCTTTCTCCCATTCAATCTTCCATAATCCCATCCTAGGACAACCATATCTAGATTTCTATTATTTAAAGTACTAAGACTAGACTAGAAACCCATTAGAATAACCTAGTTTTGTCCTAGTTCTTGGAGTGAAAGCAAAGCAATATCTTGGTAGCCATGCAAGCCTAGTTTTAGGCCTTGAGCTTTCAAGCAAACTTGACATAAAATGATTTAAAAATGAGATATAAAGAGAGAGAGAGTGGGCCGGCCAAGGGGAGAGAGAAAGGGTCAATCCTTGCCTATAAATAGCAAGTCATTCCTCCATTTCATTCACACCTCTCCATTCTCCAACTTCTTTCTTGAAAGCATAACTTGTTCTTGATGTTCTTGGCTTGTTCTTGAATTTCTTTCTTGTTTTTCAAGAAGCTTTCTATCTCCGCCACTAAACCACCATACGACCACCACCTCGATCCTAAAGTAGTAGTAGTATAGGTTACGATCTAGTTTCGAGAGAAACCTTTCTCTTTCGAAGCTATCGGAAGCTTATCGTAAGCCGTTACTCCGTCCGTCCGCCGACTTTCTTTCCGTCGATCTTTCGTAGTCTTTTTCTACCGCCGAGAAGAAAGGTAGAGTGTCCTTGCTCTCTACCCCTAAGTATAGATAAGATGTGTATTGAGCTTTTCAAACTATTTCTTTAAGGAAATAAAGTTAATTGAATGATTTAGCTTGTAGAACTTTCTTGTTAAAAGTACGTAGTTTACTTTGATCTTGTGGCTACTTGATTGTTTGATCGTCTAATTGCTACGTGATTGTATGAACTCGTCAATAAACATGTGTTGTTTTATTGAACTTCTCGAAGGAAATGTATTTTAAAGATAAAGTGTTGTTTTGAAACGAAGTATTCATATTTTGACCTTTTAACGAGCATGATCGTATAGAGTTAGATGATCTTGCTATTTGATATCGCATGAGTTATGTGAATAGTCCCACCGCGGAGTCGATGCATGATACGAGACACAAAAATCGAGAAAGTAGAAACATGTCACCTAGGGTGTGGATAAAGGAAATAATTGGACTTGGTAAAAAGGATTTTGGAAACTACGTAATGGCCGGACTTGGTAGCCTTACGTTGGTGTGTGTTGCCAATGGAGCCGGACTTGGTAGCTTCATTGGTGAGGTGGGCTTGGTTATCCGCGGAGAGGAGCCAATGCAAGAGTTGATGTGATAACGTGGCCGGACTTGGTAGCCATTGTGGCCAATAAGCCGGACTTGGTAGCTTATTGTTTGTGTGCGTTCACAATGTGCCGGACTTGGTAGCCATTGTGGCCAATTAGCCGGACCTGGTAGCTCATTGGTGTGTGCGTGTGATTTTTGGAAATGATAGATGAGACACAAAACGATGAGTCACGTAGGAGAAACACACGGAAACATGACACCAACGATAAATAGCGAATGCGGATGTGTCATTATTGTTGTTATTGTTATATTAATGCATGTGCTGTTATGACTCTTTATGATATATGCACGATTTGCTATTTGTAAGTTAAGGGTTAGTGGGTTTTGAATTATTCTATTGAGCTTTCAAGCTCATGGTGTTGTTTTATGTGACCCCGACATATTATACTGGTGGCGACGCTGGTATAATGTGTCAGACTTGTTAAATGAACAAGGGGAGCTGTATACCTTGGAGGCCTTTAGAGCTGAGGAACTTGCTAGGATGGAAGAAGAGAAGGAACTGTAGATAACCTTAGATATCCATCCCTTTTGTGTAATATAAGAACCCTTTGGGAGTTTATGATGTAATAAAGAGCCAGACTCTCTTTTGTTGTTCAATAAAAAGTTTATTTAACGTACCCAAAATTCGGGGCGTTACAGTCTCTACAGCTAGAGTTTATTTCCCAAACTCTAAAATCACTCACAGAACAAAATCCAGTTCTGTAACTAAACCACAAACTCGTTATCTCAGTACAACCACTGAGAAAAATATGTGAAGTGGAAAACTCTTTCAAAGAGTGAATACAACAATTTTGCTCTCAAACCTTCAAATCAATAGTGTGAAAATGAACTAATGAAGGGGGTGTTTGGGAGCCAACTTTTTGGCTTTTCATTTTTCACTTTTTGTCTTTTTGGCTTTTGGGATTATGATCAGAATGTATTTTGTATTTGGTAGAGTGTTCGAATGATATGTGCAGAATGCATTTTGCAGTAGGAGTAGTGTTTGGAAGATATGGAATGAAAATGAATTATGGATTGGTTTTTTACTATGTTGCCCCCAATTATTAATAATGGTGTATAATGTATATAAATAATGTTTTAATTTTTTTTTAAATGGACATCCGAAATTGGACTGGTGCATGAACTAAAAAATTAAAAATTTATTTTTTATTGTGTTTTTTTTATCAATGTTTTTTTAAAATATGAGATTTCAAATTTATAAAAAAATGTTCAGTTCCAGAGACAAATATATTTTTAAAATTTTTGAGGAATAAATCTGTACCTTTCCTAAGAGGTTTTTTGAGTGTATATGAAATACTGGATCAAAGCTCATATTTTCAAGAAACAATTAAACCCCAATTTGGAACCCGTCTCCCCTGTGTTCCTCACGCCGTCTCATCGATGGAACAAATCCCACCACCACGCACCACCTCCACCACCCTCGGTCAAACCCATCACACCACCTCCACCGAACAACACCCACTCTCCTTTCCAATTTCTGTCCAACCCAGCGTAGAGAGAGAGAAGAAGAAGAACTTGCCGAGAAAAGAAGAACTCGACGATGTCGAGGGTTCAACAGAGGTTCACGATCGTCGGCGGCGTCACGGTACATCTCTCTCTCATCTCTCTTCCATTTTTTCTGATCTGGTGTGCATGTGAGTGATGAAGAGGGAGATGAATAGGGTGGATGAGAAGAGGCAAAATCGTCACAAAACAATGTGAATTGAGCTGGATTATTTTTCCCACCTCAAAATCCATTCATAATTTATGCCCCTTAGCCGGATTCTCTCTTCTCGTTGTTCTCCTCTGCTCTCTGGAGTGAAGAACTGGTGTGAGGCTTTGGAAAATATGAGTTCACAGATAACGTACATATTTACGAGGACAAAATGGAGATTATTCCAAAAGAGAGAGGGTAGGCTGGTCTTTTTGGCAGGCCAGTATTCCAAAATGGGAAAATGACAATTCAAAAAGCTCCTCCCCACCTCATTCTCGGTTTATGCTTAGAAACTCCAAAACCCAAAACCCATTTTCCTCAAAACCCATTTTCCTATTTCTTGCCAAACACCCAAAACCCAAAAATTAGGATTGAAAAATGCAAAAATGGCCCAACCAGTATAGGAGGAGGATAATATTTGCTCTGGATTGCTCTGCATTTGAACGAATTGTGCTTGGTCAATTTTCCTCTGCTGAACCTCTTCTTTTTGTAGCTTGAGAACATTTGGACCGTCGAAAGTTTTTCCGTTGAGATGAAATCCTCTAGCAGCAAGTTTAATCTTCAATTGGCTCCGTTTATTTGGGCGTAAAATGTGTTCCAATAAAATGTTTTATCTATTTTTCAGTGTTTGATTGTGTAAAAAATGAAGAAAACGTTTTATATGTAAAATATTTTTTATTAATTGGATGAAAATGACTTACCCTTAAATATTTCGTAAGTTGTTTTTCGAAATGAACCCGCTGCCTTCTACTGCAATTCTCACTGCTCGGTTTCCTCGATCGTCAGTCCTGACCCACGTTCAATTTCAATATTGTCAGATCTCTTCACCGTTTAAGCCCACCTCTCTCTTTCTACATTATTTTGTTGATTTCTGAAAATATTTTCAAGTGCCAACCAAACACCAAAAAATAAAAATTTAGAGTTTTTTTTTTTCTTAAAAAATATTTTACATTAAAACAAACGGAGCCTAAATGCAAGGTGCAATCGTTGGGCCGTAACTCAGAATTCGCAACGTTCGTATATCTAAATTGCAAAGAGCAGAAGTCAAAAATGGTGAGCTGAAACAAATCGAATCAGAATACAAAGGAACTACTATTGGTTGTTTCAGATTCAAAGGAACAGTGTTGGACACCGCTTGAAAGAATAGAAAACATGGATTGGGCCTGTGAGTTTGTTTTCATTTGACCGAAGTTTTGGGCCAAACCTATTAATGAAATATCATGAGCCGGAGACTTGTTTTTGATAAAAGGAAGCCCCGTTCAGCTCCCTTTTTAAATCTTTTTTTTTTTTTTAAAAAAAAGAATGTAATTTCAAACTCAAATATAATAAAAATTAAAAATAATTTTTTATTTTTTTTGCACCGTTTAATAGATCTCAAGGAAATCTATCAAACAAAATCTATATTGGTAGGAAAATGATTTGCGTAAAAATATAATTTTTGAACTTGAAATTACCTTTATTTTCTAAAACTTCTTTTTTCAACAATCTAGAACGGCACTGGAGTTCTTTGTTAGTGGAGCTGTTTATTATGTAAGAGCAAGTACACTAGATCATGTATAATGCCTTTTTACCTATTTTTTACCTAAGAAAAACACAAAAACCCCACCTGCAGAAGAGCCGGTATATAGGTCAGTAGAATGCATTTTGCTATAGTGCTTTGCTTCTTTTACAGAAGCATTGTTCATCAGCTACCCATTATTTTAGTATTGTTCCACCCCCCCTCTGAAAAGAGTGAAAAAATATATTTTTTAATTGTTGTTAGGTAAAATAGATGATATTGGTGTAGTTGTGAAAAAAAAAACTGATAGCTAAAGTAGAATTGTGAACTGTTCACAAGGTAGTATGGCTATGCACCAGTAAACTTGCTCTAAGGCTGTGTTCCAGAAAGCCAATAAGAACTTATTTTTTGTTGAATAAGAAGGGGTGTTCCTGAAAATAAGAAGTTGGGTACTTATTTTGGTAGATTTTGTATAGATAAATATCGGCCGGGGAGGGAAATCATACCAGCGGCCACGCCGGGCCTTCTCCGGCCACCGGACGGCTCATCCGAGCCATCCAAAAATTCTATAAAAAAAAAACAAGGGGGCCAGCGCGGGAAAAGGGGTGCTAAGATCAAGCACCTTACACACCTCGGATACCGTTGATTCCCGCGCTAGCCCCCTTGGTTTTTTTTTTTAGAATTTTTGGACGGCTCAGATCGGCCGTCCGTTGGCCGGAGACGGCCCGGCGCAGCCGCCGGTACGGTTTCCCTCCGCCGGCGCCCAACACAATAGCAACAGTCTTATTTTTTGTATATGGCAACTTCAAGCTCAAAAATCATGTGTTTATGCAAAAAGAAATTCACTATGAATCTTATTTGATAGATCTCATTGAGATCGTTAATACCATGCGAAATTTTTTTTTTCATTTACGTTATTTTTTAGTTTGAAAATGTGATGTAAATTTTGTATTTGAATTTTTTGAAAGATTCTTATTATTTTCGAAAAAGAAGTAGGAGAAATAAGCACTTATTTTTTTAAGAAAATTTCCGGAATGGAGTCTAAGTAATTTAGGAAAGCCAATAAGGTACTCTATTTCTTTGAAGTGCGTGAGCATTGGACATGAAAGGTGTCCTAGAAGGAGGGATTTTGACCATAATTGGTGCTTGCTTGTACAATGCACATATGCACAGTATGGATAAATGGTTCCACCAAGACTGCACGAGTGTGTCTCTGGGCCCGAGCCAGTTTTTTGGCTTCCTCCAAGACTCAACGTTCAAGAATGGTCTTTGTATATCCCAAAGTATCTGCCTCCCCGTTTGGAACTCCCATCAACACCAAATCCGACCAAATAAACATGGATGGGGGCACGACTGCGCTATACACTCCTAAAAAATATAACCCCTCCATCCCGTCGAACCCGGGGAGGTGTTGTGCCCATCCGAGCGCTCCGTTCGGCAATTCAATGGTCCATATTTCATCTCCGCAATAAATGATTCTGATACTCGGATAGTGCAGATGAGATTTAAACTGTTGGATTGTCGAACGGACGGCTCAGATGCAGCACAATGCGGTGTTGTGCGACTGATGCACAACGCCATTTCCCAGTTCCTGTCTCATACTGTTCCTTTTGAACGAAAATTATATATATAATTAATTAATATTTCCTTAAAAAATTGGATTAGATTTTCTTCATGATGCGGTATTCTCTATATTCTAATTTTTTATATATATTTTTTTGAGGACTTATTTGTGAAAAGTTACCTACATTTTTTTTTTACAAAAGACACAATATGAGACGGAGGGAGTACATGCTTTTGTCTTTTATTTGTTGAGCATTTTAGGAACATCTAAGATAGAAAAGTGGACAAGTAATATGGAAAGGAGGAAATATTAATTAAAACGAGGAATGCATTTAATAGAGCCACGTCCCAAAATGAAATCAAAATGAGCCAATTTCACCATTTCTTAGTAAGAAGCAGGATCTTATCTAGTCCCTGGAAAAGATTCAGGCTCCGTTTCAGAAACCTTCTTAAAAAATAAGCAGCTTATTTCATATTTTCAAACTAAAAAATAATATAAATGAAAAATAATTTTTTAATTTTTCTTGCACCGTATTAAAGATCTTGATGAGATCTATCAAACTAGATCCATATTGGTAGGAAAATTATTTGCGTAACCACATTATTTTTGAGCTTAAAATTGCCTTCTTAAAAAATAAGGACTTATTTAAGGTTCCGGAACGGAGCCTCAACCAGGTGGGACTTAATGTGGGACATTCCGGCCCACATTCATGATCGATATCGTTGAAGTTTTGTATTTGTTAAAAACATCAATATATCCTATCAAAATTTATGTTGATTAGATTAGATACCTTTAAGGACACAATTGACGCACATTTGTACTGAGGATAAGGTTTCAGTCTAGTGTACCGACCAATTATCTCCAATTTTTGATCAAGGATAAGCCCACATGCTTATTACTCTCGAGCTCTAAGAAGTCATAAATTTAATTTTGGGTTGTCATATTTACATTTTTGTTCAAAATCCAAACTCTTGTTTTGTTCATCCTCAATGCCCAAATTTTAATATATATATATATATATATATATGAATAGTATTTTAAAAAAGTTTAATTAAAACAAAAATGCCCAAAAACTAGCAAATTTTTTTTAATTAAATAACGAAAAGTTTATTCTTTCCGTATTGTACTTTGTTTTACATGTGGCATTTTTAAAAAAAATTAAAAGTAAGAACTCAGGAAACCCAAAAAAAAAAAAACACTACAAAACAAAGCCAACTTTTAAGAGAGCCAAAGAAGGCCCTTTAATACTTGTTTCAGATTGGGTAGAGAAACAGTAAATACTGAACAGAGTGGTAGATCTTGTCATTGGCTCGGGAGTAATAAAAAGCATGTTACACTAATTAAAATAATTATATTTATTTTCTAAATAAGTAACTTAATTTTTGAATAAAAAATGATGCATTACGAGAAAATAATTTATCTCGTAAAACGAGAATTACTTTTTAAAAAAAAGAACCTTAGCGGGGTAAAATTCTTTTTTTTTTTTTTTTTGCCATTTGCTAAATCTTATGGGTCTGTTTGGATGCCACTAAAGGAAGGTGTATTGTTTTATACCCCCTTACAATACACATTCCCTCGTCTAATACAGAGTTTGGCAAGTTCAAACCCGGGGGGATTCCTCAATACCCCCGGCTCCATAACCCCTCCTAATACAACCTGAGGGGGGATTACACATTACTAGGTTTTGAGGTGGCTATGTGGAATCTCCCCTTATAATACCCACTTTCTCTTCTATTCAACTACAAAACAACCTTATCCCCCATTTTATATCTCATCCAAACCAAATATTATTTAATCCATCCGTCACATCAATGTGGACCCACCCTTCTTACATAATACTCCCTACTATCTAATCTCTCCTTCTTACGTAATACCTCCAAACATAATACCTCATCCAAATGAGCTCTATATAGTATATCATGAGATACTTGGGAAGGAGATGCTGATATTTATAGAAATCTAACCTAGTCTAAGTGCATAAAAGAGACACTCAATGCAGTTATAAGTACTATTTTGTTTTTGTTATTATGGGAATAGTTAATGTTATCTCTGCAGTGTAGCTAGCTTCGTACTGAGTAGTTAAACTAGTATTAATGTACTGTTTGGCGACCAAAGTTCGAAGGACACATAAATGTAGGTGTTGGATTTGGAGGGGAGGGGGGGATGAAAACGTTTTGTCTGTGTAGGGGTCCACCCAGTAGTAGCAGCAGAGATTTGCCTTAGCTGTACGACTGGAAAGACATCTCGTGCTTATTGTGTGCAGTCCAGTGCAGTGCAGTGCAGTGCAGTGTGGCAGACAGATTTATACTACACGAGTAGTAGGAACATGCGGCTTTACATTTACGTTTACCTCCTCAAATTTTACTGACTTACCGGCTTAGGAAACGGCTTTCTCTCTCTCTCTCTCTCTCTCTCTCTCTCTCAATTCTATTGGCACCCCCCTCTTTTTCTCTGTATCCACACCAAGCCAAAAATCCTTTGTAAATACTCTTATCAAAATTACCTCCAAATTCAGTGACGGAAACATAATTTAACTTTGGAAGTGATGCCTTGTGAAGTGAGTACAATACTGATCTTTGTCTTTTGTTATGAACAAATACAAACTCGATTCAATTTTCATGTGGTCTTTATATAAAAGCTATGGAAATTTTTCATGAACCAAATTATTCATCTTTTAACTCACTTTTTTTTAATAATTGTATGAAAAATTGAGTTGCTTGAATACCTATGAATGTCTAATCTATACGCATAAAATAACACTATTTATGAAATCGGGTAGGGCCTGTGCCACTCCCCCCTCTATAAAGTTCTGCTTATGTTCAAATCTCCATCACTTGCCACCATGTCTTGCAACCACCACCGCCATCCTCAACCACTTTTCCTTTTTGTTTTGTTCTCTCAAGTTTGTCAAAAAAAACTTTGTAACTTATAAGTACTCCTGTCTACTTCTAAGAAAGATGGAAACGAATAGGAAGTGCAATCTGATTGTACTACTAAGCTATTGAAATGTAAAATGTTTTGATAAAAAGTAAAGCTAAGACAAGATGAAATATAATGAGTTTGTTATCAAATCTTTCGGGTGGCAAAATAACCGCCATTGCTAACCGCTTGTCCCATAAATAATATCTCTAATGTCTTGAATAGAGAAATGATTTTTTTATCTCTTAATTTATAAATTCTCATCAAATCTAACCTTTATGTCTATGTTCTTAAGATCAAACGGAGTTCAATTCTCAAACGCATAAAGTGTGTTCATGACCAATTAAGTAAAGTAACCGAGATGTGATAATCATATTACTCCAAATTCGGAGGGAGGTAAACGTAATTTACCCAGAATATCTACCGTACGCCCCGGACTTTTATCTCGCGACATGGCATATTGAATTCAAATTTATCGTTCTGGTTTGTACGCCAAGCAGGATGGCGTATTGGCGTTTCTATGAAAACAGGAATATAAAGCCCCCGAAGAGGAGAGAGAGAGAGAGAGAGAGAGAGAGAGAGTGGATGAGAGATAAACTAGAAAGTGCAGCCTATATAGAGAGAGAGAGAGATCGAAACTGCCGGCCCCCATTCCGTTTCTCTTCCTCATGCTTGTCTCTTCACAGAAGAAAGAGCTTTTGCTTTGTCCGTTTCTCCCCTTCATTCTCTGCTCACAACTCTTCAATGTCTATCTCTCTCTCTCTCTCTCTCTCTCTCCATATATTTTTATATACGTGTATATATAAATGTATATGTCTGTATGAACAAGTTATATTGTCTTTCGTAGTGTATGTTTCTTGATTTTCGTCTCTGATATTAGAGGAATCACATGATTCATGGAAGTCTCAGTGCCTCTCTTTTACGTTTTTCGAAATGTTTACTGTGAACAGCGACGGAAATCGGGGATGTGATGCATTTTCGAGCCCTAGAATTAGAGGACCAGTTATTGCTATCTACTTTTGTTAATGTATTGCAGTTGTTGAGTTATGATATTTGCTCAATTTGATCTTAGCGTAAGCTTCTTTTTTGGTTCGATTTTCAGCTCCTTTCGCGGATGTGAGGAGGTGGCGCCTTTCATGAGGTATTGACATTTCTATTTGCTTGATATCTGAATGATTTCTGACTGAAACCTCATCATTCTTTGTTTGGTTGCTAATTAAGGGAAAGCCGAGAAAATATTTTCTGTCTTATGTAGTTATGTCACAAGGTTCTTTATGCTACTGGACAATGGAAAACTGAAACTGTTGGGAAAATTTTATTCTCTTCAATTGTTTGGCTTGAGAGGAGAGAGGAGAGAAAATAGCAAACTGTGGAGCACAGTAAAATTTTCCTTGCACTTTTCTTCTTCTTTCCTTCTTAATTATTTTCTCTTTCAAATAGCAGGTTTGCGTTATTATTAGTTGAGTATAGTTTCTAAGCTATGAACCACGAACACTTCTAGATGGGGTCATGTCTGTATGGTATACACCAATACTCCGCTATACCCGTGAATCTAGGTCACGTATCCGAGCTTTAATAACATGCCCTTGTTCGGTTTGGAATTCCAAATTCAGGATTTTGGATAAAGTAACTTTTCTACTTTTTCTCTCTCTAACTTTTCAATCATTACTTTCATTTTTCACTCTATTTCTCTCTACTTTTTACCTCTCTCCACAATCATTACTCTCATTTCTCTCTCTACCTTTATTCAAAAACACAACTCAAAACCCACAACCGAACAAAGCTGGTGACACGTCTTGTGGAGTTTGAAAGGATCTAATTTTGTTGGATATCATGGGACACAATTAATGCTCTTGACAGAGAGCTCAATAGGGAAAACAGATTTATGTAGCCGACCCCAATTGATTTGGACGTTAGACTTGGTTTGGTTTGGTTACATTTTAGAAAGAAATACATAGTGAGATAAGAATGCTGAGAAGCGCGACGTGAAGAACGTCGAGAGACACAGGCAAGCATTTCATCCCATGCTTGCGTATCCGTTTATGTCAAGTGACACGCTAAGAGGCGATATGCAAATAATGTCAAGAGACATGGGAAGGCATTTATCTTATGCTAATGAACCATGAATTCATGTCGATTGACACATCAAGAGGTGATATGCAGACATCATTGAGACACAAAATGCGTCAAAGGACGTGACACCAAGTGACGTAACAAGTCAAGGGACTCATGCATGAAAGCCTGAAGGGAGTGTAATCTTTTTTGGTGGTTTTAAAATTTCTTTTTGTGTCGAACCCTCGTTTGATAAAGTTGGAATTTTGACAATTAGACAAGTAATGGAGTAACCTTGTATACAATAGTTTTGTATAGTTTTGACAATTAGACAAGTAATGGAGTAACCGTGTCTATATTCTCTTTTTTTAACATTTTCTATTATTTCTGTATTTATATGCATGCTTCGTAGTTTCTAAGGAACAAAATGGAGGATGAAAGGCCCGATATTATCTCTTAGAACATCTCAAATGGTTAGAGCCAATTATGTTTCAAAGCAAAATCGTTTTTTTGACATGTTATACTTCTGAAATGACAATCTTGCTCCAATAGTTAGATATAAGAAAGAGTTTTGGCTTGAGCCATTTTTGTGGAGTCCATCAAAAGAAAGAGAGGGAAAAAAAATTCAGCTGTGGAAAAACCTATAGTGAATCCAGCATATCATTTGGCAACGCAATCTTTTGCTTTGGATTTGGCATAGGGTTGGCAATGGCAATATCTTGGAGTTTTTTTTTTTTCCAAATTATGGTTTTGGTGTAGTGAATTATATAGGGCTGGAGGTCTCTTGTTGGTGGAAGCGCCTATTCATGAAGAAGTGATATCTTTTTTTCGCCCTATAGTTGCTGAGATTTATGGTGACTTCGCGCTGTGATGGAATTTCAGGAAAACCTATTCTACTGGACTGAGAACTTGAAAGCACTCCAATACCAAGTTGTTTACTTTACGTTAGTCACTAGTACTGTCATACAGAAAGTGCTTGTAAATACCAAAACTAACCAAATAATTCCAAGGATAGATGGTAGATCTTCTGAACAACAAGATTAATGTAGCAGCAGTTTGTTTAAGTGTTGCACATTGTCCATTTTGACCCTTCAATATATTAACCAATATATTTCTTCAATGTTGTTTATAATTTATTAGGTATTTTCTTTGGGTGTATTTTGCAGCTTTTTTTGCACCCGGGCTGGAATTTATTGTGAAAAATGAATGGGAGTCAACAGATGGATGTGCATTACGTGAATACAGGCTTTCCTTACAACAATCCTTCTGAAACCTTTATGGGCTTTTTTGAAGGTCTTACTCATGCACCAGTACATTATCCACATTTCGAATCTTTTCACGAGCAGGTGATTCTAATCTCCAGTATTAAACTTTTCCTGGATGGAAGGAATTTTATATGTGAGAATGTATAGAAAACTCCTTTAATTTTGATGATCATCCTAGTTCTCCTTATTAATTGACGATTGGTGATAACATGATTCCCATGAATTTGGACAGAGACAATGTATGAAGCTTTTCACATAATGCTTTTTTAAAACATGTATATCTTTGGCATATGCTCTCCCTGCAGTATCTTATCATACTTATAATAAGCTCCTAGTCCTCATCCTGTGGCGGTGTCCTGTCTCGGCGCAAATACTGTTAATCACTACTTGTAGAGCTTTTTATTAGTACAGTTAAGCATATTATGGCTTAGGGAATTACTTGCTTGGGAAGATATATCCGGTTCCTTATGTGTGCAAATTGACACTAATGTCATTCATGAATCATGATACAAAAAGTTCTGTGTTGTTTGTCCAGGAAAATGTGTACTGGTTAACGAATGTGAATTCGTACAAATTTGGAGTTCACGGACAAGGAAGTGCTTCTTATTATGATCCTTATGAGGTAAATGATCAGTTCTCAAGAATGGATATCAACAGGAGGGCTTGGGACTACCCTCCAGTGCTGAGCATTGAAGAACCTGCCGCAATAGATCTTGATTCAGGAGGGAATACAGTCATGAATATGCAAGCGATACCTGAAGAAAGTTAGTTTCATATCTTTATCTGTTATATACCCAGCTAATGAAGCATTAATTCTAAACTGGTAATACACGAAGAAATTGGACGGAGTATATTAGATCCTGGCTGTATTTCCTATATCACCTGTCCAGGTCGCCAGTTAAAAGTGCTCTAAGATCTTACTAGCAATTTTTTTCCTTATTTTTGTTGGCTCGCCATGCAATACAGTGGAGTCCATTGGGTGTCAATGATTAATATTTTGACTTTTCTAGTCTAGTCCCATCTTTGGATTTTACTGAAGTTTGTGACATCAATATCCATGGGTTTCTGGTGAAACTTCAGAGTTCTATACAATCGTATTATAGGGACGTATTTCCAACATCGAATAGTTACTTATTGCTATGTTGTTTTCCTAAACTTTCAGGCAGTCCAAATCATGAAATGGCCGCCAGTTCTCAGGTATACAGTTCCTTTCACTTATGTTACGTCATCTAATAAATGTTGCATTTGACTGTTCTTACTTTAACTCCAATAATGAAGTAATACATGTACTCGTTTGAAGTGGCTTTTCATGAGGTAATTGGGAAGAGAAATCTTTTGCTTATGTGTTTGTATAGCTATATATGAATATTGCTATCCTCGTTGAAGATAGTTTGCTGTGAAATACTGTGGTTGGAGGCAAGTTTGTGCAGTACGGCGATGCTTGGTGCTACTTTTGACTAGCAAATACTAGAGTATTGATTTTCAAAAATATCTGTTGTGTATACTCAATGTTGTTAACATTGGAAGATAAATCTGCTTGTACGCATTTCATTGCTGATAAAAATGAAAGTCGTGCTTTGAAGAATTTTCTCATATCAGGTTAAATCCTGTTTGCCTTTGGGACTCTCATCTGCTTATGTGTGTGGTGGACATGTAGGCTTTGCATACTCAATACAAGGTTCTAGCTAAACCTTTCACTTTCAATTTACTGTGCAGGAGATTTGGCAAGACAATGTTGATCCTGATAACATGACCTATGAGGTTTGTTTTGCTGAATTCATGATGGTTTTCTGTTAACGTGTAGACTTTTTAATGTCTTATCATGAGGCATGAACTTCATGGTTCGATTTCTTTTCATGTTCATTTAAGCAGTGAAGGAAGTAAGTTTATTTTGTACTGAATGAAACACCCCAAATATATAGCCATAGACCCGGGAATTTTATTTGGGGGGCTAACTAGTTGTATTAACAATGCTTGGAGGGGACCAATGATGAATTTCTTCCTAGCCATATATTAGGAAAACATGCATCCAAAACTATTCCTAAAATTGAAATGCTTCATTTCAATGAGAGTAAATTTTACTAGAAAAGAAGTTAGTGCTTATCTAAATCTAAATTTTTGCTAATCTTTCGAAAGTTAAGTAAAACATAGGAAGCAGGAATAGAGATGTTCAACAGTAATGATAATGATGTTCCAAATAAATTATATGGCTACTTCTAATGCTCAAAAGTTGAACCTAGTGACTTTGAAGTTGAGCAGCATCGATGTAAAGATATCAAAGAAGACTGAAATTCAATCATTCATTTTAAAGTTCAGCTCAGCATTTTTGCCAAAACTAGTTTTGTCATTATTGTCTCAAGTTTTGCGTACTTAGTTAACAACTATCAAAATTGACAGTTTGAACTTCTATCCAGATTTCTAATTTGTCTTAGTCCTGCAGGAATTACTTGATTTAGGTGAGGCTGTTGGAACTGAAAGTCGAGGTCTTTCCGAAGAACTTATTAGCATGCTTCCAACTTCAAAGTACAAGTCTGGTGGCTTCTTCTCAAGAAAAAAATCAGGAGAGAGGTAAGATTCTTTGTGAAATGCTTTTCTTTTGATTTGTTTCCTCTGCAGCTCATTTTTTATATTTTGCCACAGTCGTGCATAAGTGTGTGCATGCCTGTATGTGCACCGTTCTTCCAACCTCTGCCTATAGATTGAATTGCTCATAATATCCAGTATTTATGAAACAGATGTGTGATTTGCCAAATGAGATATAGAAGAGGAGATCGACAAATAAATTTGCCATGCAAGCATGTTTACCATATGGAATGTTGCACCAAATGGCTTGGCATCAACAAGGTAAGTCTATTTCCTAATAGCTATATTCTGTCCAGACATTTTTAACACTTCTGATCAGTTAATCTGCTTTCTTGTCAGACATGCCCAGTTTGCAACACTGAAGTTTTTGGCGAGGAATCAAAGCACAAATCAACGAATGTTGACAACTAGAAAGCAATATTATTGTGTTCCTTGCTGCATTGCTTTTTCGCATTCACTGTTCTTACTCAATTTTGCTTCGATTTTCTTTTTTCTTGTTCTTGTATTGTCTATCGGGGGTAGAGGGATACGTAGGTGTAGTTTAGGTTTGGCTGTTCTTCGTGTTACACGTACTATTTTGTAGAACTGTCTTGGCCTTTCAGAATACAGTAAATATAATGGATATCGAGGACCAACCTTGTTCTGCTCCTTGTTCCTTGTTCTGCTCCTTGTTCTTATTTGCTTTTTCTTTCTTTTTCACCTCTAATGCCTTTGGCTTTCACTGTAATACATTCAGGTTTCTTGAAGTAAATTGAAGGCTTCTAGTTGTTTGTTAGGCATTACTTGGTGATTTGGCTGCTCATGGAAAATAGTAAAACATTGAAATTGCACATGAAGAACTGACTGTTTCCAATTGGCTAAATCACGAGTTATATGCATTATACTTTATTAATTATTTACAATTTTGAAAGTTGTACTATCTTTGTTTATAGACCCACAACACATGACGAAGTTAAGGATAAAATTTGCGAAGAAAGTGTATTTTTTTTTAATTGAATATTAACATTTAGTTATTGTGTATCTAGCTGCTCTTGGACTTGATCCGTTGGAACAATTCAAACAATTGATTTGTTGTGATAGTTTATGAATTACTACCTTTCTTAGCACAACCGTACTTTTATTATCTTGGCATTGCTTAATACGATTTTTTTCCCTCTAAAGTGTGGTTAAAAGGTACCCTCATTATTGTCAATTCCTGACTACACCACTGTGGGGAGGTCAGTGAAATTTACCCCCGAGAATAAACCTGGAGAGTTTGTTGATATTAGGCCATCAATGATTATTTGATGTCACTCTTATTAGTATAGTTTTCCTCCACTTCAGTGACATTGACTTCGTTGATATAAGGCCATCAAACGTGTACTATTGCACAAAATTTTCATTTTTCAACAAAAAAGAAAAAGTACATAATTAACATACTTTTTAAATTAGATAACCGAAAAAGTATAATGTAGCAAATATTGTAAGAAAAGGGGGCGGGGTCAAGACCTAAGTCCTGACGAGTGTGGGTGTAGGAGTACAAGTATAAAAGCATCCTTCAAAAAGTTCTTAAATAATGAAATTCATGAGTGCAATGATTGAAAGCAAGAGTAAAAGTCATTTGAAAAATTATATGACTAAGGTCAGAACATCGTGAGTAAAAGCTCCGACCACCGTGAGAGAGGGCTAGTTGGACGTTAGAAGAAGATAGAGAGACAGTGTAAAACAAATTTTTGGTGTTCACCCTCTTAAATGGAGGGTGAACAAAACTCAACTCAATTTTGTGGGGCAAAGAGAAATCGAATGGCTAGGATGGGAAAGCACATGTTAATTTTTTTTTTCGTATTTGTTAGTTTTTCGTCAATTTTTTGAGAAGTATTGTATCGTCACGACGAGAAAAATCTAAAAAGTAAAAAATTATGATCGAAATCTATTTTTTTTTAATAAAGACGAAAAAATTGGCTTATTTTTGTTTTTATTCAAAAAAATTAGGTTTCGATTGTAATTTTTTACTTTTTAAAAAATAGTCCTGATAAAAATATTTTTTCTTTCCTTCGTTCTTTTTTTTTTTACTTTTCATGCAATTTTACTATTTTACCAGTTTTTCCTAACTTTTTGTTTACATGTCCATTTTTAATAAAATTTATATTTTTAGAATCAATTCCTGACCCATATTATTTTGGACAAAAATACCCTTGGTTATGTGGGTTATGAGAACTGTCAATTCTATAAGAACTACTCAATTCTCATAAAAAACTGGCTATGTGACCCATATTATTTCGGACACAAATACCCTTGGCTATGTGGACTATGAGAATTGCCAATTCTCATAGTCAGTTCTATGAAAATCATTCAATTCTCATAGAAAACTGGCGATGTGACCCATATTTTTTTAGACACAAATACCGTTGGCTATGTGGGCTATGAGAACTGTCAATTCTCATAGTCAGTTCTATGAGAACCATTCAATTTTCATAAAAAACTGGCTATGTGAACTGTCAATTCTCATAATCAATTCTAATGGTAAGTTTTATGAGAATTGACTATGAGAACTGACTATTCTCATAGAGATTTGGCTATGAGAATGGGACTATGTAAACTGAAAAATAAACAATTCACATAGTCTCACCACACATTAAAATACACAGTTCTCATAGAAAATAAATAGTCCTCATAGAAAATACACGGTCCAATAGATAGTCCTCATGGACCATACAAAGTTCTCGTTGAAAAATACACAGTTCTCAAACAAAAATACACAGTTCTCATAGACAATTCTCATTGAAAAATATACAGTTCTCATACAAAAATACTCAGTTCTTATAGAAAATTGGCTATGTGACCCATATTTATTTCGAACAAAAATACCGTTGGCTATGTAGGCTATGAGAACTGCCAATTCTCATAGTCAGTTCTATGAAAACCGCTCAGTTCTCAAAGAAAATTGACTATGTGAACCGAGTTATGAAAATACACGGTCCCATAGATAGTTCTCATGGACTATTCTCATAGAGAATTGACTACGTAAACTAAGCTATGAGAACTGGCTATGTGAACTGCCAATTCTCATAGTCAGTTCTATGCGAACTGACTGTTCTCATAAAGAACTAGTTTTGTGAACTGGTTATGAGAACTGAATTATGTGAACCGGTTATGTGAACTAGTTCTCATAGACAATTCTCTTAGAAAATACATAGTTCTCATAGAAAAATACACAATTCTGATAGAAAATACATAGTTCTAGTAGGAAAATATACAATTCTCAAAGAAAACATACACACGAACAAAAAATATTTTGGACAAAAATACCTATGAATTGTGGCTATGAGAACTGGTTATGAGAATTGTGATTATGAGAATTGAGGTTATAATACCTGAGGAGAGCTATGAGAACTGGGACTATGAGAGCTATAGCTATGAGAACTAAGGCAATGAGAGCTATGAGAACTAGGCTACGAGAACAGTTTACGTAGTCTCACCAAACACTTAAATACACAGTTCTTATAGAAAATATATAGTTGTCATAGACAGTTCTCATGAACAATACACAGTTCTCATAGAAAAATACATAGTTCTCATAAAAAATACACAGTTTTCATAGACAATTCTCATAGAAAATACACAGTTCTTATAAATAACACACAGTTCTCATAAAAAATACACAGTTCTCATAAACAATTCTCATAGAAAATACACAGTTCTTATAAATAACACACAATTCTCATAGAAAATACACAATTCTCATAAAAAAATACACACACAAACAAAAATTGAACTAACAATAATAATAATCAAACACAAATCCATCCATATCATAACTCACATAGTTCCTAATAAAAAAAAATAAAAGAAATCCAAACCTGAAAAAAAAATACACAATTCTCATAAAAAATATATAGTTCTCATAGAAAATACATAGTTCTAATAGATAATTCTCATGCACAATATACAGTTCTCATAGAAAAATACGCAACTCTCATAGAAAAATATGCAATTTTCATGAACAACACACAATTCTCATGAACTATCTGTGTTCCAAAAATCCTCCAACAATTTACACATATGCACACAACTACTTCTTTCTAGATTCCACCATTAACTACAAAAAATAAAGGAACCTCCAAGCATGCATAACTATACCATTTTTTCCACCGCCGAACAGATCTGAAACTCTAAGAGTTTTACTTCACGGAATTTCTGGAAACGGATCTTGGAATGGTGAAAACAGATCTTGAAATTTCTGTTTGGTTTGATCAAGAAGAAGAGTTTAACTTCACGGTGTCCCATTGTCCGGTTTGCGATCATGATCTCACCGAGAGCTGCGAAGGAAAAATAGTCGGCGTCGGAGAGAGCGGTGGTGGTGGCACGACGGCGGCGGCGGAAGTCTTCTTCGTCACTAACCACTGGTCCTCCTCCTTCGTCGAACTCTTCTTCGTCATCCTCGTCTAAGTCGTTGTCATCGACCTCACCAATTGAGGATTTGTTGAGAACTGGTGAGTCGGTGCTTTTCGATTGCCCACGGCGGTGGAGATTGATGATGGATGAACAACGAAGAGAGAGGCGGGGGGGGGGGGGAGGGGTTATCGTCTTTATGAATCGTCTAGTTTGCAGGAGCTGTTTTATTTTGATTGTTGGGATTTTGTGCAAAAACGTCCACATTCAACATAACCGAGCAATCTAGCTTCGGAAAAATATTTCTATAACGCCTCGATTTTTGGAAATATTAAATAAATAAATTTTAAAATATTTATTTAAATAAAGAGGATAATTAAGTCATTACAAATCCAAATAGTCTTATAAATTCAAATTTCATTATTCCAAATTTTTGAAATGTGCTAAGATAATTTCTACTCCTTAGGGCGTCCGTATTCTTCTGCAATCACCTGTCCTGCACCAAACTTCTCCAAACTGTAATGCCCTTCCTGTCCATCTCTATTATCTGGCAAAGATGCCAGGTCCACAAAAAGTAGATCCGATGAGCAATTAAACTAAGTAACTAACTCATACCCCTATATCCCTTACACTAACAAAAATAGTATATGAATTTGAATAGTAAATTTCAGGAGTCAACAGTTCATCTCATAAAAATAAAATCAACAGATAAAGTGTCAGTGTCTTGTCAGAGTTTATCATCATCGCAGGGTATCGTAATTCGTGTCCTTATTTTTCAAGTATCGATTCCATTTTTCATCTTATTTTCTCGAGCACTGGTTCCGCTGACCATCTTTCAAGACCTACTGGGCTCCCAGGCTAAATTCAGATTTTGCCACCCAAAAGCACTGATTCCGCTGACCGTCTCTTTCAGGCCCTACCGGGTTCTCAGTCTTTAATCATTACACACTGCACTAGTTCCGCTGACCATTCTTTCAGGACCTACCGGGCTCCTAAACCACTCACGCACTCCCAAGCCATGGTTCCGCCGACCATTCTCTCAGGACCTATCGGGCTCCCATGCTCACACACGCACACTTGAGTCATGATTCCGCTGACCATCTTCAATGGACCTACCGGGTTCTCATGCTCACACAATTGTCAATCCACTCCTTTAATTTTTTCCTCGTTTCTACCTTTCAACAATTTTCTTGTCTTTCATGTCTCGTACACATGTATCATTTTCTCGCGTTCAAATTATTCTTTTCAAGACTTGCTAAAAATCATGCGATCATAAAATAAAACAACCAAAAAAAAATTTAGCGTCACAACAACAGATAACATGTACTCTCAGTTATGCCATCCTCTTAAACGAATACAGTACTAATATTCACTTTTAGTCTATTTTTATCATGCAATCGGTATGAATCTTCTTTTCGTTAAAGTATTCTATGTTTTAACTTATGCAATATTACTTTGGTATATTAAACCTAACTAATGGACTTTCCACTTCCCAGATCCCATCTCGTATCATCTAATTTTTCCTTTCCGAACAATATACTTTATAATTTTTAACATGCGTTAATACAAACAACATACAATTTCGTTTCTCTAATAATTATTATAATTTTTACATTATACTTAGGTAAGTAGGAAGAAGGTTTCTACATACCTCGTGATCAATAATAACGGTACTCATCGTTTAATCCCAAAATTTTATTTGAACACGTGATAATAAAAAAAAATTCAAATTTCAATATCGGATAACACATCCATATTATACTTAGGTGAGTAGGTAAGAGATTTCTACAGTGCTTCTTGGCAGTAGTAGGCTAAGGTATGGCGGTGTGAGAACGGAATCTGCGACTCCACTCTCCCTCCTTTTCTCCTTTCTCGGCCAGCTATCCCTCTCACTTTTTAGAATTTTCCCAATTGCAGGAAGAAGTTTAGACGTGGCTAGAAGTGTGTGGAATTAAGGAGAATAAGGGGGTATTTATAGGCTATTGGGTCTCTCCCCTAAGTCGGCAAATCTCTCTCTCTCCCAAACTTAATTGGGCCGAAAGAAAAGGTGGAACCATGTCTTGTGATTGTGTAAGAGAGTTAATGCAATCTTATCTCTTTTCTTTCTCCCAGCTTCGTCTCTCTCTCTCTCTCACTGTTTCTTATCTATTAAGATTACTAATAGGATTAGTACAATAATGGAATAGGAATAGTAATAGGATAAGTATATAATTGGTGTGCAAGCAATTAATGCTTATACATGTACATATATACATATCAGGTTTACACTTAGATAATATTAATTAATTACTAAAACAATTTAATGAGTGAAAACAATTTAATCAATATTTCAATAAAATATTCAATTTTATTTGGAAAAAAAATAGGTCGAAAATCCGGGTCGTTACAACCTATCTCCCTTAAAAAATTTCGTCCTCGAAATTAGGTACACACTACGACTGAAAAATGTGAGGGAAATTTTCTTGCATAGCGTCTTCTCGTTCCCAGGTGGATTCTTCTATCCCTTGATGTCTCCATAGGACCCGCACCAATTTGATCGTCTTCCATCGGATATTTTTCTCACTGTGATCCTCAATTTCCACTGGTTGCTCCTCGAATGTTATGTCTTCGTTCAGGGTGACGTCCTCCCAATTAATAACATGAGTGGGGTGGGCATGTATTTGCGAAGCATGGAGACGTGAATCACGTTATGGACTCGATCTAGTTGTGGCGGTAATGATAGACGGTAAGCTACTTTCTCAATCTTCTCCAAAACATCGAACGGCCCAATATATCGTGGTGACAATTTTCCCTTTTTCCCAAACCGAATCACTCCTCGACGCGGTCTGATTTTTAGAAACACATGGTCTCCAACTTGAAAAGATAAGGGTCTGTTCCTCTTGTCCGAATAACTCTTCTGATGACTTTGAGCAGTATTCAGCTTCTCTCTGATGATTTTGATGTTCTCGATTGTATTTTTGACTAAATTTGGTCCAATCAACCCAACTTCTCCAACATCAGTCCAGCAGATAGGTGAATGACAAGGTCGTCCGTACAAAGCCTCGTAGGGAGCCATTTCAATGCTCGACTGATAGCTTTTATTGTAAGCGAACTCAACTAAGGCCAAGTGTCGTTCCCAATTCCCAGAAAAGTCAAGTGCACAGGCTCTCAGCATATCCTCCAGTGTTTGAATTGTCCTCTCCGTCTGTCCATCCGTGTGAGGATGAAACGCGGTGCTCAACCGAATGTCTGTTCCCAAGGCTTTTTGTAGTCCCTTCCAAAAATTCGACACAAATCTCGAGTCCCGGTTAGATACTATGGACAAGGGTACTCCGTGCAATCGGACAATCTCCTGAATATAGAGCCAACTCAAAGTCTCCATGTTCTCCGTCGTTTTTACTGGTAAGAAATGTGTAGACTTAGTGAGGCGGTCAACTATTACCTAGATAGCGGCATTTGACTTCGGTGACCTGGGCAGACCAGTCACGAAATCCATAGAAATATGTTCCCACTTCCAAGTTGGAATCGGTAAGGGTTGCAGGTCTCATCCGGGCTTCTGATGTTCGGCCTTAACTTGTTGACAAACCAAACAGGTTGACACGAAGTTCGCCACATCTTTCTTCATTCCTTCCCACCAGTACGTCCTCCGTAGGTCATGATACATCTTCATACCATCGGGATGCTCAGCGAAGTTTGAGTGGTGAAATTCTCGAAGTACTGCTTCCCGAAGAGTGCCAATACTAGGTACAAAGATTGAATCTTTGAATCAAAGGCTGTTATCAGTGTGTATGGTCCATCCCGTGAATGCTTTTCCTGCGACTATTTGGGATCTTATAAATTCACAATCTTGCTTGAAACTTTGAGCGAGTAAAATTTCTCGATGTAATGCAGGCTCGGCAACAAGTGCATATAGACGGACTTGTCCATTTTCTGACGACGATCGCAAATTAAACTCATTCAGCGTCTCTACCATTTCCCATTCTTTTGAGGCTACCTTGGCTTTTTGCGCCTGATCCTTTCGACTTAAGGCATCTGCTACCACATTCACCTTGCCGGGGTGGTAAGACATGGTAAACTTGTAATCCTCCAGGTACTCCATCCACCTCCTCTGTCTCATATTCAACTCCTTCTGAGTGAACAAATACTTGAGACTTTTGTGGTCGGTGAAAACCTCGAATTGTTCCCCGTATAGATAATAGCGCCATGACTTGAGAGCAAAAACCACTGCTGCCAGTTCCAGATCATGTGTCGGGTAGTTCTTCTCATGTGGTCGGAGTTGACGTGACCCATATGCAACTACTTTTCCATTCTGCATCAAAACACATCCTAATCCATCCTTGGAGGCATCGCAATAAACCGTATAGCCTACATTCCTCTCCGGAATGATAAGTATAGGTGCACTGGTCAGCCTTTCCTTTAACTCCTGAAAAGACTTTTCACAAGCTTCATTCCATTCAAACTTGATTCCTTTCTGTGTCAACTTTGTCATTGGTTTGGCTAGAGTTGAGAAGTCCAGTATAAATCTTCGATAGTAACCGGCCAATCCCAAGAAGCTTCTGATCTCGAACACCGACGTGGGTCGCTTCCAATTTAGTACAGCTTCAACTTTGCTTTCATCCACCGCGATTCCTTCCTTTGATACTACATGTCCTAGGAACTTAACCACTTCCAGCCAAAACTCACACTTGCTAGCTTTAGCATAGAGTTGATTATCCCTAAGCACCTGTAGTACAATCCTAAGATGCTCCTCATGCTCCTTCTTCGAGGCAGAGTATATCAAGATGTCGTCAATGAACACTACCACAAATCTGTCCAGGTAGGGTTGAAAAATTTTGTTCATGAGACACATGAATACCGCCGGGGCATTAGTGAGTCCAAACGGCATCACCACAAACTCGTAGTGCCCGTATCTTGTTCTAAAAGCAGTCTTGGAGATATCGTCGTCTCGAATCCTCAGCTGGTGGTACCCTGATCGTAGATCAATCTTTGAAAAATAGGTTGCTCCTCTTAGCTGATCAAATAGGTCATCGATTCTAGGCAAAGGATAACGATTTTTTATCGTGATACGGTTTAGTTGCCTATAATCAATGCAGAGACGCAATGTTCCCTCTTTCTTCTTCACAAACAGAGCTGGTGCGCCCCAGGGTGATGTGCTCGGTCGAATGAAACCCTTGTCACGCAGATCATGCAATTGGGTCTTGAGCTCCCTCAATTCTGCAGGTGCCATCCGGTATGGGGCCATGGAGATTGGGGCAGTTCCAGGTTGAAGTTCTATAGTGAAGTCTAATTCTCGGTGCGGTGGTAGTCCAGGGAGTTCTTCAGGAAAAACGTCAGCATACTCGCAGACGATGTGGGGTAGCCCTAATTCCATACGATCGGTTTCTTCCAACTTGAGGCTAGCCAGCCATCCAAAAAGTTGGTCCTGCCACCTCGATCGTCGAGTGGTTGAATCTAGAGTTTGTCTATCCCCCTTAAATTTGAAACAGGTTCCATTAGGAGCAAAAGCCGTCACCATCTTCTGATGGCAGTCTATGACAGCTCGGTGGGATGACAACCAATCCATTCCTAGGATTACGTCAAAATCTGACATGTCGATCACTCGCAGGTCACAAGTCAGTCTCAGGTTAGCTACCTCTATCTCGCACCCTTTACAAACTAAGTTAACAGATATACTCCCTCCCAAAGGTGACGTTACATTCATATTCGTATTTAGGGGTTCTGTTTCTAGTCCAAATGCAGATACACATATAGCAGATATGAATGAATGTGATGCTCCAGAATCGAATAAGGCTTGAACGCAGGTACTGAACAATAGTAGCGTACCTTGGATCATAGAGGGATCCTGCTGCTGCTCTTCCTCCTCAGTCTGTAGTGCAAAGATGCGTCCCCCAGTGTTTTGCTGAGTACCCATTGATTGTTTCCCCTTCCAATTGTCCTGTGGTGGCCTAGCTTGCTGCAGTGGGTTGACATTTTGTTGCGACTGCAGTCCACCTTGGTTCTGATTGCCAAAGCCAACAGGTCGGAATTGCTGTTGATTCCCACCTCCCATTGGTCTCTCCCTTCTGGGCTGGGGACACTGACTGCTATAGTGTCCCAGAGCTTGGCCATTGTAGCACTGCACAGTCGAAATGTCCCTAGCCCAGTGTTCCTCCATTGCTGGTTGTTGGGCTGCTGATTGAATGGTCTAGCTGGGTACGGCCCTCGATTGTTATTGATATTACTACTCTGACCAGTTCTAATTGGTCCTCCAGCGGTGGTCACCGTCTTTTTCAATCTTGCCTTAGAGTCCATGTCTTCCCTTTCCAGCCTCAATGCACATTTCACTACTTCAGAATAAGTGGGAAAAGCGTGCCCAACCACAGCCGTACGGGTTGAATTAAGCCCCCATTCGAACTTCCTTGCCTTGTCATCTTCCGTCGGAATGATATTCTGAGCATAGCGAGATAGCTCTTCGAACTTGGCGGCATACTGAGTCACCGTCATGGATTCTTGCTGGAGGTTATTAAACCCCTGCGCCTTTGCTTGTTTCATCGGTGTGGGAAAATACTTGTCCAAGAATATGTTCTCGAACTCAGCAAATGTCATAGTCGTGACATCGTGAGTTGTCTCCATCAACTCCCACCAATTACGAGCTTCACCTTTAAGCTGATATGTGGCTAAAGCTACTCGGTCTCCATCTCCAGGGTACGGAATATCACCATGGTTTCCTTAAGCCAAGCTTCGGCTAGAACCGGGTCAGGTTCCCCATGAAAGGCCGGTGATCGGCGCTTGCAAAACTCATTCATCGCCTGCGCACGAGTCATTGGTCCCTGAGCAATTGCTTGGGGTGGTGGTCGATTTGCGTTGTTAGCCGCTGCAATGAAAGCTTGCAGAAGTTGGGCGAGATCCTGTGCCCCTAGTTGTCCGTTCGCATTTGGATTTGGCCCGTTGCTTTGATCGTTGTTCTGACAGTTGGTTTGACCGTTGGCGTCGTTGTTGCTGTTAGTGCTAGTGTCTGTTTCGTTACGTGTGTCCACCATCTACACCGATCGAGTTCTTAAGTTAGAAGAGGATTTTTTTTTTTGACTTATAGTACAAGTAATCGATTACCTATGATCCTACTAATGTTTACTATACAAGCAATCTCACGTAAGAAGATACGGTGTCACATACAAGTCAAAAACATATGTTTTCTCACTTCAAGTTTTTGAACTCTAAGTCGGATGACGACTAAATAATACTTATAGTTTAGACTAAAATTATTAAAATTTTTTTAGAGAACATTAGAAATAACTATGATTAATAATTCAGGTTTACGCTTTCGGAAAGTGATCTACCCAATCTACCCAAGGACGAGAGTTTGAACCTAAAACTCTGATACCAAGTTGTAACGCCCCGATTTTTGGGAACATTAAATAAATAAATTTTAAAACATTTATTTAAATAAAGAGGATAATTAAGTCATTACAAATCCAAATAGTCTTATAAATTCAAATTTCATTATTCCAAATTTCAGAAAAAGTACTAAGATAATTTCTACTCCTTAGGGCGTCTGTCTTCTTCTGCAATCACCTGTCCTGTACCAAACTCCTCCAGACTGTAGTACCTTTCTTGTCCATCTCTATTATCTGGCATAAGATGCCAGGTCCACAAAAAGTAGATCTGATGTGCAATTAAACTCAATAACTAACTCCTACCCCTATATCCCTTACACTAACAAAAATAGTATATGAATTTGAATAGTAAATTTCAGGAGTCAACAGTTCATCTCATAAAAATAAAATCAACAGATAAAGTGTCAGTGTCTTGTCAGAGTTTATCATCATCGCAAGGTATCGTAAATCGTGTCCTTATTTTTCAAGTGTCGATTCCATTTTCCATCTTATTTCCTCGAGCACTGGTTCCGCTGACTATCTTTCAGGACCTACCGGGCTCCCAGGCTAAATTCAGACTTTGCCACCCAAAAGCACTGATTCCGCTGACCGTCTCTTTCAGGACCTACCGGGTTCTCAGTCTTTAATCATTACACACGGCACTAGTTCCGCTGACCATTCTTTCAGGACCTACCGGGCTCCTAGGTCACTCACGCACTCCCGAGCCATGGTTCGGCCGACCATTCTCTCAGGACCTATCGGGCTCCCATGCTCACACACGCACACTTGAGCCATGATTCTACTGACCATCTTCAATGGACCTACCGGGTTCTCATGCTCACACAATTATCAATCCACTCCTTTAATTTTTTCCTCGTTTCTACCTTTCAACATTTTTCTTGTCTTTCGTGTCTCGTACACATGTATCATTTTCTCGTGTTCAAATTATTCTTTTCAAGGCTTGCTAAAAATCATGTGATCATAAAATAAAACAACCAAAAAAAATTTAGCGTCACAACAACAGATAACATGTAATCTCAATTATGCCATCCTTTTAAACGAATACAGTACTAATATTCACTTTTAGTCTATTTTTATCATGCAATCGGTATGAATCTTCTTTTCGTTAAAGTATTCTATGTTTTAACTTATGCAATATTACTTTGGTATATTAAACCTAACTAATGGACTTTCCACTTCCCAGATCCCATCTCGTATCATCCAATTTTTCCTTTCCGAACAATATACTTTATAATTTTTAACATGCGTTAATACAAACAACATACAATTTCGTTTCTCTAATAATTATTATAATTTTTACAGATAGTGCTATGGTGTCCCCAGCTAATTTGGGGACACCGTAATAATTGGCATAACTTGACCATTGAGAGCATAACGAAAACCAATCGGTGGCATAACCAAGGCATAACAACTTTGTAAAATTTTCCCTGATACTTACAGAACCGGTAAAAAGGAAAAAAAAACTCCAGCTCCTCCTTCAACCACGGTTTAACCACGGGTAAGGAATTTTATCCCCTACATCCGCATATCTATCATCCTCTCTGTATCTTTTCCCTCATGCATTTGTTCCCTTTAACCTTGTTAACGAGGGAAAAATCAGTCTTCCCTTCCTGTTCATCTCCTCAGCTCCCAC
Organism: Rhododendron molle; assembly: GCA_025413875.1. Taxonomy (NCBI): domain Eukaryota; kingdom Viridiplantae; phylum Streptophyta; class Magnoliopsida; order Ericales; family Ericaceae; genus Rhododendron; species Rhododendron molle. Next base: position 20,064,501 of record CM046388.1, on the reverse strand, counting down.
GAACCCAGAAACAAAACCCTCACGTAGCAACTCCTCTCTCTGTCTCTCTCCCTCTGTCCCCTCCTCTCCCTCCACTCCACTTTACATCCACCCTGTGGACGTCGCCGCCGCCTCCACCACGAACAGAAACGGCGTCGGGCTGCCATCGGACGACCAGGATTTCCAATCCAGATCCGAAACCCACCTTCGACGAGAACAAGGCCGAGATCCTGAGGCTAAAGCTCCCCCACGCCCATGTCCAACCCAACATTTAAGTTTTGGTATAATCTGATTCTCTGTTTGATTTACGGCCCATATTTGTTGAAATCTTATAAATTTTGTTGAAATTTGGTATTTTGTGAAACACGTAGTCTTTGTAATCATAACCCATTATAGCGAAGTAGAAAAGATGTTGAAACATTGTCCACATTGAGTTCGGAAGTTAGGGTTTTGTTGTGTGGTATTGATATATGGAGTTGTTAAGTGGGTTTGTTGTATTGAATTGGTTTCATGAGATTGACAATGGCTATTTTTTACTATTGTATGAGTATTTGTTTTGAGAACATGGAATGCATGAGGATTTTGCGAGAGGTTGTGGGCGTGCAAATAAGTTAGAGCTGATTTACATCCTGTTCTCTGAGTTATGGTTTTCAAATTTGTTGTTTGTGACAGTATAAGGGAAAGGGAAACATAGATTTGTGGGTAAGTTTTGGGAAAGACAAAAAAGGGCAAAAAAAAAATGGTCCAGTTGAGACATAAAATCTCTCACCACCACAGTTGAAGTTGAAATCAGCAAAGTATTAGTGAGTTAGTTAGTGGTTAGAAACTGTTAAATGTATAAAATGTTTCAATTCCTAAGTTTGAAAAAATTTGTAAACCAATTGTTTATACCTTTTTTAATCCTTGGAACTTAACTATTGCACCAGTCTTGCTTGAAATGTTTTGGAAAGAACATTTGGTCATCTATTTGAGATGTCTTCCTACCTATTCTTGATCTATGTGTTATGGTGTTTGTTGTTATACTATTTGATCACATAAACGCAGATATGTTGTTGGTTAAGGTGTTTGCATATAGTGTTAAAATAAAATGTATTGTTGATTCTGTAGTATAAGTGTGAGATATTGTGAGATATAGGAATGGTGGTTATGGTCCATTGATACTTTAGTCTTACTGTTGTGTAAACAATAATCAAACAATTGATCGATTGGTTTGAAAAGTTTTGTCATCGAAGTCTATAATGGTTGTGTTGTTTTGGTGACATAAGTGTTAGGAAACCATTTAGAAGGCATATGAGCTGTCATGAAATAGATGTACTAGATTGATAGATGATTATCACTATGAAGTCGACAATTTAGTTATAGGTCATGTCATGTCTACGTAACGTACTACACCTAGGTATTGTTTTGTGGATTAAAAGTTGTGCGAATGTGGTTTATTATTTAGGTTGGATGGAAACTCCCAATAGTAGTACCAATAGCAAGGGTGTGAAGGTAGATTCGTATGATTGAGAATCCAATTCCGAATCTTGTCCTGATAGTTCGGAAGATTCATAGAGGAGTAATAGATTTGGAGAGAATGATGTGGATGGGGAAAAGGAAGGGGAAGGGTCAGCTTCCAGTGTAGATGATAGTTTTCGTTTGCTCACTGATACGGAGATTGTGCAAATGACATTTGTTTCTGAAGATGAGGCTGGTCAATTCTACAATGCATATGCAAAGGCAATTGGTTTTAGTGTATGCAAATATAAAAGTAGACGACAAACAGGCGATTAAATGTATGTAAGGTGGAGGGTTTGGGTTTGTTCTAGGGAAGGTCAAAGAAATAAAAAGCACTTAGAACGCACAAATCGGAAACGACGTCATAGAGCTGAAACAAGAACTGGTTGTGGTGCTTAATTTCGGATTTGTCGTATGAGCCCAACTGTGACAAATTATGTTGTCACAGAGTTTGTGAGTGCCCACAACCATCCCTTAGCAGCTCCGCGATGTGTTCCTTTTCTGCGGTCGCACAGACATGTGGGTGATACAGACATAGCTCAGGTAATGGCCATGCAAAATGTAGGCATGAAGGCAGCTGAGATTATGGACTATATGACATGTCAATCTGGGGGATTCCATAATGTGGGGTTCACTGTAAAAGATTTGCGCAACAAATTGCATAGCAGCCGTAAAGCAGAAATAAGGAATGGGGATGCTGAGGGTGCGTTGGGATTCTTGGCTGCTCAGGTTAGCACCGATCCGTTATTTTTCTTCAAGTACACTGTTGATGAGGAAGACCGGTTGGAGACACTATTGTGGACAGATGGGAGGTCTCAGATGGATTATGCTGCATTTGGAGATGTATTAGTTTTCGACACGACCTATCGGACCAATGCTTACAAGAAGCCATTTGTTATATTGGCGGGTGTGAGTAATAACTTTACGACGACCATATTTGGGTGTGCGTTGTTGTCGAAGGAGACGGAGGATACGTACAATTGGGTTCTTTCCACATTTTTAGAGGCTATGGATGGTAAACGGCCCATCTCGGCAGTAACAGATGGTGATTTGGCGATGCGAAATGCAATTAGAAACATTTTTCCAGATGCAAGGCATCGCCTATGTTCGTGGCATTTGGAGCGAAATGCTGCTAAAAATGTTCACATACCGGAATTCGTATCTAACTTTACCACTTTGATGCAAATGGAATGTGATGTTGAAGAATTTGAAAATATTTGGGCTGACATGGTATCACACTACGGCCTACAGACAAATGCTTGGGTGGTAGAGCTGTATAGGGATCGTGAAAGATGGGTGGAGGCATATCTTCTTGGCCATTTCTTTGCTGGGATGAGGAGCACTCAACGTTGTGAAGGTATGAACCGTTATTTGAATCGGTTTGTAACAGTAAGGCTACGGCTTTTTGAATTTGTCCAGCAGTACCACCGTGGTCTGGCTAGGATGCAAGTTGCTGATGCAGGGGCTGAGACGGCAACAGAGCATAGTACTCCTGTCTTGATCACGCAATTGAAAAGCTTAGAGAAGAATGGAACCGAGGTCTACACACAATACATTTTTAGATTCTTTCAGGATGAAATACAGCGCGCGTCTGCATTGATTGTGGCGCGTCGTGTTGATGAGGTGGAGCGTCGATTGTACTTCGTTGAGATGTACTTACGTCGAGAATCCAATTGGACAGTCCAATATTATCCAATTGACAATAGAATGAATTGTAGTTGCTTGATGTTTGAGTCATTTGGTCTACCTTGTTGCCACATGATTGTGGTCATGAAATATGAACACCTATCAAGCATTCCTCCTAGTTTAGTTATGCAAAGATGGACAAGGTCTGCTCAGCCTCCGACGGAACAACCAAATATCGGTGAAATTTCTCGTAGTATATCCCACACGGCTAGATATGGGATATTGAGTTCGGGTTACAAATTGATGTCATTCTATGCGGCGCATGCGAAGGACTCATTTGAAGATGCTAGGCAAGTGGAGCACGAAATGACATCGTGGATGAGGAAGCGGTGGGAGATGAGAAAGAATAAGGAGTGTAACGCAGAGATTGGTCAACCAATTGATGGCAATACTTTGTTTGGTGTGAGCGATCCACGTGTGGTGAAGACCAAAGGCAACCCTGGGAAGAACTCTACTGCCCAACACTCTCGAAATCCCAGGAAATGTAGCCATTGCAAGTGCCGAGGTCATGATAAGCGGACATGTCCAAAATTGTCATCAATGCCTCCAATTGATGATGTTCCTATTCAGTCAATTTGTATTTGTTTGGCTGATGTTGATGTAGTGTTTGTGGAACTTTATAACTTAAGGCCTGAAATGATGTCATTCGATCGAATCCTTTTGTCATGTTATTAAGATGTAATAAAATGACTTACGATACTTTGCTGCAGTTGAATGTTGTATCATAAGTTTGGTGCTCTTTTATTACTCTTTGGTGGGGGAGTAGTTGAATATTGTTATCTTCAGTTTGTGTGTTAATCTATGTTAGTTGGTGTATTAAATTCTGCTGAATTGGTTTATTTGAATCTCTGATACTTTTCTGGAATTTCATCTCTGGTTTATTTGTATCTCATTGGTGGGGGCTTACTTGAAATTTCTGATGTTCAGTTTGTGTGTTAATCTATGTTACTTAGTTATGAAAATCTGCTGAATTGATTGATTTGTATCTCTGACGTGTTACTTGACATCCCTCATTAACCATTTCCATGTAATTTATGCCATCATTTTACATTATCCCACCATAACATAGGTATGCTTAGTTGCTTGCAATAATTATAAATTGAACAGCTTTTAAAAATTTCCTCGGCTGATTTGATTTTGATTTGTTTGTTTTGCAGCATCTTCCAATGGCGCCCGCTAAAAGGAAAATTCCCGATTCGTCTCCTCCTCCGGCTTTACGTAGATCTAAAAGGCTTGCTAAGTGTAAAGATGTAGCAATATCAGTGGAGGAATCCACCTATGGGAGGGGATATGAGGAAAACAATGTCACCTGTTCTGGTGACTGTTCTGACCAGATCAGTAAGAGTGTGTCACAGGGTGACACTGAGAGTGACAGTGATGGTGCCAAAGATGGCGAGAGTGAGAGTGAGAGTGAGAGCGATTCTCACTCAGGAGCAATCAAACTTGCAAACCTTTCTGCATTTGCAGCACGGCCAGTAATCGAGGAGAGAAGTGTGGCACTTGGTAAGTTGAGGAAATTAACGCGCGTTCCCGAACTTCTGAAAGATTTGGGCTTACATCCAATCTGCAAGTACACGGGGAGGGCAAATTTGACCCTTGTTAGGGAGTTTTTTGAGGGGATAAATCCATTCGAGGTTGACTAGGTGGAAAGGATAATGCTGTCTACAGTACGGGGGCATACTATTAGACTAACTCCGGACCGTCTTGCTCGATTTAAAAAAATAGCTCAACCACGTGAGACCGAAAAACAATACCCTTATCTTCCGGGCATGGAAAGGCCAAGTTTTCATGACATTTGGGTGACGATGTGCCATGGTAGTTGGCCACCCGAGGACACCGAGGACAATCCAAATCCTAAGATTCTATTGAACATATTGAAAAAGGACTTTGTTCTCCTCCACCATATTTTTTGGTGGAATGTGTACCCAAAGTCCCCACGCCGTGAGCTTAATGCTAAGCAGGCTATGATGCTACATGCAGTATACAATGGATTTAAGCCGGATATTCCAAGCATGTGGTGGGATACTATATATGATGATTGGACAAATAACCATCCTATTCATCCCTCCCTCTTGGCCACTTGTTGACTGGTTTCATTCATGATGGGCGCAAAATACCGGACCTTAATCGAGACAAGTGGGGAAAAGTCCAGATTTCAGTTATTGGTCCCGGTACAATTGGAAAATCAAAAGGGCAAAGCAAGTTGCACGGGGAGGTGAACAACCCTGCTTCTTTGGAAGGCCTGCGTGACATGATTGTCACTGTGCAAGAGAACCAGATTAGCATGTGGGAGAAGTTGAGAAGGGTGGAGCGTGCAGTGTGTCCTGATTATGATGAAGATGATGACATTTTTTATGATGACTGATGGTGAGGGCCATCACAGGTTTGTTCAGACAATGGCTATTTATTTTGTGACTGAACCAAACTTACTCTAAACTGATTACTGTTGGTGTTTGTTCGGAGGACTAGGTGACTATTTACTTCGTAGTATGTAGTGTTTTTTGCATTATGGGAAGGCATTATGTGGGAATGCTGGAAGTCCATAATTATTGTTTGTGGTTGGCCAGTTGATGTTCTTTGCCAGGTTTTGTTATGGTTTTGGCATGTTCGTAAACTAACAGGGACGTAACTTGTGAATTTGGTGGTCCAGTTTTTGTGCATTGATAGGACCTTTGACGTACTTATGTTTATATGCTGGCCATTTAATGGTGGCACATATTGTGGTGGTTTGCTGGTTTTTGTTTTATTTACCAGTGAAGGCAAATTTTGTTACTGCATGACTGATTGGGTGATTGATTGTGGTTGCGCTTATCCCCCATACTTACTGCACCTTGAGCCAACCTTCATGTTTTGTGGGAAGCACATATACTGAAGCTCATTCGTGTGAGTATAGCAACTCATGTTAATTGCAACGGAATAAAACAATATGTGACGTGATAACATGAGGGAGTAATATCTTGTCCGTAGCATGTCGAAGAGCTCCAGTTGCTTTTGATCAAAGAATTGGACAAAACTGGATTATTGGGCTAGTCCATGTTGCTGCCCAACAGTCCCCAGTTACAATTACCTACACCCTGCATTGTATATTGCATAAAGTAAATTGCAATTAAAATTGGGCATGAATATGTTCAAAATACTATCACATTTGTGATACAATACCCTTATCGATATATTGATTTACTAGTTTTCGTAATTGAACAGTCTCACCTTCATGCTTTGGACTTAACGATTTCACCTGACATGAGAACTACGATGGTCCAACTGCAGATCACCACCCACCGAACCATATCCAAATTACTGATTATACTGTGGTACTCGTCAATGAACGAAATAGAAAGGGGTTTGGTTTTCTTCGGGATAAAAAGGTAAAGGCTATGGACTACTACTATTTCGGTCAGTGTGAGGGTTTTTTGGGAGTTCATCCTCCTTACACACCAGTATGGGCCTTGCAAATGTGGCCAACATGGGTGTCATATTTATAGCTGTAAATTATCATCTATGACCTAAGAACAAGTAATTAATTCACATTATAGTTGTAAAATACAGCTATTCTGTTAATTATAGAACAAGAGGCTTTCACAGAAGATCCATTCAAAGTTGAAATGTTCAAAATACTTCGACACTTTTCAATTAATTACATGTTCTTATTTCTAATGTTGTACGTGATTTTGGAAACAATGAATTATACAACAAGAGCTTTTAAAAGATGATCCATTAAAAATATTAATGCAGATTACCACTTGAAATATATACAAGTGGGACAATTAAATTGGGACGGAGGGAGTAGTTCAGCCGATGTTGGCAATAATGCCTTTTTCTCTTTCACTTCGAACAGAGTCTAGCCCTGTCGTTTATGACCAATTGGCCTATCGATTGTGTTATATATAGGAGATAGGGATAAATGACGGATAAGGACTAATTTGTCGGCCCCCACATATTCCATAATGTAGAGATATTATTGCACCTGAACTTCGCAATTATGCCTCGTCTACTTTCCAACAGTGTAGTCCTCCCCCCTTTTACTTTTTATGCAGGCCCAATAATGCCTCTAACTGTTGCACCTGACATAGTTTGTATTTTCCTGCAGGGCCAATAATGCCTCTTTGAAATAACATATATAGTGTAGTCGTTTCATAGCATTAATAATTTCTGCAGGGCCAATAATGCCTCTTTCATTTTGGAAGATAGGGTAGTCCATACAACTCATGTTAAATTTTTTTACTGGCCTCATATACCTTTAAATTTAGTTTACTCCTTACATACCTTTAAATTTTGTCAGTGCCAATGCCCTCTTTCATTTTGGAAGATAGTGTAGTCCTTTCATAGAATTAATCATTGTTGCCAACTTGCCAAAAAAATAGTACGAGTTTCCTTTAATAATTTAGTGTAGTCTTGTTACTCCACGGGTTTACAGTAACAAAAGTACTATAAATACGGGTCAGGGTTGTTCCAGATGAAGCAAAGCATACTACCATGCCTAGTTCTTCTTCTTTTGAAATCCTCTTGGGGAAGTTCTTTTGTTGGCTTGTGTTGGTTGTCACAATATTCATCTATTTAAATGAGATTGTTCTTATCTTCAGGATGGGAGGTATTAGGGATTATAAGAATCGAATTAGTGGGCTTATTACAATAATCAGGATTTAGCGGGCTTGTGAGCAGTGCAAGGATGTGCATGCTATCAGCTAGTCCAGGTAGACGGTGGAAAGCCTTCTATTTACTTTTCTCGTTGCGTGAAGAGGAAGCTCCCATACCCTCTCCGGGTTCTGGAGTTATAGTCACGTCGTGTCGTTCTCAGAGGCTGAGGAGGTACCCCAACCTGGTCCTCTCTCATATGTGTCTATTTAATGTCCTAATGTTCTATTTATTTAACTTGGGGTTTTCATGTGGGGAATTTCTGATCCATTGTATTCAATATTCATTGCAATTCTATCCCCTCCTTTACTTCTCCTTGCCGAGTACCAGTATTCCTAAAATCTTCGTACTCGTCGGAAAACCTGCCGTAGTAGTCCAAATTCCTCTTACACTATATTTTCCAGTTTATTCACAATGGAACAACAGGTAATGGTAGTATAATCAGGAATTTGGATAACCATGTGCTCCAATCTCCAACAAGTACAAAGTACTGAACTATTTTCCAAATGGAACAACGAAATAACCTAACATAACCGGCGCATACTGCACCAGAAAAATGACTCTACATTACTACATACGAACTACATACGAACAACCCACCATTGTGTGCCAATCATTCGCCATATCATACAAAGTGGAATACAATAAAAATTTAAACTACCGTAAGACATAGTGTTACTTGATTTTACTTCAAATCAGGACCACAAAAACTTAACCTTTAAAAAATATAATGACAATTGCACCAAATAAACACCAGAGCAATCCGTTTATTATGTTTTTCATGAACCGAATGCGCTGTTCGAGCATATCAACCTTTGTTTTAAGGACAACAACATGGGGTCCGTTATTCGTACTAACTTCAGCGTCTCCATGAAATCCATCATCATATCCGTCGGCAAATCCCGGAGCATGACTTTGCCCGGATATGGGCAAACACCACTTAAAGTACTTGCACCTTTCCATTCCTGTTTTCAAACATGAATAGTACAAGCTCCCCTTGTGTTTCGACTTAGGTCCTGCAATCCTCGGAGTTGCCCACATTCCACAAAAACAGTTTGGTGTTGTTGGGTCATAAAGAGGACCCTGAGGCTTTTCCCGATCATCACCCCTGTAATTAGTGCTGGAAGAAGACATTTGCCCTCTACAATCGAAAGCCAAATCGATCATACAATATTACATTGAAATATTTTCCCAGAATAGAGATAACTGAGTTAAAGGGATAGAAAAAGCTCCATTTAAACACCACCAAATTACGAACAACTAATACAACTTGATTTATAGAAAACCTACTGTCCATAACAACAATATCACACCACATGAAACATCAAAAAAAAAGGCAGACATACCTACACAACCAAACAAAACACCATGACCGAACCTACACACCCAAACAAAACACCATGACCGAACATACACACCCAAACATATCAACCCAAAAAACATAACATACATATATCGCCAAACATAATGTGCTGCGAACCTAAGTAATACGTACAGGAACCCACATGAAACACAAAAAACCTACTGTCCATATCCAACCTCGGAATCTCTTACCCCTCTGCCTCGTGTGCTAGGTCAGAGGTCAAATACACGGTCAAAGCAAGGTGTTGGGCCTTAAGTTTTGGCTTTCTCCAAGCCGCACCTGACCTCACTCTAGAAGCATGTTGCAAAAGATCCCTATACTGCCACTGTTGTTTCTTTTTTCCTGGACAAAAGGGACACCTAAGGGAACCATCTCGATTTTTAACGACGTACTTCCCTTGCTTCAATTCCTCATAAGGCTTGTCTTTGTACTCGTGGATCTCCGACTCACTAACATCAGAGGACGAGTCTGATATGTTCCCTGTTTTGTTTTCCATGGTTGGACGGCAGAGAAAGGAAGGAGTAGAGGGAGAGGAACAGAGGAAGAGGGGTAAATGGAAAGAGGAGTAAATGGACAAAGGGGGGAGGAGTATTATTTATATACGACATCCACCGACCTAGATGGAAGATGGGACGTTGGCCTCGGTTTGGGAAGTGGAAAAGGCATTTTGTTGTATCTCTTTCCATCAGTCGTGACTACTTATTCCCTTCCATAAGTCGTGTCCATCTATATTTGTTCCCCTCCTTAACTCGTGTCCATCTATATTCATTCCCTTCCTTAAGACATTTGCCCTCTACAATCGAATACACTATCGATCATACAATTTTACATTCAAATAGCCATAATGGAGATAGAGAGAGAGAGAGGGTTGAAGTGGGTTGAAATAGCCATATACCTGGTAATCACGTATATGCGGTGGTAGAAGCCTGCCTTGGTTGCGTAATCGTCGAACTTCAAATCGGACAGAGGGTTGAAGTGGAACTGACTACTTTAGAGACAGAGAGAGAGACAGAGACAGAGACAGAGAGTTCAGAGTTATCCTTATCCGGCTTTAGGTGAGAGGATGGATTGATATTTTTTAAGTTGGGAAATGGTTTGAAATTTTTTACATGGGCGGGAAATGGTTTCACACATGTTAAAATTGAAAGTGTTTGATTTGTGGAGGGAGTTTCGGTGGGACTAATACCAAATTTGCAGTGGACCTTTAGGTGGGCCAAAAGCGTGGTGGGGAAAATTTAAATTTATAAAGTAACGAAAAAACTTAAAAAATTGAAAGTGCCCTGTATTGTTTGATGATTTTAAAAATTGGTGGGAGAACTAATGGGTGACAAAAAAAAAAATAGTAATGTTCAAAAAAATTTTGCACCATTTATGAATAGAAGTATGGATTTTTTACTTTCAATTCTTTCTTTTGTGGAGTATAATACGATGGATTAAAAAAATTCAGCTAAATTTAATAGTTGACCAAGGTCGGAAGGGAGTGTTGGCATTATGTTAGGTTTACAAAAATTCCAATTGGTTCATTACGCAGTATGAAAATTTAAGTGAAGTTTAATAAAATAACTTAAGTTGAATATATATTTATTTTCATAGTGCATTTTCCAACCCCAGCTACGTCAAAAACACAAAATTCAAGTTTTACTCTCCATAGTGTTAAGACTTTATAAATACTTTTTGTTCACATGTAAGTGTTTAGTTTACTCTCCGTTGTTAGTGTTTGTCTTCATTGGTGTCCATCAATGCCATTGTAAAGCATTCCGGAAACATTTAAAGACATAGATGTACCAACAGTAGGAGGTGTGGGGGGGGGGAGGGGTTGATACTACAACCCCATTATCGGAAGGTCAATCAATTGTATTTCAAACGAAGTCCCAACAATGACAACCCAATTGTACATGTACAACCATCCCAAATTTAGCCCAGCTACTTTAACGCAAACCTAGTCTCACCAATGACAGGTCCAGTCCAATATATAAGCAAAAGTCACATATACCCAATATCTACAGTCAGTACCCTTCAAAGGAGTAGGAGTATGCCGGTTCCCGGATACCCCGACTTTGACAAAGCCCCCCTGGAGACGTTGCTTTTCACCACCCCGTATTATACTACTTGGAAGCCCTTTTGGCAGAACAAGTGATCGAACTAAAAAAAAACAAACCCATACCCTACAGATTGTTAGTGTGTAAACGACCAACTGACCACCTGCGTACACAAAGCCGGTTTGACCTTTTTTTGCCTTCCATTCTTCAAATTTTCTCACAACCGTATCGCCTTCCCGATTATTCGGGTCAACAAGTAAATCCATTAACAACCTTGGCCTCTCAGTATCATCCATCTACAAAATTGAAAAGATGAACCTTAGCAAACAAACACTATAGCAACCAGTTCATTACATAATAACAAAGGTACTTTTACTTTACAACCACTAACCCTGTGTACACCAGATGGGTAATTGAACCCTTGCATGAATTTTATAACGAACAATCCACAATTGTAACACTCCGTCCCACATCGGAAGTCTACATGGATGATCTTGGGCATATAACAAACCTTGTGGGCTACTACTAGTACCTTGTGCTTAAGCTTTTGGGCCATGTGGTGTGGCTTGTGGATCAAAATCAAGGTATTGGGCCAGTGGCCTGCTTGGGGCGTTACAACAATCATACCTAAATTTGCATGCAAAGGATTCTATGTCTCAGTAAACCAAGTGAAACACAAGTAACAAGTATTAGAAGTAGCACAAGTAACACAACAAAGCGTTTAAAGCATTACCCGTCGGTGTCATGCTGCAGGGGTTGCTTTTCAACATTAGCAATGTTGAACTTGCTGACATCAGCCTTATACAGGTCTCCATAATGCAAGCGCAAGGCGCAATGTAATACCTCCATCTAATCGTAAATACAAGTAGTAAGATAGAATACGAAATGACAAAACCGTAAAACATGGTCTATGCAAGGTGTGACATACCACTTTTTATGTCAGTCGCTTACGGAACAAATTGGATCGAGTGGCCGGCTTCGAATAAAAAATGTAAGCCATCTGGATGCCCAGCTCCACCTTGATGCAAAACCAATGGTTCCCAAGATCATTTGTTGGTATGTATATCTACGACCAAAGGTAAGGCAATCATGATTGAAGACAAATTGAAATCTTACTTTATAATAATCGTTTTGCAAAATAACTAACATAACTTTACCATGGAGCATGAGCTAAGGTCAGCAGTAAAATTCGCATGTCCAAAATAGCTATCACATAACTTCATCAAATCAGAATCATTGAGGTTGGGATTGCTTAATATTTGCCTCTGCAAAATTACAAGAAATATAAACAATGCCAATACTACAGGATAGAAAGGGGAAAAGGGGAAATTAATTATGGGAAAGTAATTATACTAACTGATACCATAACCGGTAAATACCACATAAAGTGGCGCTTGTCTGGATGGTTGGACCTTTCGTCATTTGTCATTTGTACAGCTACCAAATTTATAATCTACAATCATACATAGGTAACCACATTGAACTAAAATGCTAATGAATCATAATACAGTAAATACTTGCAGCACGTGGAAAAATCATATCACACAAACCGTGTCCAATATCCATGCTTTCGGTTTCAAGCTGCACAAATCATACCGAGTTGCAAAGAATCTTTCAATTCCAAACATTTTCAAGTGCACGTATGCATCCCTACAAGTATGATTGTGGTCATGAAAAACAAATGTCATAGTTGACAAGGGAAAACAAAGGAATATACGGCAAATTTCGAAAATATACCCAGTAAATGGATCAGAAGGATCAAAAATGAACACCGTCAACAACTTTTCGTGGTCATTCAAGGGTTCCGGGGTTAGGTATGTTGGAGACTCCGCCGTATCTCGAATATATGGCTATACAAGACAACACAATAAACAAATACAAAGCAAGAATGGGTTAGACTTCATACTACATTGGACAAGGAGAATTGGGAATGAGTTAAAACCTTGCTTTGTGGATTCAACTCCTGCATAGCACCAGCAAACTTCAAAGATTTGAATTTTCCATAGACTCCACGAAACTGTTCAATTGGACAGGAAATTAATTATGACAACCATGAATTGGAAATTAACCGTAAATAAAGGACAATAAATGTAAATGATATTAAGATACACACAGTGGGAACGTTGATATCAATGTTGTCCACAATTTTATGTTGATCCGCAATATTCTTTGACTCAGTTTTTGCTTGATTTTTGTTTCTCGGAGGATTCCTCTTGTTAAGACCGTCCTTCGTAAACGGAGAACGCTGGAACTGGCTTTTCTTCAACTCGGCACGCTCTCGCAACCGCCGGGGTTCATCACAAAACAAGATGACATGTTTTCCAAAGGCCAACTTTTTCTTCCTTCCCCTACTCAAACCAGCTTGCGACTTAAAGACCGATACTGGTGACGGTGAACCTACTACATTATCTATGTCCTGTTGTATCTTCCTCTTTCCAGTGTCAGTACCTCTACTTGAACCACCAACTGACTTCAACCCCGATCCCAGTGAGGGTGAAACTACATCCTCATCCTCATCCATGTCCATTTCAGTCACCATGTTATATTGATCAAAACGAGATGTCGGCATGTCATAGACAGCCTTTGATTTGTTGAGCACATAATCGGGGGTTTTCAACTCCTTGGGTGTTGAAGCTTCACATGTATGTACTCCCGCAGAGAGGGGAGAGGATGCTACTTGAAGGATGACTGATTGGTTGAGGTCCATTTGTTGAGCCATTTGTGGTGGTGGTTGTTCTTGCTGTTGCGGCTTAGACAGCATTTCTGAGGCAAGGTGGCTAGGTTGCGTTGGATTTGTTTGAACACCCTTTGCTCGTTTCAGCATAGGAGCATGGGTTTCAAACTCATTCAAACTTGAAGTTCGACATGTATGTAATCCAGTGAGTTGCGTGACGAGGTGAGAGGATGCTCCTTCAAGGCCATGCGTGAGGTCCATTTCTTGAGCGGTTTGTGCTTGCAAATCAGACAACATTTCAGACCCAAAGTGCTTCGCCAGTATCATATTTTGACGAAGCAAGAGACTTGCTACTGTTATTAAAGTATTTGTCATGACACTTACATCTCCAGACGAAATTTGGGACACGCCAGCTTCCTTGGCACTTGTATTTTCATCCACCTTCGTCCATTCATCCAGTGTAAAATTAACCACCACCCCCTCACTATCATAACCTCCAATGTTGTCAAATTCATGCAAGATGTTCTTAATTTCAATATCACCCCAATTAACCAAAGACGGAAATTTTCTAATGTAAGACGTAACTGTAGGACTTGGAGACACACGATCGAAGTAAAAAACCTACATTATCAGAAAATAAAGTTATCATTTTATAATGCATACAAAATAAATAAGTCAGAGTATACAGTCAAATTCAATAACAACATACCACCAAGAGGAACACACCCATTTGGTTGTACAAGATGCTTATCGCGTTGCTCCTGTATACCCTTGCACAAAAAGTCTAGGGTCAGGTTGGCCCAATTTTGACTACCCATTGCCACAACATCACTAACACCATTCATAAAGGATCGAGTAACACCTGCCTTTGTGGTTGGGCATAAAAAATAACCCAACATATACAACGCAAATTTCCTCTTGAACACATCACCTACTTCTTCCGTTCCCTCCAGGTACTCTCTCAACTCTTTCAATTGGACTACCCCTTTTGTCATTCCTATGTTTTCACAAAGTTGTGAAAATTCATCCGACATATTCACCTCCAAGTCAATAACCTTGCCTTCTGCATTAATTCCCAAGCACTCGTGCACGTGGCCAACAGTCAGAACGAATGTCCGGCCATGAACATTCAGGGAACGACTTTTAGGATCAAAATTTTTTACCAACCAGTTACATAGCGGATGATTAAGAACCGTACACCTCAAATGTAATAATCCACCCAACCCAATAAGCTCAACAGCAAGGCGTTGATCTTTGCTTAACTTTTGTACTATTCCAACAATCGACTTTAAGGATATACGGTTCTGTAACTTTCTCTACAAAAATCAACAACCATCACCAAATAAGTTGGCATTCCAAATTCAAGTCATACCATGTTTACCTACTTATAAAGGTCCCTATAATTCTTACTAACTTTTTTGGGTTTTTCAGGAAGTAAACCTTGCTCCTTGGCAAGGTCCTCTTTGGCCAACTTAGCCAAATGTTTGTACTTTTGCCTGTCTTTGTTCGACAATTTTTTCCATTGCTGACCAATGTCCCTCTTTACCTACAATACATACCAAATCATGCAATATGATCGTAAAAACTTATTAACAACATTATATTAAATACAAGTTCAAACTAATCACAGATAACCCAACATGTGAAAATTAAATTCGAAACCTCATTTGTTATTCTCGTACCAGCGTCTTTTAGATTGGCTATCACTTCATTGCTACTTGCACAAACATAAAGCACTAGTCAAACATTGTGCTACAAAAACACATGACTAACTAAGCCTTAAATCACCATTACAATAATTAAATTTTCATTAACAACGATTACTTATATAGAATGAAGGCCGATGGCGCCCTTCTACCATTCAAAGCTCCCTCCTCAATAATCTCGTCTCTCATGCTGAAAATACATAATTCATTATGGGAGTGTTACAATCAAACATAATATCAACATGAAAAAGTAATAATCAGCAATAAATGTTCAATCATATCGGGAAATGGGGGTAAAATAAAGGAGGTCGAACATACAATCCAATTTCATCCACCAGATCATACATATGATCATGCAGTCAAGCCATGAACAAATTAAAGGTGATAACTAGTTATATCCTCTGTGTTCTCACTTGTCTCCATCTAATCGTTCAAATTTACTCCAACTCACCAGACCTCTCTTTTCAAATATAAATTTTTCAGATTAATTACTGATTTATTCTTCTGATGCATCTTTTATGCCCTACAGCCGACGAATTAACAAATACAACAATGCTCTTTACACCATTCACAACTAACACTCAGATGACTTCTATGAACACAAAATCGACTATATCATTACAAAATCAACAACATTGGGGGACAAAATTAGATGATGCATGGGTTATAAAACAAAATCGACATACCTTGCAGATGGTGATGACATATGTGGCGGCGAACGCGTGACTCGTGTGGATGGAGATGGCATTGGGGAATTTCTTGCCTGATCTCTTGGGTTGTCCATCCTCCACGTCCTTTAGTTTCGGGGGAGACCAACAGTTGTTGAATGGGTTGACAGATGAGAGGAAGGTGAGGGGATGGACCGAGGGTTAGGTCAAACAAACTTCAGCGAAATCACTCGTCTGGATGGATGGTGTTGGCATCGTGTCGATTGTGACGCCAAAAGGAGGCGGCGTCGTGTACTCGTCAATGGAGGTGTTGGATAAGCCGTTGTGGAGGAGAGCCCTAACACACAGTCGCTACTGTGGTGTCGTGACCTTCAATGGTTTTGGGCAAAAACTTTTTCCCGGACTACTTGGTTGTTATTGCTCCACGTAATTCAAAATTTCAAAATCTTGGGACTTTCTTTCTTCCCTACGCCAATTTTCATATACATAATAGGGGGAAAATATTGCATGGGTCACATTTAATGTCACCGAACAAATTAAAGTGTTACACTCTATCACCCAATCTCCGCGTGAGATTTTTTATTGCAATCGGAACCTTCTATCTTTTACATAGTAGGGATTAAATTCTTCATACGAAAAATGGAGTAAATCTGTTATCGTTACATTGTTGATCAAAGGAACAATATCATTTTAATAATGAGTCAGCGTTCTGATCAAGAGGCTTTCAAAAACTGATGGACCCTAAACTTTTGGGGAATGATTAAATAACCGAGCACAACATAATAAACAGTATCGATCGTCATATTAATGATGCAATCGTGTGGCTCCAGTACAATAGATTATAGCACAAGACATTGGTTCATAATCAACCAAGTTCGATGTATAGATTTTAACGGTAGTTGCCAACTACTTTGTTCAAATACTCCATCTAAACCATTAAGATTGCACATCTTATCGATTCTTTATTTGTCGCCAACTTCAGTGATAATCGGAAGTCAATAACCTTGTGATCGGAACACACATTCTTTTCTTACGAACCTATTAAAGTCCTATAGTTCACCACTCGATGACTGTATAAGCAATTCTTTCAAAATCCAAACCATCTATTTTTTACGTAACATAGATTATATCATTCCTACCAAGAATGAAGGAAATTGCTTATCGTTACCAACTTTATCGGGAATAAGTTATTATTCCTATTATGAATTATGGCACCGATCAGAAAGCTTCATAAACCGGATGGAAAACCAAATTTTACCGGATGGATCCCAAATTTTCCAAATTTTACTAAATCAACAATAACAACCAAATCAACATCCTCGATTATTCAAATTATTTTTTTACTGTGGTCCGTTACATTTTAGTCTTCAACGAAATTAAATAACACATACACATTGTAATATTTTCGGCCCTTAACCACGGTTAAACATTTCAAAATAAATAAAGAAAACAAAATAAGACAGGCTGGGCATCGTTATTCTTCTTGAGGTCATTGTTATGCCTTATAAAGGTTATTGTTATGCTTATAGGTGGTCATATTATGCTTCTTTAACTTTTTCCCTTTTTGTAATGCTTCTTTAACTTTTTGTTACGCCTAAATTGGTTTTTGTTATGCTTATCAATGGTTCTCCATTATGCCTCAGCTGTTATGCCATTTAGTAGTCTTGTTATGCCTATTTTCGATGATTGTTATACCTTTTTAGGTCATGTTATACTCATGTTATGCCGTTCAATTAAAGTGTTATGCCTTTTTCGTATAACTTGTTATGCCACTAGTGGTTTTGTTATGCCGAATTTTGTTACCTGTTGGGATGATTGGTTTGACCGGTCATCTTTGGTCAAACTTGCATTGTTGGCCACGTTTTCTACCGTTGGATGAGAGTTATGGTGTCCCCGATTGGCGGGTGGACACCATAGTTTTTCCCTTTACGGTATACTTAGGTAAGTAGGAAGAAGGTTTCTACATACCTCGTGATCAATAATAACGGTACTCATCGTTTAATCCCAAAATTTTATTTGAACACGTGATAATAAAAAAAAATTCAAATTTCAATATCGGATAACACATCCATATTATACTTAGGTGAGTAGGTAAGAGATTTCTACCGTACTTCTTGGCAGTAGTAGGCTAAGGTATGACGGTGTGAGAACGGAATCTGCGGCTCCACTCTCCCTCCTTTTCTCCATTCTCGGCCAGCTATCCCTCTCACTTTTTAGAATTTTCCCAATTGCAGGAAGAAGTTTAGACGTGGCTAGGAGTGTGTGGAATTAAGGAGAATAAGGGGGTATTTATAGGCTATTGGGTCTCTCCCCTAAGTCGGCAAATCTCTCTCTCTCCCAAACTTAATTGGGCCGAAAGAAAAGGCGGAACCATGTCTTGTGATTGTGTCAGAGAGTTAATGCAATCTTACCTCTTTTCTTTCTCTCATCTTCGTCTCTCTCTCTCTCACTGTTTCTTATCTATTAAGATTACTAATAGGATTATTACAATAATGGAATAGGAATAGTAATAGGATAAGTATATAATTAGTGTGCAAGCAATTAATGCTTATACATGTACATATATACATATCAGGTTTACACTTAGATAATATTAATTAATTACTAAAACAATTTAATAAGTCAAAACAATTTAATCAATATTTCAATAAAATATTCAATTTTATTTGAAAAAAAATAGGTCGAAAATGCGGGTCATTACAATTTCAGGGTTGGGATCAAACCAAACCTAAAAAAGGGGACCGACCTCTAATTTTCTATTTGTTTAATGGGTTATGTTGATGACCCATTAGGTCATTTAAGTTAACTCAATTAATGCCCAATTGAGACCCGTTATTAGATGGGTTAGATGGCTTGAGACCCATTCTAACCCAACTTATAAATGGGTTGAGTTGGGTCTAATTTTTAGTAAGTGGATTTGAATTTACTAATGGATTTGGGTTCAATTTGCCACCCCTAAGAGCAGAGGTCCATCGGATGATAAAGATGACCACAATCTAGTGTGGTAATTTCCTTTGTATATATTCTAAAAATGTTACACATATACAACCATTTAATCCAACAGCAAAATTAATCAACATTGCTATAGTTACCGACGGTACCAATACTGACGGGTACCGACGGTACCAATACTGACGGGTACCGACGGCCACATGAGGCTCACTACGGGTCCCATACAAAAAATTTGAGTCGTTCAAAATTTAAAAAAAAAACTGAGTGGGCATTGCAAAAAAATAACTCAATTCGATATGTGTAGGTGTCCGATCTAATCTTTCCATTTTTGCAGAATTTTCAAAAATTGAAAGATTGGATCGAGACCTATACAATATCAGATTGAGCTGATTTCTCACGATGCGGTTTTTTTTTAAATTATTGAACGGCTCAAATTTTCCATGCGAAATCCGTAGTGGGTCCCATGTGGTCATTGGTACCCCGTCAGTATGGGGACCGTCAGTCCCATTAGATTTTCAGAAAATTAATACTCCCTCCATCCCGTAATATATAGTCCACTCCAAAAGTGGAGTGAGGTGCAGTTGGTGCCTCTCTCATATTCCCATGCACATGGGCTATGTTTGATTTCCGTAAGCACTCATCCTCTTCCCTAAGTCCCCTAGGATAGAGTAGATTAGAATTAACGAATGACAAAAAAAAAAAAATAGTCCACTCCAAATAGACATGCAATTTTCATATTAAAAAATAAAGTACCTTTGTGCATGGTTACCTAAATTTCTTGACACCAAATTAAAAAACTAATTGGGATTTAATTTGATGTCAAGAACTAACAGCGTCTTTTTTTTTCTTTCCCCAACGATAACAGATGATATATATCAAGAGGAAACTCCATCCCTAAATAAGAGATCAAGAAACCAGGGGGAGACTCAATCCAAAGACTACACCCAACTCTGACTAAACTCATCGTTTCAAGCAGTCAAAACACTGCAGAAAACATCCAAAAACACCCATAGAGGGGTGATAGAAGCCCACAAAAGGGGAGAAATTCCACACAGGGGACACCAAAGAACATAACAAAAAAGAGAAAAACTGGTAATGGAATCAGACGGAGTCCGCCGTATCCGGAGCAGATTTCATCCACTAACCTAGATCTCCCAATCCGGCAGAGGAGGACGCCTTCAGCGACCACGATCTGCAAGACACTACCTCCAAAAGCCATTGGATTGCAAAACAAAAGAGGTGGAGGAGGGGCGACGGATGGTGGTATGGGGATGAGGAGGATGGGGGTGAAGGGGGAAAGAGAGAAAACCTATGAGATCTAAGATCAAGAGATGAAAAAACCCCACGAGAGGGAGAAATCACTCCCCTCCTGTCACCCAATAGGGCGTAAAATCATGGGGGGAGAGGAAAGAGGAGATGCGGGAAGGTGGCTTCTTTAGGGTTAGAGAGAGAGTGAGCATTCCCTAACTTGTTAACTCCCCAACTAACAGTGTCTTTGAATTGTGTGATTTCGTGTGAAAAGAAAGGGCTTATTGTATACCATCAAAAATCTCATCATATTTTTTTTTTTTTGAGAAATGATGATAAACAAGATAAGCCTTCCATTTACACACATTCCTCATCATTTATCATCAATTATCCAAATAAGCGATTAGTTTCCCTTCTCTATTCTTTTTTTTTCCCTCACCAAATTCCTCAATCCAAAGGAATTGTAAGGCCTCAAAATGTTGGGGGTCGACCCTATATACCCGTTTTTATCGGGTAAAAATTTTAGATAATATCACCTCTACGAGATGTTTGATAAAACTCAAACTAAAAGCTAAATGTTGGAAAAACTATTTGATAAATATATTAAGCACTGAATTAAAATAAATAATGAAATAACTTTAGTTTTATTAGTTATAGTAATTCTCAATTTTATCGACGGTCACCATGTATATGTGATAGTGGTGGAGTGATGATTCTGGCGGTGGTGGTGGAATGATTATGGTAGTGATGGAGTCCCGTGGGAGTGTGGTGGTGGGGTGGAGTGGTGGCGGGAGTGGTGGTTGTGTTGGTGGCGATGGTGGTGGTGGTGGTGGTAGAGATAGACTGATGGTGGTAATGGTGGTGGTGGTGGTGGGGCTTGTGGAGTGGTGATAGTGGCGACGACGACAAAATGTTGGTGGTAGAGGTGGAGGGGTGATGGTAATGGCAACGACGGTGGGAGTGATAGTGGCAGAGTAGTGGTGGCGGGGGTGAGTGGTGGCGTGGTAGTGGGAAAGGTGGAGATGGTGGTAGAGTGGTGATGGTGGTGACGCCAATGATAGTGGCGGTGGTGTGGAAGGTAGTGGTGGAGGAAGATGAAAATGTTAAATGTTAGCAGTCTTAAATGCAGTCAGAATTAAGTAGTTCAAAATTACTTAATTTTTACCAACTCTTTAGCTTACATTTTAAGAGGTACTTCATTCTGCTAACTAAAAATAAATACTTATGTTCTGAATTAAAGGTGATGTATTGTTAGAGAATGACATGTCTCGTAAAACGAAAAATAAATACTTAAAAAATAAGAACATTAATGGAACGAGTTAATCATTTTTACTTTTTCTTTTTAACACAAAGGGGCCTTAATCTTTTAAGTAATGTAAAATACGATTATTACTTAATTCATTTAGTTTTACGTGATGAATTTGAATTATCAAACAACCCCTTAATCATTGAATTGAATCGAGTATCTATGGTATAAATATGATTTTTTTTATAGCTTAGTTAATGGTATAATATAATATGACAACATAATTAACAACCCGACTACGGCAATCAACCGTCACACCCTGACAAGCGGTGTCTCACTCCGGGTCTCGTACAAGTGATCGAAGTCGTTCAATAATTTCTTTAAAAAAAATCGAGTGATCTTGAATTTAAATAAAAAATTAAAAGATTTAATCAAACACCTACACATATCCAATTAACATGATCTTTTACGAGCCCACTTATTTTTTTAAATTACTAAACTGCTTGAATCATCCGTGTAGGATTCAGTATACGTCCGCGTACCATAGTGTCTACCATCAATGCACACCCATTGGTTCGCTTTGCATTTTTGCATACTTTAGGTTGCGTTCTTATAAACTTATTCTAAAAACTTATTTCGATATTTTTTACTTTTATAACTTTTTGTTTACTTTTCGTTGTAATTTTTGAGATTAATTGTTTGTCTCGACGAAACGAATCGAAAAAGTATAAAAATATGGATCGATGTTGAAATTTTTTAAATAAGACGGTACTTCAAAAAAATCAGATAGTTGTTTTATAGTATTTTAAAAAAATAAAAATAGTACAGTACTATAAGTTTATTCTTTGAGGCCTGAAACCCTGGTGAAGGTGCAGAGTCAACTGGCCGAAACACAAATTAAATACTGTAAACAGATCGTACGAATAGTAAACAAAAAAGAAGGGCTTTACTCCGTGAATCTCCAACGGTCGAAAAAGTAAATGCTCACTCCCCCGTCACCCCTAATCCCAACGGTTCACTCTCTCTCCACCTCCCCGCCGACGTTACCCCTCTCTCTCTCTCTCTCTCTCTCTCTCTCTCTCTGTAATAATATCCTATTCCTTTCCTAATTCGCTCTGGGGTAAAGTGTTGGCGTAAATACGCAATTCGTTGCAATTTGTCTGGGTTGTTAAAGAACAGTACTCTTATTCAGCTACTCGCTCTCTCTCTCTCTCTCTCTCTCTCTCTCAAGTAATGGAGCCAGCCAAGATCGACTGGGAAACCATAAACTCTGTGTTTGTAAAGGACGAATTGTTTGAGCACATCAACGCTCCCCAGTGGGTCGACTTCTCTGCTCCTGACGAACCTATTGACGATGACGCTTGGTTCTGCAGACCCGGTAACATACTACTCTGTATATAAATGTGTTTATCACAGTACAGTACTGCAAATTATATATCTATTCTTAGTTGGAATTCTTGGTTTTGATCTCCTGTTTCTGCCTTTTCCGTGAATGCAGATTGCAATCATCCCAAGACCATCGAAGATTTCCTCCAAGGGACATCTCCTTCAAAGGTTCCAATTCTTGAATTTCTTGATTTCTCTACGGTTTTCTTCTGTTTGATTTCCAAGAAATAGCATACATTGTACCCAGATTCAGATTTGCATGTTGTCACAGCTTCAGTTTTCCCAAAGAAACATGTGTTCAAGATTCAATTTTTTTTTCCTTTTCCAGCATTTTTCTTGCTACCAAACAGATGCCTAATGGTCTTGTTTTTTGGGGGTTTTTTCTTTCTCGTTTGATGATCTTTTTTTTACTCACTCCATTCTACTATAATGTTTGTCCAGTCCGCGACTAAAAAACAATGCCTTTCTTTCAAGACAAAATTCTATCTTTCTTCATAAATTAATAGAACTCATCGATATCTAGTAAATGATTGATTTTTTTTTTTTTTGAATTTTTCTTGCAAAAACTTTATTATTTTTACGTACTCATTTTGCGGACCGGACAAATGTTTCCGGGCGGAGGGAGTATGACTGTTGAATGGTCTTGTAGTATTATCTGGTTTATCTGATTAGCCTTTCTTTTGCTGTTCTGTGAAGCTTCAGAGGTCACCTACCTTGCCTGAGATCCTGCCGCTATGTGATCGAAATACAAGGTACTAGTTACACTCTAGCTCTTAAGCATCGTTATAAGCTGTGTTCGATCATATATTTGTGGAGAACTTTTAACATGGTAAGGGAAGGATGTTAGAACCAAAGGGAATAAATTCAGATTCTATTTTGCATTACATATTCAAAAATTGATAGATAGCATTTGTACACCGAATAATGTACCGCATAAAGTAGCTTATAATGTACCACACTCATTGTGTCTAATGTCTATTTATTACTGCTCGGCGTATTATAAAGGGTTTATCCATTGCTCTCCTAACTATCCTTTCAGTTACATTTCCCTTGTTTTCTCTTGAATCTTTTTAATGCTAATCTACCACTCTAATTGTTGCAGAGATGCTAAGTTGAAGAGAAGAGGGCTTGCCCAACCTTTATTTTCATCAGCAAAATACTCAAACGATGATAGATTTGTTGAAGATGGAGAGAATCAGAACCCTAATTTCCCCACTACTCCAAGTCACCAATACAACAGCTGGAAAGCAGCAATCAAATCAAGTACAGAGAAGAAGCATATTGATAACTCTTCACAAAAGCAAGAAAGGCCACACCTTAGAAGAACCCCATCAGCGCGAAATTTGTTTGGGGGACGCGATATTCTGAGTCAGATTACGGATTTTTGCAATGATTTGAAGAAATTGGCCACGAGGGTGAAAGAGAGCGAAAATGTGGAGAGGGGCAATGGAAAGAAGAGTCCAGTGGTTGCGAAGAAATGGAAGGGAAAGGAATGTGATGGTGAGAATATAGGGGAATTGGATGTGAGGGAGAAAGAAAGGAAGCCATTGCTTGAGGTGAATAAAGAGAAATGTGAGATAGTGGAGAAGAGCAATGTCAAGGAGAAGTCGAGGAGGAAGAAGTAACTCTCTCTCTCTCTCTCTCTCTCTCATTATGTAGCATGTGAATGAACACTTCTAACAGCACCTACATGCTAAATTAGACCCAAATAATCCTATTTCAATGATGAAATAGGTAAATAAGGATGCACAGTTTCGACTCCACATGCATAAAATTTAAAGACTGTCATGAAACAATACCATTGCTATGATCAGAAAGGCTGACAAAGTTTACGTCTATGCTCTCCAATTTGTTTAATTTCAAGTGCTATATGTCCTGATGGAAAGGCCCAATCCATGTATGTAATCTATATGGTATATGACTCTTCCAAATGTACAGAGCACCTGAATCGACTACCCAACACTTCGATAAGGGTATGTGATGTGTTGACACAAAGATGAACATTCACCCAACAACCCATGTTTAGTACTTTCGACTTTTCCACATAGAAAAGTCATATAATGCATCAAATGCTCTATCGTAGAGTATCCTAAGGAGAGCCATTATTAGCCAAGTTTTATTTTTGCTCTTTACAACATATGTGAATAATTTCCCATAGGAGAAAGTGCAGCGGTGATTCAATTTTTTGATTGTATTGTGTAGGACAGCTGAAGAGGCAGAAAACATCCCAATCTCTTTGGATGTGCAGAACGTAAACGGCAAAGAAGGTGACATTTTGTCGCAAATTAGAACCTGTCCTCCATCACCTCAATGTTTTTCAGTTGGCCGTGCCCCCAGCAAAGCCGCCCCTCTGAAAGCTTCCAGATCCAGGCCTCCGGTAAGTGGTTAAAAGGCTCTCTCTTTTGTTCTTATCATCTGTGTCGTGCTTGCGTTGGAATCATGATTAGCTTAAAAAGCGGGAAACAAAGTAGACTATAACAACATGATTCCTGATCAGTTTTTTTTGTTTTTTGTTTTTACGTTCAAGAAAGATAGGAAATGACATCCGGTTATGGCTGTTCGCTGTCACAGAATCAGTTTCACTAGATTACCTTGCGACTTAAAATGATTAAAGGCCCTTTCTTCATTGTTTTTTCCCTAATTGCAGACTGCTATGTAACCGCTTAGGATGAGTGATCCTAGCGGATTAGATGTGAGACAATTGCCAATATTCACATCCCCTAAAGATATGATTCAGTCCAATGGCCAATTAAGCAAGGCCAAAGTGATTTAAGTTCCCACTAAGAGGAGAGTTGATAATCTTATCATGCACTCTTTTCCTGGTGAGGACATTTACTTTGTGGGTAGAGATTCTCACACTCCCCCTTTTTATAGTGGCATGCCTTATATCTCATCATGCATGTGAGTAAGGACGCAGTTTTATGGATTTTCTTTTTTTACATATGAAATAGGAAAGGCAATGTTGTGAATTCACTTGCTTGTCCGGACAAACACTCTTCCTATGAATCTGAGATTCTGAGTGAGTTTTTTGGTTTATTTACAATATGCATCACCGTCAGAATCGAAACCAAAATGAAAATAGTTTCCAGCTTTTGAAGGTTGTGGTAGAACTAGGAAGATCTTTCAATGATTCTTCTTATGCTTGGCCATTATTTATACGTATCTGCTTCAACTTGTTTGCAAAACAAAACATAAATTTTTTCGTGCTTTTGATGGTAGTGTAGATCTGAGGAGAAAGAAAACGCTCATGAGGTGATCCTCCGTAGTGTGGTTATAACAACTTGTTTGCAAAGGACAGACAAACAAAACATAAATTTTTTCGTGCTTTTGATGGTAGTGTAGATCTGAGGAGAAAGAAAACGCTCATGAGGTGATCCTCCGTAATGTGGTTATAACAAATTGGATTGATGATTCTCCGTAATTTGATTCATCGAACTAACACGAAATTGACCTCCAACTTGACTGATAAGCCAAACTGAGCAAAAGTGTAAGTCGTTAATAGTTGGCATTAATATCATACAGGAGAGAAGAATCCTTGGAGAGCTGGATCGCTGCAATACAGAGCTGCCAAAGGAGGAAGCTGCAGACAATAATAATAGCGGGAGAACTGCCTCAATTGGTGCTGAAAGAGAACCAAGAACCTTGGATGTGTTCTGGTTCTTGAAGCCTTGCACACTTTCTAGCTATAGCTAAAACAGTAAGCCTGAATCATTGAAATCATTCTATCATTCTTTCATTCTTTTAATTTTTTTCCCGCCTTCGGATTCATAGTTTCTTCTCATCTGGCATCTCAATTATCAATCCAATCTTTGTTGTCCAGTTAGATTTCCTCACTGTTGTTCGTTCTCGATACATTTGCCTTGAGGTGAAAAAAATTTGTAATTAAGAAGGCAGTTGTTCAACACTTGTACTCAAACCCAAGTTCAGTAAATAAAATTTTCATTTTTGATCTTGACGTAGCGTCAAATATTGACACGTTATATCTTCATCGGCTGTTGCATGTCAATTAGCATTCCTTCTGTCTGTTTTCCAACTCAGAGCCCTCGGCCCTTGCTTATCGTCAGCATGATTTCGATAAGGGCCGGGAGCCTTGTTCGTTTTGGGGCGTCAAAACTCTGGGGCGTGGTCTCCAATAAATTTTCTCTATCTTTCACCGTTCATTACTCACAAAAATGTCCCTCAAAATCGAGACCGGGAGTCTGTCTTAAATTGACTTTAGTGTCTTTTTATTTGTCTTCACTAAATTTTCATTTCTGGAATTGTCATTTTTTTATCTTGACATACACATGTTCTTCATCAGCTGTTGCATTTCAATTAGCATTCCTTTAGTCTGTTTTCCAACTCTTTTCCAACTCAGAGCCCTCTGCCCTTGCTTATTGTCAGCATGATTTCGGTATGGGTGGGGAGCCTTGTTCATTTTGGAGTCTCCGAACCCCTGATTACGGTCTCCGTTAAATATTCTTTATCTCTCTTCATTCATTACTCTAAAAACCTCTCTCAAAATCGAGACCGGGAGTGTGTCTAAATTGATTGCAGTGTCTTTTTATTTTTCTTCTCTAAATTTTTGCTGATTTTGCCTCGAATCTTGTTGTACACGGCATGTGTCTTGATGAGAAATATTTATAATAAGAAATAATGAAAAGATATCACTTTAGTAAAATATAATTTTTGAAGAATGGTTAATAAGTCTCTTTGTTTATTTTTCTAACCTTTTTTACTTTGGTTCCATAATTTTAAAATTATTTCATTGAAGCAAATGTTTAAGGAAAGTGATTTTGGCACTCCATGATTAGCCATTGGCATTCCACTTTTTGTCCTTATTATATGTGAAATTACCAAACTACCCATTATTTTGTTGGTGTGCATCCACTTTAAAGGGTGTAATTTCAAATAGGAAAAAGACAAAAAAAAATGGAGTGCCAATGACTAAAAGTAAAGTGTCAAAATCAATTTTCACGTTTAATCTCTATAATAATAAGAAAGGCAGCTGATAATGCCAAAACCAAAAGTGTTGCTACCAAAACTCCCTCATGTGAATTTACTTCTTTGCCCTCCTCCCAATCTCACCTACTTACTCTCTCTCACAAACACAGTTCTGGGTATGCTCCAAATCGACCTGCAAATCACAGTCGTTCCTTTGACACCAACAGACCGCGTCATTTGTGATTGTGATAGTTTCTGATGATTGGTGTATTAACCCAACTGGGAAATCTCTTTGGCGTGGGATTCACAGAGGAGATCTCTGAGGAAATTCTTATTTTTTGTGGAATCGAATAAGTGGTCAATGCTGATGTAGTATGTAGTAAGGGTATTTATGTCTTTTGTATTGAGTCTATATATAGGTGTTGGAGTCCTTTATTTTAGGTAGCTTTTATCATTTTGAACAATATTATCAAGAGCTAGTCTCTTTTGTATCCCATTTGGGAGTTTCTCTCTCTAAGTTAATCTATGGGTACCTTTGGTTGCATCATTTGGTATCGAGCACAGGCTCGATCCCCAGAATTGATCTCGACGAATTCTCACCAGGAAATCTAACCTAGGAGAAAATCTCGTAGGAAACCCAAGCGGCGGCGGAAATCTCATGACCCCAAAATCCTCAGAATCCTCGGATCATCCAACTGACACCTTATACTTTGATTTCGACCCTATTGATTCGACCCTGAATCAACCTTGAGATCTGCTGTTTGAGACCATTTGGGGCTATACGATGATTTCGGAGAACTTCTGATGATTCGAGCATGCTCTGATGATTTAGATGCACTTTCGGTGATTTTGAAATCCTTCTGATGATCTGAGCGGCTATTCGGTGATTTTAGAGCTGCTACGGTATTTTGAACTCTTCTGATGATTTGATGATTTGACTTGTTTCTGCGATTCGGACCCGGATCGAGGTGGGTAAGTGTCGAATCTTCACTTCTTTGCCTGAGTTGTTGCTAGATTGCTCAGTGGTTGTCGATTTGAGTGTAATTACTGTTGATTAAGTCTTTTGGGGGTGTTTTATTGAAATTGGTGGTTGAATTGACTGGATTTTCATTATTTGGGGTTGATTTACTTGGTTGGAGTTGAATTTGAGTATTGTAATGGCTTATCGGGCTAGAGGTAGAAGAGGAGGTAGAGGTAGAGGCTTCGTAGTGAACAATGGTGAAGAGAATGAGTTTGGCAACCAAAACCATGAGATTCAGGAGTTGAGACAACAAGTTGCTACCCTAACGGCGATGGTGCAAGGCTTGCAAGTGTCGCATGCGGGTAGTGGAGGGTCCGAGGACTCTCAAAGTCATTTTGACAATCCTTTTGGTGATCCGAATTGGCGTAGGCCACCTTCCACTCATTCTCCTTATAGCTGGGAGCGGAACATCAAGATTGAACTTCCCGAGTTCAATGGAAGTCTTAACCCGGATGAGTTTGTCAATTGGATAAATACCGTTGAAAGAGTGTTTGATTATGGAGATGTCTCCGAGGAGAAGAAAGTGAAGTTAGTGGCTATCCGTCTCAAAGGAAGAGCTTCCGCTTGGTGGGAGCAATTACAAGGAACTAGGCTACGGAGAGGAAAAGGAAAGATTAGAGAATGGGAGAAGATGAAGAAGAAACTCAATGAGCAATTCTTGCCTTTCAACTATATGCAAACCCTCTACAAGAATTTGCATAATCTCAAACAAGTTGGAAGTGTAGATGAGTACACAGAGGCTTTCCATCAACTTGTTGCTAGAGTTGATTTGAATGAAAGTGAAGATCAAATGGTTGCAAGGTACATAAGTGGGTTGACACTCACAATCCAAGATGCCCTTGCTATGCAAACTTTGTGGACGGTTTCGGAAGCTTACAATCGGGCCTTGGTGGTTGAAAAGCAAGAAAAGAGGAAGTTTTCGAGATCCGGGCAACAATATCAAGGCGGTTCCAAGTCCGGGCAGCCCTTCTACTCTTATGCTAGGGGTGGTTCTTCCTCTAGTGGTGGCCAAGGTGCTTCTTCCGGTGTTGGTACTCAAAACCGAGCGGATAAGACTTCAACACCCGCTCAAAATCAGCCTCAATCCGGTGCTTCGGGGGCTCGAAATCAATTCCAAAGTGGAGGCTTTAAGTGCTTCAAGTGTGGGGAACCGGGTCACAAGTCTTCGGATTGTCGTAAGGCTTCCGGAGGTCGTAACAAGGCACTTTTCATTGAGGAGGTTACGGAACAAGGTTGTGAGGATGATGTTCCCGTTTATGATGAAGAAATATGTGAAGAAATTGGGGGTGATGATGAGGAGGAAGAAGGCTATGCGTTGATGATCAAGAAGACTCTCCTTACTCCTAAGGAGGCTAGTAATGAAGATTGGTTGCGTACCAATATCTTTTACACCACTTGCAATGTTGGCGGTAGAGTTTGCAACATGATTATTGATAGTGGAAGTTGTGAGAATGTAGTCTCTCAAGAGGTGGTGGACAAATTACAACTTAAAGTGGAGGAGCATCCCCATCCTTATACCCTTTCTTGGTTCAAGAAGGGTAATGAAATCAAGGTGACTAAAAGGTGCTTGGTATCTTTCTCCATTCGGCAAAAATACTTTGATGAAGCTTGGTGCCATGTGGTTCCTATCGATGCTTGCCATATACTACTCGGTCGCCCGTGGCAATATGATAGGCATTCCATCCATGATGGAAAGAAGAATACCTACACCGTCCTTAAGGAGAAGCGACAATTCACTTTGTTACCTATGAAGGAGAAGGTGACTACCAAGCCTCCTCCCACTACGTTGCTTGCTTCTAAAGGTTTTCTCAAGGAAAGTCATGAAACCGAGTATGTTCTAGTGTTGGTTCCTATGGCGGATATGGGTGTGTCGGATGTTCCCAATGCGATTTCTAAACTTTTGAAGGAGTATGTTGATGTGTTTCCTCAAGAGTTGCCTCCCGAATTGCCTCTTTTGCGAGATATTCAACATTGTATCGACTTGGTACCCGGGCCAAACAAGCCCGCATATAGAATGTCTCCAAGGGAGAGGGAAGAGATTCAAAGACAAGTTACAGATCTTCTAGAGAAAGACTACATAAGGGCAAGCCTTAGCCCTTGTGCGGTGCCGGCTCTTTTGACTCCGAAGAAGGATGGTTCGTGGAGGATGTGTGTGGATAGTAGAGCTATCAACAAGATCACTATCAAGTACCGCTTTCCCATTCCGAGGCTAGATGATATGTTGGATTGCCTTGCCGGTTCAAGGGTCTTCTCAAAAAATTGATCTAAGAAGTGGTTATCATCAAATTCGAGTTCGCCCGGGAGATGAATGGAAAACGGCTTTCAAGACCCCTCATGGCCTTTTTGAATGGCTTGTGATGCCTTTCGGGCTTACCAATGCTCCAAACACTTTTATGCGGGTAATGACTCAAATGCTTCAACCTCTCTTGGGTATATGTGTAGTTGTGTACTTTGATGATATCTTGGTGTATAGTCGGTGTTTTGAAGATCATTTATCCCACCTCCAACAAGTCTTTGAAATTTTGAGAAGAGAGAAATTTTATGGGAACTTGAAGAAATGTAGTTTTGCCGTTGATAAGGTGGTATTTTTGGGGTATGTAGTGTCTTCAAAAGGGGTTCACATGGATGAAGACAAGATTAAAGCCATTGTGGAGTGGCCAACGCCTACAAGTGTTCATGAAGAGAGGAGTTTTCATGAGTTAGCTACCTTCTACCGGAGGTTCATTGCCAACTTTAGTATTATCGCGGCCCCTCTTACCGATTGCCTCAAGCAAAGGGTGTTCATATGGTCCCAAGAAGCCGCCAGAGTTTCAAATTGTTGAAGTCCAAGCTTACGGAAGCTCCTATCTTGACCTTACCCGACTTTGACAAAACTTTTAAACTTGATTGTGATGCTTCGGGAGTTGGAATTGGTGGAGTCCTAAGCCAAGGTGGTCAACCTTTTGCTTTCTTTAGCGAGAAGTTGAACAGTGCTAAACTCAAGTACTCTACTTATGACTTGGAATTCTATGCCATTGTCCAAGCCATCAAGCATTGGAGTTACTACCTTGCCTACAAGGAATTTGTCCTCAACACCGATCATGAAGCTCTTAAGTACATCAATAGCCAACAACACCTCAATAAACGGCATGCCAAGTGGGTGGCTTATCTACAACAATTCACGTTCTCTTTGAAACACAAATCGGGGATTCTCAACAAAGTGGCCGATGGTTTGAGTAGAAGAGTGGCTCTCTTGGTGGAAATGAAGAACAAGGTTGTTGGGTTTGAAGAATTTCGCACTTTCTATGCCGAAGATCCTTACTTTAGTAAGATAATCGATGCTTTGCAAAGGGGTAATAAGGTTACCGATCCATGTTTCATGTTGAAGGATGGATTTCTTTTCAAAGAATTAAAGTTGTGTGTCCCTACATGCTCTTTAAGGGAGCAATTGTTGGCCGAAAGTCACAAGTCGGGTCATTTTGGCAAGGATAAGACTCTAGCGTTGCTTCAAGATGCATACTATTGGCCGGGAATGAGTAAAGATGTGGGGGGCTATGTGCAAAGGTGCCAAACTTGCCAACGAAGTAAGGGAACAGCCACTAATGCGGGATTGTATTTGCCTTTACCGGTGCCGGAAGGTCCTTGGAAATGTGTGAGTATGGATTTTGTCTTGGGGCTTCCTCCTACACAAAGGCGGAGTGATTCTATCATGGTGGTAGTGGATCGGTTTTCAAAAATGGCTCATTTCATACCTTGTAAGAAGACTATGGATGCGACTAACATTGCCAATCTCTATTTCAAGGAGATCTACAAGTTGCATGGCGTTCCTACTTCTATTGTCTCCGATAGAGATGCTAAGTTCCTAGCCCACTTTTGGAGGACCTTGTGGAGGAAGATTGGCACCAACTTATGCTTTAGTACTTCTTTTCACCCTCAAACCGATGGTCAAACGGAAGTGGTAAACCGGAGTCTTGGGAATTTGTTGCGATGCTTAGTTGGTGAACATCCAAAAAGTTGGGATGGAATTCTTCCCTTAGCGGAGTTTGCTTACAATTCTTCTCTAAACCGCACCATCCACACGTCCCCATTTGAAGCGGTTTACGGGTTGAAACCTTCTAGTGTGGTTGACCTCGTTCCTTTGCCAACCCCTAAGAAGGGACACTCCAAGGCGGAAGATATGGCTACGTTTATGAAGAATATCCACTCTCAAGTTAAGGCTTAACATTGAGAAGTCTAATGCAAAGTATAAGGCGGCCGTTGATGACACAAAAGGGAGGTTTTGTTCAAAGAAGGGGATCTTGTTTGGGTTATCTTGAGCATGAGATAGGCATCCTCACGGTGCTTACATGAAGTTGAATGATCGGAAAGTGGGTCCTTGTGAAGTCTTGCGCAAGATCAATGACAATGCTTATCAAGTCCGCTTACCCTCTCACTTGAGCATCTCCAACACATTCAATGTGCAACACTTGGTGCCCTATTTGCCGGAGGACACTACCATAACTTGAGGACAAGTTTCTTTTTAGTAGGGGAGTATGATGTAGTATGTAGTAAGGGTATTTATGTCTTTTGTATTGAGTCTATATATAGGTGTTGGAGTCCTTTATTTTGGGTAGCTTTTATCATTTTGAACAATATTATCAAGAGCTAGTCTCTTTTGTATCCCATTTGGGAGTTTCTCTCTCTAAGTTAATCTATGGGTACCTTTGGTTGCATCAAATGCGACAACACCGGGGGCAGGGTGTTGAGGAGGAGGAGGATTATTAGGATCCATTTGAGGACGGTGTAGATGAGGATTAGGGTCAATTTGTTGGTGTTTCTACGCAACATGGTTGCAAATTTATTGGCAGCCATTCTATCTCTTTGTACATGCAGGGATTTAGTTTGATCGTGAAATCACAAGCAGAAAAATAGAGTCGTTGGAGCGGAATAGAGAAATTAACAGTGGATTGATTGTTCTATAAGTGAGAGAGAGAGACGAAGAAACTGTTGGTCTTTTCCGAAGAAAGTCCATTCGATTTTGGTATCAAAATACAGGGTCGTTTTCCCTCCATCACTGGTGGTAATTTGGACATTTCGTCAGTTTCGTCGAGCTTGAGGTCTTGGTCACCAGAGTTTCCATCGCCGTCGTCGTTTTTGAGGTAGCCCGAGAGCTTCCAGTACGAACAAGCTCGGGATCCAACTACATGAACCAGCTCGAAAATCCATCTCCCCATCGACTCAGGAGAAAGCGGTGGTGGAACGGCAGCGGCAAGGTGGGCGCCATGTGGAGATGGAGCTGGTCGATTTGAAGTATACCCAGAAATTGGGTTTGAGAGAGAGTAAAATCGGTGAGATTGGGAGGAGGGCAAAGAAGTAAATTCACATGGGGGAGTTTTGGCAGGAACACTTTTGGTTTTGACATTATCAATTGCCATAAGAAAAGCCTTTAAAAAAATAGGTAGTCACAAAAATAAGTACGGTCTTTAAGAATAGCTCAGCTTGTGTTCACAGAGTGAGATTAATAGTAGATCTCATGTATGGTGACCCTTGTAGGAGAACCTCACTTGCACGTAGGGACGGAGGCGGAATTTGAGTGTGAGTTGTACGAATATTACTACTACAAGATACAGAACACTAGCATTCAACCCGTTCTATGCACAGGGCAAAACCCGTTCTATGTACGGACAAAATTAACCCGTTCTAGCGTTGTGCCCATTCGATACACGGGATAATTAATAAAAGTAGATTCGAATGGGCACAACGCTTGAACGGGTTAGTTTTGCCCGTGCATAGAACGGGTTTTGCCCCGTGCATAGAACGGGGTGAACGCTAGTTTATGAAAAAATATAATGGTAGCATGTGAACATTAAACACAATTACTGGTAGCAATCATGCATGAAATGATAAAGCTGATAGATAATGTCCTTGCAACTTAAAAAATGTTTTAAGAAACTATTTACAAACTATGCAGCTAAAAGCAACTGGTAGATGGGTTTACTGGGGTTGGGGTATCTTATTATAAATTTCGTTGTACACAATATTTTGGGTGACATCATCTGGCATACCGGGTTTGTTAACAATCAATATCTTCAAGCCTCGTGGAGAGGTGACACGAGACAGAACTACATACAACTGACCATGAGAGAAACATGAATTTGGAAGATAAAGCCCAACATTCTTCAAAGTCTGCCCTTGACTCTTATTTATTGTCATAGAAAATGCCAACTTGATAGGAAATTGTCTTCTTTTCATTGTGAATGGTGAATGAGTTGAAGAAGGTGATAAGACAGCACGGTGAAGATGGACTATTTCTCCAGCTCTGGAACCTGTAACAACTTTTGCTTCAATTACCTGATTTCCCATCTTAACAACTATAAGGCGAGTGCCATTACATAACCCCAAGGATAGGTTGACATTTCTGAGGAGTATTATCGGTGTGCCAACCTTCAATTTCAAGCAAAGGTTTGGGAGTTCGAGGAAGTTCAAAGAATGCAAAAGTTCAGGAGGATGCATGTCTTGATCATTACTTTCATGCTCTATAGGACATAACTTATCAGCACTATTGTAAATCCTCATTTCCCCCGGAAGCATTGAGAGCATAATATTATTGATTTCATCAACATCATCATGCTTAGGGGCTAAAATGGCGCATTCTTGTAAGTACCCTATATCCTGATATTTATTGGTGAAATCAAGGTTGGTGCTTTCAATTAACATGTGTAAGCTTCTTTCACCATTTCTTATGAGAAATCTTTCCGGAATTTGAATCCAATTAGGTTCTTGACCTTCAGAAAATGAGGTTCCCTGTATTTTTTCTTCACCGATTAATTTTATCCACTCTGCAAAATCACGTAACTCTTGACGTGTTTGATCAGGGATATCTTCTGCTGTAAGACGCATATTTCTAGTAAGATGCAAAACATGGCAATGATCCCAAATGGTGGAGTTTGGTAATGAAGCGGCCACCGTTTGTTCACGACTACCTTTGGTAACAACGAGCAGTATTTGTCTAAAATCCCCCCCAAGCACAAAGAGTTTTCCACCAAATAACCTGCTTCTTGAACAATGCACAGTACTTTTTAGTATGTCCTTGAATGTTTGGTCAACTGCTTCAAAAGCATAACGGCTAATCATAGGTGCTTCATCCCATATTATTAACGATGCTTCTTGAATCAACCTTGCCAACTCTGTTATGAGGTTTATCGAATAGCATGCGAACTCATCAGGGTTCAATGGAATTTTGAAACGTCAGTGCGCAGTTCGTCCTCCTGGCAAGAGCAATGTTGCGATTCCTGATGAGGCAACAACAAGGACTATCTTATTCTCAGCTCGAAATTTTGCTATTAAACTCTTCCATAAATATGTCTTTCCCGTTCCACCGCTGCCATACACAAAAAATAAGCCTCCCCGTCGACTGTCATAAGCTTCAACTATGGTGTTAAAGATTTTCAATTGATCATCATTCAACCCTCCATGTAAGGATTGGAAAGATTGCAGTTCGATTGCAAGCCTTCCAATGTGGTTGTATCAATTCCAGTTGAACCATCAGCCCTACTCATTACCCCCATTCTATTATGAGTTTCATGTTCCGTGTCGTAAATATACAGCTCAGCAAATTTTGGATTTGTTCTGGGTTCTGGTAAAAGTGATCCAATTCTATGAAAATTTGCGCCGCTAATACGGAAAGAATAGGGCCCCCTTCCATCTAACACTGAGTGGTCAATCTTTCCTCCCATTGAGGTAAAAGACAATAGTGAGTTGTATGCCCTTATATTCTCCCTGAATTTCACGTCATTGAACTTTTGTTGCAAGAACTCAGGTGAGTCCGGTAACAAAGACAGCACAACTTGTCCGATTCTACAACAAAGATTAAATTTTGGATGACTGAATGGGCTATCTCTTACTTTTTCTTCGATCCACATCTTCGCTCCACAATTAGAGCAAGTCATGATTCTCTCACCAAAGTTCCAACGTTCTAAAATATTTCTTCTTCTAGAACGAATGGAGGGCCCTATACCTGAAGTTATTGAAGCGAATTATGTGAATATATATTGGGTGTGTCATTTTTACTTCGTGTGAAATGGAATTTGTGTACGATACAAAACGAAGTTATCATTTTTTTGTAAGCATTTTTTTCCAATTTTTGGTTAGCTGAAAAACATGAAATACTTCAAATAAATAATGTGAGCATACCTTCTGCAAAGTTGTGCAAGCTTTGTCCTTCTGTATGCTAACTTGTGCTACCACTTGTATTACCATGGTCATACGTTGCATGATTAAGCGTAAAATGGGATAATGGTGTCAATCGTGTTTGCTGCCGGACTGTTGGTGGTAGATGTATCATGCATTTAAGACAGGATCAAATGTTATTTTTGAATTTTGTAGTAGGCCGAACACAGTTCGCTCGGTACTTTGCCGAAGATCGACGACCCCACGCGGCTATATTAGAGTCGGCCCTAGCCGACGACATTCCACGTACGGCGGACCTCGCCGACGGTTCTCAACAGATGGTATCTGCACATGATCTACGCTGGGCTCGGCCCATTGTGGGCTCGGCCTCTAGCTGGGCTCGGCCACCCACGGGGACATGTCTGTCTCTCACGTACAGAAACGGTTATAAAAGATAATGATGGACGCACATGGGAGAGGCCAGCTCACGCTGAAACGGTTACAAAAATCTATCTAGTGACACCACAATGACGTCACTCAGCTCATGCAGAGCACGTGTATGAACTTGGAGAGCAAGCTAGGAAGGAGCTATAAATACAAGAGGTTCACAAGCCCTAAAAGGTACACAGCATTCCATACTCAAAACCCTAGCTCTTTCTCTCTTTCTCTGCACCATTCTCATCCTTGCGCCGGAGGGCCATACCGGGGCTCCTCCGGTGTGGTCTTTAGTCGTGCCTCGTGGTGCAGGTTAGGTGGGAGAAGCTAGACAACCTTGAACCAGCGGAGGAAGGACTCGAACCGGAGATCTCGGGCCACACAAATTTAAAACAATTTAATTAATTTCTATGAAAGAATGATAATGTTTATTGGACAATCCGTCACTATACCTTCATTTGGCATTGGGGTTGTCTCATGAAACACAGTTGATGTTCCTTCTTCTAGTATTACTGGCAAACGTATTGATCGAGAACACGTCACATTTGG
This sequence comes from Rhododendron molle, assembly GCA_025413875.1. Lineage (NCBI taxonomy): Eukaryota > Viridiplantae > Streptophyta > Magnoliopsida > Ericales > Ericaceae > Rhododendron > Rhododendron molle. The sequence continues at coordinate 20,026,370 of CM046388.1, read as the reverse complement.
GCGAGTACAACTTCGCATTCTTATTGAATTTATTCCTGTAGGTGTGAGGTTAAAAGTCGTTACTTGCTCTCTCTCAAATTCAGTTTATAAAAAATCAAAATTGTAACAATTGACGATTGGTAGGAAAAACTGTAAGACTAACCGATATATGGATGGCCGACGGGAAGCATTATGTTTTGATCAATTGGTTGATCTCCATTCAAATTTTCCATGGTAGCTTCTATGAATTAAGAAACAAAAAATCACGGGTTTTTTTGGTTGAAAGGAAAGACTGTTTAAAAAAGATTAGCAATATTTAATTGCGGGAAAGGTACCAGTTGGATTTGGCTCATTCGATATTGGTAGTGGAATATTGATGGATTGTCCTCCAATGGGGATGACATGAGCATTCACACTATTGCAGTCGTCTGGACCAGAAAGGGCGCACGCCACAATCGTCTTATATGCAAGTATGCACTTCTCAAACGCCGCAATCGTCTTATACTCAAGTATGCACTTCTCAAACGTCGCGCCTTTCTTTCAATTTCTAAGAAACGTTGATTGATTAATGGGTCATTACGTTGAGTCATTAATCTTCTCTTGCGCGCTAGCCGAGCCATTTTGGCTTTAATTCTTTGTTCGTTTATGTCTCCGCCATACACTGCATCCATCCTGAATATATAAATTTCAGCCTATAAATTTTTAACTATAAAAAGTTCCAACTGGAGTCAAACTTTACGATGACAATTAAAGAAACAACTCTGGGTCAGAAAATGAACAATTCTCGCATACTCATAAAATGAACACCTAACATAAAACAAAGTACTCTCATACTCATATAAACTGAACACCTAAAATTAAACAAAGCGATATATTCACAAAATGGACAGCATGCAACCCCAAATACTGTAGAGCTTCCTCCCTATATAAATTCCAATCTTCGCTTCACCTGCAAAAGCAAGACATAAGAAAATTTACTCATTTGTTAGTGCAGTATTACATTGGACTTAAATTTTTAACTACATGGGTATGTATGAACAATTTTTCCTAAAAGGAATCTGTATTATTACCTTTTGTCTTTTTTTTCTTGTTGCTCCTCTTGTTCTCTTACTTGTTGCTCCACTTTGTCCAAAGCTTGCAAACATATGATATCAGTCTCTATCTCCTCTAGCATATATAGCTCCCAATGCTCTCATATCCATGAGATTTTGTTTTAAGTTTTGTAAAATTTTTGCTTTAGGCCATGTGGGTGGGAGGGTATTAACAATAGCTTGAACCAAATTCTCAATGTTTGGCTTCACCTTGGGGCAGTAGACCTTTGAGAAGTGGATGAGAACTGAAAGCAAACGTTTTTGAGAACTAACCTTGGGGCAGTAGACCTTTTAGAAGTGGATGAGAACTGAAAGCAAACGTTTTTGAATTAAACTTCTTGCTTTAATCAAAACCTGGAGACAAAAAAAAAGGGAACACCATTAGGGGGGGCATCTATCTATCTTTCTATCTATCAACAATAGAAAGAGTTTTACCGGTCACTCTTTGGATGTAGTTTTCTTTTGATTGCCGCTTAATTTTTCACCCCGTTTATCACCTTGTGACTGTTAAAAAAATAGAGCAGGATTAGACGGTTTTCACAATTCAGTATTTGGGTGCGTACGTGGTTTTGAGATGGAAACTAACCTTTGAGCAATTGATATCTGCTTCATGAACAATTGAAGCTAAGGAGTCACCGATATCCGCTTCGTGAACAATTGAAGCCACGGACCGAACTTTCTAAAAGAGTGGAAGAATATATAGGAAAAATGGGTAGGAGTTGCACGGTGACAGTTAAACAGTGGAATGGCAGATTTTAGACGTGAGGTGTTTTTATGTGGGTGTCTCTTTGTTTTTAAATCCATTTGAACGTGGGTATGGGAACATATATATTATTAGTCGTGGGTCGGTTTTTTTTTTTGTTTCTGATGGACGTGGGTAGTTTGCTTTCGAAAGGGGAGTTTTTGCAAAGGATTAATACACGTCTTCTGGTAGTCTGAGTGGAAACATACATATTGGCATGCGAAAGTGGGTCTCATTTTCCCTTTTAAACCATCCGGTGTTTAATGGAGTAATGGACGCAAAAGTGCTATGGGTACACCGATTGGGTACACCCTTTGTACACTGCCTATGTGGCAAAAGCAATGGGCCCCACTTCCTCCATTTAATTACATTTCAAACTTTCACCCAAAATTTTGACCGGGAGATTTACCCCCTAAAAACCCCTCCTGACTTTTACTCGATCCCACCAAGGACGCCATTTTCACCATCCCTGTCGACACTGACAACAGCCCACCACCACCATCCACGCCGGCGACCACCACCACCATTGACGTCGGCGACCATCATCTCCGACTCCCATCTCTCTCTCTACAAAATCAAATCAATTTGCCTAATTTTCTCAAAAAAATCTCCTGTCTTGAGAATTAGAGGAAAAAAGACCCAATTTTTGCCCCAAACCCCAAAAGCTAGTGACGACCTCATCTCTCCCAAACCATGGACCACAAGTGATGACCCCATCACTGCTCACCGAATTTATCCCTTGCTCTCTTTGTCTCTCTCTTTTTGGTATAGTTAACAGAGTGCTTTTTGGGTACATAATATTAATAGGTAACAGAGAGGTATTTGTCCACTGTGTTTTTTGTGGAAGTGGGCAATTGCCACTAGTAAAAATTGTGTAGTAGGTTTGCTGGTTTTTGGATCAAGCCCCAGCTCATGTGTTTTGGTTCAGTGAAGTATTATCTTTTGCCCACAGATTTGCAGCCTGCCTTATGGAATTTGCTTAACTATGATGAATGGAAATTATTTGGCTACGGAATTATGCATGGAAATGATATGGGTAAGGAAATTTTTGTGTACTGTTTTTTTTTTTTTCCGACGGAGCACACAGACACAAACACGACGGGATTGACGGACACGGACACGACGGGATTCACGGACACGGATATGGGACACAACTATTTTAGCAAGCATTTTACAGCCTCTTTCAAGTTTGGTAGAAATAAATGCCAGAACTTGGTTTACACAATATGAGATGGGAATGATTTACACAATATGAAACAACTACATTTAGAAACTCCTGCATGGAAGTCCCACAGAAAAATGAGGATTACCCTAATTGCCTTACAAAACCACCAACTTTCCATCATCTTTTTTATTAGAGTAGATTTTCTGCAAGATGCAAAAGAAAGCAACTTGGCCACTGTATTCCCAACCATTGAGCAGATTAATGCCATACACAGAACTTTTGTTGCCCTTTTTAAAAAACAAAACTTGATAACTTGAAGGATATGTACACGCTAATAGAAGAACATCAAAAAATGACATAACAATAGCCATCTAAACTTGAATTTTTATTGAAGGTCTAATGCAATTACATCATCTGAGTACAAGTTACAAAATTCATCTCCCTCTGACATTTGGAAAATACTAGGATACAAGGGTGCCTTTTAGAAAATACTAGCAGTCCAAAACAAGCTGTAAATGGTAAAATTTGGAGCTTTGCAATGCATCAGAAAAAGGCTTGAATCCAACAGCAAAGACCACAGCAGCTTCATGACCACCACTCCTTCTAATCAGTTGCCATCCAGATCAGTTACCACTGTGTTGAATTAGTTGTAATCAGGTTGGTAATTCACATATCTATGAACATTCTCCAAACTTGTCTTGCAGTTTAGTGACACATCCAACTTCAAACTTCCACCTAGCCTCAGTGTTGGTAAAGAGTTCCAAAAAAATGCCCGAGAGGTACAAGTGCACGGTCCACGCGCAAGTCAATTACGTAAGAGAATCTTGATTAGCAAATAAACAAAGTCATTCCATGTAGTGCTTAATTCATACATAACCCCAATAAAAATCATATATGACTTTAAATCTACACATAAGATCCGTATGTACATATAGATAAATGATACAGAAGGGAGCCATGTTCTATGTGAATACATGAATCAAATGGGGATGTTAGGAAAAAATGAACCTCTATTCTCAGGTAGCCAACAATTATATGAAGGAATTTTAAAAAGTTTAGAGCACACTGATTTTTTTTAAAAAAAGAAAACCAAATCTAGCTATGTTAACAGGTCTAGGTATCCAAAAGCCCTAATTGGGCAAATTCAAAGTAGGATACAAGAATGCCAATCAAGTAGGATACAACAATACTTCATCGATGTCTAGGTTTTCAAAGCCCTAATTTTTGGGCAAACCCTAATCTCAAAACAGTGGATTTTTTTTGGGAAAATTAAGCAAACTGATTTGTATTAAAATCAAAGAAATCTTAAGGAAGAAATAGAAAATAGGGAAGATAAGTAGGGGAAAATGAGTGATTTACCCATTTCGGATCAAGCCGCCTTCAAGATTTTGACCTTTTCAAGTTTCATTTGATTTCGTGGAGAGAGTTACGCAAACTGATTTGATTTTGCAGAGAGAGAGATGGGGGTCGGAGATAGTGGTCGACGACGTCGATGGTGGTGGTGGTCGCCGCCGTGGATAGTGGTGGTGGTGGGCTGTTGTCAATGTCGACAGGGACGGTGAAAATGGCGTCCATGGTGGGATCGAGTAAAAGTCAGGAGGGATTTTTAGGGGGTAAATCTCCCGGTCAAAATTTTGGGTGAAAGTTTGAAATGTAATTAAATGGAGGAAGTGGGGGCCCATTGCTTTTGCCACATAGGCAGTGTACAAAGGGTGTACCCAACCGGTGTAGCCATGGCACTTTTGGCAGGACATCATCCTTCATTCCATTCTGCAGTCTGGTCTTCACCTATTTCATCGGTAAAGATGTTTTTCTCTATTGTCGCTGTAGAAGTTGATAAAATTGACACAAGAAGAATCTCAATCGGGGATAATGATTGACTTTCTTGTTTTCGAATGTTCCGAAACATCAAGCTCATAAATTTACAACGGAAATTTTAAATGTAGCTTTTCTTGCACGCTAAAGTCCTTGGGGTAGAAAAAAAAAATGTTAGAAGGATAGTATTGAATCTTTAATAAATTTTTTTGAATGGGTGGTTAGTAGAGGTGAGTATGGACTGGATTAGTTCGGTTTTATAGTAAACCAAAAATCAAACAATTACAAACGGATTATGTATTTGGAGAACCAAACCAACTCGAAAAAAGTGTAGAACCAAACCAATCCAAACCATTAGACTACGGTTCGGTTTCAGTTTCGGTTTCAAACCACGGTTCGATTTGGGTTGGTTTGAACTGAATTCAAGATTTGATAGATTTTTTGCTCACCTCTATTGGTTAGTAAATGTTTAATACATCAGCGGACGAGCCTATAAATTTTAAGATTTTTTTTAAAAAAATTATATAATAAGAAAAATGTGAAACTTGGGTAGGGTGATTGCCGAATTTATCCGCTTTTGTTTGCACAGGATAGGAAGATATGAACATATAAACAAAACAAATATATACTTTTTTTGATTCACAAATATGAAAGTTGAGTAAGATTTACTCAAATTCATTAAAAATATAGTAAAAGATATCAACAGAACAAACAAACAAAAAAAGATAAGTGCAATTCTGATTTATCACTCTTCTAAAAACATCTCTCTCTCTCTCTCTCTCTCTCAATTTTTCGAAATTAAAACACTAATGAGGGATTGAAATGAAATTGAACTTCTTTTTTCCAATCGGTAAGAGAGATCAGTATATCATATATGAAGTACAAAATACAAATCACGTGACACTACATTCATTGTGTGAGAGTTCACGAGATAATCAAGCCCAATTATTAAACCAACAGGGTAAATAAACCCACCAAAGAGACCATAATCACTATAACCCCAACTCAACTACTAGTCTCATTAAGAGAGAAATAACCCCAACAAAAACAAAGGAAAGAACACCCACACGCAGGTGAGAAGATTCGAACTCCTATCCTCCTAGTGCCCACAAACAGGTGAGAAGACTCGAACTCCTATTCTCTCAGTGAGATACAAAAGTTCCGACCAACTGAGTTAGCCCCAATTGGTTAAATTTAAAGAACTTTGACCTTCTCCAATCTGGACTCATTTTAAGAACCAAATTCAAAATTTGGGAAAAATCACAAAAATCCCCAATTATTTATCCAAACTCTACCCTATTTTGGGTTTTATCCATCTTTTTGCCCAAATCCGGTACAATCCAAACCCTTTACCCATTTTCCGAACTGCTCTTTTGGGAGAGAGAGATGGGACCTGGCTGGAGCTGCGGAGCTTCATCGGTGCCGGCCGATTTGCTAGGGTGAGCTGCCAGCAGTCCACACCGCGGAGCCTTCATCGCTGGAGTTGCCGCAGCTTTGTTCGTCGGAGCTTTGTTTGCGGAAGCACGGGTCGACACGGGGGAGAAAAACGCGGAGGCTGTCTGAGTTCTTCTTCTTTTCCTTCACAACAATCTCTCTCTCTCCACCCCAATCCCCTCTCTTATTTATATTATTGTCATTAAATACTTAACAAATCCCAAAATTAGTTTTTATCCAAACTTTGCCCAAATTTAGGTCAAAGGCTGTGGAGATGCTCTCAGAGATGAGGGATTGAAGGGTTAGGGGGAGAGATTCTTCACGCTATTGGATGTTTAAATTTTAATTAAGCAAGAAGGAAAAGGAAACGAAAGCAAATCAAGAAAACACAACAGATCCATGAATCCTGAATAACGAACATGTATATTTGTTCTCAAAGGAAAAAAAAAAAAAGAATGAGGAACTTATTCAAAGCTCCACCGCGAACAACAAGTTTTTTTACGGCAGCACCCAATTTCAACAGTGCAAAAGCAACTAATTTCGGCAGTGCAAAAGTATCATTTACGGTACGGATTTAATGATTCATTCTTCGCCGGAAAAATTTCATTGACATCCGGACCGTCCGATATACTTTTTGACGTTCACGACTTACTCCGTAAACAAATTAACTAGGCTCACCGTTGAAAACGATTTTCTCAAAATAAAATAATGAATATTTTTTTTCCTCGAAAAAGAAAAACAACTATTCCAAATCTATTACCAGAAGAAATCGTGAGAGAATTACATGGATCTGATGTTGCCAAAAAAACAATCCAAAAGCCTTGAACAAACGAACCGTAGACGCTGGTAGAATCTGGCAGTTTGTAAACTTGAATCCGTAAAAAACTCCCCCATTGCCTCTACGAAAAGAGTCAAATTCCTCAACGGAGGCACGTACAGAGTCAATGGCACTGCAGAGAAAGCCACCACAAGCAACCACTCCAACATCCTAATCTCTAGAGAGAGAGAAGCAGGAGAGAGAGAGAGAGAGAGAGAGAGAGTTTGTGTTCTGGGTATGTGGAGAAGGTCTTCGTAGTTTTTTTTATTAGTGGAGTATATAAATTAGAGCTCGTTTTAAAATACTTTTTTAAAAAATAAGTATTTATTTCATATTTTTAAATTTAAAATAATGTAAATAAAAAATAATTTTTTAATTTTTTTGCACCGTATTTCAGATCTCAATGAGATCTTTCAAACAACATTTATATCATATATTTTTAGATTTCAATAAACCCATCATTTTTGAACTTGAAATTACATTCTTAAAAAAAAAGTACTTATTTCGCGTTTCGAAACGGAGCCTTAAAGTTTTTCAAATAGATGTATAGTTCTAGGGACAAAGAAAATGGACAAAAAAATGCCCTTAAAATGTACATGAATGGTTTTTTCATGTACACTTTAAAGGCTTTTTCTTTACGTTTACACTTAGCATTTCTCATAGTTCTAACTAATACAAAACTAATTAGAGTTTCATGCAAATAATCGAAGCAGTTTTAATTTGTTTAAAACAAGTTTTTAACAGGTGTAGTTGTGAAAAATCAACTCAATCGGATATCGGTAATGGTTTGATCGGTTTTAGTATTATCCCGTAAAATTTGATACTGCAGAAAACAACTGAATGAACCGAACAAGCCCTTACTCGGCGCCGGCTATGAGTTAAAACTTGTGCCCCTCTAACTTTTTTATCGCTTATAATAGAGGTCAACAAAAGCGCCTCATTTTTTATTTTTGCTCTAGACTCCTGAAAAGTCATGACCGGTTATACCATTACTAATATTAGAATGAGCTAATTTTTTTCGGGAGTTATGCGGTGGTTGGCCGGCATGTATGGGAATGGCGGATGGGGATGTGATACTGGAGCCAGATCAAAACCCGGGGTTTGAACGAAGAACAGTTGCATTTTTTAGAGTCATCAATTTTCAGCCTCCTTCAAGAGTATGACAAGTGTGGGAAAATTACTGGACAGAGGTGAGCAAAGGGCTTATTTACCACTTCAATGGTCTACACTTTCCAAATTACCAATACATGGTATTCCCTATTTTAATCACCAACACATGGTAACCATGACCAAAAAGGACAAAATTACCCCTCCACTCCAAGACGTCGTCGTTGACTCCCAATTTCGGGTTTCTCTCCTTCCCACTCGGCGCATCCCCAAACCATTTCAAATCAACACAGTGCTCTCCAGAAGAACAAAGACGCGATCTACTCCTTCCTAGGGTTTTGCTTGCCCTTCATCTCCTCTGTGTTCTCTCCTCCCTCTGAAGATCTGCTCGTCTGGTGTTCCAGAATACCCCCCGCCCCTGCCGACACCGCTCCTGGCTCCAACGCCCGCTCCCACCAGGTTCCCCCATCTCTCTCTCTCTCTCTCTCTCTCTCCATTTAATTTAGCAGAGGTTGGGTTTGGTTTATGCAATAATGGTATATATCATGAGGATGGTGAACCATTAATATCATTATCGACACAAACGTGACTTGGTTCCATTGAAGGTGGCCACAAAATGACCGATTCTGAATGTCTGAATATATGAAATTTTATTTTTGAATAATATGGATAAAAGGAAAGGAAAAGAAAAAAAATGTGATGAGAAGATGACAGATGGTACAAGTCAATTTTTTAGAGCATCTTCAGCAAAATCTCGTAATTTGGTTGATAGGTGCGGTAACTGTGTAAGTTCACTCACCACCTACAAGAGGATTAGGGTCCTTAACCAACCCCCCCCCCCATTAGTTTTCATGTTTTCTCCTGCTTTATGTGTAATTTTGACTGCTATAACACTATAATACTCTTGGTATGTCGTGTTCTCGGTGGTTCGATGTGCTGGATGAAATGGAAAAGGGGATAAATATGACAATGATGGATTGCACCATGGACACGCCTTAAAAGTAGTATACGGCACAGGTGTTTTGTAAAAGAAGTTTCATAGGTCTTGTGTCTGATATTACACTTACCCAGCACATTGTTCTAATAAGAAAAAGTTGGGAAAAGTTGGGATCCCTTACATGTCCAAGACGAGATGTCATCAGCATACAATTTAGTTAATTAAAACTACAAGTTTTCTCTACATCCGTGACTATGTACTATGTATTATTCATGTTACCTCGCCGTATCTTTATGATTTCTTTAGCTTTTTTCTTTGTGTGTGTTCATGTATTGCGATGTAGTTTTATGCCATGCTATTATTACCAAAAGAAACTTTTGCCAAAAGAGAGCTTCCTACATTCCTAACTATATTGTCACCAAACACCTTATATTGGGGACGAACATTATGCCAATGATCCAGCCAGAGGAAAGTACTATCCCCATCTCCAATCACGGATGGCAAACAATCCGTTGATTTGTTTTTTTCTTGGTTATAAAGCTATGCTTGCTAAGATTCTGTTCAAATTTGCGTTGTGCCTTCTTGGGGCCTTGTCCATTGAGTCAAGATTGAATTTCTTCTTCAATAAGGTTTACTTTTCTCCAGTGATTGCCTAGCTTCATTTATGTATTCTTCTATCAGTTTGCAAGTATAGGGTTTACCTGTTATACTTCAAGTTCTTTTTCTGCTCCTGTGCATTTCAAGTCTACTATGATATTTAGCATCTAATGTAACTAAAAATAGTTTTTCATGGTTTCTTACATGACTCTTATAGTCTTGTGTGCCAATGAGTTTTCTTCTTTTGTGTTTGTCACAAAATTGGAGTTCATCTCCCTATGTATGCTTTGAGTAAATTTTTGATTATTTAATGCCCCTTCACATGAATGTTTCCATCGACTCATGTCTGGTACTGTATTTTTTTTTCCCGGGTTTTGTATTGAAAGGTTTCACTGTCGTATGTACAGTAGTGTAAGTATTGGGATGCTACTTTCTTTCGTCACATTCTTCTTTGCCCATCTACCCTCCCCATTAGCAGTTTATCCAGGTATTGCATTCCATGCAAGTGCTGAGTTCATTAAGGAATAAGTGCTCTGCTGATTGTTCCATATGCTACTTTATGTTGACTGCATTCTTCTAACTTTAAATTGAAATTTCAGTATTGTACTTCTGGTTGCTATATTTCTTTCTTTCATTGCGATATTCAGATACTGATGGTTGAGAATGTAAATGCAGCTTACCGGGATATGAAAATGTGAAGTTGTTCTAGTGGATAGCGTTGACATATCAATCGCCGTTGCAACTGAGAAGGTATTGTGTTCCTCTTCTTCTTCTCAATGTTATTTACAGCTCCTAATCCTTAATTATTAATCCCAATGACAGGGGTTGATGATTCCAATGTGAAAACTTCCTTAAAAAAATTTCTTTCCTTTCTTCCTTTTGGAAGTGAAATGGGGCTAGTTATCATCTTGTCTTCTTTGGATAAACTTCTGTTAACTTGTTTGCAGCATCACGAACCTTGGAATGTTTCCATTACGGACAATTTTTGTGCAATAATTAATCCTCCACAGGTACTCTCTCTCTCTCTCCCCTGTATGCATGCACGAGCGACCTTCAATCGCTGGAAAAAACACCTGTACTACCAACCTTTTCACGCCTCTACATAGTCAGCTAACACTGTCAGTGTCAGAGCTATCATAAAACAAACACTGTCATGGTGGTAGTCCTCGAGTTGTTTTTTTGTGCCTGCTGTCTAGTGATTGTATTGAGTCTTCACATCAGCCCTTTCAAGGTCTCTATCTTACTAGTCCAACAATGAAGTTTGAACTTGTAATTGTACTTGTACAAGTGGATGTCCAGCAGTACATGTCCTCAAGATGTTGAAGATTTGGTAACAAACTGATGGTGTCTGACTTGAATATACGGGCAATATGGACATCCTAGGCTGTCTTGGCCTAGATTTGGGAGTGATTTGGGAGGCTATAAATAGGGTAGAGGGTTGCATACAGAGATATAGAGCGGAGGATAAACACAGAAGTATACTTTTCTTGGAGTGGGGTGACACTGTATTTTTTAGAAGTCCTACGTTGGCCTAGCTTAAAAGTCCTGCACCAGCCTATTACGATGTTAATCCAATTTTTTAAACTGTTTGTCTTATGATATTCAATGAAAAAATGCAATTTGACACTAACACACCCAAGCATACTATTGAATCATTGATGAGAAACAATGAAGTCTTTTTGAGGTACAATATAGAGGTGGAATAGGAGTTGTCGAGGGAAAGAGAGAGCATTACAAATCTGCTACCTCTATTTATCTTAAACAGAAGGAGCTCCCTTCAAAGTTGATGATACCAAAACCCAGGAAGAAATCTCGTACCCTCTTGATGTCATAGAACTTAATAAAAATCGAAACATTTTTTCCTAACTAAATTACCCTTTGGGGAAATAATGTATCAGTGGAAGGAGGGGCAAATATTGCCCACTTCATGGACTAGTTTTTAGGAATTTCTAAGTGATGGGAAGGAGAAAAATAATTCCCCATACATGGAAACCAAAACAAATATGGACAAAATTACTCCTCCATTCCAAGACGTCGTCGTTCCTCTCCCATTCGGGTTTCCCTCCTTCCCACTCGCCAACTGTAGCCCCATCCCCAAACCATTTCAAATGACCATAGTGGTCCAGAAGAACAAAGCCGCCATCTCCTCCTTCCTAGGGTTTGCTCGCCCTTCATCTTCTATGTGCTCTCCTCCGTCTGAAGATCTGCTCCTCGAAAACCAAAAACCCCTAAAACCCTCACATTTGTACCTGTGTTTCCCCAAATTCTGATTTGACTTGTTTCCTATACTCAAATCTCTCCTAGTTTCCGTGTGTAATCTTTGGTAACTGCTGTTTATTCACATGCACACTTATATATAGAGCTTAGAAGTAATTACAGGCAAAGAACATTGGAAGAGGAGGAAGAAGAAAAGGGACTCACCGACTCAAATCTCTTTTTTAACAGCAAAGGTTCGATTTTTCGTCCATTTACAATTCTTTAAGTTTAGATTCCTACATCTCCCCATGGTAACTTATATCTTCTTCTTCTTCAGTTTCCTTCACAATAACCAAAACCCTCTTCTCTGTTTTTGCGTGAATTTTTTTAAAAAGATGGTACCATTTTAGATCCAGTTTTGATATTTGTTCAAGAACTCATATCCAGTAAGAAAGAAAGTCTTGGAAAAACCCAATTTACCAGTTCTTTAGACTTTAGGTAACCCTTTCCCAGATTAATAAAAGAAATTATGTATGTATTTATGGATATTGTCAAAAACTTCCTAAACACATGTAAAAATATGTACTACCAGAAAATATAGGAAATGAATTGGCCTTGACCTATTCCCTTGATCGCAACTAGTCACTGGTCATTTAGACTATATAAACAAAGGGATATGAACCACAAAGGCAAGTCCTGCCCCAAACCAAAGCCTTAATGCATATTATGGGCTGCATGATTGCCAGTCTACAAATAAAGAAAGGAGTATAGAATAAAAGAGAGGCCATTTTTTATGTGTTCAACTACAGCTGCAAAGGAGGGAGGAATATTAGCATCTCCATTCAAAGCGTAGACGTATGGATTATGCCATCCATTCGACCACATATAGCTATTTTCAGGGTGAGAATTTACTACCAACTGCATATAGCCATTGAAGTTTCAAGCCCTTTGCAAACGTGCCATTGTATGTTGGTGTTTATGCATGTGGTTGTACAATTGAGTACTTATACTGAGTTTTGTGTGGTTTACATTCAAGTGAGATATTCCTTCGGGTTCTGTGATATTTTATTGAATGTATTTTATATCTCATACACTCTGGTTTTCCTTTTTTGGATTGCCAGGTCACAGGTGGTTGTAGAGTTGGTTCACTACTGGTCGACGTTTTGGGGACACTTAGATTAGTATCCAGTGTTGATGTTTGAGGTCGTGTTGGTTGTAATGGGTCAAACTCTTATTTTTGTTAAACTCATTTTGTGACCAACGTTGCCAAGTACTTTTGCCTTCAAGTTTGTAAATATGTTGGGTATCGTTTGTACAATGCAAGTTTGTGATTACCTTAAACACCTTGTTATATAGTCTTCCACTGGGGTTTTACTCTGTTTCGTATATGGTTTGTTGTTTAGTTGTTGTTCTTTTGTGTGGAATGCCACGTGGCCGTGTCGGTTCGGGCCCACTTCGGATGTTGTTCTAGGGCGGGGCGTGACATCTATCCTCTTTTCAACCCCCATCTTTGGCGGGCTAAGAGGTTGCTGAGTTTCATGACAATAATACATAGCTGGTTGAAGTTTTCCTTTCCTCTTCACAACTCCAATCCTTGGAGGGCTAAGAGGCTTTGAGTTATTAACATCTATGCTAAGTCTGAAGATGTCAAGCTGTGATTTTTATGTGATGTGGCATGTCGATCTTTGAGTTTGGGTCAAGCCATGGATTTCTTTTCTCCTTTGCTGCTACTGCTGCTGATCTTTCAATGAATGTCCATGACTGCTAGTGCTGCAATCTAGCTTGGTTGTGAACAATCTTTCGTCCCTTGAGCTAGCTTTCATCAATGAGAGCTAGCTATTTCTCTTTAGGCCGCCTGTTTGGTTTTTCTCCTTTCTATTTCTCTTCCTTCTCTCTTCCAATGATTTGGAGATTGAAGTTTTTTTTTTCTTCTTCTCTTATCCCATGTATCAATATTTGGTGTAGGTTTTTCTTTTTCCTTTGATATATTCTATAAGGTTTCTTATAAAATTTATTGTTGATAAAAAATAATACAAAAAAGGATTTCTCCTTTATCCTATTTGAATGTTGGTCTTTTAGAATAATATGGTCTTTTAGAACAAAGTTATTGGTCTTTTAGATTAAATGACGATGTCCACTCCCTTTACCCCATTTGAATGTTGGTTAAGGTTGAATGAGAGCTGGGTCCCTCTACTTTACTCTCGTGTGTCCTTAGACTTGTCATTAGACTAGTTTTAAATGAGACATTGCTCTGTGACAAATTCTCAACTAGCATTCTTTGGCTAAAAAAGAGCAAGTCAGTAAAAGGAAAAGACTACGTTGTTTATCTTAAAAGAGCACTATCATTATTGACAAAGACAAATTCCATTCAAATAGAAAGGACTACGATAAAATGAGGAAGTTAGTACAAGGAAAGGACTATAATAAAAGGAGCAAGTTAGTAAAAAGATAAGACTACATCATTTATCGTAAAAGAGCACTACCAGTATTGACAGAGACCAAGTCCATTCAAATGGAAAAGACTACGATAAAAAGAGCAAGCCAGTAAAAGGAAAGGACTACGTCATTTATCGTAAAAGAGCACTACCATTATTGACAGAGACCAAGTCCATTCAGATGGAAATGACTACGATAAAAAGAGCAAGCCAGTAAAAGGAAATGACTACGTCATTTATCCTAAAAGAGCACTACCATTATTCACAGAGACCAAGTCCATTCAGATGGAAATGACTACGATAAAAAGAGCAAACCAGCAAAAGGAAAGGACTACGTCATTTATCGTAAAAGAGCACTACCAGTAAAAGGAAAGGACTACTATTTTGGATGTAATATCAACATTCCCTTAGCCCAATTCTCCTCGCCAACAAGTTTTTGTGCTGTGACCATGTTGGTGTATCCGCTTGAATGTGTAACTATCATACTCTTCTTTTATGGGGTTTTTATTGTCTTGTAGTTCATCTGCTAATTAAAATATTTTTCTGTTCTATAGTAGCAGGCTTTGCTTCTTGCTCTTCATAAGCTAGAGGTATTGGAAGAGCAACAGAAGTATGTTGTTGATTCATCTGAACCTCTTATGGCTTTTGCTCTCAACTGTGGACTGTCCTCATCACCTGCGGTAATCATACATATTTTTCGCTTAGTTATGTGTTTGAGGTTGTCTTTCTTTTGCGTTTTGTAAAAGGTTATTAAGTGAACCTCTTATGTCTTTCTTCGCTTAATTAGAAATCTGGCTAGCCAAAGCTCGGAATGCTTGGCGCGAAGCAAATACTTCTCCCGATTTTCGTGCTCGAGAGGCCATAGATGGACAAAGACCTTTGGTGGTGGTCCTTCGTCAACCCCTTCTTCAATTTGGAAAACATTGCCTATGACGGATGTTCAAGGACTTGGCTACCGGGGTCATCTCTATACGGATCCACATGCATCGAACAACTCTAAACTCAATGTTTTACAATTGTGTTGTTAGGCGGTCTTATACACATTGGGTACAAAGTTCTTTTAATCTTGTTGTGGGTTTAATATTGTGGTTTTGAGATGTTGGGTACAAAGTTTGTGTAAGTAGACTTGATGGGATTGATTTGTGGGTTTAAGATATTGAGTACAAAGTTCACTGTAGTATCATATTTCTTTTTGATATACAAAAGGTGTACTACATTGTTGTAAGTAATCCAATTGGAATTGTTTAAGAGGGATTCATGGTTGGATAATATCAATTTTCTTGCCTTCTTTAGTTGATGTCACAAAGCAAATCCCAAAAAAGGTTGATTGAATTTGCAAGGGCGATGGACCTGCTTTCATTCTAGGGTATAAACAAGGGAGAATCACCAGCATGTGGAGGACTAGACCCTTTATTACCAGCATTCTTGTCATTAGACTAGTTTTTTACTCTCGTGTGCCCTTAGACTTGTCATTAGACTAGTTTTTTAAATGGGACATTGCTCTGTGAAGAATTCTCAATCATCATTCTTTGGCTAAAAAAGAGCAAGTCAATAAAAGGAAACGACTACGTTGTTTATCCTAAAAGAGCACTATCGTTATTGACAGAGACAAAATCCATTCAAATAGAAGGACTACGATAAAAGGAGGAAGTTGGTAAAAGGAAAGGACTACATTGTTGGAAAGGATTACGATAAAAAGAGCAAGTTAGTAAAAAGAAAGGACTACACCGTTTATTGTAAAAGTGCACTACCATTATTGACAGAGACCAAGTCCATTCAAATGGAAAAGACTACGATAAAAAGAGCAAGCCAGTAAAAGGAAAGGACTACGTCATTTATCGTAAAAGAGCACTACCATTATTGACAGAGACCAAGTCCATTCAAATGGAAATGACTACGATAAAAGGAGGAAGTTAGTAAAAGGAAAGGACTACATTGTTGGAAAGGATTACGATAAAAGGAGTAAGTTAGTAAAAAGATAGGACTACGTCATTTATCGTAAAACAGCACTACCATTATTCACAGAGACCAACTCCATTCAAATGAAAAGGACTATGATGAAAAGAACAAGCCAGTAAAAGAAAAGGTCTACGTCATTGATCTAAAAGTGCATTACCATTATTGACAGAGACCAAATCCATTCAAATGGAAAGGACTACGATAAAAAGAGCAAGTTAGTAAAAGGAAAGGACTACGTCATTAATCGTAAGGTGGTGGTTCTTTCGAGACGAAGACCAAATCTATATTGCAAAAAGACTACACTATATGTCTGTGTAGACCACATGTTTATTGTATAAATAGCAAGTCATATTTTTTGGCAAGTGACAAGTGAAAAGTTAGGTGGTGATTTTTTCAAGACCAGGACCATGTCCATATTGCCCATAGACTACACTCTATGTCTGTGTGGACCACATGTTTATTGTATAAAGAGCAAGTCATATTTTTTGGCAAGTGATAAGTGAAAAGTTAGGTGGTGGTTCTTTCATTTAAAAAGAGCAAGCCAGTTCACGTGGACAAGTCATATTTTGTGACAAAAGTCTCATTTGATTGACCATTCTAATGACATGTCTAAGGGCACGTAAGGGTGGAAAGTTAGGCAAGTCATCTCTCATTCAACCTCAACCCACATTGTTTGAGGTATAAAAGAGCAAGTCATTAATCATAAAGGAATACATCGGGTATTAGTGAGGACCAATCATTTGGTTCACATGGACCAAGTCATATTTTGTGAGAGAATCTTGTCATATATCATTGACCATTCTAATGGCAATATGGCATGGCTAAGGGCACATAAGGGTGAAAAGTTAGGGAAGTCATCTCACATTCAACCTCAACTAACATTGTCTGAGGTATAAAAGAGCAAGTCATTAATTATAAAGGACTATGTCAGGTATTAGTGAGGACCAATCCTTTGGTTCTTATGGACCAAGTCATATTTTTTGAGAGAATCTTTTCCTATATCATTGACCATTCTAATGGCATGTCTAAGGGCACATGAGGATGGAAAGTTAGGGAAGTCATCTTTCATTCAACCTCAATCAACCTTATCTGAGGTATAAAAGAGCAACTCATTACCTTTCCCTTAATAAAATGCTATTTTTGTTGTTCAAAAAAAGAGAGTAAGTCATTAATTATAATTTATAAAGGACTACGTTGGGTATTAGTGATGACCAATCCTTTGGTTCACATGGACCAAGTCATATTTTCTGAGAGAACATTGTCCCATATCATTGACAGAGACAAAATCCATTCAAATAGAAGGACTACGATAAAAGGAGGAAGTTAGTAAAAGGAAAGGACTACATTGTTGGAAAAGACTACGATAAAAGGAGCAAGTTAGTAAAAAGTAAGGACTACGTCGTTTATTGTAAAAGTGCACTACCATTATTGACAGAGACCAAGTCCATTAAAAATGGAAAGGACTATGATAAAAAGAGCAAGCTAGTAAAAGGAAAGGACTACGTCATTTATCGTAAAAGAGCACTACCATTATTGACAGAGACCAAGTCCATTCAAATGGAAATGACTACGATAAAAGGAGGAAGTTAGGTAAATGAAAGGACTACATTGTTGGAAAGGACTACAATAAAAGGAGCAAGTTAGTAAAAAGATAGGACTACATCATTTATCGTAAAAGAGCACTACCAGTATTGACAGAGATCAAGTCCATTCAAATGGAAAAGACTACGATAAAAGAAGGAAGTTAGTAAAAGGAAAGTACTACATTGTTGGAAAGGACTGCGATAAAAGGAGCAAGTTAGTAAAAAGATAGGATTACGTCGTTTATCGTGGAAGAACACTACCATTATTGACAGAGACCAAGTCCATTCAATGGAAAAGACTACGACAAAAAGAGCAAGCCAATAAAAGGAAAGGTCTACGTCATTGATCGTAAAAGAGCACTACCATTATTGACAGAGACCAAGTCTATTCAAATGGAAATGACTACGATAAAAAGAGCAAGCTAGTAAAAGGAAAGGACTACGTCATTGATCGTAAGGTGGTGGTTCTTTCTAGACCAGGACCAAGTCCATATTGCCAAAAGACTACACTCTGTGTCTGTGTGGACCACATGTTTATTGTATAAAGAGCAAGTCATATTTTTTGGGAAGTGATAAGTGTGAAAAGTTAGGTGGTGGTTCCTTCACGACCAAGACCAAGTCCATATTGCCAAATGACTACACTCTGTGTCTGTGTGGACCACATGTTTATTGTATAAAGAGCAAGTCATATTTTTTGGCAAGTGATAAATGTGAAAAGTTAGGTGGTGGTTCTTTCTAGACCAGGACCAAGTCCATATTGCCAAAAGACTACACTCTGTGTCTGTGTGGACCACATGTTTATTGTATAAAGAGCAAGTCATATTTTTTGGCAGTGATAAGTGAAAAGTTAGGTGGTGGTTCTTTCAAGATCAGGACCAAGTCCATATTGCCCATAGACTAGACTCTATGTCTGTGTGGACCATATGTTTTTTGTATAAATAGCACGTCATATTTTTTGACAAGTGGTAAGCATTGAAAGTTAGGTGGAGGTTCTTTCAAGACAAAGTCCATATTACTAAAAGACTAAACTGTATGTCTTTGTAGACCATATCTTTATTGTATAAAGACCACGTCATATTTTTTTGGCAAGTGGTAAGTGTGAAAAGTTATAATTAATAACTTGGTCTTTCATATACATTTGTTGGGTAATCCGTCTTTAGTATGAGAGGTCTGGAGAAAAATCATGAAAATGGTGATTGATTTGGTTTGTTTGAAATAAACTAATTAAACTAGAGCAATGAATTAAAAGGTTTGGGAACAATGGAGGAAAATATCTAGGATTTAGAATCCACTCCAATCAGCGTAACTATGACACATATAGGCTTGTTTGTTCACATGGACCAAGATATCTTTTGGGACAAAAGTCCTATTTGATTGACTATTCTAATGACATGTTGGGCTATCCAATATTCTTTGTTGAATGGTTAGTATCCATATTTTTTATTGATTGGTTGGCCTATCTAATTTTCATTGTTGGAATGTGTAGTTTCCATTTCTCCTATAAATAGGAGCCATGGTCCAATGAAGAAGGAAGGCATGGAGAACAAACAGAAAAAGTCACTTGGGAAATGGAGAGCTACCCATTAGCATTAGTCTTCTGAAACAATTTTGAGGAAGAAAAGTTGTTTTTCAAAAGAGTAGATTGGAATTGGTTTGTGAATGATAGGTGAACAGGAATTGGTTTGTGAATGATAGGTGTTCAGTTGCATTTTTCTTATTTATAGATGGAGGCGATTGGAATTGGTCAAGCACAAGAATCTGTCAAGCTCACAAGGCACAATTCTGCAGACTAAAAAGGAAGAAATATATCCACTTTTTCATTCTTGTAAACAGAAATCACAACATTAGTTGCACATAAAACTTCATGAGTACAAAGCATATAAATGCTCCTCATTCAGTCATTGGCATTACATATCCTCCAAAACTAACTTCAATACACAAAAGTATCATACATTTCATACAACTACAATAAGAACACTAGGTTGTAGCCAAGTCTGTTGTCTCACAAAATAAATGTCCCAAAGAAACTTGAAATCAAACCACTCAATCTGGCATTTGGGTATCTTTGACAAATAAATGCGCTGAGAATGGCCAAATCGACTTCTCCAAAAAAACCCAATTAACTGCAAATAAATTTAAAAGACAAGCATTCAGTTAGCTGTGGAGAGAGAGAGAGAGAGGGGCAAAACTAAAAGGTTACCCAGATACCAAGCTGTTGAAGACATGACCTGCTCAGGAACAAGCTTACACGAACAAGGAAAAAAAACTGGAGTATCCGAAACACAATAATCTCATATTGATAGAGTATAACAAAAGGTCAGTACACGCAACCCAAACAGAGATCAAAAACTCAGTTTGTGATTCCAGCAACAAAAGGATAGCACACAACTAAAAACCGATCTTCCACTTCTTGTCTCAAAGCAATATATGCCTTTTGGCTCAGATTATTAAACATCATAGCCAACAAATATCATCACAAGCAATCTACTATTTTTACCAAATTTGGCTCAGCCAATGCTAACTGCAAAAAACAGACTTGTAAACCAAATAGAGGCATGACATAAGGGTACTTGGCTCAGCTTATAACACATCATAGCCATCAAATTGGTTCTACATTTCCATAACAGCATGGAAACAGCAGAAAACAACATTGTAAACCTTAGAAACTGCAGAAAATAGCATTCTAAAACAACAGGCTGCCCATCCATTCAAATTACAGTAAGGTGCACATAAAACCAAGTCCAAGACTGCATTAAAACTCCACTAACCAATTAACCAAGCAACCATATCCAGAAACATCAGCAGCAGCAGCACAAACAAAAAGCTAAGCTAGTCATAGCCAGACCATATCCACCAATATATGTCAAACCACATGTCCTTAGGCTCAGGACAAATATCATCACAGCCAATCCACTAATTTTACCAACTAACCTGCTGTTCATGGGGTTTTTTAACCAACAAACCACTGAGTTTTCAACCATCAACCAAGACTTCACTTGGACCAAAAACCTGCCCTTTTTTTAACCACAAAACCGACACTTTGAACCAAAAACCTGCTGCACACACACACAGCCTTCCAATTGCACAAAACAACAAGAAAACCCATGAACATAGCCTGCTAAAAGGGTACTCAGAGCTGAAAACTTTTTTGGGCTCAGAAAATATAAGTTAGGAATCATAAGGGTACTCATGGCTGCATTTAATTATACCCCGCCAAGGTATCTACCTTAATTATTCATTGAATTCATTCATCATTGCCCACATAAGGGTACTCATGGCTGCATGTAGTTGAATTCTGGGTTTGGTATGCTGTTTTCTGCAGTTTGGCATGGTGTCTAGTGCAAAGTAAAACCTGTAACGCTTGCACTTTGCACTGGACTGCAATCACACACACACACACACACACACTGTCTAGTTGCCAGCAAGCACAACTAAAAAATGGTGAGGGCTCAGCAAATATAAGTTGAGAATGAAAAGGGTACTCATGGCTGTATTTAATTATACCCCGCAAAGGTATCTACCTTCATTAACAAGTGAACTCATTCATCATTGCCCATAACCTGTCATGCAAAGATTTTTCACGTTAGAATCTCACATTTACCAAAAGGTACTCCACAATGTAACAATACATAGCGTTGTGATCATCCAACAATACATAGCATTGGTTCCTTTTCACATCCTGATTTGCAAAAAAAAAGACAAAACCAGCCGCACAAACAATAAAGAAACCGAAACAATCCCTTTCTATTTTTCTTTGAACAGGAAAGATAACACAAGGGTAAACGTAATTCATCTAACGGTCTACGGCCAAAAACCGTTTATGGAGTAAATTATCAGTTACAAAAGCAAAAAATTTGTAAGAACCAGGAGACAAATTTTCTATCCCCATCCCTAGCCTAGTTTCAGGAGGATGCCAAACAAAACCTACGAATAAAATGGAAAAATCAAAAGTAGAAATGAGAGACAAGAAACGGACTATTATTAATTGAAAATAGGAGTAGCTAAGAAAGTTACAGGAAATCAATAGTAAATGGAACCCTTGCAATAGAAAATCCATAACTGTCGAGAAAATTGTGTTACTTCCACTTCGCCATCTCTGCCAAACTGAATAGAAACTATATTTACGTTTGATAGAAACCAAGAACCAGAAGCAACCGAATATACATCACATCAGGGACTCATCTAAGGGGAGAAGAAAACTTGTGCTTTTCCACTTCAACATTTCATTGAATACATGATATGCATCACCCTCTCCCCTCTTTTCTACTTCCACATCCCCGTTTTCATTACATTTCATTACAGATTAATCAAATTAAGATTTCCCTCTTCCCATCTTTTGCATAACACGATTTGCACATACATCGCGTTTGCCCGGGCATCTAGCTTGTTAAGAAATGTAGCCATACATGTAACCAAATAAAATACAGCTCTTTCTACATCCAATCCATCTTCCACCGTAATTTCCAACCAAACTTCAGCTAAATCTAGTACTGCCATTTTGTTGAATTCAAGAATGTTTATCCTATGTATACTGGAGTTTGATATCAATCCCTACCCAAGGATAAATAATTACTATTTTCTCTGTTGACTCTAACAAGTAGCACAAAAATTGAACCGTTACACTTAGACGGGTTAAGAAATAAGGAGTATCTGCCACAGGATTATTGAGATACAAATTTAATTACCAAATTTCAAGTAACACGTCTCTTTCTCTCTTCTTCTTTTTCTTTTTTTTTTTTAATGAACACATCTGTTTCTGTTAGTATATACAGAGTCAGACGTATATATGGTCATCTCACCCATATGCAGAGTCAGACGTATCTATTGCAAAACCAGTTGATGCTCAATATCAGGAAACCCTAGCTAAAAAAATGGCATAATCTACTGTTTTTGGTTGCATGTTCTGTATTCAAGTAATAGTTGATTTTTTTCGGGGTTTACAGTCGTTCTCTGGGATTAACAGAAGAATACCAACAAATCAGGCTGAAATCAACAAAAATGAAACCATAATCAAGTCCATAGGCAAGAAATCTAACTGAAATCGAAACACTAATCACAAATCGAAGTCAAAATCAAAAACCCTAACCAGAAATCCCAAATAACAACATATCGCACCTGCTAGTATAAATCAAAATCAAGAGCAGGTGTATATCTTACCAGAATCGTGCAAGAAATCGCTCAAAATCACCACCAGAATCGCACACAAAATCACACCACAGAAGACAGCTTTTTTGCGTTTTTGTACAGCGTGAAAGGAGATAAAGCGTTCGAGGATGAAGATGGGGGATTAGGGAGGGCAGAAAGGGAAGAGAGAGCAGAGAACGGGAGAGATATGAGAGAGAGCAGAGAGAGAGTAAAGAACGGTAAAGAGAGCAGAGAATGAGAGAGAGAGGTGGGGAAACTACCTTCATACCTGTTAGAGAGAAGGGGAACGCTGAAAATGGTGGGTTAGGGCTTGAAGTGTTAAATATATATGAAGGGGTAAATTTGTAAACTAACATATTCTTACCATGTGTTGGTGAATAACTCTCAGCATGCCATGCAAGTGGTGATTTCAAAACTGCACCCCATGAATTGGCAAAATGACTGAGTCAACTCCACTGTCCAGTCATTTTCCCTTCTTTTTAACCATGCAGTGAGGAGTGAACAAGTGTCCAACTTTCTTATTTAGGTCTGCCCTTTGGAATTTGATGCAATTTCGTGGCCGAATTTAGGATCGAGCAATTCAATGGGCGGGAGAGGGGTGAGCCTGATCGATGACTTGCATCTTTAAATTGCTGTCTGCCTGCCTACTGACGGCAGAAAAAAACGGAAATTGATTCTGCGCTCCATTTTTATCACTCGCATATTGTTTTATTCTTATTTATGTAATTTTTTTTTTTTTTTAAAACTTTTTCATGGGTAAAAGTTGAATTGATGAAATGAAAAAATAAGGCAAATGATAAAAGAAGAGTACGGTAGTTACCATCCTTTAAAAAAAGGATAAATGACAATAACCTCCCTTGAATACTTCAGAGATGTATCACTGTCACCCGCTCGAATTTTTAAGCAATACCATTGCTTCCACTTTTAAGCTAATGCTGTTAATAAATTGATATGACCATACTCATCTGTTTGGCGGAAGGAGGGAGTGTCACGCCCTCAATTTTCAATATAAAGTATAAAGATTTCTAAATAACAATTCCTCGCAATAATACAGATAATACCCCAAAATTAAGGTTCATTCCCATGATTGCTACTTAAATTCAAAGTTTCTTATCAAGCTCGAAGATTCAAATGATATTCATAATAGAAATTAATATTACATTCCCAAAGAGTTTTACAAAAAGATGCCCAAGTGATATCCCGTTTTAGCTTTCAAACGAATGATGTCAAATGCACGCCAAGCACTTCGTGTCGCCATCTCCGTGAGTACCTGAAAGAAGGATAGGGTTGAGCAAAACACGTGCCCAGTAGAGAATTCTATGCTCAAACTATATGAAAATGAAATGAGTCATGCACCATGAATGAGTGAGTGAATGAATATTGATGGATACGCCCAAAGTACGAATGATTACCACCGAGTTATACTCTTAGATCAAAGGATCCTAGACTTCACCGGCAAGTCACTAACCGTTCACTTCTTAGACTAGATACATCGATAAGCTTACGTTAATCCACTTTAGTCTATAACCAATTCCGAATCATTTTATTGTCCTACATACGATACTACAGTCTTCCTCGAGTCTACAATCATCATTATTCAATCCCTTCATCATAGAATCTTTCTTTTCTTTAATCAGATATATTCATTCGATGAACACTAGGGTCACCTCGGGTCTATTTCCCTCGAGCGCAGGGTCACCCCGAGTCTATTCCCTTGATAATAATAGTTTGGGGTCACCTCGGATCTATCTCCTCGAGCGTAGGATCACCCCGAGTCTTTTCCCGCAACAATAACAATCATTTGGGTCATCTCGGGTCTGTTCCCTCGAGTGCAGGGTCACCCCGAGTCTTTTCCCTTAATAATAACAAACATTGGTTAACGGAAACGCACATCGCTTAACCGACCCTCCACCATTTCATAATTAACTTCATCATCCGTCTATCGATTGTACCACAATTTTTCAACCAACCATTATATACATCTATAAACACATATGTTCATGCCTATTCGTTAATTAACAAATCCGCATCGCACACTATGTACTAAGCCCATTTATATACCATCCTACAATACTCTATTCATTTGTTATCCACATTCATTCCACTTTCGTTCACGGACAATCAAATCACTCAATCGAGTCCGAGAATCATTTATCTGTTACGTTCGTATCATTTAAAAATCCAACTTGTGTACAAGTAAAGTGATCTTCAGGAAACCATGTCGAATTAATCATTTAAGGTCATAGATAAATTTAACGAAGTCTTACGATATGGGTGATCGAGTTCGGCGGGACCATTAAGATAGTGTTTAAAAAAAAAGAAAAGCTTGGAATAATCAGAGCCCACAATGATGGAATGGGAAAATCAGAATTTGCAAACAATACAATTACAGCATGTTATCGATAACCAAAGAAGTAAGTTATCGATAACTCGAGGTCGGAATAAAACAGATTACATTGTTATCGATAACGAAAAAGTCATTGTGCCGCTCCCATCTACCATTTATGTCCACTACGACATTCGAACAACCTATGGCACTCATAAACATTTTACGATACGCTCTCGTCGTGTTCGTAAGGTACCAAATCTGTAAACCTTCATGATAAAACCATTTCAACCGCAACTTGATATGTATATAAAGTAAATTTCAAGAAAATCATGCATAACCGAGCTATAAAGATTATGGATATATTCAATGATGTCATAAGGCAAGGGTGATTCAGTTTGTGATCATTAAAATAGTATTTGAATTAAGTTAGGCATGATAAGAACCCCAAATAATGGTACGGGAATCAAAGGTGGCCAGAACGAAACAATTAGGAGATGTTATCGATAATAAACAAAAGAAGGTATCGATAACTCACGGTCGAGATTAGTAAAAGCACGACGTTATCAATAACGAATGAAAAAGGTATCGATAACTATTGGTGAGAGTCAGTCAAAACGCTATGGGTATCGATACCAACGGGGTTAAAATCATTCCAGACGTAAGGGTATCGATAACAATAGGAATTGTTATCGATAACCAACAGTTTTCTGGGCTTTGAGATATAATGTTATCGATAACAAAGTGGATCGGGCAGATTTTTAACAGACAGATATGGGTTTTTCAGCCATAACAACATCAACACCAACAAGCAAGATCAAAGGCAAGAATCAAGCTACAAGAAACAAGTCATTTACATATATTGAGAGTTAGAACCCCCTACCTCAAGATTCCAGAACGAATTTGAAAGGATTTTTAAGCCCTAGCTCCAAACTCCGAACCAAACCAAATACGGGTCACCGAGCTCCTACGAACGCGATTCGAGCTTCAATACGCGCAAGGATGGAAGATTGGAAGGTGTATTGTATGGGTTTTGTGTTGGTTTGGAGAAATTTGGGTGAGGATGAGAGAACCGAGAGAGAGGGAGTTCGGAGGAGAAAGAGGGAATGAGGGTCATGTGTGTGTGTGTGTGTGTGTGCCGACTGATCTGGAAAAAAGAAAAGGGGAAAAAAAATAATTCCCTACTACTCACCCACACATCTATACATGCACACACATTGATTTCACTAGCACCCTTCCACAAATAAAGTTATCACATTAACCCAACTCATTTAAACTCAACAAATTCCATATTTTTCCCATCTATAATATCTAATAAACCTTTTTAATAATTTCTGAAATTACGGGTCTTTACAGGGAGTGTGCTGTGCATCTTTGTACTGCACAGCATGCTGCGCAACCTCCGGAGAGGCTTTGCTGGCATCGGTCCGACGATCGGAGACGTTCATCGCGTAGAGCTCGTCGAGTTCTACATGTGCACCAAAAATCAGCTTGATCAAATATCGTTAAGTGTCTCATTGGAACACATATAACTTGAAAAAAAAAGTATCCTAATGGATGCGAAACACTGGATCAAAATTACTGAATCTATTTTTTTCAGCACACTCCCTGCTTCCCTGTTTGGCCAACTAGTATGATGTCAATAGGGTTAGAGCATCTCCAACTCTACCAGTCAAAAAAACTACTCAAAAGTTCCAAAAAGGTACTCTTTACTTTACCTACCCACTTTTTCAACTATCCATTCTAATACTACTTTTTATTATACCCATGATCGCGTCAGCAATGTCTATCCATTCCTCCTGCCCCACATGTGAACCACACGGTGAGAGTAGATCTCACTCGCCTGCATTAAACGGCTCGTGAATGCTTTTCTGATGGAATTTCGAGGTCGGACTTTTTACTGTCGTGATCGTCTCCTCTTCGCGAACACAACCCTGTGATCAAAAATAATTTTCGACCACTTTGACATACCAGCCAAACTGAACAAAGGCCTAAAACTCCATTTTTTTTGGTGGCCAAACTCAACTCATGGCTATATACTGAAACACTCGCGCAGAGAGAGAGAGAGAGAGAGAGAGAGAGTACTGAGTGGGGTTTCGCTCAGCACTAGTAGCCATCGTAAGTGGAAGAAGGCAAAGTACCGTGTGGAGTATTGAGCCAGTTGGAGGGATGAACAGTGCTCTTGGTTCTCTATTTTTGCCAATGGGTTCCAGTTGTTGAGCCCCTTGGAAATGCTCTTACACAAGGAGGGGGGAGAGGGCACAAAACAAAGTGAGGAAGTGGGAGACAAAGATGGCTCTACAGCCACCGCAAGTGGTTTGGAGGTGTCGTGACTCATTTTGGGAAATTTTATATACGTTATGATGGCTCTTTTCCAAAAATGAAAGAAAAAAATTAGTGATTTTCTAAAAGTGTCCCTCAAAGGTGAATATAAGTGTTATAATGTAGGTAAAATATAGGGTAATGGTAGAAATAATAGACATTATAGATGTAATCATTGCATGTCTCCTTAAATAATTGAAATCTCCAAAAGAGACTTCAATTTAGAACGGATGAAGTAATCAAGTGTAGGTTTTTTTTTTCTTTTCAAAATCCACAAATAAATGATGGAAACTACCTCCCCGCTTTTATTATGCAAAAATAACAAGAACCAATTGGGACCATCTCAACTGGCTATCTTTTGTTTTGACTTCCGTAGGAGAGGTCATTGGATCAATCATTGCTAAAAACAAAGATCGATTATTATTATTTTCAGTCAATGTGAGTTACTTATTTATTTATTTTCTGAATGGGGTTTCATGAATTTATTAGGCCCTGTTTCGCTAAGAAAAATAATTATTTATTTTTCAAATAAATCCTTATTTTTTGAATTAAAAATGATGTGTTAAGAAAGAACGATCTGTCTTATAAAACGAAAAATAAATAATTAAAAAATTTGAACCTTAGCGGAACTGAGCTATTCTAGTGCTAGCTTGTTACTTCTCGGTGTTAGACCCAAGTAGTTGGGTGATTGGGCTTCTGCCTTTAAGCATGCTTCGTCCCATATGAGTGTCTTGAATTGGCTTCTTGCCAATTATAGGTCTAGATCTCGGGTTGGACTGATTGTTCTCCTGAACATGAAGTTATTTTCTTACTCCTATTAATCTTATAACAATTTTAAAATTAATAAATTTTTTTTGCCGTTTTAAAAGAGAAAGAAAAAAATTTAAAAATACTTCCTAAGTACAAACAAAAAAACCGAATCGCGCCGCGCGTAAATTCGGTGGCGACCCAGGTAGAATCGGACGGGTTTCGTTAAGGAAAGGTCGGGTTGGAGTTCACTCCTTCGACTCGGGCAACGTTCATCAACTACAACTCACCGTTAGGGTTTCGAAAATGGCAATGGCTGGGCGTTTGAGATCAACCCTCCCTCTCTTCTCCAGGATTGTGAGATCCAATTCCTTTTCCACAATCCAGCGATCGACCGTCCAACGTTTCTTGCTGTGCCTTAGCTTCGCAGATCCACAGGTAAAGACCTAAATAACCGCCAAAAATTTGAAATAGATTGCTTTCTTTCTTTCTTTCTTTTTTTTTTTTTTTGTTGGTAATTTGATTTGCGTTTTCCTATGCTTGGATTGAATTCAATTTGTGTTTAATTCCGTTGCTAAGTGAAGTTGATATATTTGAAATGTTCCGTTTGGTTGATTGGAAAATGTGACGAGACCTTTTTATGTTATGGGATGGAGATGATTTTCTTGGGAATAGGAAATGAAGGAAAATGTGATGAGACGTGTTGTGGCTGAAAAAACTGAAGATTTTAATCAACTTAGATGAGGATGAACAGTCCAATTGGACATATTTGGAGGAACGTTTTCTGTTTCCTGTAACATTTTTTTGGTCATCTTATAGGCAACAGAATGAAGAGTTTCAGTTCTACAAAGATAAGCTGATAGTTGTGTAAGTTTGTGCTTATATGTACTCCTAAAGTGGTGCCACTCCCACCTTGGGAGTCGGTTCTTGCGCTCCCAATTAAGGAACTTCACGGGAGCCCGCTCTCATCATGATGGGAATTTTTTATGTTCTTTGTATAGAAAAGTAGGAATTTGTTGCTCGGCTTTATTAATTGGTCTTTGATGAACTCATATATACAACCCAATCAGGATGTCATGAAAAGGAAACTATGGATTGTAAACAAGCCCATTTCTTACACTTATGGTCTAAGAAGCATGGACATAGATACGAGATATGGACATGACACAACTCAAACACACACACGTCATTTTTATCGAAAATTAGGACACGAACACTTTGAATATAAAATGTATTTGTATTATAGAGGTATTTTATGAATTCATATAAAAGTTGAAAACATTATTTCTATCAAATTAAGAACAATACTATGAAGATACATATCAACACCGCATATAAGTAATTAAGTATACATGAACTATAAACTTGTGCAAATTTTCACTCTGGTGACCTGGTCCGAGTTTTAAAAATTACATTTTAACCTTTTAATGTCCTTAGCATGTTCCAAGAGTGTCGCTAACGCAACCTAGAGTACTCACAATGTGTCTGTGTAAAGAAATAAAATTAAAAAAATGGACCAGTATTTAGGCATGTCAACACATGTCCAGAGAGTGTCGTGTCCATTACCAAAATGTGTCAGACATTGATACGTGAGGTCGGTAGACATGTCCGTGCTTCGTAGGTTATGGTGGACTTGGCCCATATTTTTACTTCCTAAATTGATTGTACTTTTAAAGTGAATACTCTATGCTACGTTATTTCCGTAATATATGTACATGCTCTCAACTTTGGGAGCTTCTATATTCCTCTGCTCCCCCTCTCCCGCTTCGTGCAACTAAGTTACGTACGTATTTGATACTTTTCATAAATATCTGATAGTTGAGATTACTATTATTATTATTTTTTAAGTATCAGATACTAAGAATGTCGTCGGTATTTACGATTTATTCACATTTAGGAAGTATCAGATGCTTTTCAGATACTCTATGTTAGACATCCAAACATATAGGAAATTGAGAATTTGAGATTCTAATATTTGTACCAAAGAGTAAGGTGTGGATCAAATCAATCTCAATATACAACCACCAAAGAAGTAGCTCCATACGAGGAATAAATAAACTAACAATGGAAGACTCTTATACAGGAAAACTAACAAATAATTATTGGAGAAATTTATAGAAATGGTCCTCCTAGTTCACCTGAGTCTCATTTTCGTCCTCTAAGTATCAATTGCAACTATTTTGACCTTTAAGTTTGGTTTTCGTACCAAGTTGGTCCAATAGATAACGCCAATCAGCCAAACTGGATGGAAAAAATCAGATTGAGGGCTAACGCCAATCAGCCAAACTGGATGGAAAAAATCAGATTGAGGGCAGACGTTATCAATTGGACCTACTTGGTGCGAACTGCAACGTCCAAATTGCCATCAATTTGATTATTTCTGCCCAGTTTGGCTAACAGAAGTTATCAATTGGACCAATTTGGTACGAAAACCAAACTTGAAGGTCAAAAGAGTTGTAATAAATACTTGGAGGACGAAAATGAGACTCAGGTGAAACTAGGGGACCATTTCTATAAATTTCCCTAATTATTGCCTTTTGACACGTTTTGACCCGCTTACCTTTAGTAGACAGTGTTAAATGGTTGCCAGGTTAGCCCTTGTTGGTCATTTACTAATATTTTGGTTCCTTTTTATTGAAGGAGAAAACAGTAAGATCAAAGCAATATTCTACTTTTCTATAATTTGTCCAAATGATGAATCCTTATTATGTCGCATGTAGACTGGCTTATGGCATATTCCTAATTTCTAGTTTGGTGAATCGCTGTTCTTGAACTTCTGTATGATCAAACCAAACCAAATCGAGCTTTTAGTCCTAATCACTCAGGGTCGGCTACATGATATTTCGGAAAACCTAGATCCCCTATAGAACTATCGCCTTTCAAAACAATTTTGGTCTGCCGCTCCCTTAGTGTTACCCTCTACTATAACCACATCACTCCTAACTATTGCATCGGCCGATCTATGACAAACATGTTCAAACCACGTTAATCTATGTTCTCTCATGTTATCTTCTATCAACCCTACCCCCACCATTCTGCTCTACGAAGGTCTTACAACACATATGTTTCAACATTCTCATTTCACCACACTGGTCTTACTCGCATGTTGTTTCTTAGTAGCCCAACACTACGTACGTGGGAAATTTTCCTTCATTTGTGGGTATCTTGAGGTCGCACAGCACTCCCAAAGCACTCCGATACCTGATCCGTCCAACTTGATATGACCCTAAGATTTTAAGACAACTTTAGAAATGTATCTTGGCCAAATCTGTATCCTACGTTTTTAGGTTTCTGCATATCGGCGTATAGGTATTGTGTTGTATCTGTATTCCACATTAGCAGCCATGGTTCATAGGCTAGAACTGTTAAGACTGTTGATGAAGAGCAGAGAAATGTTCCACATCACCTCAGCTTTCACCAGTATAGAAGTTTCTTTATTCTGGAACAAAGAGTCTTTTTTTTATTAAGAATCATTATTGCCACCATCACTACCATCATTCCCCACCCCATGTGCTGCAATCCACAACCATTCACAGGTGTTGCAGGGCCATATTTATTGCTAGCCATACCTATTGTTATCAATATAACAATTACCTACAGAGATGAACACAAATACGAACGAATAAAGTTTCTAGCATGGAAGACCAAACATGTCCCGAGCTATATTATCTGAAACGCTGATTGTTCTGTCACAAGCAACTGTAACTAGAGCGTGGTACATCACATTACCGAAATTTAGGTAGTAGTAGGCTTCTGTACACTTCATTATTAAAAGATGCTTTCTTTTGCTGTTCAAAAACAAAATGAATTTATTAAAACGTGTTTATTTCAAGAGATCAACATACAATGCACTAGAGCATATAACTCTTTTTGCAACTGAAGTTCTTATATATACCCAAGCAATTTTTTTTTTACCATTTGAAACATCACATTAGGGCAGGTAATTTGGGAACTTCTTTCTGTATGTTGTTCGTTTAGGTCTCCTAATTGTATTTCTTATTAAGTGTGCTAAAGCATCAATCCAAGATTATATCGAATATTTATTGACTAGAAGTGTAATAGTTGGTTGTAAAAAAGCGACTATGACCAAAGTGAAAGATTGTACACAGTACATTGAAGCTAACGCTCAACCCGCAACTCCCCTAAAGTAACTTTGGTTGCTGGATAAGAATAGTTGGGATTGGATTAGTTATCTGATGATTCTGATTGACCCATGTATCCAACATTTGGTTGCGTATTTGACGATGATAGTTTGTTGAACACTATCTCCAATGTGCAATATTTACTCATTCCTGCAGTGAAGTGGGATATAGACTCATCTAGGATTGGATAAAAACTATGGATCACAATATCAAGTATACAATATGTGAGTCAAATCACGGATGAAATATTTGACATTTTCTTTTGTAATGTTCCTTGTCCCATGGAAATGAAGGGATGTATAATCCCTCCGCCCATCCCGAAGACAGTCCTAACCCATCTTATCCTGTCTGTTGTGTCCTACAACCAAACCTGGCCGTAGGGTACGCGAAACCATAAAAGCTCGTCAAAAGCTAAACAAAAATTTAAAAAACTTGTTTTTCTGTAGCAAGCTTGAGATTTTAAATCTTATGCGCAAGTTTTGTTTTGTTCTTATTCTTATCTGCACGGCTATCCGCTTTCCATATTCCCTGACTCAGTCTTTTGATGGAGTTGACTCAGCAACTGTTTCAAAAGCTCCATTTTCTACTCCCACATTAACACCCCTAGTATTTATGGTGACTGGAACTGCTACGACAACGGTTGATGTAAATATCTCCCGCTCGCAATGTGCATAGCTCGATTTCTATTTAATTGTGGGTTGGCTTTTTTTGTAGTTCTTGAAGAGTTATGCAAGTGCATCTCCACCAAAGGAACAGAAAGTTAAGGTAACTAGCCTCTTTGAGCTGTAATGAGACATTTGTGGGAGTAATATGGTTCTCCAATTCAATATTCTACAAGAAGCGTAAAATTTTCAAGGCCTATATGATGTGTTAACAACGAGGAGGTGATGGTGTCAACTTTCGATATGGTTATGCTAACCACAACCCAAGGGGTGGATGATAACCTCACTAAATATGTAGAAAGTGTATTGACATATGTGGAAAAGTGAAAAGTGCACTGAGATCTAAATATTTAGCATTATATCTTCCTCAGTACCAACGCCTAGTTCTCGAAATCCTAATTATGCCACTATCTGCACCAAAGGAACAGAAAGATAACCCAATTTACTTATTTGAGCTGTGATGACGTATTTGCGGATATATATATATGGACATCAGCCAGTCTCCCATGAGGGGGTCCTCATTTTAGTTAAAATGCGGACCTCCTCATTTCTCCCATTTTCTGATCGAATTTCGATGATCTGAGCCACTTAATGTGTTCAGAACATGATTTTAAGGGTCCCCGCGAGAAATCAACAACAAAAAAAAAAGATCGGGAAGAACTTCATCCGAGCAGTTTTTATATGAATCGTTCGATAAAAAATAAACAAAAATTGCTCAGACGAAGCCCTTCTCGGTCTTTTTTTTGCTGATTTTTCGGGGGTTCCCTTAAAATCACGTTCTGAACACATTGAGCGGCTCGGATAATCGAAATTCGATTGGGAAAAGGGAGGTCCGCATTTTATTAAAATGAGGTGGTCCTCATAAGAGACTGACTGTGTGTGTATATATATATATAAATCGCTGTTGGTATTATTTGCGGATATATATTCTACGCTTTCTTAGGGCTTATATATCGCTGTTGGTATATCTTTCTTTCAGTTTCTCACGTCGTTGTACATTTCAGGTGCCTCTCACAATGTATGGGGTTTCTGGAAACTAGGCCACTGCTCTGTACATTGCTGCAGCAAAGGCTAATGCACTGGAAAAGGTTGAATCTGAGCTTCTTGACGTTGTTGAGGCTTCCAATAAGAGTACTACATTTTCGATGTTCATGAAAGATTTGTCAGTCCCTGCCGATACAAGAATAAAGGCAATAACTGAAATTTGTGCTGAAGCTAAATTTTCAGATCTTACTCGGAACTTTTTGGGTATGGCAAAGCTGAATATTGCTTAGATGGAAATTTTTGAGTTGTTACTTTGTTATTTCCTGTAATCAACTTAAAGAATATCTAGTTCTGTTTGGTAAGTCGAAGAGTGATTTACACTTATTGAGAAGTATCGGCAGCACATTCCAGATGATTTCAGCAACTAATTCAACTTGCATTGACAGAAATGTGTGTCGCATTTTCTGGATGCTTATAGTGTAGTTATGTTCTTGAGCAATGATGGTTATATCCCGAAATGTTTATTTTATGAGGAATTTGCCACTGATGTTACCTTTATGTGGATGCCTCTGTCTCTAGCTTTGTCGATTAAAACCTACTATAAGTTGCGTGCACAGTACACTTTATTATTTCCAATGGAGATGATACCTCCAACTGCTGCGTTATGTCTGCGCACACTTTACATACAGTAATCGGTTATGTGGGAGGAGTCCACTTGAGAATCAGTAATAGGTTCTGGTTTCTTCTCTTTAAAATACTTTCATCAAGCAGATCTGTGCTGTTGTCAATCTTTGCCCTTTAAAATACTTTCATTTCCCCTAGTGGATGCCTCAGAGGAGGTACAACGCTTGACAGTAATTGTTTTGGTTTAATAAATGGTCAGTGCAGCTGTCGTATGACATTCCAGATAAAGAAGGAAGTTATGGATGATTTGAACAGGAAGAGGGGAAATAATGTTTATTTACATTCTAAGGACATAAGCAGATTTTCTTATTTGAAAACCTCTCTGATGTTCCAGAATTGATTTCATCTGGGGGTTGTAGGATATCCAATGACAACTTGATACTATTTTGGTGGTTTCTTTTGTTGAGTCAGCATTTTGAAATACTGCCAGTAATCTGAATCTTCTATTAGTGGATGTTTGTAACGTTGATGCTTGATGTTTTCTATTTATGTTTGCAAAAGTTTTGATAACTTGTCATGTTTTGAAATACTTTTTGTTTCTAATCAAATGTAAATAGTTTCCAAGATTACTAAATCTCAAGGATCACAAAAATGTGCTTTCCCAAATTTGTAAACTATCTCAAAAACATGTAGCAATTTTGTTTCTACTCAAATGGAAATAGTTTGGGAGATACTAACTTCCAAGAAACACAAACAATTATTTTCTTTGTTTACATTTTTTTTCCCAGGGCCTCCTCATCCACTACCCTTGGCCACCATCTCCTGCCAGTCCCACCCCCACCAACCCCCTTGGCTACCACCTCCTGCCACCACCACTGGTCACCATCAACAACGCATGTTACATGGATGCGGGTA
Source organism: Rhododendron molle (assembly GCA_025413875.1). Taxonomy (NCBI): domain Eukaryota; kingdom Viridiplantae; phylum Streptophyta; class Magnoliopsida; order Ericales; family Ericaceae; genus Rhododendron; species Rhododendron molle. The sequence continues at coordinate 19,990,646 of CM046388.1, read as the reverse complement.
TAGGTATCGGGTATGGGTATGTGTCAAAGTGTCAGTGTCTTAGTTGCATGAAGCGGGAGTGGAAGTGGAACCAGGGGCATGAGTGCTGAAGCGAGGGGATATAGGAGCTCCCAAGGTTGGGGGCCTGGAAGGAACGTGTACATTTATATGATGAAAATGAAAATAATGTAGCATAGAATATTAATTTCAATCATTTTAGGCAGTAAACTATGTGCCAAGTCCACCATAAGTGTAAGAAATGGGCTAGTGTTACAATATATGGTTTTCTTTCAAGATATCATGACTTGGACTAGATACACAAGTTCATCTAAGACCAATTAATAAAGTCAAGTGATAAATCCCTATTTTTCGATCATTGTAAGGGGCGTGCTTCCATCTCAGGCTCTCATCAAGTTCTTTAGTTGGGAGCGTAGGAGCGCACTTCTAAGGAACACCACTTTAGAAGCTCCCTGCTACTAAGGTCGGGCCAAGAACTTAAATTTGTTGGTATATTTGTTTGTTTTCTCGGATATATAGTGTTTATTAAGTGCCTTGGGGAATTTTGATTATAATATAGGAGTTCCAAGCATAGTTCATGGTAAATTCAGATTACATAGTATGCTTGCTAGGTGATTATCCAACTAATTATGTCAGACACAGATACCATACCCTTGTCTCAGTGTCAGGCCTCCGTCACAGGTGTTTTAGACATTTAGAAGGAACCATGTTGCAATAGCCCACAACCACTACCTCTGGACCCTGTGATGACTTCTGGTCAATGATGGCCACCTCCAGCAACCTGCTCACTTGCTTTAAGAACAAGTTTTTGCAGAACATATGTACATATAGTTGGGTTTTTGCTTTGTTTTTAGAAGCGAAAAACTTGTTTGCCCTCCCAGTAAAGTTGTGTACAGAGAATAGTTGCTAAGTATTCAGGCGCAACCATCTTTATCAGCCATGATATCAACAGGAGCATTATAGCTTATTTGAAGTGGTCTTTTCTTAATCAGCTTTGACCGTTTATTAGTGTACTTATTGTAACATTGTTTATTGCAAAATTTTCCACTAAATAAATTGTAGACTTTCATCTTGTTTAGAAAGTTACACTAAGGGTGAATGTGGATTTACGTAATTGCCTTTCTTTTTGATGTGTCTGTCTTTAGTTGACCTGGAATACAAATCTGATTGTACTTGTAATAATTAAGTTGTGATCTCCAAACATATTCAACATACTTGTTATGTAGTTGGAATATGCACAATCATACCATCCATATGCCCTTGATTCTAGATGCCTTGGTGCTACTGGGGCTTGATATTACAATAATAATCACTAATTTCACCACTGAATTCGTGTACTATAATAATATTTTGATCTCATTTGTTACTAGTTGTTTTGGCTGAGAATGGGCGACTAAAGCACCTGGAAAGTATTGTGAAGAGATTTACAGAGTTGACCATGGCGCACAGGGGAGAAATGAAAGCCATTGTGACAACTGTTATTGTAAGTTCTACTTAGAATGCAAAATTTTGGTTTAACGTACTATATGCAACATATACTTTAAGCATGAGTGGCAAATGTATGGTCTTCTCTCTCTCTCTCTCTCTCAATGTTTCTTTATTGTTATAGGCCGCCTATATGATCTTGTCTAGAAATGTGTTGGGTAAGGTCCACGGCGTGGGTGGCTCTCTCATTTGTGGCACCGCATTGAAGTCCTTGTTAGCAATTGAATGAGCTGAACTCTTATGTTGGCAGGAAATGAAGAAAACGTGGACGGCATCGAGTTCTTTCCCAGCTGTGAAAAAACCCTACAGTTTTCTTTATGTTCGAAAGCCGTTTCTGGATCTATGAAGTTAGCCTGGGTATTGGATTGAGAAATAGAGCAAAGAAAGGGAAAAATCATAGATTGATCTAATATATGTGTAGCCGAGTGCAAGAGAGGGATGTGTGACATAGAATATCGAAGTGCTGGGAACTGGGTACAACTTTAGGGGCTCTAGGGTCTTATCAATTTTGTCTCACCTTTTTTTAACTACCTATTTTTGGTGTATTATTTGTCTAGAAGTACCCTCTTATAGGGTTGCTAGGCAAGTTGGAGCATCTGATTGTTCAAGCTTGATTTGAAAACTTAATAAGCTACATGAACATGTTCAAGCTTAACTCGTATATAGGGCAAGTCAATCTCACACGAGCTCTATCAAGCAAAACACAAGCTCACCTTGAGTAGCTTGAATTTTTTATTCATTATAAGCTGAATGAGCCAAGTTGTAGCTTGTTTGACCTTAGTTTGAAAGGTTAACAAGCTTTGAAAGAATATTCAGGCTCGGTTTGTTTATGTAGTGAATTGATATTGAATGAGCAAACACAAGCTTGAACTCAAGTAGCTTGGTTCGTTTATCAACCCTATCCTTTTTAATGTGTATGTCTGACCATTGTATACACAATAGTAGTCGTTATGATAAAAGTAATGTAATCATCTGTCTCATTTTTCTCTTTAGTGCGTACATCATTTATTGTTCTCTTTGGTTGTGTCATGGGTCTTGAAAAACCCAAGAAGTGGAACTAGAGGATAGCTATAAAGTTTTCGGTATCAGAGGATAGGTTAGAAAATTAGCTTTTTCAAGAAAAAGGGGCAAAAAGATTGTTCGTGTGCTGCTCGGCATTGCAGCAAAAGACGAGACAGACGAGAAAACTTTTGGCGAAGTGGGAGGGAACATCAGTTAATGAACAACCAATAGATGGTCTTGGCTAGTTAATGTAGATTGATGACAACCAATAGATGGTCTTGGCAAGTTAATGCAGATTGGATGTTGCTGAAGTTTGCCTATCCTCTTGAGAAATTATCCAGTGTGATGCACACTGGAAAATTAGCAGCATCGAGTGCTGTACCAAAAAATTGATTGTATAGGATTCTCTATGTAGCACGGCCACAGATGGACACAGACATTGACATGGGACACGGCAATTCTAAATAAATGGAGATATGGACACGGTGGGGGACACGCCACATGTATAAATAAAATATATATGTGTTTATATATATCAGTCAATCTCCCATGAGGGAGTCCTCATTTTAGTTAAAATGCAGACCTCCTCATTGCTCCCATTTTCCGATCGAATTTTGATGATCCAAGACGCTCAATGTGTTCAAAACGTGATTTTAAGGGTACTCGCGAGAAATCAGCAAAAAAAAGATCGGAAAGGACTTCATCCGAGCAGTTTTTATTAGAACCGTTCGATAATAAATAAACAAAAATTGCTCGGATGAAGCCCTTCCCCGTTCTTTTTTTTTTTTTTGCTGATTTCTCGCGGGTACCCCTAAAATCACGTTTTGAACACATTGAGCGGTTCGGATCATCGAAATTTGATCAAGAAATGAGAGGTCCACATTTTATTAAAATGAGGTGGTTCTAATAAGAGACTGACTAATATATATATAATTTTTTTTATGAACCATTGTATATGAACAAATGAGCTTTTAGTGTATACGATCCATTTCTGTTTTTTCTTGTATATGTATATATATGTATACATATGTACAGACACGCAGAGAGAGACGAGAGACTAGACACACACGCAGAGAGAGACGAGACTAAGATTCTTAGTGCACTTGATGGATGTTGTCTTGCTTGTAGTCTTGTGTTCTTTGATTGACATGGATATGTGATATTTCTTGCGTTAATTTTTAGTATGGGATGTTTTTTCAATGCGGATTCTCTTGAAGGAGTGGCAGAGAAGGGGTTGTTCCCAGCCACAGGAAGCCTGTCATCCATTTTTGAAAGTACCTCAATACCGAGGGGAAAAAGATAGATAGTAATGCTTTTGGTTTTTTATTTACTGATAACTGGAATTACATGCATATGCATTATTTTGTAGTTCGCTTGAGGGAGGTGAAATCGAGTAGAAATGCACACTATCATGTTGGAGAATTTGGGGTGGTCTTGTCTTGTCTTGCTTGCGATTGAGTCCGTTTGTTGTCGCTTGTTTGGGTTTCTGAAGGGTATGCCAGTTGCAAGACAGAAATGAAGGCTGCAAGAAACAAAAAGAAAATGACAAAAGACGTGCTGACTTAGACCCTCGACTGGCTCAGTTGTATTGTCTGACTATTTAAGGAGGTGTTCAAGATGTACAGGAGGTGTTCAAGATCTAAACCTTGTCGGGTTATTCTTTACTTGAGCTAAGTCTGGTTTTGATAGCTTGATTGTTTACTTCCAAATAGTGAAACTTCGGCGAATTCGGATAAACTGAGAATTGAGTTTTGCAGCCTTTGGGTCCAAACTTTTGATGGATTGTGTCCACTGATTGCAAGTATCCTCTTTATTGTGAAGTTAAAGAAGTCCATGACTGCCTAGAAGGCTTGAGTCAAGGTCCTGACAATGCCCTACTTTGTAAAATGTCCAAAATAGGTACGACCATGATGACTAAATTGATTGGTGAAGATGTAGGAGAAGTACCCTCTTATAGGAATGCTAGATGAGCCGAACGAGTGGAACAGTTGATTGTTCAAGCTTGGTTTGAAAAGTCAATGAGCTTCTAGAACACGTTCAAGCTTAACTCGTTTATCGGGCAAGTCGAACTCAAACGAGCTCTAATCAAGTCAAGACCTCGATTAGCTTGAATTTTGTATTCATTATAAGCTTAACGAGCAATGTAATAGCTTGTTTGAGCCTAGTTTGGAAGATTAACGAGCTTTGAAAAAATGTTAAAAGCTTGGGTTGTTTATGTAGTAAATTGATCTTGAACGAGTGAACACAAGCTCACACTTGAGTTGCTAGCTTCGTTTATCAATCCTACCCTTCTCTCTGTGTGTGTGTGTAGTGGATACACAATAGTAGTCGTTAAGTGTCCGCCGAGAAAATAAAAGTAATGTAATGTTGACTATATCCGTTATGGGATTGTTTGTGTGCTCAAGTGTTCCTTTTAATAAGATTATGCATGTGTTTGTCTCCAATATCCGGTTACTGGGTGTTTCGTTATTGAAAAAAAAGATGGCAAAATATTTGGGACACCATCCAGGGGTCTACAACATGCCTAAAAGGCAAAACTTCACTTCATCGAGAAACAACAGAACATGATGGGGATCCAATAGGAGTGGAAAGTAATCTAGTTATTAGATTAGAAGTTATCTTCTTTGTTATTTGGAGGTTATCTTGTTCCAGAATTTGAAGAATTATGATTATGGTATCTTTGGTTCTCTGCATCTGTAAGAGCCTATTTAAAGGATTACAGAATAATGTTTTTATCAGTTGATTGTATGAATTCGATATTAGTTATGGTTTTGGCATAGGGATGCCACTATTTCTCTGGGCATGGGGATCTATGAGGTCCTTAGGTACAGGGATGCTGTGGGCTGTTTTCCTATATTAATCTTGATGTTCTACTTCTAATTTTGGTTTTGCCAAGAGGGTGCCCACTGTTTCTCTAGGCACGGTGTTGTCTAGGGGTCCTTAGGCATGGGTATGCTGTGGGTCCTTTTCCTATATTAATCTTGATTCCGTACATCACAAGAGACCTGACCTATGCCTGCAAAAGAATAAACAAACCCGTCGGAATGCGAGAGGCTGCACATAGACAAACCTGTCGCAACCATGAGGACAACATTGTAACCTGATTGTTTCTCACCCTCTAAAAACAATTTATTTGTCTTTCTGAACGTATTTTATGCATGTGTTGTGCTTTTATCTTATTTTCTCTAGTATAAATGATCTACCTGTGTAATGACTGGAACATACTAATCAACATAATCTCTTGGTTGGCTAGCTGTCGAGGGTAGATAGGATAGCTCAGTATTTTAAAAGGCGCCCACCTAGGAGCTGAGGATGATGAAACACCAACTGAAGCAGTCCTAGCATTTACCTTTGATGACTCTTCATCGCAATTAGATGATTCTGACTCATTCCCCTATGAAATCCAAACATTTGGGTTCTCAAACATCATGCTGGCTCAACCTTTAGCCAAGGTCAAAATCTTAAGCTAAGAATAGTATCCCATCATGTTAGTGTTTTCCATCCAAGAAGGGATTCCCCTCCTTATGCCTATAAAAGGAGGGCTCCTCCCCATTGTAAAACAAAGTCATTGTGTTCTCAATAATATATCCCTTGTGTTGTGTTCTCTCTATTGTTCTCTCTTGATCCTAACCTACTTAGTGTTGGTACCCATTTCATGTCTGCTCAATTTGGTATCAGAGCCATGTTGTCCATTCTTGCATAAACCCCTTTTGGGAACTTCTTTTCCAAAACTACTTCAATTCTTTTCCAATGGAAAATTGAAGCGTATGCTCTGTGGTTGCCTCCTAAGGATCCTCCACATCAGAAACTTCATTAACTATTTTGGTTATAAAATTTTGTATCAGTGGGTTAAAAGTACTTTGAGACTTTGGCCTTTGTGTAAGCGGTGTGTCTTGGTTTATCTACCCTGGCATACAGACTTTCATTTATCAAAATAAGGCTGCAAGATTCTTGCTACTTTATTTTTGCTCTTTTCATTTCCGGAGTGGTAGTGAAAGTATTATTTGTATGTTGTAAGTGTGAAGTAAAGTATGTGTGGGGTTAAGAATAAGAATAAAGTGGGAGTGTGATGTAAGCAAGATATATTCTTGCTTAAAGCAAGAAGATATTCTTGTTCTTAACCTACACGTGTAAGCTAAGAATAGTATCTCATCATGTTAATGTTTGTCCATCCAAAAAGCGATTCCCCTCCATATGCCTATAAAAAGAGAGCTCCTCTCCATTGTAAAACCAAGTCATTGCGTTCTCAATAATATTTCCCTTGTGTTGTGTTCTCTCTATTATTCTCTCTTGATCCTAACCTACTTAGTGTTTGTACCCACTTCGTGTCTGCTCAATTTGGTATCAAAGCCATGTTTTCCATTCTTGCTTAAACCTCTTCTGGAAACTTCTTTTCCAAAACTACTTCAAATCTTTTCTAAAGGAAAGTTGAAACGTATGCTCTGTGGTTGTCTTCTAAGGATCCTCCACATCAGAAACTTCATTAACTATTTTGGTTATAAAATTCTGTATCAGTGTGTTAAAAGTACTTTGAGACTTTGGCCTTTGTGTAAGCAATGTGTCTCGGTTTATCTACCCTGGTATACAAAATTTCATTGATCAAAATTAGTTAACGATCTCACATTGGAAAGAAAAGATTTGTTGTATGAGTAAACGAAGAACCCTGATTTTTACCTATAAAGAATGAATCATTTGTTTTCTACCCATTCCTCCGCTACCTCATCTCTTATTTCTCCACGATCGTCCACTAACAGTAATTCCTCTGCTTCTTCTTCTAATCTTGAGTACTTGTACGAATTTGAATATCTTCCTGATGATAGTAAGGTTCCCCTTACTGATCTCCATTTTCTAAATCCTTATAATGCCTTTGTTAGACCACAAACCTCTGTCAAAAAAATCGTCACCCAACTCTTCTCCACAAAACGACCAACTTCTGTAAAAGAGTATGTCCAAGCCTCCAAGTTTGAACAGTGTTTCATACCAGCTACAGAGGCTGAACAACTTTTACCCTTGGAAATCCCAGTTGATTTGCCTCGCATTTGACAACAAGAAGGATTTACTCATCTTCACTTTGGAGCAATCAGATTGGCTATCACTGATGTAGTATGTAGTAAGGGTATTTATGTCTTTTGTATTGAGTCTATATATAGGTGTTGGAGTCCTTTATTTTGGGTAGCTTTTATCATTTTGAACAATATTATCAAGAGCTAGTCTCTTTTGTATCCCATTTGGGAGTTTCTCTCTCTAAGTTAATCTATGGGTACCTTTGGTTGCATCATTTGGTATCAGAGCTTCTAGGCTCGATCCCCACCGTTGATCTCGACGGAATTCTCACCGGAAATCTGACCCTCGCCGGAAAATCTCGCCGGAAATCTCGCCGGAGCCCCCAAATCACTCCAAATCCTCAGAGCTATCCAACCCAACACCTTATACTTTGATTTCGACCCTATTCAGCCCTGAATCGAACCAAAAACCTTCAGATCTGCCTGTTTCAGACCATTTCGGAGCTGCTACAGTGATTTCGGAGTGATTTCGGAGGCTGCTACAGTGATTTCGAGCATGCTACAGTGATTTTGGACTGATTTCAGCTTGTTTCTGCTACAGTGATTACGAGCCAGCTACAGTGATTTTGAGACTGCTACAGTATTTTCAGAGCCTGCTACAGTGATTTCGGACTGATTTCAGCTTGTTTCTGCTGATTTCGGACCAGATCTGAGGTGGGTAAGTGTCGAATCTTCACTTCTTTGCTGGGTTGTTGCTAGATTGCTCCGTGGTTGTCGATTTGAGTGTAATTACTGTTGATTAAGTCTTTTGGGGGTTGTTTCTATTGAAATTGGTGGTTGAATTGACTGGGTTTTCATTATTTGGGGTTGATTTACTTGTTTGGAGTTGAATTTGAGTATTGTAATGGCTTATCGGGCTAGAGGTCGAAGAGGAGGTAGAGGTAGAGGCTTCGTAGTGAACAATGGTGAAGAGAATGAGTTTGGCAACCAAAACCATGAGATTTAGGAGTTGAGACAACAAGTTGCTACCCTAACGGCGATGGTGCAAGGCTTGCAAGTGTCGCGTGCGGGTAGTGGAGGGTCCGAGGACTCTCAAAGTCATTTTGACAATCCTTTTGGTGATCCGAATTGGCGTAGGCCACCTTCCACTCATTCTCCTTATAGCTGGGAGCGGAACATCAAGATTGAACTTCCCGAGTTCAATGGAAGTCTTAACCCGGATGAGTTTGTCGATTGGATAAATACCGTTGAAAGAGTGTTTGATTATGGAGATGTCTCCGAGGAGAAGAAAGTGAAGTTAGTGGCTATCCGTCTCAAAGGAAGAGCTTCCGCTTGGTGGGAGCAATTACAAGGAACTAGGCTACGGAGAGGAAAAGGAAAGATTAGAGAATGGGAGAAGATGAAGAAGAAACTCAATGAGCAATTCTTGCCTTTCAACTATATGCAAACCCTCTACAAGAATTTGCATAATCTCAAACAAGTTGGAAGTGTTAGATGAGTACACGGAGGCTTTCCATCAACTTGTTGCTAGAGTTGATTTGAATGAAAGTGAAGATCAAATGGTTGCAAGGTACATAAGTGGGTTGACACTCACAATCCAAGATGCCCTTGCTATGCAAACTTTGTGGACGGTTTCGGAAGCTTACAATCGGGCCTTGGTGGTTGAAAAGCAAGAAAAGAGGAAGATTTAGAGATCAGGGCAACAATATCAAGGCGGTTCCAAGTCCGGGCAGCCCTTCTACTCTTATGCTAGGGGTGGTTCTTCCTCTAGTGGTGGCCAAGGTGCTTCTTCCGGTGTTGGTACTCAAAACCGAGCGGATAAGACTTCAACACCCGCTCAAAATCAGCCTCAATCCGGTGCTTCGGGGGCTCGAAATCAATTCCAAAGTGGAGGCTTTAAGTGCTTCAAGTGTGGGGAACCGGGTCACAAGTCTTCGGATTGTCGTAAGGCTTCCGGAGGTCGTAACAAGGCACTTTTCATTGAGGAGGTTACGGAACAAGGTTGTGAGGATGATGTTCCCGTTTATGATGAAGAAATATGTGAAGAAATTGGGGGTGATGATGAGGAGGAAGAAGGCTATCCCTTGATGATCAAAAAGACTCTCCTTACTCCTAAGGAGGCTAGTAATGAAGATTGGTTGCGTACCAATATCTTTTACACCACTTGCAATGTTGGCGGTAGAGTTTGCAACATGATTATTGATAGCGGAAGTTGTGAGAATGTAGTCTCTCAAGAGGTGGTGGACAAATTACAACTTAAAGTGGAGGAGCATCCCCATCCTTATACCCTTTCTTGGTTCAAGAAGGGTAATGAAATCAAGGTGACTAAAAGGTGCTTGGTATCTTTCTCCATTCGGCAAAAATACTTTGATGAAGCTTGGTGCGATGTGGTTCCTATGGATGCTTGTCATATACTACTCGGTCGCCCGTGGCAATATGATAGGCATTCCATCCATGATGGAAAGAAGAATACCTACACCGTCCTTAAGGAGAAGCGACAATTCACTTTGTTACCTATGAAGGAGAAGGTGACTACCAAGCCTCCTCCCACTACGTTGCTTGCTTCTAAAGGTTTTCTCAAGGAAAGTCATGAAACCGAGTATGTTCTAGTGTTGGTTCCTATGGCGGATATGGGTGTGTCGGATGTTCCCAATGCGATTTCTAAACTTTTGAAGGAGTATGTTGATGTGTTTCCTCAAGAGTTGCCTCCCGAATTGCCTCTTTTGCGAGATATTCAACATTGTATCGACTTGGTACCCGGGGCGCCCTTTCGAACAAGCCCGCATATGTCTCCAAGGGAGAGGGAAGAGATTCAAAGACAAGTTACAGATCTTCTAGAGAAAGACTACATAAGGGCAAGCCTTAGCCCTTGTGCGGTGCCGGCTCTTTTGACTCCGAAGAAGGATGGTTCGTGGAGGATGTGTGTGGATAGTAGAGCTATCAACAAGATCACTATCAAGTACCGCTTTCCCATTCCGAGGCTAGATGATATGTTGGATTGCCTTGCCGGTTCAAGGGTCTTCTCAAAAATTGATCTAAGAAGTGGTTATCATCAAATTCGAGTTCGCCCGGGAGATGAATGGAAAACGGCTTTCAAGACCCCTCATGGCCTTTTTGAATGGCTTGTGATGCCTTTCGGGCTTACCAATGCTCCAAGCACTTTTATGCGGGTAATGACTCAAATGCTTCAACCTCTCTTGGGTATATGTGTAGTTGTGTACTTTGATGATATCTTGGTGTATAGTCGGTGTTTTGAAGATCATTTATCCCACCTCCAACAAGTCTTTGAAATTTTGAGAAGAGAGAAATTTTATGGGAACTTGAAGAAATGTAGTTTTGCCGTTGATAAGGTGGTATTTTTGGGGTATGTGGTGTCTTCAAAAGGGGTTCACATGGATGAAGACAAGATTAAAGCCATTGTGGAGTGGCCAACGCCTACAAGTGTTCATGAAGTGAGGAGTTTTCATGGGTTAGCTACCTTCTACCGGAGGTTCATTGCCAACTTTAGTAGTATCGCGGCCCCTCTTACCGATTGCCTCAAGCAAAGGGTGTTCATATGGTCCCAAGAAGCCGCCGAGAGTTTCAAATTGTTGAAGTCCAAGCTTACGGAAGCTCCTATCTTGACCTTACCCGACTTTGACAAAACTTTTGAACTTGATTGTGATGCTTTGGGAGTTGGAATTGGTGGAGTCCTAAGCCAAGGTGGTCAACCTATTGCTTTCTTTAGCGAGAAGTTGAACGGTGCTAAACTCAAGTACTCTACTTATGACTTGGAATTCTATGCCATTGTCCAAGCCATCAAGCATTGGAGTTACTACCTTGCCTACAAGGAATTTGTCCTCAACACCGATCATGAAGCTCTTAAGTACATCAATAGCCAACAACACCTCAATAAACGGCATGCCAAGTGGGTGGCTTATCTACAACAATTCACGTTCTCTTTGAAACACAAATCGGGGATTCTCAACAAAGTGGCCGATGGTTTGAGTAGAAGAGTGGCTCTCTTGGTGGAAATGAAGAACAAGGTTGTTGGGTTTGAAGAATTTCGCACTTTCTATGCCGAAGATCCTTACTTTAGTAAGATAATCGATGCTTTGCAAAGGGGTAATAAGGTTACCGATCCATGTTTCATGTTGAAGGATGGATTTCTTTTCAAAGAATTAAAGTTGTGTGTCCCTACATGCTCTTTAAGGGAGCAATTGTTGGCCGAAAGTCACAAGGTGGGTCATTTTGGCAAGGATAAGACTCTAGCGTTGCTTCAAGATGCATACTATTGGCCAGGAATGAGTAAAGATGTGGGGGGCTATGTGCAAAGGTGCCAAACTTGCCAACGAAGTAAGGGAACAGCCACTAATGCGGGATTGTATTTGCCTTTACCGGTGCCGGAAGGTCCTTGGAAATGTGTGAGTATGGATTTTGTCTTGGGGCTTCCTCCTACACAAAGGCGGAGTGATTCTATCATGGTGGTAGTGGATCGGTTTTCAAAAATGGCTCATTTCATACCTTGTAAGACGACTATGGATGCGACTAACATTGCCAATCTCTATTTCAAGGAGATCTACAAGTTGCATGGCGTTCCTACTTCTATTGTCTCCGATAGAGATGCTAAGTTCCTAGCCCACTTTTGGAGGACCTTGTGGAGGAAGATTGGCACCAACTTATGCTTTAGTACTTCTTTTCACCCTCAAACCGATGGTCAAACGGAAGTGGTAAACTAGAGTTTTGGGAATTTGTTACGATGCTCAGTTGGTGAACATCCAAAAAGTTGGGATGGAATTCTTCCCTTGGCGGAGTTTGCTTACAATTCTTCTCTAAACCGCACCATCCACACGTCCCCATTTGAAGCGGTTTACGGGTTGAAACCTTCTAGTGTGGTTGACCTCGTTCCTTTGCCAACCCCTAAGAAGGGACACTCCAAGGCGGAAGATATGGCTACGTTTATGAAGAATATCCACTCTCAAGTTAAGCTTAACATTGAGAAGTCTAATGCAAAGTATAAGGCGGCCGTTGATGCACACAAACGGGAGGTTTTGTTCAAAGAAGGGGATCTTGTTTGGGTTATCTTAAGCAAGGATAGGCATCCTCACGGTGCTTACATGAAGTTGAATGATCGGAAAGTGGGTCCTTGTGAAGTCTTGCGCAAGATCAATGACAATGCTTATCAAGTCCGCTTACCCTCTCACTTGAGCATCTCCAACACATTCAATGTGCAACACTTGGTGCCCTATTTGCCGGAGGACACTACCATAACTTGAGGACAAGTTTCTTTTTAGTAGGGGAGTATGATGTAGTATGTAGTAAGGGTATTTATGTCTTTTGTATTGAGTCTATATATAGGTGTTGGAGTCCTTTATTTTGGGTAGCTTTTATCATTTTGAACAATATTATCAAGAGCTAGTCTCTTTTGTATCCCATTTGGGAGTTTCTCTATCTAAGTTAATCTATGGGTACCTTTGGTTGCATCAATCACTTTCCATGGCAGAAAAGGTTTACTTGTTACTTCCAGACTTGCTCTGATAGATACCAGGTTTATACAGTACCAGCATGCGTGTATTGCTACAGTTCAAACCACTTTAAATGCTGGAACTGTGGTCTTTACCTTTTATCCCAATTTCAGCATGCCACTAGCAGATCCTCATCTACTAAAAGCTTTAAAGGTGCAAGTTCAAATTGGTGGTGCCTCCTAAATTTCGACCACATATGCAGCAACTCTCCACTACTAAATGGCTTATCGCCTTCAGAACCATGCCTTAGATATGTCATTACCTTCCTCCACAGATGAAGCCCTTTTTCTAACTGTCAACGCACCTCACCAAGCTTCCTGTGTCCATGTTCCACGAGCTTCTCAAGCTTCTCCCAGAATCTTACAGCTCCCAGAATCTTGGGTTACAGCTTATGAGAAGAACCAACAAAAGCCCATACTTGTTCAATCCTCAAATCCACTTTTCATCCCAAATCCTAATGGTACAGTGGAGATCTCGTTCCCAAAAGAAGTCTCTACCTCATCTTCTACCCATCCTGTCATTTTTCCCTCAAGGATTGCTATGTTTGTAGATGGTTTTGGATCTAACCCTCCAATTAAATATTTTGGACCCAGTGGCCTTCCAGTTTTCTATTTCAAAAATCCAGAAACAGACCATTGTTATTTTGATGCCTGTGACTGTGATGAGTATCTAGAAGACAGTCTTCTAGAAGATGAGGACACTGAAGATCCATGTCCACTATGCTCTCCTTTAACTCTCACTCCTTGTAATCTCCACCTTCTCCTCAACCTCCATCTAATGATGGTCCTTCGGCTCAACCCAGTGGGTGTTTTATGTTCACCCCATCTTCTCCTTGGACGGAAGCGGATTTTCCTCCTTTAGAGTTCCATAATTCTCTAGAAAGGGCGACCCACCGTCATAAAATTCCAGATTCTACTACCATTCACCCTAATGGTAGCACCAATGCAGTGTCAACAGCAATACATTGGCAGTCAGCGAATTCTCTGGCACAAAACAAAATTCTCTAGAAAATTTCTCTCTCAACAAAATTTGGAGAATGTTCTCTTTTGGGAGGGGAATCCCTTGTTAGATGGACGAACACTAACATGATGGGATACTATTCTTAGTTTACACGTGTACGTTAAGAACAAGAATATCTTCTTGCTTTAGGCAAGAATATATCTTGCTCACATCACACTTCCAGTTTATTTTTATTCTTCTCTTACAACACACATACTTTACTTATCTACCACATACTTCAGTTCACACATACAACATACTAATAATACTTTCACCACCACTCCATTGGTGAAACTCTAGAAATGAAAGGAGCAAAAATAAAGTAGCAAGAATCTTGCAGCCTTATTTTACTTTTTTTCATCTCACTCACACATCACACAAAAGAAATAGCTGGCATGAGCACATGGTTATCACTCTGGATAATTGATCCTATCTTCTGAATCATCTGAACCACTCCCTTCAGAATAGCTTTCAGTTCTGTCGGTCAAGTAATAATGGTCCAAAAGAAAGCGAATATTCTGACGCTAATCTTCGTATATGTATCATTGAATTTCCAATTTGCAGTTTCATAATGGAGGAGAGTTGAGGGAACTTCTACAGGCGTCAATCCATTGAGTGAACATAGTGTTTGAGTCATGACAAGATAATTCTCACTGTCAATCTGGATTCTCTGAGACTCTGGATATGCAGAGAGGAATATAGTGTGGTATTCCTTTCGCCAAGTGATAGAACCATCTGGATTAGGAACCCCCCTGTTGTTGCGACTTGTCCAAAAAGCAAATTGGAGATTTGTAAACGCCTGCGCTGTTAGGGATTCTTCTGATCTCCTATTGCCGTAAGGGTATACTTCCGAAGAGCACGAGGAATTTCAAAAAGAAATCTTCTTGAGGATGAATCTGATTGAATGTCGCATGTGCCAGATAAACAAATACTGCTGATTTATTTAAACACACACTTATGGAATAAACATCTACTAAATACCATAAAAGGAGGTAGGCTTCCTTCTTAAAATAAAAGACATTGCGGTCATATATTTCAAACTAGGTGAGAAAAGGGTAGACAGGATGGAAAGATAAACCTCCTATGCGACCTTCATCAAGACCATACTTGAAAATGTAGAGATGTTGAAGATTTTGACACATTTGGACACACCTCGAAAGGAGGGTTTACTCCAAAATATGAAACTAAAGGTGGACAATAGGGGTGTGCACGGGTCGAGCGGGTCGGATTTGGCCTGTACCTGCCACCCGACCTGACCATGTCGGGTAGACATTTTCTAAACCCGTAACCAAACCGCGCAACTAGTAAAACCGTCCGCCAAACTGCTTCTTTTTTCGGGTCGGGTTGGTCGTTTTTCAATCTCAGAATGGAACGAAAGAGACCAGATCGAAATGGAACGGTTTCGATCTCAAAATGACAAAAACCCACAAAAGAATTGACTGAACCTACAATTTCTTTCAAGATTATTGTATTAATAGTATGAGATTTACCGATTTCCGAGGTCTAGATTGATGTTCAACTGGCAATCATAGTCTATAATCTTCCCCTCTTCAACTTTGAAGAGAGACGATGGAGAGAGAAACGGCAGATGACTAGATAGCGTGCAACCAAGGCCCTCGCCGGCGGAATTTTTCAGATCTGGAAGGGAGCGGTAGAGTTTTAGGGCAGCTGGGAACTCAAAGTGGGAATGGAAACAATGAGAATCTAGGGATTGATACTATATATATGTGTATATTTTACATATAAGCGTAAATGTTAGGCCAGGTCGGACCTGCCTGATTTTCCAACCGTACCTCGACCCGAAAATCAAATTTTTAACAACAATCAACCCATAACCGACCGAACTACGTGTTCGAACTCGGCTGAACCCTTCGGGTCGGGTCAGGCCTGCGGGTTTTCGGGTATTTTGCACAGGCCTAGTGGACAGGAAGATTAACTGGGTGGAATTAGGAAATCATTGGAAAACAACCAGGAACAAATGAATGTGGTTTTGTTTTTGAAAACTGGTTGATTTCTTTTTTAAGCCTTGACATAAACTCGGAGAGGACATTTGTTTTTCCTTTTTTGTGAACAACATCAAAACTCCAATTGGAAAACCAATTTGCGTTTTGACCAACTGTGCCTTCAGAAGGTGCATCTGTTTGAATTTGAGCATGCCGGGGTAACTCATCATATCAGTTTCAATCAGGAAAGGATGACCGATTAGATGAAATTCAAATTTCTCAATACTTATTTTGATTGCCAGAATCTCTTTGTAAGTAGAGTGGTAATGAAGCCCTGCTGGAGAGAATGCACCACTCTTGTATCCACAGATTCTGCGCTTTTGATCTGTGTTTTCTTCCAAAAGAACTGCTCCCCAATATAGATCAGAGGCATCTGTCTGAAGTACTCTTTTTCCATTTGAAGGTATGGTTAATGGAGGAAGGGTTTTGGCTATGGTTCCGAGGTTTTTGACAGCTTTGGTGCAATGGGCTGACCAAGGAGGAGGGTTTTTCTTTAGTAGAGCTGAGAGAGGAGTACGGTATTGGACAACGTTGGGGATGAAATCAGTCATATAGTTAACAATTCCAAGGAATTGTTGAACTTGTTTGACTGTGAGATTTTCATCTGGAAAATGATCAAGCTGAGAGGCTATATGAGGCTGGAGGGTATATTGACCTTTAGAGATATGCATTCCTAAAAAATCAATCTTTGGTTGGGAAAGAAGCATCTTTTTCTCTGAGAGCATGATACCATGAGTTTGAATTAGGGAATGGAAATTTGTAGTAAGACAGCATGAGACTCAATATCTGGAGAAAAGAGCAGAGTATCATCAATGTAGACGAGTGTGAGGATAGAACAGGAGCAAATACCTGAATCATGGCCGTTTGAAACAAGGATGGAGTTGTTTTTAATCCAAAAGGCATGATTGACCACTGAAAGTGGTGATCTGGAATGCATAAATCAGTTTTGGGACGATCATCTGGATGGATGCCCAGCTGCAAGAAACCTGCTTTCAAGTCAAATTTTGAGAAAATCTGAGCTTTAGGCAAGTTTGCAAAAAGACCACTTCACTGAGGAAGAGGGAATTTGTTATCCTGCAGAAAATGATTAAGAGGCTGGTAATTGATAACCAAGCGAAGTTTTCCTCTTATCGGCTCTGTCCTTTTGTTTACATAAAATGTTTCACATGCCCACTGAGAGGTTGTGGGCTCGATCAAATCTTCTGACTGGAGTTGTTGGAGCTCTTAAAAAGCAAGCTGGTAGTGTTCTAGGTTCATTCCGTGATGGGTAGTTTTGGCGGGGTTAATGTCTTCATTTTTCTTAAAGAAAAGAGAAATGAAGAAATCTAGGTTTTTCCATAGTGGGTTGGAGCATTTGGTGAGGAACTGGGAATGAGATTCAGTATAGGAAGTTTGGATTATGGCGTCTTTGATGGAGGATAAATTTTTTATGGAAAAGAGATTTGGTTGAGTGGTCCAGGGCAACAGGTAGTTTTTGTATTTCAAGCCTTTTTTTGAGCCAGGAGACTTTGCTGAGATTTTGGAGAATATCAAAGTCTAACAATAAATCTTTCCCGGGGAGGTCAGAACCATAGACTTGGTGTTTTATGGTGTATCCAGTGAAAAGTTAGATGGTAATAGGATTACTAATCAGAGTGATGACAAAAGTTTCTCTATTGGCTGTTGTAAAGGGTCTAAAACATGATTGCCAATTGGACCTGGGGAGAATTGTTGGGTTGAGGATGGAAGCTGCAGCACCAGTATCAAAGAAGGCAATAACTGGAATGGGTTTTTCATATTTCCCAAGTAAGATTTTGACCTTGGCTAAAGGTTGAGCCAGCATGATGTTTGAGAATCCAAATAGGGGAATGAGTCAGAATCATTAGAAGAATCATCTGATTCTGATGAAGAGTCATCAAAGGTAAATGCTAGGACTGCTTCAGCTGTTGCTTCATCATCAATAGAAAATAGGGATTCGACATCGGCATCTTCAAGATCATCATCAATGATAACCTAAGAGCTCACCATTTTGTCTCTTACTGATTTATTTGGACACTGTTTGGCATGCCCCTTCTTTCTGCATATGTACCAGCGATCAGACTTTCGCTGCCCTCTGAACTTTTTCTTCTTGAAAAATTTTTTCATTTTTTCTGGCGTGAAAGATTGCTAGATTTAGAAAACTTTAGGAATTTGCCAGGAGAAGGTGAGGTGTAGACAAATTGCCTTAAACACCAGGAGACGAGGTGTAGTTTGTTAAGGTCACCCGAGGTTCTTGAGGCACCCGCGAGTCACATCTCTTCTATTTTTTCCCCCAAGTCTCTGTCCTTCTTATGTTGTGTTTTCTTTTCCTCAGAGTCTGTGTGCTTCTTTTTATCTACTACTTGTGTTCTGTTTTGTTTTTTTGGGGACCGGCAGTTTCTTCTTCTTCTGACACTCTGATTTTTCTTTTTTCTTTTTTTAGCTCCATATTGTTTCTGGATTCATGTAGCCGACTCCAATTGATTGGGACATAAGGCTCAGTTTGGTTTGGTTTGGTTTTGTTTGTTTCTGGGGTTGTGCTCTATTGTTTTTTTATTCTCATGCCTTGTTTATTTTTGGATTTGTTCTGGCCAGTGCTGTCGTTTTTTCCTGAGTTTGCTGCTTTATGTCGCGTTACTTTTTATAAGCGGATCTCACGTTTTTGTTAGTATTTGGTGATAACATCTGGAATGATACTTACCAAAAAAAAAAAAATCTGGAATGTTATGTTTAGTGATGTTTGGAATTCTAGAAGTATTTTATTCTGTTGGTTATGCATATATTGAAATTACATTTATTTTCTATAACTTGCACCTTGGTCTCATGAGATGTGCGCCTGGCCTCGTGGCTAGGTTCCAATGAACCACGGCGCCTCGGGGCACCTAGAGCTTTTTAAAACACTGGATAGCTATGGTGTCGATTACATGTTTTCCTTGTAAATGTGTGAAGTACTTGTGTCAAACACCAATACCAAGGTTTCATCTCTGTAAATAAGATGTTCCTGTGCAATTGTCTGGAACAGACTCATTGATCTGATCCGTTCATTGGCTGATGTTTGGTTAGGCTGGATAGCTATGGTTATATGATGTAGGTCTCTTGAGTATGTGAAGTACTGTCAAACACTTGACACTGCGGTCATTGTATGTGGGCTCAGCATATCCAGTGCATTACGTTTTGATTGCCCAGTATCCCTGCCCAATTAACCATCAGTATCCAGTGAGGGGACTCGAACTGTTGACCCCTTGAACATAAAGCCAGTGTCTTTACCAGCCGAGCTACCCCTTGTGGTAAACACACCCATTTCATTATCATCCAGTCAGCACGACTCTTGTCGCATTAAACTACGTATATCATATCCTCGTAGCGATACATAATTTTTATATTGGCGGTCATTGACTAAACTGCTATACAGTCGAAGAAGTATATTATGACATTCCCAGAGAAAAGGTAAAAAGAGGTCTAGAATCTATGACATTCCCAGAGAAAAGGTAAAAAGAGGTCTAGAAGCTATGACATTCCCAGAGAAAAGGTAAAAAGAGGTCTAGAATCTATAAGACCTGACAGTTGAGGAACTAGCAAATTTTAGATTAGAAATTTAGTTGTGTATTGAACATGAATTGCAGGATTCCTGACCCTTTCCATGCGAAAGTAAATGTGTAGATTCAGTTCATCTGAATCATATGTATGCAGTTATCATTTCTGGGATCGTAAGTTGAATCATAGACTGCATTTAGGAGATGTAAGGCTGCCGTTTTTGCATTGAAACTCGAATACTCAAGCTAGTTAGGGTTCATCCCAATTCATAAAAATAATGTTGGTTTCAATAGGCTTTAATTAGGTAACGAAATGTTTGATATGTATACTAATTTTATCGATGTCATTTTGGTTGTTTAGAATACATTTCTGGTTGATTCTACTTGGTGGAAGCCATTGGGAACTCTATTGTTCGACTATCACAGTTTCTATTTGTTTGCCAGCCTCTTCCCGCTGAAGAAGAGAAAGAGCTGAAAGAAACACTTCAGGATTGCCAGGATATAATTGGACAGGGAAGAAGGTTGACCTTGAACAGATGGTAACTAACTTTCCCGCGCAAATATTAAATCACACTGTCATACACTGAAATGGGCGTCTTGTTTTCTCTGTCTCTAATTTTGACGTGCATGTGTCAGATCAATCTAGTATTCTTGGTGGACTAGTGGTGGAATTTGGGCAAAAGGTGTTTGACATATCCATTAAGACCAGAGCAAAACAGATGGTGAGATTCCTGAGAGATCCTGTCAATATTGGCAACCTCTAAACTGCGTTGCCCCCTTTCAAGCCCCTCTTTTTTTTGCTGTTTCTTGCCCCTCTTTTTTTGCTGTTTCTGCATGTAACTCCAAGAATATGTAATCCTGTCCGCTTTTGGCTTGGGGGGCATGTGATGCCCCTCTGTTTATCAATAAAAGGTACTTGTTCGGTTTCTAAATTTCTCACATGTCAATACATTTTTTTGGTAATAATGAGTTAGGTTGTAGTGGGACTTACACAATTTCCACCAATCATAGGGAGGATAATGTTCACCCTCTTTAAAGAAGGGTGAACAAATTATTCTGTCTTGTATGAGTTAGTACTCAATGATTCAGATTAAGATGATAATGCAATAAGAATATTCAATTGCGTGCATTTAAGTACTTCAAAGACAATGCGTATGAAGGTGGAATATGAGCGGTTGATGAGTTTTCTTTGTTTGTATCCTGTACCAAGTTTTTTCAGTTCATCTGTTCGGTGGAAGCTGCTTTTATTGATCAGTTTTCCCGTTGCTTCTTGTTACAGAGTCCATTCCTGGCATGCTAGACTTGCTTGTTTAAGGACATCATACTGAACTGTGTTTTAGATATTGCCATGTTTTTAGCTTGTGTTTGGATCTTGGATTTGTGGAGGGACTTGTGGGATGGAGTCTCTTTTGGTCGCTATGGATTGTGGTCTCAGTTCTCTTACATTTAGGTATAGGTGCTAGCAGTCTTTTTGGATATGGAAAGGTTAATCATAACTAGTCACTATACCCATTTTTATTAGGTAATAATATATCGATATCTTTTGGTACTATTTGGATTTCCATTCTTGATTTCCTTTTTTCAGTGTCCATACTGAAAACTGGGAATCCTTCTTTTTCTTCAGTCATTCAAGCTTTGTTTCAGATATTTTAGGGTTTGTTTGGAAAATAGGAGAAGGAAAGGAAAAGATGAGAAAAAAAGATCCCCTTCTTTGTTTTCCTCAATTGGGAGGAGGTAGTAATAATATGTGAAATGCAGCTTTATTATTATTATTATTATTATTTGTCTGGGAAAGAGCAAGAACTTCGATAAAACAGTTAACAGGAAAAGAAGAACAACAACAAAACAAGAGCTACAAATTATAAGATAAATCTGCATCATTGTTATCTTATTATTCTTATTTCTCTCTCTAAAGTTAGGGTTTCTGATCTCTCTCCCTCTCTCTCTCTCTCTATAGTTTTCGTTCCGTTTTATGGGTTGGTGTTTCCCGTCCACTTTTGGCATTTGGGATTTGCATTGGCGTTTATATGGTGGGGTGTGCAGCAGCGGTGGAGGTGGTTCTTGGCGTCATAGCGGTGGTGCTTCAGGGGTGAGGATTTGTAGCAGTTTTTGAGGGGTCATAGAAGCGGCGGCGATTTAAGGCGTTTGAGGGCTGAAGTGGTGTTGCGGCAGCGGCAATGTGAGGCGTTTGTGGGCAAAATGGGGTTATGTGGCAGCGGCAATTTAAGGAGTTTGAGGGGCAGCAGCAGTTACGGGGTTTTGAGGGGTCGATTCCAGGGGTAATGTCTTGCGAGGGATCTATTTGAGGGCGTATGCTAGCAGTTTTGGCTACGAAGGTGAGAGGCGGAGATATTGGTGTTTTGGGTTGACCCGTTTGAGGGGTTTTTTGAGGGGCTGAGATATGAGTGCTCGGGCTGCTGGGCAGAAGGCAGGAGCAGTTGATTTCCGGTCGGATGCGATGTGGGTTTGCTGGATTCAAGGGACTCGTCGGCAATAGATCGATCAATTGGTGGATTTGGAAAGATGCACCGTGGGTAATGGCGTATTGCCGGCGGATTATTCACGGCCAGCTCAGAGATCTTAGGAGGATGGGGAACATCAGTCTTTTTGCTTCGGTTGATTTTATTGTTGCGTTAGCTTCTTGCCAACATGTTTGTGTTTCATTTAGTTTTGTTGTTCGGGTTTCCTTCCTTTTTAAAAAAAATAATCGAGTGGCTTTGTAATATGTTTTGTTTTTGCGAGTAGCATTAGTAGGAAGAGTATTTGTACTCCTCGAGGCTCTCTTAATACATTTCTTCTTTTATGGTACCGATTTCATCTTTCGACCCTTTGTGGTTAATAAAAAATGTTGTCCTTTTGTCAACTTAATAATTGTTGACTTAGCAGAGACGAAAGGGATTCATTGTCCATGTGGAGTCTGACCAACATGTTTATACTCATTTTTGGTCAAAAGTAGAAAAAGGATAGAAGAATGGCCTTGGAGGTAGTTTTAGCCCTTGAGAAACCTTATAAATCGGCCACTTGCAGAACTAGGCATTTGGAAGAATTTAAAGTGGCCACAATTAGGCCAAATTGAGTTTAAAAGGGCAGGAGAGAGTTTGAAAATTGATTAGGCCACATTAATATTTGGAGCATGGCCTAATTAGTCAAGGCCCAAATTGACTTTCAAATTTGCGCCCATTTTCAGGCCTCGGCTCAACTAATCAAAGCTCAGACTAGATTTTTAGGCCTATTTTAGCCCAATAAGGCCAAGATTCGTTTTTCAAGTATGGGCCTAGTTTTTTTGATTTATTTAGGCCTAAAATTGACCAAGTCAAGAAGGCGATAAGCTGCTTAGTCATACTTGGGAAGCAAACTGCTCACAACCAGTTCAAAGGCCTAGAATGTTCTTACTTAGTAGGTCTAGGTAAGCTGTTTAAAAGCAGCTCAAGGTCTGAGTCTCTACTATCCTTCAGCATGAAGCAAGGCTTGGGACACATGACAGCCATGCTTGGAGACATCCCAAGCAGCTTAGGTCTGCACAAGCAGCTCAAAGACCTAGAAGGTTCTCTTTAACATCATTCAAGCAGCTTATACGCTGCCCAACTAGGCTTGTTGACTGAAGTTAAAGCAAGTGGGTCCTCAAAAGGAGCTCAAGAGCCAATTAAATGGCTAAAAGGCCAGCTAAAATTTCCACCTTTAACCTTGGTGGGCCCAAAATCTTATATCCAGGCATTCAAGCAGCTTACAAGCAGCTCAAAAAACCTGGAGATTGTGCACAGCAAAAATTTCTTTTGCTTTTTACAAGTTTTATGCAGGAAATGAGAGTTTTTTCAGGCCTTTTAGCCTCATCTGATTTCTTGGAGTAAGGAGCAAGGCTTAGATAGGTGGCAATCACTCATTGGAGGAAGTAGAAGCAGCTCAAGCTTAAGCCTTTACTAGGAGGACACTTGGCAGCCATGCATGAAGGCCTGTGGAAGCAGCTCAAGGGCTGGAACTTCTGCCTATAAATACCAGTTTTGAAGGCCTTAAAGGGTCCATGACCTCAAAGCTCACAACTTATGCATCTCCATTTCCGTTTTTTTCAAACTTTACTTGTACTCACTTCATAAGTAGTTTCCCTTTATCATATTCCTTGTATCCAAGCTTCATTAAACCGTTAATGGAGTTCGTTTGATTCAAGCTTAGCCTAGTTTCGTCTTTCTTTCCATTTTCTTTCAACGATCAGAAAACTTTAAGTCCTTAATTAGCTCGCAAAGGAACCAATGAACCTTCACGAGGCCTTACGCTTTGGGCCAAGCACATTCACTTGAAAGGGGTCAGATTTTGAGACTTCCAGGCCTTGAAAATTACCTGGACAGCAGACCTGTCCTAGCACGCCCGCTCTTCTAGCCAATTCGGTTTGACACTTTTTTGTGGGAAACACTACGTCTTGTTGTTCTTGTAATTCTGTTACCTTAAAAACTAGTAGTATGAGCCTTGCAATTGATTACACTCTATGTATGTTTGCTTTCTCCTCATAATACAAGAGAAATTCGGTTTGAATTTGATGCAAATTTCTTGATAAGAGACGGATAAAAGGATACAATCACAAACCTTAATCAGTCAATTTTTAACGGGAACATTATTTTTGAGAGAAACAAAAATGCAAAATTAGACCAGTAACGGGGGTGGAGAGGAAGTAATATTCGCCAAACAAGTTATTATTAAAGTGTTTCAACAGAAGCAATTTATTGTATTTTAAAGGAACACAACATTAATGAAACAATCTAAGGGTTGTTTTATGTTCACCTCATCTTCTCCTTGGACTGACGTAGATTTTCCTAAGACCATCTCCAATACAATTAATCTTTTATTTTTTTACCTCTTTTTCTCAATTTAAGAGTATAACATTTAACACTTTACCTCCAAAAGCTAAATTATACTATATGTTAATAAATTTTACAGTATTAAAGATATTCAATAGCGGTCTCGTATGAGGGATATTGGGAATATCTATAAAATGATACACATTCTATTACATGTATGAAACTATTTGAAGATTAAAATATGACTTAAAAAATACGAATAGTGAAATGCCCTAATAAATTAATGGTTGATAAAGTAACTAGTTGGTGCTGCCCTAAAAAGTGGAGAAAACATATCAAAACTGAACATAATTTTTTGTCTTTATTTAAAAAAATAAATTTTAACATAATTTGTATCTTTTTAGATTTCTCTTGTTGAGATAGATCAATAATTCAAAAATATTGATGCAAAACAAACAAATGCGAACAAAATTTGAATAAAGAAAAATAATAATCCACAAGAATTATTAAGCTTACCACCTCTTAGTCATTACAACAAAGTCGTTCTATTTTTTGGATAAAACAATGAAACAATTTATATGCCACAAAAGTACAGTACGTTGTTAATTTTTTCCCATGTAAATTCAAAGAACTAATTAAGATATTTAGATTTTGTAACAAAAATTTAGGAATGCATAGAAATATTTATTTATTTATTAAAAAATGATACGGCATTCGTAATAGGCTAAAATTATGGGACGGACGGATTAGCATGATAAGTATCCTAAGGATGTGGCCTACATTAATGTGGCTAATGTGAGCCTAACATTAAACTGGGTGGTTTTGGCTTAATAGTCAATAAATTTTTTTTTTGAATTTGTTAATTTTGCATTAAACTTTTATAACTTTTTGATTCGTCTAGTCAAGAAGAATTAGAAAATTATAACTTTTTGATTCGTCTCGTCGAGAGGAATAGAAAAGTAATTTTTTTTTATTATCAAAACTCATAATTTTTTTAAAAAGACAAAAATATAATTTGTTAAACTTAATTTTGTCTTTATTTAAAAATTTATGAGTTTCGATCATAATTTTTTACTTTTTCGATTCCTCTCGTTGAGACAAATCAATAAGTCACAAAAGTTTGACATAAAACAAACAAATGCAATTTTTTTTTTGAATAATGACAAAAAAAGTTATTTAATTATGAAGCCAAAACCACCCGAAGGCTAAGTTCCGCCAATTATTTTGGACGTTTTGTCCTTATTCAAATTTATTTTGCTTTTGTTAGTTTTCCGCCTAACGTTTGTGAATTATTGATTTATCTTGTCAAGACAAATCGAAAAAGTAAAAAATTATGACTTTTATCCAAATATTTTTGAAAATATCTGAGAAAAGCTCCAAAAGCCGGCTTTCGGGCTTTTTCGTAGGTATTTTCGAAAATATTTGGGTAAAAATAATAATTTTTTATTTTTCCAATTCCTCTCTTCGAGACGAATAAATAATTGGCAAAAATTATGTACGAAACTAACAAATGCAAAAAAAAGAAAAAAGACTTGAATAAGGACGAAGCGCCCAAAAACCTTAGCGGAACTTATCCCAAAAATATGATTTAAAGAGCCAATAGCAGTTGTTAATCATTTGAAACAACGAACAGCCCACTCAACAACACAAATCAAACCACTGGTTTTTTTTTTTTTTGACCCTCCTGTACTACTATGCCTTGTATTTCAAGGAAGAAGTACTGGACCCTACCTTCCTCTTCTTTTTCCCTTCTTCGATCTTCTTGTTCTAGAAGGATTGAAGGGTTGGTGAAGTTGGTGCGTGTATAAGGCTGCCTGCCTGCCCATAGATTACAAATTAATTGTATCGATCTGGTTTAAAATTAAGCCACCGCATCCGCATGCATTAAATTTCAAACAAGAATGGGTCCGTCGTGTTTGTATGTAGGAGTATATATAAACATGCCTACGTGTCGGCTGGCGGGTGATTAATTCGGGTGATTTTTGTTTGCTTGAGAATTAAGATAAGATGATTAATATCCCAAACGGAATTCAAATTTTCCAACTTGAGTGTAAGTCGTAACAAAAGTGCTTCTGTTTCTGTACAGTCTCTCTCTCTCTCTCTCACTAAATTGCTTGCATAACACATTGTGCACATGAGAGAGAGAGAGAGAGAGAGAGAGAGAGAGAGAGAGAGAGAGAGAGAGAGAGAGAAGTCCACATATTGCGGGAATGATTATGTGAAGTGGAAGCAATATACTATATTCTAATATAGTTATTATTATGATGATTACCTTGTGAGTGAAGAAAGAAAAAGACAAAGATTGAGTAAGGACAAGACGAAGAACCATCGCCCCAGCCCCTCTCTCTCCAATAATCTAAGCAAACGTGAAACCCCACAACCATCACCATCATCCTCACCATTACCATTTCATGAA
The DNA here is from genome assembly GCA_025413875.1 of Rhododendron molle. Lineage (NCBI taxonomy): Eukaryota > Viridiplantae > Streptophyta > Magnoliopsida > Ericales > Ericaceae > Rhododendron > Rhododendron molle. The sequence continues at coordinate 19,963,920 of CM046388.1, read as the reverse complement.
GCCTCCTCCTCCCTCTCCCTCTCTCTCTCTCACACACACGCACACGCGCACAGACATACACACCCTTTATATATTCGCTATGTTATCTCCATCAAGTCAGTTACAATAAGAAATCTGTCTCCCCATTTCGTGCTTGTTGAAACCCTACTATGAGGAAGCCAGCTGAGACAACAATGGGAAAGGAGAAAATGAAAAACAACAACAGCAAAACCAAGCTGAGAAAAGGGTTGTGGTCGCCGGAAGAAGACGAGAAGCTTATCAAGTACATGTTGAGAAACGGGCAAGGTTGCTGGAGCGATATCGCGAGGAATGCAGGTTTGGAGAGGTGCGGGAAGAGCTGCCGCCTCCGTTGGATTAACTATCTGAGGCCTGATCTCAAGCGGGGCGCGTTTACCCCGTATGAGGAAGCACTCATCCTTCATTTGCATTCTAACCTTGGCAACAGGTCCCTCTTCCCTCTCTAGCTAATTAGATAATCTCTCTCACTTCTCTTTCTCTCACTTGAATTTGAAGAATCTTGAACTCATATAGGCCACTTCTCTCTGTATTAAGTTTTTATCTATTTGTAGATAATTTTTTCCCCAAGAATTTTAGTTAGTGCAATGCAGGTAGATTACCTTCCATATACTGGAGAATGTCAAACGCTTGGATATTCAATCCTTTTTTAAAAACTACTCCAGATGAATATTCTATATTATCTAGTGAGATATTTTCATGTGCTAATGAAATATGCTTAGTAGGTTGGGAATGCAGACAACCTTTAGTCGCTTCAGTCGACAGCCCTTGGGTGGGTGGTTGCTCCCGCGATTGTCGACCCGAATTAACTCTGTATATGTAACAACAAGTCTATCCATTGTCATTTAGGGTGTCAAAGCCATAATTTGACAAGTTTTTTTTTTTTTTTTGTAAAATCCAAGTTCACTGTTCACCCATTGGCATTTCTTGATGCCAAAAAATGGCAATGACATGCCAAATTTGCAGCCCTAGACGGCTATTGCCATTTCTCACACACCATCCAATCCATTTGATTTCCTCAATTGCTTTTTTTTTTTTTTTAAGCACCATTGCAGGCAAAAATATTAATTTGACAAAGTCATTTTGACACCAACGAGTGGACTTGCTCTAATGTCTTACTACTATATTTTTAGGTATGACAATTGAGGGGGAAAAAACGTAGCTGTTCCTTGAGAGGGTGAAAAGGTGTATGTGTACTCCATAACTTGAATATAGTGAACTGTTGCGGCTTCCAAGTTTACTGTTCACCCATTGCCTGGCAATGACATGCCAAATTTGCCACCCTAGACGGCTATTGCCATTTCTCCCACATCATCCAATCCATTGGATTTCCTCAATTGTTTTTTTTTTTAAGCACCGTAGCAAGCCAAAAAATGGGTTTGACAAAGTAATTTTTCATGGACAATAGGAGTAAAATGTGAGTTTATAGAAGCATATCTCTTCCGTCTCTGGAATTTTGTTCGACTTACTTTCATACTCATATCCATATCAGCAATTGATACACCGCGTTCCTTGGTGGCACATACTTAAAATTTTCTTCCTTAGGGCATCTCCAATCAAATATTCTCTATTTTTCTATTTTAAAGGATCAAATTAATATTGTTCAATTAAAAAGTGAATATAGAGGATTTACTCTCCAGATAAACTCCAATCACAACCCTCTATATCTCTATATTCACACTCTATTTCAAATACTTCATCACTCTTCCTCCCATCATTATTCTCACTCGCTCAAAATTTAATACTTTTTGCATTTTAAATGCAAAAAGTAGTTTTGGAGGATCCTTCAAAACTTTTTTTCCCATACTCTAAATATATGGAGGATGAAACTCAATCCTCCAAAATGGAGAAAAATACAGAGGATGGGTAGGAGTGATGATTTCCTCCAAAATAGAGGGATGGAAGAAAATTTAGAGTTATGGAGGGTAGGTAGGAAAATTTTGTTTTAGTGTGCTTGTCGGGCCTTGGTGGTTTTAGGTCATCTTTCTCTGGTTTTTGGCTGGCGTCTTGTTTTCTTTAAGGTCTTGGATAACTTTTTGTCGGTGTGCCTTCAATTCTTTTAATCTTTGTAATCTTTTACAAAGATTAATAAATTCTTTTGCTTAGAAAAAAAAAAGAAGAAAAAAGAACTCAATAAAACCGCGCTGAAATGGAATTGAACTAGTAAACAGCTGAAATAGTTAAAAGGCTTGTCATTTCCAATTATTCAGTGTAGCCCTTTTTTTACATTACCATTTGTTTCTTCATTGTTGTTTCAGTGGTTGTACTGAACAAGTTTAATGGAATTTTTTGTTTAGAAATATCCATGATGATGTGATGTTTTGTAGACTTTAATTGATTGGAAAATGATTTCTACACTCCCATTTTTATCCACTCATTTTTTTGTCTTTATCCACATGAATTTACGATATTGTCTTTGAATGTGAGAAAAAGTGTATTGAAGAAAAGGCAAAATAGTAAATTTAAGTGAATAAAGACAAAAAAAAGAGTGTGAATGACTAAAATGAGAGTGTAAAAATCAATTCCCTATTGATTTCATTCTAAAAATATTCAACATTCTGTTGTGAAATTTTAAAAATGCCACTCCTAGATCCTTTGTCATGGTGCTATATCATCTTTCTATTTAATAGAGCTCTATATATACACACAAATACACTACGGATCCAGTAAGGGATTCCTTACGGCCAAACCGTGTGGACCTCCCATTTTCCAAAGGAATTGCAACAATCCGAGCCGTTCAATGTATTCAGAACGTGATTTTAAGGGTAGGAACAAGAAATCGCCAAAAAAAATGATCGGAAAAGACTTGATCCGAGCAGTTTTGCAAAAAAATGCATTTATAGTGTTTTTATGAAAAACTGCTCGGATCAAACTCTTTTCGGTCATTTTTTTAGGTGATTTCTCATAGGTTACCCTTAAAATCACATTTTGAATATATTGAGCAGCTCGGATCGTCGCGATTCGATCCGAAAAGGGAAGGTCCACATGGTTTGGCCAGTAAGGGATCCCTTATTGGATCCTGATTGTGTGTGCACACTCAGGATCCTATGAAGGATCCTTTACGGCCTTACCATAAGGGACTCCCCTTTCCTGATTGAATTGCGATGATCCGAGCTGCTCAATGTGTTCATAACGTGATTTTAAAGGTACCCACCAGAAATCGCCCAAAAAAATGGCCGGAAATGGCTTGATCTGAACAGTTTTGCATAAAATGCATTTACAGTGTTTTTATGAAAAATTGCTTGGATCAAACCCTTCCCAGTCATTTTGTTGGGCGATTTCTTGGGGGTACCTTTAAAATCACGTTTTAAACACATTAAACGGCTCGAATCGTCGCAATTCGATTGGAAAAGGGGAATCCCTTACGGCCTTACCGTAAGGGATCCCTCTTAGGATCCTGACTCTCTATATATAGGGAAATGATTTTGCCACTTCTCTGCGAGTGTATTTTTGCACAAAAAATACACTTGCAGGGGAGTGGCGTTAACAAAAATTGGAGTGGCAAAATCAGCAGCTATATATACACACACACACACACACACACACACACACACACAGAGTCCGGTTCCTATCCATACCTCTTTCGTCCGCACCTCCCCCCTTCGGATCAAATTTGGATGATCTGAGCCGCTCAATGTGTTCAGAACGTGATTTTAAGGGTACTCGCGAGAAATCGACAACAAAAAAGAACACCGCAAATAGCTTGATTTGAGTAATTTTTTATTGAACCGTTCAATAAATTAAAATACAAACAAAAACTGTTCGGATGAAACCATTCCTAGTCTTTTTTTTTTTGCCAATTTCTCATGGGTACGCTTAAAATCACGTTCTGATCACATTGACCTGCTCGGATAATCGAAATTCGATCGGAAAAGAGGAGGTGCGGACGGGAAGTGGTTTGAACTTAAACCCGACTGTATGCAGAGCTCCATTTGCAACCATGCTTACGAGATGCAATACTTCATTTTGACTAATGCTATTACTTTCTGGTTAATTGTTTTTCTTATTTTGTTAATTTGAATTATCACAGGTGGTCTCAAATTGCAGCACGCCTTCCGGGAAGGACAGACAATGAAATCAAGAACTTTTGGAATTCCACCGTGAAAAGGAGGTTGAAAAGCAACGGTAATTATTCCACATCCTCATCGCCTAACGTCAGCACCGATGAGTCAAACCCTAAAGATGCCACAGGAAGAGAGATCGTGTTCACGCATGACCGCGACATGATCACGGCCATGTTTATGGACTCATCGTCGTCTTCATCAATATCCATGCATGGAATGGCCCCTCCAAATTACCTCAAGTACCCCTTCCCTTTCCTAGACAATAGCTACGACGTGTTCAATATGACCCCTCCTTGCCTACCACAAGGAGGTGCAGGAGAAGGGTATTGTGGGGATTTCTCGTTCGTTGAAGCAGGTGTGATGGAGCTAGAAAGTGACCCTCTAACTCCTCCATTAGAGAGTACAAGGAGCTTCGCTGAGAATAATGCTGGTGGTGATCACTACACCTTTGATCATAAGAAATATTGTAACAACTACTCCTTGGCTAATGTTGATGATCAGGGCAGCAAAATAGAGGGCGTGTTTGAGGTTGGGAATCCTTGGCAAGGAGAAAATTACTCCAAAATGGGAGAATGGGATTTGGAGGGCTTGTTGGAGAATGTCTCAAGTTTTCCTTGCCTAACTGATTTTTAAGTTGCATTACTCTCTCTCTCTCTCTCTCTCTCTCTCTCTCTCTCTCTCAATGAGCTTTCCGGCCTATAGCATAATTTTGAAGATATATACAATTTTTCCAGTCATACGTACGTCAAAAACCTACATTTGCCTCTTTGAGCCCTAAAACCCTTCCCAACTCTTTATTATGGTAGTGAGATCAATAGTATGAGCCAGAACTTCACGGCCTCGGAATTAGTAGATGTGTGAGTGAGTTGGCCAGGACATTCATGAATAGTGACAAAAAAAAAAATTAATACGAGCGAGAAACTGGATGAATGGGCGGCCACGGTACAACCAAGACCTGTGATACCAAAACCAAAATCAGAATGAGGAGCTAGGCAGTGTAAATAGCGGATTACAAGGTGGATATGAAAATAAAGGCTAGCTAAGCTAGTTTGTAATAAATTTCTATTTGTATGTACGGATGGAATAATGAAGATGTGGAGGTTGTTATATATCCTGTGGAACATAATGATGCAATGAAATAAGAATCATATTATCTGATATCTCTCTCTCTCTCTGGCACAGAATGGACCCAACAAAGATGGTATTTTGTTTAAAAACAGGAAGAATTGTTTGTACCCAAAAATGACAGTCAAATAATTGAGCGGCCCACTTTTCAAATAGTAGACAAAAATGAAGCAATTTTGTTAATTCGTGTCATTTCAGTGCAAAAAATACTCCTATGTATTGTTTACGTGGATAAGGAATTAACAAAAATGAAGCAATTTTGTTAATTCGTGTCATTTCAGTGCAAATAATTGAGCGGCCCACATGATTGATAAGGAATTGCAGAGCACCATCATTGCAGGTAATACTCTTGGTATAGTTTATGATGATACTGGCGTACTAAGAATGAAAAAGATGATCGATAGAGGAAGAATCCAAACAATTGTAATTGATGTGGAAAAATAATTCCTTTGCTCCGCTGCAGAGGAATTAATAATATCAACCATAATTGCTAAGGTTTGGATCGGAGTAACTATGAAGAATATTTCATGGAACATAAGGGGACTAGGTATAGCTCAGTTTAGAAGAGTTTTTTTTTTTATCAAAACTAATAGAGGAAATTAAAACAAAGGTGATCTAGGGCTCCCCAAGTAGAGGAAAAACTTCAAATGTTTGGAAGGATATATGTGCTACAGACACTATGTGTGCTGTTATGGGAGATTGTGTCATTCAAGGGTTTAAGTTCAAGGTCAATTCAGGAACAAAGATAAAATTTTGGAAGCATAAATGGTTGGGTGATGAGACTCTTCAAGCAGTTTTCCCTGGGCTTTCAATTTTAAATACCCAAAAGAAGCAATGGTAGTTGACATGGTGGATGATCAAAATCAAGATTAATTTCTGGAAGTTCCAATTCGACCAGGAGAGTTTTGTATGATTGGGAAAGAGAACAACTACAGAATCTTGTGCAGTTGCTGAGTGGAATACTTAAGACCTGGTGAAAATAAGAGTGGATTTTTGGGTTGGACCGCGCTTGGTGCAACATTCAAGTGTATTCTGTTGAGGGATTCAAGAGAAACCTGAGTGGGATTACAAGTGTATCCAGTTTTTGGAGGGTTAAGAGTTGCTTTTGGATACATATATGCTGGTTATCCATGATGTTGCTCCTGATCACGTGGCTGCTGAATGACGTGTACTCTGCTCTTGCGACTCCAACTTTTGGAGGGCTTAGAGTCTTCTGGTTATCCTTGGGCTACATTTTCTGATACTCCTGTTGTGCATATTGAACGTCAAGGATTATGATCGATGCGAGTCCGCTTTGGTGTTGTTCCTTGTTAGATGTGGTTGATGGTAAATATTGAATGCTCTTTTCAACTCCAAAATATTTGGAGGGCTAAGAGATGTTTTCGGACTGATGATCATAGTTTGTGGCTTTGCTGCTAGCTAGTATTGAGACTCAGATGTGGTTATTAAGGGGATGTTTGGAGGCTGCTTATCTCATTATTGTTTCAAAAGCTTGGGGTTATTCAACGTCATATTTCTCGTCAACTCCTAAGATTAGGAGGGCTAAGATGATCTAGATTTCTGCTGGAATACTGATGCTATTGAATAATGGAGGCTGATATCTTTGGAGAGAGAGGAATTCCGGAATCTTTCGTCAAGTTGGCAATGATTCTTCCTCAGTTGTGGCTTTGATCATGGGAGAAATCAGGGCATGTGCGTGCTCTTGGAGGAGGATGGTGAAGTCACCTGGCAATTCCAAATTCTGTGCTAGATGGGGTTCCCGGAGTTTGTTTTAAATTCTGTTTAAGTTTTGGTCCTTTGTATAGTTGCTTGGCTAGGTTGAACTTTGTTTGGTGATTGCTTTGGTTGTATTTGTCCTGAGTTCTCAAGGCCATATGCTTTAGTGTTGGGCTTCCCTTTATAAAATCGTCTGATTCCAAAAAAAAATGGAGGCTGATATTGGTGAGTATACCACTTTTGCTTCAAGTGGTGACTTAATTATCAACTACAAGTCGATTTGCTCTGAGTTAGGACTTGTTGAAGTGGTGATCATGGTTATCTCGGGATTTTCGGGATGAGTTTTCTGGTTTGGTACTTTGGGTCATTGTAACCTTGGGCTCATTTCAATCTCATTGAATGTCAATTTTTTTTTCCCTTTTTTCATCGCAGGCCTCTTATGATACCTCAATCTATGTGGTCCATACTTGATTTCGCCTCTATGTACCCTTTGTCAAGTTTTTAATAAAATTTTGTTGCCTATAAAAAAAAAAAAAAAAAACTCCTACGTGGGAAGTGGGTCTTGAGCATCATTATATGCATGGGAAAGAATCATGGGAAACATGGCAATTGGTACCAATTTGTGGAGGAAATTGAGGCAAATCTAGCGTGGGTTAAGGACTCTTTTTTTTTTTAAATAACCGAGGAACAACCCTTCAGTCGAGTTACAATTGGAACCGATTGCATAACTCAAATCTCGGAAGAATTAGCACTGCTACACTAGTAACAACCCCCCACTTATTATTAGTGTAATCAGTCGGTGAGGAACCGAACCCCTGACCAATGAAGATTCTCCCAAAGTTAATTATTCACCTTTACCACTGGAGTAACCCTGGATGTGTAAAGCACAAATCTTTACATCCGCAGTATAAAAGCAAGGAAAGGGGAAAGGGGTCCCTGACCACATAATCCAATCACTTTTATCTTTTAATTTCAGTTTTCGTAGTCCCGTACTATTTCCTTTTACAACCCGACTACTTGCATAGCAATCGTGCACACACCGCGATCTGTGTAGTTCATTTGATGTAAATTATTTTTGAAAGGCCTCACACAAAATCAGTTTAATCCGATTCGTATAGGTGTTTGAGCTAATAATCTAATCTTTCATTTGGTTGTCTAGATATTGATGTTGTAACGAACGCTATGAATGCAAACTAAGAACGAGAAAGAGAAAACTAAACAAGAAATCACACGAGACACAAGATATTCGTGGTTCCCCAAAATGGGTACGATATTCATGGTTCCCCAAGATGGGTACATCCACGGGCGAGGAGAGAGAGGATTCACAGACCAATGTGGAGAAGAGATACAAAGAGTCGGTTATAGTCCGTAACTCTAGAATGACCACAATATAAGAGAGAGGCCACAAAAGGATTCTCTTAAAAGTCCCCCAAATCTCCTATTTATAATAATATATTGCGAAAATTGAAACAATATAATTAACCAATGTGGGACATAAGATTCAAAGGCATTCCCAACAATTGAAAAGTGAAGCGATTGGATCGAGTACCTATAAATATTGAATTGAGCTAATTTTTGTATTTGTAGATATTGGAACGAGAACATATATTACATCTAATAAAATGCTTGGATCGTTCGTATGAAACCCAGAGTGGATCTGTACACAATCGCTATGCAAGCAAACTTTCTGTTCCTTATTCTGCCTATTTCTTTAGTTGTAACTTTTAATTTCGATGGGTCAAAGTGATCAAAGGGAAGTTTAATCTCACTCAGGGGGCTTGGTTACCTAATTTACCTAGGTCAGGTTGCATTACCAACATATGGAGGGATATTTGTTCTCTAGGGGAACTCTCTTCCAGCATTGGTTCAGTTCTATCGGAGGGTTTTTGAATCCAAGTTCATTTGGGTACAGAGACGTCCTTTTGGGGCCATGTTTGGATGGGGGATAGGCCTCTCAAGGAGGAATTCCCTAGACTTTTTCTTATTTCTAACCAAAAAGAGAGCTCGGTCAGCTTAGTGAAGGAGGAGTCAGGGGATATGTTATGGAAGCTTCATTATAGAAAGAGGCAGCGAAATGTGTGGGAGACTAATCAATCAGAAGAATTAGATCGTAGACTGGAGTTGGTAAATTTAGATCAATTCAAGAGGGATGTGCTCCAATGGAAGTGGACTGATGATAACCGTTTTTCGTTGAAATCGGTGTACAATCAATGGGAACAGACTGTTCATTCTAGGAACGATCTCCTGGGATCTCTTTGGAAGAACCTCTGTCCTCTGAAGGTGGAAATTTTTCGTGGATGGCAATTCAGGAGAGGGTTTCAACTAGATCAGTGCTATCCAGCAGGAATATCGGTCTAGAGGGTCAATTGGTTTCTTGCCCTTTGTGTTCCTTGCATCTTGAAACGCCGGACCATGTATTATTGCATTGTCAATTTTCTTGGAAGACAGCCCTTGTTCGGTTGTGGGTTTTGAAGAGTGTTTTTGAATAAAGGTAGAGAGAGAAATGAGAGTAATGATTGTGGAGAGAGGTAAAAAGTGGAGAGAGATAGAGTGAGAAATGAGAGTAATGATTGAAAAGTTAGAGAGAGAAAAAGTGAAAAAGTAACTTTTTCCAAAATTTGGAGTTTTGAGTTCCAAACCGAACAAAGGCAGGTCTCTTATTTTGGATTGGTGGCATGTGACGTGGGTTTGTCCGAAAACGTTATCAGATTTGGCTCGGTGGTGGTTTGACACCAGGCTTAGGAATTTGGAGAAAAATGTGTGAGAAGCGTCTTTCTATGCCACTCTGTGGTCTCTGTGGCTGGTTCGGAATGACTATGTGTTTAATAACGCTTCTACGAGTTTTGAAGTGGTGGGGGAATTGGTAAAAACTAGAGTCGCAATATGGATGAAGACCAAGTTCGCAATCAAAATTTATTCGGTGGAGGAGTTTAAAGTGTACCTTGATGGCATTCGTAAGCTTAAGTTGTAGTTCGTGTTGAGGTGTTGTGTCTGTCCAACATTGTGTTGGATGGGCTAATTATGATTGCTTTCTTTTATTTCTCCCTCGATATACCCTTTCGAGTTTTTATAAAAAGTTTTGTTTGCCGAGAAAAAAAAAAAACTTTTAATTTCGGTGTTGCAAATCCCGAACATTTTTCATTTCAACGCTGTTCTTAACATTTGAACATCGCGCTCACTTTTTTTTCTTGCTTGACAAAAATGTGAAGTCCTTTTTGTTTAGGCAAAAACAAATCAGCAGTAGATTTCATCTGCCGCGCACAGTTAGCCTGTTCAGAAGTCGTTCTATAAGCACTCGGACCAACCGTGATCCTGACATACCCGCGCATCTTATCACACGGCCAATGCATTGTTTCGCTTGTTTTCAGAGAAACAGAATGACATGGCGAACCGGTTGCTTCCTTCACTCTCTTTTTCAAGAATTTGGATGGATCCCATTCCAACCTTGGAGTAAACTAGTTTTCGGTAAACTGAATAAGTGTGTGCGCCTGTGTGGTTTGTAAAGGTTTGGCTGATTCCATTCCGTTTGACGAAAAAAAATAAGTTCAGATTTTTATTTTTATTTTGATCTGCTATAAGTTCAGATTTCATGAAGGTCATAAACTACGAATGTCTGGTGATCGGGGTGGAGACCGTTTTGAACGCCCGAAACGATTTGTAAACAGAAGTTCACTCTTGTGGAGGGAATAGGTATTTTAGTTCCAACCCATATTGAACCCATTTTTAACCCATCTAAACCCATGTATATATGGGTACCCATATAAACCCATTATTTAATATGGGCGGATTGGGTTGGGTTATAAGTGGGCGGATTGGGCGGGTTAGAAAAATATGGGTTGAGATTGCCACCTCTAGTTTTACCCATGTCAATGGTGTCTTTTGTCTTTTTCGTAAACTTCATACTCCCTCTGTCCCATTTGTCCAATTATCGAAATTCGTGTCTTTTAAAAATGTACTTATATCTTACATTTTAGTATAACGTTTTTTTTATATATAATTTTGAAGATTTTGTATGATAAAATTAATTGAGATCTATCAAACGAGATCCATATTGCATATTAAAAATATTACGAATTGAAAATTATCGACAAGTCTTTGAGAGATTAAACACTCTCAAAAAGTCAAAAAGAGGACAAACAAACCGGGACGGAAGGAATTTTGTTATTATTTTTTTAACATGGATGGTTTCCATTTTTATGGTTCAATATTTGATTTTTGCTAGGTTCAAAGTAAATTGAATTGAGATTTTTTTGGGGGTAGAATTTGCTATTTCCAATATTCGTCGTTCTTTTTTTTAAGGTCCCATTAGGCCTAATTTCCTATTTCTCTCAATCGTATATTTCTTCTCGCAATTAGATTTAAAAAATTAAACCTCTAAATGTGTCAAATATTTTGAGATCCCAAACAAATTTATCATAGATGATGGATCCATCCGTCTCGAATCATATTGATGGCCATCTCAAGGAAAACGACACACCAACCCGTATCATGGATTTCATAGTTAACCGTACAATACACCTTGGTTCACTTTTTGTGTAGTACAAACTAAAAAAAAAACTCCGTAAATTGATCGAAAAAGTAGCGCACGCCATAAAATTCCTACGTACCCAAAACCATAACTAAAACCGTATATACATATATAGCTTATCTATTTTCCTTGCCTTGTTTCATATTTCCTTAGTCTTGCTTCCTTTCACACATGATTTAACCAACTGCTTTAGACCCTTCTTCTTCTTTTTCTTCACCTGGGCAGCTGCTAACGCCTTCTCGCTCTCCAGTTCTTCTTCAAACTGCGCGCACAGCTGATACGAAAGACATGGTGAATGGAATGCATTTAGTTCAATTTTTTAAATATTGGATTGGAAAAGAAAAATAGAAAAAAAAAATTCGTATGATTTCATTTTTGCCTGTCAATATATATAAACACGAAATGCTGTACTGCTTACTGAATTATATGTAAACGTTATATAGAATGATTCGCGTGCTAAATTTGTGATAGCGGTATTTTGGAAACAATCAAGTACAAGAAGGTGTACTGTGTCCCTATACCGAAGAGAGCAACACAGAAAGAAACCTTAATTAGAGAGCAATGCAACTGACACCGTATTTTGACACTGGGCCGCAACTGTAGTGGGCTCCACACAAACACTTAGTGTAGTGATCATCACACTTGCGACCTTTGGAGGAAAAAATGCAGTGTCAAAATGCGACGTCATTAGAATTTTCCAATCTTAAACTCTACAAATGGTTGGACCCAAGAATTCAATACAGAGCTTGATGTTTCCAGACCAAGTGAGATGAGTTTTCAAGTTCGAAAAAAACTGCCAACCCTTATATAGGCTTCGTCTTCATGCTAAAAGCAGATAAGGTATTCCAAGGAAACCTTTAGGCTAACAACAGTACAAGAAATTATGAATAGTAGCCTTCAATTCACTCTCAAAACTACTGTGTATTGGCTAAATAATTGAGCAAGATTATTGTTTCTCTTTAGTCATTTTTTTCCCGCATTTATTAGTTTAGCGCCGATTTTGTGTGGATTATTGATTTTTTTTTTTTGTCAATCGATTGTGAGAGTTCACGAGACAATCAAGCCCAACAACTCAACCAATTCACAAAATAAGCCTATTATATATATGTAGGGTAAAAACAAAGAAATAAAGGAAAAACAATCCAAGGAAGAACACCCACAAGTAGGTGGAGAGACTCGAACTCCTGACCTCCTGGTGAGATGCAAAAATTTTGGCCAATTGAACTAGCCCAAGTTGGCTGTGGATTATTGTCTGAACGATAAAAATCTAAAAAGTAAAACATATATATTATGGTTAAACTCTTTAAAAAGTTCACTAAAAAAAATAATCCAAACATCACTACAAGAAAAATTACATTGGGTGACGAATGAAAATTGTCACAAATTGCATGTTTTTCGTCACAAATAATATAGGTGACGAAAAAAAATTGTCGACTAAAGGTTGTCGAGGATTCCTACCTGGTGACGAAATCTATTTTTCGTCACCTATAGTGCCTTTTGATGACGAAATATTTTGTCACCAAAAAGTGAATAATTGGTGACGAAATTGTTTTCCTCATCTATTGTGCTTTTTGACGACGAAATTTTTTGTCATCAATTACTCCTTTTGGTGACGAAAAAAATCGTCACCGATGAGTCACATCGGTGACGAAATTTTTCGTTGCAAAAGACGTTTTCATATGGGAAAAAAATCCTTCTATCTTGCTCCTAGTGGGTTTCGAACCCGAATCCCTTGAGCTTTTCGCACAAGCTCCGACCAACTGCACCACACACAATTTTCAGTAAATATTTGAAATATCTAATATATAACATATATGTTTAACATGAAAATATATTTCGAATGTAATTTTGAACCTTTAAACATTAAAATTAGCAATTTTGATAAACATGAAAGTTGTAGGCAATTGAGTTATTATTCAAACCCATTTTGAATTATCTCAAACGGAGTTTTTAGTAAAGAGTTTTGTCCGAAAAACATTTAGTGACAAAGCGCAATTCATAAATTTTGTCACGAAATTCATAAATTTTGTCACGAAATTCATAAATTTCGTCACGAAAGGTACCCATTTGACGACGAAATATATTTTTGGTCACTGAAAGCATTAAAATGGTGACGAAATTATTTTTTGTCATCAAAGTTAAGCATTTGGTGATAAATATATTTTTTGTCACCAAGGTCTCATTTGGCGACTAAATATATTTTTCGTCACCAAATAATTATCTTTTGTGACTAAAAATAATTTCGTCACAAAGGGCTTTTTGCATTTAAAATGTATTTTGTCGCCAAATGGGTAATTTGGTGACTAAAATATTTTTTCGTCGCTAAACAGATATAATGTAACTAAATTATTTCGTCACGGAAGTTGTCAAAACAGTGACGAATTTATTTTTTCGTCTCCAAATATACTCATTTAGTGATGAAATTAAATTTCGTCGCCACTTTTTCGTCACCAATTTTCATTTTTCTTGTAGTGCATGTCGACTTTTTGTATTATGTTTATCTTTATTTAAAAATATTAATTTAGTTTACAATTCTTTATTTTTTAAATTCCTCTCGTCAACACCAATAAAAAATCCACAAAAATTTGATACAAAATTAATAAATGCAAAAAACAAAAAAAAACCCCTCAAAGTTAGCTTTTGAATTTTTTCTTGGATATTTCTCCAAACAATGGGGTAAAAGTCAAAAAATTTTACATTTTCAATTTATCGTGTCGGGATGAAGTCGAACCAATAATATATATAGGTTGGCACAAAAACAACAAACTTGATAAAAATGTGAATAAGGACAAAACAAAAAACCGGTAGTCTACCACTTGTTGATCAGTAAAAACACCCCAAAATAGCCTTTCCTGTAAGTTAACAAGTACGGATATAGAGATGCATGCATGCATTCTTTCTTCTTCTTTTTTTTATCGGCGATACATGCATTCTTTGTCACCTCCCATTTTACCTTCTGATTTTAGAACTATGATTTATTATTTTTCTGAATTAATAATGAATGGAGTATAGTATATAAATACGTATATACCTTAAGCACTCGATTCTCCAGGAGAGCCAGCCTCTCAAGGAGGGTACCCTTCATCTCTGCCTCCACCACCACGACGTCAACCGGAAGGCAGTGATCCTCTATGCTCTCCGGAGATAAATCCGCGGTGGACGATACCCGGCCGTCCCCACCACTAGTGAGGGTCCCACTTGAGGTAGTAGTGGACGCATACGAGCTCCTTGGTGACTTGGTTCTACTGCCTCTTCTTTCTTCCAAGTGATTCAACTGCATCATCATCGTAAATTAGCATTTTTTTTATTGTGTGGTAAAATAGACAAACAAAGCATGTTCTTTTTTTTTTTTTTTTCCCGATATTATATATATATAAGTGGGGTTGGTGGAATGTTAATAGATTAGTCTATAGAACTCACGATGAAGATCGAATCCTAACCTCCTACATTGGGATCGAGGACAAGGGTTATCAACTGGGAGAGGAGCCCATTGGTAAACAAAGCATGTTGTTTGATAGTGTTTACTATTCATCAGAAGACAAAAAGTCATGTTCCTTTCTTATTTGTCCTTATTTTAGGTAATATTCCCAAAAATGAGTACACTGGCTATTAAGCATTTCGACCGCTTGGTTTTCCAAATATATCTTTTCATCACGTCCAAGTATACACTCCCTTCGTTCTGAATTGTTGGCCTAATACGAAAAAACGTGCAATTTTTGGACTAAAAAAATCAAGTTCTTTCATGCATAATTTTTTCATGCATAATTTTTCAAGTTTCTTGAATTCGAATGAAAGAACTAATCCAGATATCTAATTTGGTGTCAAAAATTTTAAAAATTATGCACTAAAATACTTTATTTTATGATCCAAAATTTGTACATTTTTTTTTCGTATAGGACCAACAACTTGGGATGGAGGGAGTATGTTTTTTGAGGTTGGGTTTAATTTCCAGGAAAATTACTACAAACCTATACATGTAATTCTTTTGAAAACAAATACTATATGAAATCTAACAGACACTCTCAGTATCTCAAAAATAAAAATAAAAATCCTTGAAAGTTTTGAAAGATAACAGACAATCATTACCAGAGAAAGATATTTTGAAAACAAGAAACGAATAACGAGATAGGAAGATAAGATATGATTTTCGAAACATCTAACTTTTTTCTTTCTCGACGAAAAGAATTCATTAATCTCTGAAAAGATTACAAAAAATTAAACGGCCGGACCGAGGCTTCAACGGCATACGCCACCGAGATCACAAAAAGTAAGATGGCAAGAGAGCCAACCAAAATAACAAGGGCGATCGATCGAGGAATAAATCCAATTAGTCAAGCGACAATTAAACTCTTAACACAAAATTAATACATGCAGAAAGTACTTACAATTTTGTCTAGACGATGGAGTCTAGACATGATCGGCTCTTCGGTAGTAATCATTTCTGCGTCTTCTTCTTTTGAATCTGCTTTGTAGGGTATTAGGGAATGGGGTGAACGGTCTGTCGGGATCCATAAATAGATGGATTGAGAGACAAGGCGTAATCAAAATAATGTGACGGTGACACGTGACTGACTATTGGAAGGCACGTGTATGTTAGGGCAAGAGATGTAGGACACGTGGTGACCTGGAACGTGTGAGATCGACGATAAGGATATATACATATAGAAAGTTTCAAATAAGGACTTCTTAAAATGTGGACTCCTCTTTTTCGATCGAATTTCGATTATTCGAGTTGCTCAATGTCTTCAAAGCGGGATTTTAAGGATACATCTGAGAGATTGGTACAAAAAAAAGACCGGAAAGAGCTTGATTTGAGTAATTTTTTATTGAACTGTTCAATAAAAAAGTGCTCGAATGAAACTCTTCTTGGTCTTTTTTTTTTTTGTTGATTTCTCTCAGCTACCCTTAAAATCACGTTCTGATCATATTGAGCCGTTCGGATCATCGAAATTCGATTGAAAAATAGAAGAAATGAGAAAATCTACATTTTAACTAACATAAGGACCATCTCATGAAAAATAAACTGTACACACTACTACTTGTGAATTGTAATGGTTCCTACCTTCTGCCCGGTCTTTTAACAGTTGATATCCACACTCCTGGACATTTGGGCCAGTCACCCTAGCGGTAAAAGGATCAATCCGAACCCACTGTAGACACTTAAATTTGGCCTAACGATTATTTCAAGTCCCACATTGGGGACCATCCCGATGATGAAATGGATACAGTGATTGCTGATTGACTTCTTGTGAACCCATAGACTTATGGTAAGAATTTTGAGCCACTTAGAGGACCAAATCCAAAGCTATATAGCCTTTCAGACAGAAATACAGAATCCTAAGAGAATCCATCTGTCGGCAGTAACATTGACCTCACGGCCTTAACATCATTTTTTCATCCGAGCGACCTGTTGCTTAAAAATCTCCCTGAGAGATCAATCCCGCGGCCGCAACATCATTTCCTCGGCCGCCAGATCCTTTCTACGGCCGCCAGATTGTCTATTTTCCAGACTCTGGAACGTTCTGTCGATTGTTTGATCCAACTACGATACCTCCCCGATGCGTTCGGACTACGCTCAGAGATTACCACAAAGAGTTTGCATTGCAATTGCAATCGTGCGTCTTGATTGGCCGGAGTGAGTGACCAATTGCCTATATAAAGGGCTTTTGGGTTCTGAAATACAAAAAAATTCATATATTTTCACACCTTCTCAAGCCACGAAATTCTACAAAAATACTCTCTCAAACCCTCCCTTCAAAAACCCTAATCTCCCGAAGGCAGCCATCAATCCGACGATCAAACCCCGAAGTTCAAACCCTAACCCTAGGGTTTTCAAAGAAACAAATCAGTCAATCACAATCGATCTGAAGTAATCAAGCAACTGAGGGATCAAGGTGGTGAGGCCCAACGGTCTTTGGTTTGGTTTATTTATCTTTTTTATGCTTAATCATAGTGTTTTGATAATCTGCTAACTTTTCTGTCTGGTGTGAGGAAGAACACTGGCCGGGGCTTCGATCCCTCGGCCGGTACATCAAACTAGGAGGATCTCTCGGTCGTGACATCCATTCACCGGCCGCGGGATCCATTCCCCTGGGACAGCTTTGTTTGTTCTGCCTTCTGATGCATGTTTTACTTATCATCTCGGCTCACCTTATTCAGTGTTAAAGGCTTAATTAAACAGACTATGTGTTAGAATTGAATAAAGCAAGTACATGTCTTATGTTGAGCAATTATGGGCCAGTTTCACAACTGGGCAAAGAGGGGTGCCTAACACATTCCCTTTACTGTACTTTTGGCTCCCGTACCTAGAATCTCTACCTATTTTCCTAGTTTCAATAAACTAGGTGGCGACTCTGTTTTGATGATGACTGTTATCGTGCAGCGATGTTCCTAGCCATGGGAATATCCACGATCATGGTTTATGAAGCAAGCAACCAAACAAGCAAACAACGATCAATCTGTATGGCGATGCCCCGCTCCAAGGAGGTGTCTACAGTTTTTTGGCGCCTCCGTTGGGGACTTGAGAGCCATAACCAGAAAGTTCAACATAAGACTAATACATGCCCTATTTAATTCATATATCATATGCATCGAGCGGGCAAACCTCATTGAGTTCACCTAATACCCCGACATGACACGGGCTATGTTAGGAGTTATAACAAACTCTACAGTCACTTGTACCTAGTGGTATATCAAAAAGGAAATCACTCAATCACCGCCTATAATGGGCTGGTAAAAGGACTGGTGCCCTTTGACAACGGAGCACCCTGAGACTACCTAACCCTTACATGTGTCAGAAAGCCATAGAACCTATCAAACCAAGACAAGAACCTGTAGGTTAATGAAATTTCCTACATTTTGTTTCCAAGTTCTTCCTCACACCTTGCATCATTCATTGTTGTAACATCTCTTTCTGTGCAGAAGGGTTAGGATTTCAGCCTAAATCCTAACCCTATACAGCCAAGTACTAGTTTGCAGGTATTTTTTTCTTTTACAAGCAGGCACAATACGTAAGCCAAGAAAGCAACCACAACCAATTTTATACTCTTATAACACCCGAAGTCACGCAAAACAGAGGTCTTTGCAGCCATCCTGCCTGTCATCTTCGCCTACTAAAGCACCTTCACCGCAACAGTCCCGATCACTTCCAGGGACTTCGCGGTCATCTTCTCAGCAAAACCAATCATCTACCAAATTCCAAGCTTCACCAAGCAATCCTCCTGTTCCCATGGCAGACCACGACGCCACCATTGCCGATCTTCAAGCTCAAGTCGCTACCTTATTAGCGAAAAAAGCAGCAAGAGATGCTGAAGACGAAGAAAGATCAATGGTAAATAAGAATAGGCCAGAAAATCCTGAGTTAGCCAAGCAAGTCAAACAGATCAAGCATGCTCTGGCCTGATCACAGGGAGACCAAATTTTGGACTTTGAAAGACTTTGCCTCTTTCCAGACTCTCAACTGCCTGAGAAATTCAAGATGCCAAACATCGAAAAGTTCAATGGAACCGGTAACCCCACTAGCCATGTTCGCCATGTCATCAACACCCTGAAGCCGATGGGCTTGAATGATGAGCTCATCGCTCAACTGTTTCAAAGTACTCTCACTGGAAGTGCTCTCGATTGGTTCCTCACTCTGGAGTTCGAATATTATCACACTTGGCCCGAAATCGCCAACGCTTTTATCAAACAATATGCTTACAACGTCCAAGTCGAACTAACCACTCGAGATTTAGAAATGACCAAGCAAGAGTCAAACGAAGACTTTGTTACCTTCATGGCTAGATGGAGGGAAAAGGCTGCCAAAAAGAAGAACCGCCCCTCTGAGGAAGATCAAGTGAGGATAGTCGTCAAGAATTTGCAATCCAAGTATCTCAAGCATATCTTCATATAGGCCATCACAGATTTCAAGCGCTTACATGCTACTGGGCTGCACATTGAAGAAGGAATCAAACTGGGACTCATTGGGAAAGAAGAAGCTCATTCACCTAAGAAATCCTTCCCAAGTCGTGCATCTCACGCATCTGTAAATACTCTTAACTCAACCTCACCATAAGACCCTTTTCAAACTAGCTCATCTCGAAGCTTAAACCGGCCTCGTCGTAACTTTAGCCCTCTTTACATGACTCTTTCCCAAGCCTTAACCATTCTAAGCCGTCAAGGACATCTCAAACCCTTGAACAAGCCATCTCCTCAGCCACCTTACGGCCCAAACCATGACCCCAACAAGTAATGCACCTACCATCAACATTCTGGCCACGAGACGGACAATTGCATGCGTCTTCGCCACGACATTCAAGACCTCATTGATAGCCGCACCATAAAGCCCCCACAACCTGATACACAAACCAGACCACCCAATACTGAACCGCCCTGAAATGTCAATCTCATAACCCTATCTCACAACCCCACATACAATCCTGGCCAGTACAATGTCCAAAACAGCCAAGCCAAGCCAAGCCAACCTTAACCTTCCCAGAGGAGGATGAGTGTTTCATGATGGAGGAGGAGGAAGACGTTGAGTCTAATCAATCAGAAGTAATTGATCCCGATATGAGTGACGAAGAAGAGCGAGCAAAGGAGGAAAAGCTAAGGAAATGGAAAGAGTATTCCTGGGCAAAACACAATTTAGAGGATCCCGAAATCCCATTTGTAGAGGATGATGAATGGCTACGTATCTGGTTTGAGAATAGGAAGAAAGAAAGGGAAATGGTCATTATGATGAGAAGGCACGCCCGCTTCAAGCCTGCCTAAATAGTGGTACCCATTAACCGTCCCGATATTCTGACACCACCCATCATCTGGGAAACGATCCATCTCATAGAGAAAGTGGAGGAGCTCCAAATACAACCATGGGTCAATCCCTACGATGAATGCGACTACAGCCAATGGATAGAGGAAAGAGAAGATCTAGATTTCATATGCGCGGATCCATATCAAACAGGGGAAAGCGACTTCAACAAAATGGAAGGGGAATATATATGATGATCCACTCGATGGAATCTCCTTAGCATCACTATTCAACCAAATGAAGATAACTAACTTCCTTCATAACTACACAATCAATAAGGAGGATGAAGAGGCGATAAAAGCCCAAACTGATATTTCCATCTAAGGACTACTTATGTCCCAAAGAGGTAACCACCGTGCAAGTTTCGAAGATGAATTCAGTTCAAAGGCTCTGTTTGGCAAAGAAGATGGTGGAAAAGAGTATAAAATTGCGAAAGACAAAGCAAAAGAGGGTAACCTCGAAATGCTGCAGTAGCTGAGAAGTCACAGCATGGCAAAGAACATTAAAACATTGCTTTTTCAAACTAAAACACGTTTTGGGCCCCTGTTTGGGCATTTTATTTCTAAGTGAACTCATGTTTTATATCCCAGATTATGCTTATTCAACAATCTATATTCCTAAATTGCAATTGATATACACTATAATCTCTTTGCCAAACAAAAGAAATTTCAGGGAATCAAGTTCTTTGTGTTGCTGACAAAAAGGGAAAGAAGGGATGAACTTTAGTTGCTTAAACTAGGTTTTTGTCAAAACCTAGAACGAAGACACTATCTCCGTGAGAACACTTAGGGTTAGCTTGCCCATCATAAAAGTATGAACACAAGAGGAGATTCATAAAAATATCTCCATCAAATTCCTCTCTAAGGTATAGAAAACTTCTTGTGAGAAAATGCTCATTGGGTGACCAAGCAGCCCAAGCAAAAGTAAAAGCAAAGCCTGCTAGGGCAAGAAAATGCAAAAATGCAGCCTAGGCAAAAGTTAAGGCATTCAGAAGCTCACTAGGGACTCAACCTCCATCAGGTAACCTAAGCAAAATTTAGAGCATGTGAGAAGAAAAACCAAGAGTGAAAACCTAACCTCAAAGGTGGTGACTTTGGAACTACGTAAAAGGCCTGATTCCCTGATTGGGATACGTAGGCAATCTCACATTGAGATGCGGCCCAAATATTTGGAGAGAAGTAAAAACATCAACAGGTTTGTACTCAATGATAGGCATAGCTAACCCTGTGTATTGAGCTCGCAAAAGATGAGTATGCCTTTTTCAAGGAATTGGCAACAGCAAAGGACACGAGAATTATTGTTCATCCCCTCTGACCTGAATGTCATTAACACAATGAGCAGGATACCTCGAAAACTCTCGAGTTTGGCAAAAAGACTACGGAACATAGCAAAAGCAAAAAGCAAAAAATCAAAACCAAGCATAAGGAGGAAGAGAGAAGAGGAAGCCATTTGGCCAAAACAAAATCTACCTTTGGAAAATCAAAGTAACAGCCAAAGAATGGATATATCGGCCACAACATCGATTCTTCAACCGAATAATCGATTCTTCGGCCAGTACTTCATTTCACACAGATTATTACCTATCGGCAAAAATTTGTTCAAAAAGCCATGTTCTGACTTTCATATGCATCTAGGGGCACAAAAAGCTCTTCTCATTTCATGAACAAAAGTTTAATTACAAAATTCTCGCTGTGGTTGCTTTCACTATACAATTTCTGCTGGCCTTTTTTTTACTAACTATGAACAGGAAAAGAGAAAATCCTAAAAGCTAGTCATGACGGCGCCTCCAAGACGGCCTCTAAGATGAAGATGGGGATTGCTCACTAGCTCCCATACCCTCCCCACTAGCAGTTGGAGCTCGCTCAACCTCAAGCTGCAACAAAAAGAGAACACAAACATTTAGATTCAGGGAGAAATACAAAGTGAGGGAATATATGGAATAACCATAGCTCAAGGATTTGACGACACTGTCTCCGAATCAAACCCTCAGGGCTCTGATAGGCACCTAGCCATTCCTGTACAATCTCATCAGGCACCTATACAAATAACCAAGTGCTTCAAAACATTGGAATGCAGGATACAATGACGAAGCAAGGAAACAAAAAGATACCTGAGAAACCCCAACTGGCAATGTGTAAAGCTGGGCCGTACAAGGGGTAATCGCCAAGCGCTCCTCCTCTCCATCATCAGAATGGAAAGAAACAAAAGAAGGGGCCCGTGGCTAAACAGGAGCAACAGGAAGAGCTGCAACCGCTGGAGCTAAGTAAAGACGGCAGTACTCCATGTAGTCTCCTGCCTGAAGAAGCAAGCCTGCCCAATCTCTGATCCGAGAATTCTTCAAATCTTCTTTAGACATCAAAGAAGTAGACCTCATCGATACCGGAGGAGGAAGAGGAACAAACCGAACCGCCTCAGCACGCGGGCGCCACTGACTGGCCACCCGATCACCTAAGTACCAGGCTCGACAGAATGGACCCTCGAGTAAGCTACGAGTACGATCCAAAACCCTAGAACACGCAAGAAGGGCATCCTCTGGTACACCACTCCAGGGGTCAAAATGTACCCACAAAATGAGATCAAATTAGCCACAACATAAGAATATGGAAGTCTAAGGACAAGAAATACAAAGAGAAAGGTACCTGATCGACCATTAGTCAGTCCACGACTCGTCGCCACTCGGGAAGGCTCAAGACTGGCGACCGTGGCTTCCGTTGCCCCACTACTCATCGCTCGTAGCGAGGTATACAGTTCGCATCTCCATGTCTAGTATCAGTGGGAAACTGAAGAAGGTGCTCAAAGGCCCAAAGCTAAAAAAAATGAATTAGCAAACAAGTTCAATACTAGGAGAAGTCAACACGGGAAAGGAAGTAAAAGGGAAGAATATGTACCTCAAGCGCCCGGTAGTGACCACCAAGGATGGGACTCTTGTCCCGTGAGCAAGCTTCAAAATTGCCATACAAGGTGGCCAAAGCAGACGATCCCCAATCAAACTCTCTAATGGCCTCCAAACGCTGCAAAGGAGCCAGAAGCTGTGTGTGTACCGAGCCATCTTTGTTGACAAACAACGTTTGCCCAAAGAGATAAAGAAGGAAGGCCCGCGTCAGCTACTCGACACTCACCTGGGTAAAGATACCAGCCGTCATGTAAGTCTTGCTCAGCCAATCAACGTCAACGTGGCCTCGGGAATGAAGAGGAGGCACCTTGCCCAAGAACCACTCCAAGGCCCCTACCTGCTCCCAAAGCCTGGGATCAACTCGAAGAGAAGCTCCGCCTACCCGCAGGCCAGTCAGCAAAGAGAAGTCACTTGGTGTGATCGTCATCTCGCCGACAGAAGGAAGATGGAATGTATTGGTGGTATCCTACCATCTCTCAACCAGCGAGGTCACCAATGACCAATCCATCTTCGAAAGATTAAGGCCCAGAACAAATGCCTCGAAGCCAGTAGCACGTACCAACTCTCGAGCCTGCTCGGGCAGCACCAGAAACCACTTATGCACCTCTTTGCCTCCGCCGCAAGCCTTCAGTCTCCTATTTCTCTGCCAAGGAAAAAAAGGGAGTTAATCTCATGATTGCATGAACAAACAAAAAAGCTAGGGGCATCAAATTAACATTTAAAAGCATGCATTGCCTAAATAGGGGGCACGGTTGTTTTAGTTTCTTTGAACAAGAACAAATTCAACCCAAGCACGGGTCCCTCTCATTCACGCCCCTAGCTAAAAAAGATTTCATCCCGAAAGTAAGAAATTCACTCTTAAATCATGTAGAATTAAACTCCAAACTAAAGTAAAAACTTTTACTTTTCAGGAAACTTACTAGAACATTGAGGACGGTACTGCAAGAAACTGCCATAACCGAACCTACGCGAAGGAAAAACGTAGGTATCAGCGATAAACAAGCCAGGCTCCTCAATCGCCTCCTCGTCGGAAGGCGGGTACTCGCACCTACATAGAGGGTGCAAGGACGAACCCACAACGTCCGAAGATGGCGTGGCCATCACGTCCAAAGCAAGAGGAAAAGAAAGCAAGCGACGGCAACGGTGGCCAGAGGTAACGGTGGCCGACGGTGATGGAGGAGAAGGACGGCGACGAACGGTGGTGGTCGCCGGAAGGATTCAGACGAGAGGAGTAGAGGAGGAAGGAAAAAGAAAAAATGAGCCGTGAAATCGATTAAACTGAACTTAAATCGATTTTCTGACCTTTGGCGTTCTCACGGCAGAGACTTCGATTCCTCGGCCGAAACATCTTTTACTTGGCCGAGAGATCGATCTCTTGCCCCCCCTAATCCTTTCCCCTCAGCGGCATCAGATCTTGCTCAGTGCACCAACTCAAACGATTATGGAGTTTTAGGCCATTGAGCAACAGAACCAGTGATTGAATCAGCCTTGGGGGCATCCCTGAGCAAATGTAACATGATTAGAATTATCCTTGGGGGCATGACCGAGCATGGAAAACATCAAAAGTTCTCTCTCCATGGCAGCAAGCTCACCGTGTGCTGGTCACTTGACCACCTATAAACCCCAAGCTCCAGGCCCTGTGACCATGTTCACACTTGGCGACTCTATACTCACTGCCGTCAACAGCTCTACGCACACCGGCTCTATGCACGTATTCACCGTCAATAGCTCTAAACTCACTACTGCACCCAGCCCCGAGCCCACTACTTCAGTCCATCATCCTCAACGGCCCTGCGCCCATCATCACTAATCTACCAACTCAGCGGCTCCAAGCCCACTGCTTAAGTAAGCTCTAAGCTCGCCATCACCCTATTCAGTGGCTCTACGCCTACGCTCAGCATCTTAACTATTTCACTATCTCTCAACAGTAGCTCCTTGCTCGTTATCAGTAGCTCAACTGCTTTAGCAACTCCATTCTCACCATTAGCAACTCTAAAACTCATTCAACAGCTCCGAGCTCATCAAGCGACTCAACGCTAACTTCGACGACTCTGCGCCTCTCAACTCAGTGGCTCTACGCCCATTTATTCAAAAGACTCTGCACCATCATCGCAGCAGCTCCGAGCTCATCCCTATCAATCAAATCCAGCGGTTCTACACCTATGCTCATCATCTCAACGACTCAGTGCTTTATGCTCATAAACACCCAACGACTCCATGGCCATTATCTCAACGACTACAAGCTCGTATCTCAACAGGCTCCACGCCAACCAACTCAACAGGTTCTAAGCCCAATCACCATTAGCGGCTCTACGCCCGTATTCACTGTCTCAATCACTCAACAGCGCCACGCCCACTATCTCAACTGGCTCGAAGTCATAACAACTATCTCAACAGGCTTTACGCCCGTATTCACCATCTCAATCACTCAGCGGCTCCACGCCCATTATTTCAACAGGCTCCATGCCCATTATTGCAACTGGCTCTACGCCGTAACTCAATCCTCAACAGGCTCTACACCGCCCCAATCAAGATATCATCTGTCCTCAAGCTCTACGTTTGAATGCTCAAAATATAACATTTTAAATGCTCGAAGCTCTTCAAATGCCCAACCACTGTGTATTGGATGCTTAAGTTCTACACTTGAATGCTCAAACTCTATGCTTGGATGCCCAACCACTGCGTACTGGTGCTCAAAGCCTGTACTTTGAATGCTCGGATTCTGCCGTCCGAATGCTCAAGCTCTAGGCTCCGAATGCTCAAGTCCAGACTTGATAGAAGCTCTAAGCCTAAATGAACACACACGCACGGGCCCATTCGCATAAGCATCAATTGCATCACCATTGTTATCATCGAGTTTGCATCATCATATCTGTTCACATATAACCAATCATCATCATATACACATTCTCCATATCTCTCTTATTCAAGAAACAGGTCAATCCTACAATCAACCAGCTCTATGCCTCAGTTTTATTGATCGGTCCAGAACCTCGATCTTTTGGCTCCACGCCAAAATTTATGATGAGAAAGCTCCGTGCACAGACCATCAGAATGCAACCAGCTCTACGCCTCGGTTCAAAATCACATCAAGCTCTAAGCTCCGACACCCCAGGCTTTTGCCTTATGATCAAAACCAGCTCCGCGCTTCGGTTCCATCAAACTCTAAAGCTCCAACACTTCATGCTCTCACCTCATGACTGCAACCGGCTCTGCGCCTCGATTTCTTCATTCCAATTCTCCGTGCTTCAGTTACTGACCCTGAGCCCCCCATATCTCAAGAAACGGCATCCTACTCGTCTCTAGAAGATGGCTTGGGTTCCACCCCATATCTCAAAATCGGCGTCCAAATCATCCCCAGCAGATGGCTTGGATTCCACCCCATTACATCAATTCCTTCCAACTCATTCGCAAGGGTAGGCTACCCTATCGAGTTTCCTCGGTCAAAGTCAGGATGATCAAGAAAAGCAAACGCACTGCCGTGTACTAATCTACCCCAAAATACTAAGGACGCTGTCCGCAAAAATATCCCTGGCAGCCCCGCGCTCCTTCAACTACCCTTCACCGAAACCCTGGCTTGGCCTAGGTACGTCACACTATGGCATTTAAAGCCCGAAGGTACGTCTTCTGTTTCTAACCCTCCAAACTTTTTCTTTTTTATTGCCCTCCGAACTACGGTTGTTCTGAATTTCTCCTGTGGAATACATAGGCAGCCTCCCGGCCCGACCATAACAAAAACCTTTTTCAAAAAACCATTGGAATAGCGGTTGGACCTAACTGAGTTGCTTTTATAGCTTTGACTCTTACTCAAACAAGTCTCGCGATCCGTCTGAGCTCAGTCAAAGAGAGGCATCTGTAGACACTCCAACTTGGCCTAACGATTATTTCAAGTCCCACCTTGGGGACCATCCCGATGATAAAATGGATACAGTAATTGCTGATTGACTTCTTGTGAACCCATGGACTAATGGTAAGAACTTTGAGCCACTTAGAGGACCCAATCCAGAGCCATATAGCCTTTCAGACAGAAACACAAAATCCTAAGAGAATCCATCTGTCGGCCGTAACATTGATCTCACGGCCTTAACATCATTTCTTCACCCGAGCGACCTGCTGCTTAAAAATCTCCCTGAGAGATCAATCCGCGGCCGCAAGATCTATCCTTCGACTGCAACATCATTTCCTCGGCCGCCAGATCCTTTCTACGGCCGCTAGATTGTCTATTTTCAGACTCTGAAACGTTCTGTTGATTGTTTGATCCAACTAGGATACCTCCCCGATGCTTTCGGGCTACACTCAGAGATTACCACGAAGAGTTGGCATTGCATTGCAATTGCAATCGTGCGTTTTGATTGGCCGGAGTGAGTCACCAATTGCCTATATAAAGGGCCTTTGGGTTCCGAAATAAAAAGGACGAAATACAAAAAAAATCATATACTTTCGCACCCTTTCAAGCCACGAAATTCTGCAGAAATACTCTCTCAAACCCTCCCTTCAAAAGCCCTAATCTCCCGAAGGCAGCTATCAATCCAACGATCAAATCCCGAAGTTCAAACC
Source organism: Rhododendron molle (assembly GCA_025413875.1). Lineage (NCBI taxonomy): Eukaryota > Viridiplantae > Streptophyta > Magnoliopsida > Ericales > Ericaceae > Rhododendron > Rhododendron molle. The sequence goes on along the minus strand of CM046388.1, from coordinate 19,936,234 downwards.
CTAACCCTAGGGTTTTCAAAGAAGTAAATCAGTCAATCACAATCGATCCGAAGCAATCAAGCAACTGAGGGATCAAGGTGGTGAGGCCCAATGGCCTCTGGTTTGGTTTATTTATCGTTTTTATGCTTAATCATAGCATTTTGATAATCTGATAACTATTCTGTCTGTTGTGAGGAAGAACACCGACCGGGGCTTTGATCCCTCGACCGGTACATCAAACTAGGTGCTTGACCGATTCCTAGACCTAAAATAAAGACGCGTCCCAAGCGTAGGACTCTCGACCGGTGTAGCACAATATTCGAACATACCGGAGTCGAACCACAGAGACGGACGGACGGTGTTTTACTCGAAAGTGTTGAATTCTAGTTTAACCTGACTCTTAGGTAGCCACCCCTTGTTCAATGAGGTTGATTTACTAATTAAATTACCAAACTGAATTAACTAAATAAGAATTTAAAAAGGAGAGTACAGCCGTGGAAACCCAGCATCCGCAACTAGCCTAACCAATGCTTACTCGGGCCACAATTATTCAATTTGTTGATTTTAGAATAGGAAAAGGATCCCTAACAAATGCGCACCACCTGTCACCAGTTTCCGTGCACATTCGAATTCCGGCGATGCCTGGGTTTTGTTTGTTAGAAGAGTTTTCGTCTTCTAAAATTGCTTAAAGATGAAATTAATTCGAACCCGAAGTAAAAACATTAATTAAACTAGCCACGAGACGCCTTCGCCCCGCGGTCGCACTCTACAAAATTACTCACTCATGACTTTATTAAACGCAACAATAATTTTAACCTTAGATCTAAACATGCTTCAAACAATCGAAATAAGAATAAAACACGATACCACAGACTTACAGAAAAGTAACGGATTCGATTCCCAAAGAAGAACAAGAATTTAAAGCTGAAAAACCTAAAGAACTGAGATTAAAACTTGAATCTGCAATTAAAAACTCAAACACAACAGCCAAAAGTTAAACAAAACGTAAGTTATAAAATGTGTTACCCTAATTCCGAGTTAAATCAGGGTTTTTATAGTAATCCCATTTAATCTACAATTAAAATCCTAAAACAAATCGGAATTGGACCCGCAACGACTCAAAACGACACCATTCTAAAGCCAATTAAGACCCTCGGTAGCGCTACACCGAATTACCCATAGCACTACCGAGCTCCCCTGAGGGCGTTGACTCCGTTGACCGATGCCTTGGCCGTTGCTCCCTTATGTTCTAGGTAGCGCTACACCAAAAAGGGTGTAGCGTTCTCTAAGCCTCTGGTCGTTTCGTGCGACATGCTACGCCACCTCTGAGCGCTATACCCATTCCCCTGTAGCACTCACAAAGATTCTGATCACTTCCTCGCGAATTCTACTTCAACACTTAGTCTCCACGGCCTTCCTTGCTCTCATTAGCGCCACAACATATCAATTTCCTGCAAATTAAGCACAAACACAAAATCCAACCACGTGCACAAATTAAATGGAAAAAGAGGATTGAATGCACGTCTAACGCGCTAATTTCCCTACTTAGGCGCTGTGGGCTCCCGCGCCCTTTTTTCAAAGAGTTGCCACCCGGATTTTTGAGATTGATGATCCGAGAAACCGAGAATTCGTTTGTAAAAGGCTTTTGGTCTAGCAAAAACGTTGAGATTTTGGGTTCGGGAGCCACGTTACGAATGGGAAAGGTTTTTCTTTAAAAAGCACCCCACTCGCCCAGTGGAAACCGGTCTCTACTTAATGTTTTCAAAAGGGGAAAACTTTCAAGCATCATTTAAAAGATTAAGCTCTTTAATAAAGGCACATAATGGGGAAGGGACATGGGAAATATATCACATTGATGTGCATGTGGTGCTATCTGTACAATAGTGGTAAAATGATGTGTGCAGATGAAGTAAATAGCTTTCAGCAAACTGTCTGGACCTCAGTCATACTGTTCACGGCACCTTGAGCTGCCACGCGTGACACCTCAACATGCCGTGCGGGGTACCTGCTTTGCTGTCAGATTGTTGCAGACTTTCAAGACATTATCTAGCTCATTGCTTTCTCTGTACATCTTTTGGAAAACTCATCAGAAACCTTATGGCAGTCGGATCATCCCAAAAATGTTGTTATCTTTCTCAAAGCAAGGTTTCAAAACGGTTTTTAGCATGTTTGATCGTTTGGGATGATCTAAAAAAGCCTTTTTAAAGAGCCAAAACATGGCTTTTAGATATGGTCTTATTTTAAAAGCAACAGAAACAATAAACAGCGGTTACAGACAACCACAACAGAGGAAAACTCAGATCCAGACAGCCTGCCTACGACAATATCAGCATGCAACCTGCCGTGCATTGAGAGTCAAGGTGCCGCGCGCTTGATAAACAAGCCGCGCGATTCCCCAACTTCAGCACAGTACTGGTTTTATTTTATAAAAATGTGTTTTTAGTCAGGATTTAACCAAAAGAGATTAGACTTGTTGACAGAAGAGTCCCCTCAGGACCAGAACGGAGTCTAGTCCAAGGAAACTAGTTTGTACCTTTGGTATCGGGCTTGATCAAGGATCGTTGATGCAAGGATGAGGATGGATCTTCACAGATGTAGGTGGAGGAGGTTAAATGAGACAAAAGGGAGTTTGGGTGTGAATGGGGGTTATGTATTTTGGGTGATGGGGCTTTGAAGTTAATGAAAGGTCAACTTCAATGATGAGAAGGTAATGAGTGAAAGCACTTAAAGAATGTCTTTTGGGAATGACATTCTTTAGGACTTGGACATGGAAGTGGGAGTTGGAAGGTGGGTGTGAAAACTAGAGAGAGGAAGAAAGCTTATGGGATACACAAAAGCAAAGAAGAGATAGAGAGAGAGCCAAAAGGAATGCCAAAAGGAGATTCCAAGGAAGGGGGTCCTTTTTTCCTTGAGTGGAGGGGTCAATTTATAGGCAAAGGCTAAGGATTTTGAATTTCAAATAGTGGAGGTATTTTCTGGGCAGGTCAGAAGTGCATTTTCGGCTCAGCCAGTCATCAGCTATGGCTCAGACTGGCGTGGCCGACAACTTTCTAAGCCAATTAGCCTTTTGCTCAAGGTGCCGTGCGGTGAAGTTTTGCCGCGCACGGCTCCTTGACTTTCAAGGTGCCGTGCGCTTGAGTGCAGCTCCGCACGGTGCCTCCTTCTTCGGTCCAGGGTCCTTTGGGTTTTGTCTGGGCTTTATCTGGGCTTAGGAAAATCCTTTTTCAAGCTCGCAAAGGTACCGTTTCCTTTATTTCATCATCGGGGTGGACAAAGACTCTCCGAGGTCCAGATTGAGGTTTCTACAGTAGTCCCTCTTTAACATAACTCGAATACCATCGATTGGTACGAGTGACGCTTAAAGAATAGGCATCCCAATCCGTTGCTCTGGAGCCTTTGAACGGAGGCAAAACGAAAAATGCAAGTAAATAACGATGGTGGTCGCACTCGGGGAGCTGCCTACGTACCCCGTTGTAGGGATCAGACCAGCGTAGTTTGATTGGGACAATGCAATGCGAGAAAACAAGTCCCGGAGGACAAAATCGTGCAGAGGCAACAATGAAGTGCTTGTGGTGTCGTGTGTCAAGCAAATATTGCGAAGAATTCGAGACGAGCCCTCAGGGGGGGCAAAAACTGAGACGAGCAGAGACTTTAGGTTGGTTATGCCGTAGCTTGAGAGACGAAGAGACGTTAGGTCCGTTAGACCGTGGCTCGAGAGACGAAGAGACGTTAGGTCCGTTAGACCGTGGCTCGAGAGACGAGGTGTCACGACCTAGATTTTTAACATAAATTTAAATGATATTCTTAAATAAAAGGACCTCGCTTGCCATCACATTCCCAAAATAGTATCCCGCCTGTTTAAATTACAGACAAGTCCCCAATTCAAAAGAAAATACAACTTTGGCACCACGGCCCAAATTAGCTTAAGTACAATTACAACACGAGTGGGGTGTTACAAGCTTCTTTGTCAAAAGAATTTCATGAATACTTTGTTACAAAACCATCTTGATCAAAAGTAAGTAACTAAAAGTGAAACGCTTCCAAAAGTCATTCACATCCCAAGCACGCATTGAATGATGCTACTGTCCGGCATTAGAACTTGAAAAGAAGGATTTTGTTGAGCTACACTAGCCCAGTAGGAAAATCTATACTCAAACTATATGAAAATGCGAAGAAACATGCACCAAGAATGAGTGAAGTTCAATAAGCAAACACGGGAAACAAAGGGGCGCCACGATGAATCGAAGGACAACGACTACTGGATTCAATAAGTCTTAAGGATATCCCTAAACATTTCGTACATCAACTAGGAGCAACATTGAGCACATATCAATCTAATAACCCAAGACTATTTCACGAACCATTTTAAGATTCCTCAAGTGAATGCCACACTTAACTTCCTCTTCTTTTCCCATTCACCATCAAATCTCTTTCATAAAACATTCCTTTTTGATTTACCAAAATATTTTTGAGAAAACTCTCGACCTTAATGGGTCAAGCTCCGTTGATTCAATCTTGAATACCGGAATTCGTTGATTTGTGCCCAAATACCGGAAACCGTTGATTCGCTCAAGAATAGCCGGAGGATTTTCACAAAAATCCTTTTTCCAAACCAAATTCCTTCCTTTTCAAAAACTTTGATGATATCAATCATTTATTCCCTTTTTCAACAGTTACAATCTCAAACAATAAACAGCCCAAACGACAACAAGAACTTCTATAATCAATCATAACTTCCTTCATCATGCTAGATATTGAACTGTGTTACCACCCCTTGCGTTACAGTGAATTCTCTCCACCTGGGTTTCCGCATTACCACACCTTGCGTTGCGAGCCCTCTAGAGTCTCCGCATTACCACACCTTGCGTTGCAGGACCCTCAATTCAAATTCATAACTCACGCAAACACATATGCATTTACAATTCGAATACAAGAAGACAATACTTCCCAAGGTCACAGTCTTTCATTCATCCTCATTCGATGTATCACACACTCACAAACATGTCCTTTTGTACATTATTAAATACCTTAGGTTCACGTTATCCCTTAAAGCCTATCACGATGCCCTACGTCACGTACCAACCCCACAACGACTCCCTGACACACCACCCACTAGGTTCTAAACGAGGATCTTATAAAACGAGCGCCAAAAGAACCTAAGAAGGTCAACGAGACGAATCATGAATACACAAATTACCCTATTATCATTTGGACTAATAGACAAACTCACATCAACCAACTATACATCCCTCGCTACACCTAGTGTGGCCTACGACGTTGAATAACGGTGCTACAATACGTTTTCCATTTCACCAATCACCACGTCACCTCATAGCACTAAACAAGTTTGTATCGTTCATCGAGACATGACATAACATCTGCTACAATCAATCAAATGCATAAATAACGTACGAGTACCATATTCATCTAATTCTACACTTTCCTTTTTCTACGACGAGAGCCAAAGGAGTGAGTATGTTCTACGAATCATTAGAATACGAACAATCAAGCTTAGGAATGATTTTAAAGCATTTAAAAAGTATTAGAAGTGATCGGGGGTCCAAAACATGGAAGGAGAAACTTTTCAAGAATTTCCAGTTTGGTACATGTAGCAAGGTAAAAGTGTTACATGTAGCCAGTGAATAAAAGGTACAATCTGAGTTTGCTACATGTAGCGGGGTAAAGCTGGTACATGTATCCAGCGATCAGAAAATAAATTTTGGGGTTTGGTACATGTAGTGGATTAAGGGCGCTACATGTAGCCAATGAACGAAACTAAAGAAATCTGGGTTTGCTACATGTAGTGGGGTAAACGTGCTACATGTAGCACCTGGGATTTTCAGCCCGATTTGACAGATTTCAAGGGCAAACACGAGGCTTCCAAACAACGATCCAAGACAAGTTTTGGACACCGAATCAACTCATAAACATATAGAGAAAGTTAGAAATCCCTACCTCGATTCAAAGAACGAAACCCGAGATGCTAGAACGAGCCCTAGCTCCCAACTCTTGAAATCGACCGAGATCTTCCTCCCGAGCCTCACCCAACGCGATACGAGCCCGGGGTTGCGTAGAGGAGGTGAAATGAGGGTGGGTTCTTGAGAACTTTGAGGTGTTTTGGTGGGTTTTTTTGAGAGAGAGCAAGAGAGAGAGATAGATACGGTAGAGAGGGAGGGAGACGGCGTTAGGGAGAGAGAGGAGGAGATAAAATGCTCTCCTATAATGCACACACACACACCTTATATAGTCCCATATCTTGAAATTACACATTCACCCCTCACTCTTCTATTCATTCACTTACGCCCCCAATTCAAATATTCACTAAATAAATCATAATTTTCCAATTTAGCATTTAATAAGCATTTCAAGAAATTAAAAATTATTCGGGTCTCTACACAAGGAGACATTGATTCCGTTAGACTGTGGCTCCAGAGACGAGGAGACATTAGGTTCATTAGACCGTGGCTCCAGAGACGAAAAAGTGAGACGAGCCCTCGGAAGGCGAAAATTGAATTTTGAATTTTTGCGACGAGCCCTTGGAAGGCGAAAATTGAATTTTAAAATTTTGAGATGAGCCCTCGGGAGACGAAAATTGAATTTTGAATTTTTGACATGTTGGGGAAAATATGTCGAGCTAAAACGTTAGACTAAAAATTCAGAGACCAGTCACGGCAAGTCTCGGAGGACTAATACCGAGGAAAAGACGACTACGGCGAATTCCCGGGGGATCAAATGGTGCCATAACCAATGCACAACATTCTAAGGGACTTTTACTGCAAAACGGCTGAAAATTGAGTTTCCAAGAGGATTTTGGTGGCTGATTGGATCAATTTCCGAGAAAACATTGAATCTCCTGAAGTCAAGGTGCCGTGCAGGCAAGGTCCACGGCACACGGCACCTCTCTTTTCCAGGCACCCCTTCGATTTCCGAGAACAGTTGGCAGGTTTAAGGGTACTCATTAATGCAGGCGTGCCCCTTCGTCAGCCGGGGCGTCTTTATAAGCATGGTGGTGCCTAAGGGTCATCATTTGGCCCGTCGGCCCGTGGCCCGCCCTTAGCCCGCCCGGCCCATCGGGCTTTTACCCGGCCCGTGCCCGTGAAACGGGCGGGCTAGCCCAGCCCGTAGTTTGTAATGGGCGGGCTTGGGCCTATGAATTTTTAGGCAGCCCGCCCCGTAGCCTGTGGTTCTGTTCTGTCTTATTGGTTCTGGCCGTTATAATTTCTAACGGCTCCTTCAGTCCTTTTGGTTCTGCCCGTTATAATTTCAACGGCTCCAACACACTGAATCACTGATGAACTTTGGCTTACAACCACACAGGATAAAATTCTTTTTCCAACCCTAGGTATAAATACTCTTTTCTGCTGCTGAAATCAGACGCAAACTCATTTGCTCTCTCTCGCCTCTCAGATCTAAAAACTCATCTGCTCTCTCTCGCCTCTCAATCTCTCCGCTCCATAGTCCTCCGCCTCTCCGCTCTCCGCCGATCTCAACCACAGTCCTCCGCCGCTCCGCTCCCCGCCGATCTCAACCACAGTCCTCCGCCTCTCCTCTCTCCGCCTCTCCGCAGTCCGCACTCAACTCTCAAGCACTCAACAGTCAACTCTCTCCGATTTCCACTCTTCTCTGCCGATCTGTAACAGATTTTTTTTCTTTCAATTTTATTTGCATTTTCGTACTTAGTAGTTGATATTTACTTGTTATTTAGTCTTTTTTATTTATTATGGCTGGTCATCAAATTCCTGTGAACCTAGAGGAAGAAGATGAGATACTTGAAATTGAATCTATAGGATCGCCAACATCTCCCACTTTTTCTACTTTACTCGGTTCATCTTCTGCAAATCCTAAAGAAAAATCTCCAATGTGGAAGTTTTTTAAAAAAGAAAATGTTGTGGTTGATGGTGTTACATTGGTGAAAGCCAAACATTATTTATGTGGTAAATATCTTGCTGGTAGTTCAAACGATGGAACTACTCATTTGAAAAGGCACCATGCAGCTTGTCTTAAAAAATATGGAAATCAAGTAGACATTAGAACACAAATGCAATTAGGTAAAGACACTGAAGGAAAATTGGCATGTTTTAATTTTGACCAGTCAGTTGCTCGTCGGGAAGTCGTAGATTTCATGGTTAGAGCAGAATTTCCTTTTACTTTTGTTGAAAACCATGATTTTACTGGAATGGTACAAAGAGGTTTAAATCCCCAATATTGTGGTTTTTCTGCATCAACTGCTAAAAGAGATGTTATGAAACATTTTAAGCAAAATCATGATAATTTGTTATCTTATTTTAAAAATTATAATGGAAAAATCTGTTTAACTTCTGATTTGTGGACTTCAAGATCTCATATGGGATTTTTATGCTTAACTGCACACTTTATTGATGAGCAATGGAGATTGAACAAAAAAATAATATCTTTCAAAATGATTGAGACACCACACACTGGTCTTACTATTGCAAATGTTATTCATGAAGAATTGATTGCATGGGGTATTTCTAAAAAGATATTTTCAATAACTTTAGATAATGCCACAAAAAATGATGTAGCTGAAAAATCTTTAAAAGGATTGCTTGATGTTCCTGTTGGTTCAGTTCTATATGATGTATTTCATGTGCATTGTTGTGCTCATATTTTAAATTTGGTTGTACAAGATGGTTTAAGTTTGCTAGCTTTTTCTGTTGAAAAAATAAAAAACATCATGCGCAATCTTAATTCTTCTATTCACAGGTATGAACTCTATTTGAAGTGCTTAAAACATTATGGTTTTAGAAAAAAGAATATTTATTTGGATATGCCTATTAGGTGGAATTCAACTTATGAATTTTTAAAACTTGCTGTTATACACAAAAGAGTTTTACATTATTATACTTTGCAACTTCAAGGTGCTGCAAGAATTGAAACACCTACTGAACAAGATTGGCTTGTTGCTGAAATTGTAAGAGATTTCTTTGAAGTTTTTGATAGTTCAACTAGAGTTTTTTGTTCTGTTTATACTCCTACGGTACCTCGTGTTATTATTCAATTAGTTAACATTTGTCTAACTTTTCAAAAATTTTCTGCACTTGATCAATTTAAAGATGTATTAACTGTAATGAGATCAAAATTTGATAAGTATTTTAAAACTTTACCACTTATTTTTTGTTTTGCTATTATCGTAGATCCTCGTTTGAAAATGGATGCATTGGAACAATGGTTGAGAGTACTTAATGACAATGAATCAGAAGTTGTAGATACACTGATTTTGGCAAGGACTAAATTAGCTAATTTATTTGAGCACTACAAAACACAAGTGGCAGTCGTAGATAGGACACCAACAGTGCAGACCACGAGCCCGGCCACATCGGCAATTGGAGGGGGGGCCATGTCATTGCTTAAAGTTAGAAGAATGTCTCATACTTCTACTGTTAGTGGTGTTGAGTCCGAATTAACACGTTATCTTAACCAACCAGCTTTGGAAACTGATGATGACGAACCATTTGATTTATTATCTTGGTGGAAATCACAAGAGTCTAGGAACCCCATACTAACTATTATGGCTCGTGATATACTAACAGTTTCGGTTTCTACTGTTGCATCCGAAGCTGCTTTTAGTGCAGGTGGTCGAGTAATTTCTGAAAAGAGGGCCAGTTTAAGTCCAGACACCGTGGAAGCATTGATTTGCTTAAAAGATTGGCAATTGGCTGAGTGGAGATTGCAACAAGCTGAACAAGAAAGAGAACTTGCAGATTTACTAAGAGATCTGAAGATATCAAGACCGTCATTTATTGAAGAAAGCGATACCGAATCAGTGGCCGAATCACTGGATTGACAGTCACATTTGAAAACAACATGCTTATGACCCTATTATGCTACTTCGGAGATTGAGTATTTTTGTTGTTATGCTGCCTATTTTTGTTGTTATGCCTATTTCTGTATTTATGGACTTTTGGACTTATGTATTTCAGAACTTTTGAATTGTATTTCTGTTGTACCAGATTTTATTCAATTCTGGATTTTATGTCTATTGTATTAAAGTTGGACTTTATATTTTTGATTAATAAAACAGCAAAGATGTATTTCATTCCAACCCAACAAAATTTATTCCAGCAAAGTTGTATTTCAGTCCAAAAAAGTTGTATTTCAGCCCAAAAAAGTTGTATTTCAGCCCAACAAAGTTGTATTTCAGCCCAGAAAAGTTGTATTTCAGCCCGCCCGGCTTTTGGCCCGTCAGCCCGCCAATTGGGCTAGCCCGTGGGCTGGGCCTGGGCTTCAATTTATGCTAGGCAGCCCGGCCTGCCAAAAAGAAAAAGCCCGAGCGGCCCGGCCCGTGGGCGGGCCTGGGCAGTGACCTGGCGGGCCCGGCCCGGCCCGGCCCGATGACGACCCTTAGTGGTGCCTCATTCCATGCACCACCATCAAAATCTCAAGAGTCTCCTACATTCTCCCATTTTTTTCTTGAAAATAGGTCGCTCCGGGATGGACAACAGTCGATTGGCAGCCCGTGTCGAGTCCTTGGAGGCCGAGATGGCCTACTATCGAGGGGAGATCGAAGAGTTAAACACTCAGATTGCGAGGCTTATCACAACCATCCGCTCCCTTCGCCGTGCTGTCTCCAACCTTCAAGACTTCTGCTTCAACCAGTCAGATGACAAAGACGACCCGGAGTCCGTTCCCGGGCGTGAGTCGGACGACTCTGTGGAGGATTCTGAGGGGAATCCGAATGGTTCGGACGACCGTTCGGACGGGGCAAACGATGCCTCGGATGGGGGCAACGACTGAGAAGGAAGAGGAGAGATGATGATGAAGAAGAAGTAGGACTAAGAAGGAAGAAGAAGGAAGAAGAAGGGCAGTAGGCCCTGTTTGTTTTTGTTTTTGTTTTGTTTCTTTCTTTTTTTCTTTTTTTTTTAAAATGTAATGGCAAATCCCGGGGGAAACCCCGGGTTTTATTTAATGAAAAAGTCCTTTCTTCCTCCTTCTACTTGCATCTATCATCCAATTCCGAGTTGAATCGATCATGAAAATGCCACGAACTGCTTTCAGGAAGCAAATTGTCGAAACAAATCATGGTGCCATGCACAGCGAAATTGGAAACGCACGGTACCTCGGACCAAAAGGACTGCATATTCGTTCAACGTGCCGTGCGTCCTGTCTAAGGGTGCCGTGTGGCCAAGCCAGCTACGAACCCGGTCCAGAATTGGTTTTCGAGTGAACCGGTTCGGGGGATTATATATATATATATATATATGGCGTACACAGTACACCCATACCGTTCGAATTTCCCTCTCTCTTGTCTCTCTCGTTCATTTCTCTCTCTCACGGCTATCTCTCTCTCGCTCTCGATCATCTCTCTCTCTCCAGGTACCTCTCTCTTTCGATCACTCTCTCTTCCTCACTACTGTTCTCTCTCTCTCTCTCGACTGCTCTCTCTTTCTCTCTCTCTCATACATTACGATCATGGAACGGGAGGATTTACCCAGCGATGATACACCATCCTGAGTCGAGGTTACACCATCTTCCGTCCCTCCGGGGGATGACACAATAGCTGAGGGTGTTCCGGAGACCACAGGGGTCTCGGACCAGGCGACATTGGCCGAGGAGGCCACGGCCCCGGCCGCTACAGTGGTTGGTATGGCGGTGATGATGGTGGCAGCATAGTATTGGCCGGGTACGGCCAGGGGACGGAGACTCCGGGTGCAGTGGAGTCGAGGGGCAGCGCCGAGGTCTTGGGCCGGTCAGAGGCAGCGGTTGACGTGGAGGAGAGGACCACAGAGCGTCCTGGCAGTGGTAGTTTGGACCGGCCGGTAAGAGAGCCTCGGACTGACTTGCGGAAGGCCCCCATTGTCGAGAGCGAGCCGATGGTGGAGCCAGAGGCGGAGGATACGTCGCCCATGTTCGTGGGCAGCGGCGCAAGTGCAGGGTCGTCACGCCATATAGGCATGGGCGACTATTTAGCGACGGCGTCCATGGAGGACGTTCTGGAGGTGGTGCGGGGGTTCCCTGGGTTGGCAGACGCTTTACTCGCGGCCCGCGAGGCAGAGCTGCAGGCCGAGCTCGGGGTTGAGGGTGTTAGAGAGCCGGAGGTTGCGGAGGAGCGGGTTGACGGGGAGGCCCGAGGGGTGATGGCCCCTCGCAGTACTATGATGGGCGAGGCGACGCTAGCCTTGCAGAGATGAGGGGCCTACGATGAGGCGACCTATGTGCCCTTTCAACACGTGGTGGTGCCTTCACTTTTCGACCCTTACACACCGAAGGGGCCTACGTACGACGAGGCTCTAGTTCTGAGGGACCCTCAGCAGCACCTTTCCTTACGGCGAGACGAGGTATACTTTAAATATCAGTATTTCAGATTCTAACGCGTTGTATTTCCATTTCTCTGCATCTAAGTATACCACTATATTGCATGCCATGCTTGTTTACTAAATACTATTGATTTGTTGCAACAGGCGATCTCGCTCTCATGCTACGGGGGTTCAGCGGCTGTACCAATGTTCTAGGAGAGGTTGCCCGAAACTGTACTAGGGATAGTGAGGCAGGCAGGCTTCGGGGAGTTTGTCGGGGTGTTGGCGAGGGGCGTGTGCAATGACCACCCGCTGGTGAGGGCTCTGGCTGAGAGGTGGTGGGACACGACGAATACCCTCCACTTCTCCTTTGGCGAGCTGACCGTGACGCCATTGGACTTCGCTGCGATCACTGGTCTCAGGGTCAGAGGTGACCCTATTCCTTTTGACGCTGCCACAGGGAGGCAAGCGGCGTTCCAGCGGGCGATGCTGGGATACGAGCTGAGGGCGGAGGCTGACGACGCGAAGTATGCTCAGCTACTCGGGTTTTGGACAGAGGGGCTTCCGACTGACAGGGTGGAGGAGGAGCAGATGGCGAGGTGCTTTCTGCTATACTTACTCGGTGCGTCCCTGTTTCCCAACAGGCGCAACCGGGTACACCTTTTGCTTCTCCCGGCCTTGAAGGACGTCGGGGAGATCGCCCGTTTCGACTTGGGAGGTGCAGCACTGGGGACGTGCTACGCCTTCATGGGTTCTCTTTCTCGCGGGGCAGGAGTGAGCCTCGGAGGCTACTGGAGGGTCTGGGAGATATATCTCATTTCCTTTCTTATGAATAGTTAGCTTTCCATTCACATTCATTCAATGTATATCTTGTGCTAATTTTCAATGTCTTGAATTGCAGCTTTGGACGTACGAGGTGATAGGGATGTACCCTCTTGAGACCACGTGTCCCGACGACACGATACTCCCTCGGGCCTTGCGCTGGTCGACGAAGTACAAGTGAGTGAAGAGGGGAAGAGGCAAGCTGGATGCCTTCCGTCTATACCTGGATGAGTTGCGTCCTGATCAGGTACTAAGGCATTTCCATATCTGTTCCATAGCTTTCCTACTCATTTCCTTTCAAACAGCATCATGATATTGCTCATTCTTGATGACAGGTCTGCTAGCGGGTCTGGGACCGCTTCGAGATCCCCTACATTGCGCAGAGTAGGGAGGTTGCTAGGGGGAGAGTGCTTCTCGAGTCCCCTTACGACTGGCAGTGGTACTTGGGTGACCGAGTGTCACGCCAGTCGTTGAGGCTAGACGCTTTTTGAGTCCCTGGGCCATTTCCTGCTCTGGTGCAGAGGACGGACCAGTACACGCGGAGGGAGGTCGAGCAGTTCACACGGCCAGACCTCGAGTTAGAGCCGTTCTTCGAGGCAGGCGCTAGTCTCGCTGCTGACTATGCGGAGTACCGTGCTCGGTACTTGATGCCGAGTCTGGGGATACGCACTGCTTGGGAAGCGGCGCAGGCAGCGCGAGGCGGCGTTGGAGGGAGACGAGACAGAAGTGATGGAGGCAGCGGAGGAGACGGGGGCTGCGGCGACGGAGGTCGCAGCGAGGGTACGGGCCCGAGTGGTGTTAGCCTCCCTGCCCTCTCTTGGACAGTGGACGTGACGACTCCTCAGGGAGCCCCAGACCTGGTAGTAGTGCCACGCCCTTCAGCTGAGGCTCCAGAGTTTCTTGCTCAGGTATAACGTGCTTCCATTCCTTTATAAATTCACTCTTTTGCATGCTTTGACCAACTTCTTCATTGTAGGCTCCTCCAGGGTACGTGAAGGAGATGGCGGAGGCCATGATGGGCCTGGAGTAGCTGGTGAGACAGTACGCCATGGGCCACCCTCCGGAGGTGTTGCCCCGCATTGGTGGGACGATGGTACTCTCTCAAACCTTAGCTATTTATTTCACTCCTATTGCTTATATCATGATGCAAATGTTATATGAATGCTATACCATTGCAGGCTAGAGGAGGGGCTTCATGAGGGTTACGGCGGAAGTTTGTCCGTTTTCCAGCACGACAGGTCTCCTCTGCCGGCTCACGGGGGGAGCCGCCATCGAAGAGGGCGCGGCACTCGGCAGGGACCGAGGATGAGCTTATTGACGTCTCTGAGGACGAGACTGTCGAGCCTACTGACGTCGACCTGGAGGCCACTTCGGGGGGCATTGTGCCTAGAGCGACTGGCACTCAGGAGGCGAGCAGCTCTCTAGCGAACGAGGAGGACGAGGAGGAGGGCGAGGACGGGGATGACGAGAGTTGAGCTCCTCTTTTGTTTTGTTCTTTTGACGGAGCCTGCGTGCTTCCTTTGTAGGGCGCCTGTTTGCCTTGGTAGATAGGATTTGATCATTGGGCCATTGTGCCCCTTTTGTACTTCGATTCATGGATGCCTTTTGGGATTTATATAGAGATTTTGTTCCTCCACCGTTTATGCCATTCAATCTTCTTTTGTTTGCATGAAGAAAACTGAATAACTAAAACGTGCAGCTGGCCATTGATCCAAGAGATTAAGCTGAATATGATGTTTACAACGACATATTAACAATCAAAGCATATCGACAATAGAATAGAAGTCAAAGAAAGTAATTAGATGAACCTTTGAAAGATTGACTCTGCATACGAGAATTTTTATGGACACCTTCGTAACCGACTTCGACCTTTAAATCTTGATATGAGACTCGGAAATTCTGCTTTGCTTTTGGAATATACTCGAAAAGCAGGAAAACGTTGACTTTAACATGTGACATTCTCGAGTTTTGACTCTGGACACAAATCGGAACTTGGACTAAGTCACTTTCGACCATTATGACCTGTAGGACTCAGAAAATCAGCCTGGAATGACTTGAAACGGATTTTGATACCTCGACATGGCTCAAGAAACGGATTTTATCGAGTTTTCATGCCATGATGACGAATCCCGAGAGTTGTCTCGAAACGAAACATCCCTGAAGTCCCAAATACCTGTTGGAGTGTGTTTAGGTGCTTGCTGGTGCTTCATAGTGCCCTGATTCCATCTTGATGTGTTGCTGCCAAAAACTGCAGAAATGCAGAGTCAAGGTGCCGTGCGGATGCTCCAAGATGCCGTGCGGGTTTGGATCTACCACACGGTACCTCAATCACTCTGCCGTGGGACTTCCTCGGTTTCAACGTGCCGTGCGATGCGGCAAGGTGCCGCGCGAGGCAGCTTTCCTGACAGATTCCAGTTTTGCTGTTTTCCAAGACAGATCGCTCGGGGGTTGAGGTTTAACCCATGCAAGGGCATTTCTGAACAAGTGCATGTCTGTTTTGAACCTTTTAGGACTTGACCAAGCTTTTCCCCATGTAGGACTCATGGAAAATGTGCACTTTTGGAACCCAATGCTCTTTGAAAGTTGAAGTTGTCCTCCCCACTCCTCCTATAAATTCAAGCTCTCTCATACCACATCCTTCTCATCTCAATCTTCTTTCTTTACTCCTTGAAATGGCTCTTTCTCTCACTGGCTCACTCCGTCCATGATTGGCTTCCATGGAAGGCATTGATTGGCTCAACTTCCCAGCCCACGGCCTCTATTCCATGCGATACCTCCGCAACATTCGCCTTCGTCCCGAGCTTTTAAGGGCAGCTGCGAGTTTTTGGCATCCGGAGGTCCATGTGTTCTGATTTGGTGATCAGGAGCTCTGTCCTACTGTCGAGGAGTTCCGTGCGTACCTCGAGGGTTTTGGTTCAGGGGAGGTCATCGTCCCTCCTGTACGTGAGAGTGCTTATAGGTCTTGGTCGCGGCCCTTGGACTGGGTGATGGTGCTGCTCGCTATTTGGTTAGGAATGGCCATCTCAATGTCATGCGCCTTATCGAGCTATTTTCTCCTCCTGGCGATCTTGGAGACATGACTTATCAGACCCAACGCATGATTGCTCTCTGCATGTGCTTGCTCGCGGCCTACCTCTTGGTTCCTTCTGCCGGTCACGCTAGCTCGGCGTTGGTCAGCGTCGCCGTTCAGGTTGAGGCCTGAAAGGACGTGATTCCGATGGTTTTGGCCGAGACTCTGATAGGTTTGGACAAGGTTCGTTTTGGAGAGACCGAGACTTTCGAGGGTAGTCCTCTCCTCCTACAGGTCAGTTTCTCACTCAGCTCTCCTTTTTCGGGTTTTTCTCACGTTCTCATTTTACCTCGACACTCGGTTTGGCTTTCTACGGTTTCTTACTTATTTTCTCTCTCATCTCACAGATTTGCCTCTGCAACAAGGTGAATGTGCTGACCATTCCTCCTGGCAATTGGTCATATAAGGCGAGGTTACTTTCTCAACGATGTTTCGAGTTTGCTGATAGGAGCAGGGCCGAATGGGTTGATTTCTTCAGGCGCCGGCGAACGGAGACTATTGCTTGGAGGTGTCGATGGCTAGATCTTCCTCCCATGACAGTGCACTATATGGGCCCTCAATGGGTCGTTCTTGCTGGTTTGGGGGCCTTTACCTTCTACATCCCTTATCGTATCCAGCGACAGCTAGGTTTGAGGCAGGAGGCCCCTATAGAGGTTCTCGTGGACGTGGTTCTGCCTCTTTTCAGCCATTCAGTTCTTTGCCATTACCAGCGCTTCTGAAGGACACGCGAGGTGACCGACGCGCATCCCTACCCTTCTGTGGCGATGCGCGGGAGTTATCATAAGTGGCTTAGGAGGGACATTGCTGCAAGGGCTGGGGCTCAAGGAAACTGACTCGATCCTACCACCCTGACCGTTGAATAAATTGTGGACCCATTTTCATTATGTTGTACTTCTTTTATTTTGAAAGGTTTGCTCAACCTCATGTAGTAGAAGTAATCGTGTTAATAAAAACGAGTTTTGGAGGGTTTCCCCCTTCTTGACTCTTGTCCTTCAAGCCTTCTCAACCCTTTTTTTATTTTTTTATTTTGATGGATCGCGACCGGGTTTCGGTGTGAGACTGCCTACGTATCCTCCTGGCGAAGGAATCAGGTCATGACGTAGTTCAGGGCAGGGTTCGCTCTAGTTTTGACACTCTCATTTTGCGCTCTAACTTTTGCCTAGAACCGCCCTTTCAGGTTGTAAGGACCCGTATTTTTCGAATATTATTTAAAAGTTTTATAAATGTTAGAAATTGAGAAGAAATGGAAATTTTATTGAGTTTATTTGATTTGGGGTTAATGTGTTAGGGTTGTCATTTGAGGGAGTGTAAGTGTAATTTGTAAATATACTAGTATATATAGGTGGGTGTGTGTGTAGGAGATAAAAAGATCAAAGCTCTCTCTCTCTATCTCACGCCTCTCCCTCTCTCTCATTCGGCTCCCTCTCTCTCTTGCTCTTTTGAGCTCAAAACCCACCAAAACACCTCAAAGTTCTCAAGAACCCACCCTCATTTCACCTCCTCTATGCAACCCCGGGCTCGTATCGCGTTGGGTGAGACTCGGGAGGAAGATCTCGGTTGATTTCAAGAGTTGGGAGCTAGGGCTCGTTCTAGCATCTCGGGTTTCGTTCTTTGAATCGAGGTAGGGATTTCTAACTTTCTCTATATGTTTATGAGTTGATTTGGTGTCCAAAACTTGCCTTGGATCGTTGTTTGGAAGCCTCGTGTTTGCCCTTGAAATCTGTGTATCGCGCTGAAATTTCCAGGCGCTACCCGTAGTCCGTTTTTGGTCCTACCCGTATCCACTGATCAGAAACTGAACATTTGTTCCGCTACCCGCAGTCCGTTTTGGTCCTACCCGTAGCCACTGCAGATTTTGCTGTTTGCTCCGAACTTCATTGTTTTGACCCCCAATCACTTCAAATTCCCTTTGGACACCTCTAAACCTATTTCAAGCATGCTTAATTGAATTCCCTCGGTTTACTTAAGTTATCCTTGTCTCATTGGCTTTCCGTTATTAGAGAAAGAGTAGTGTCTTATTAGATAAAACATAAATCGAAATGTATTTATGGGATTGATGGTACTTGAGAGTCATTGTGGCATGAGGTGATGTACGCTATAGGTGAGTTAGGTGCTATGGCTATACGTGGTGAATGGTAGGATGAAAATGCTTATTGTAGAGAGGTTATAGTGTATCGTAGGATATAAGATGTGACGTGGGGCACTTTGTAGATCGATAGGGGCTTGCCTAGTGATCCGGAAGAGAGTATGGTAACTCGTATCTTTGTGCTTCGTCTCGATTGTTCATCCTAGGTTCCTTTGGCACTCATTCTATGGATTCTTGTTTAGAACCTAGCCGGTGGTGTGTCATAGAGTTATTAAGGGTTTGGTACGAGACGTAGGGCGTCGTAATAGACTTAGAGGAATGATGTGAACCTAAGGTATTTATTAACGTACAATAGCACAAGGTTATGAGTTGTAATACTTTGAATGATGATGAGTGAAAGGTTGTGACTTTGACGAGTGTTGTCATCTTGTATTCAGATTGATAATGTAGATGTGTTGTGTGAGTTGTGAATTCTGAATTGAGGGTCCCGCAACGCAAGATGTGGTAATGCGAGGACTCTAGAGGGCCCGCAACGCAAGGTGTGGTAATGTGGAAACCCAGGTGGAGAGAATTCACTGTAACGCAAGGTGTGGTAATACAGTTGAATGTCTCGAATGATGAAGGAAGTTATAAGTGGTTATAGAAGTTCGTGTTGTTGTTTGAGTTGTTTATTGCTTGAGATTGTGATTGTTGAAAAGGGGAATAAACGATCGATTTCATCAAAGTTTTGAAAAGAAAGGAACATGGTTTTGGAAAAAAGATTTTTATGAAAAATCCTCCGACATTCCTAAGTGAATCAACAGTTCCGGTATTTGGGCACAAATCAACGGATTCCGGCATTCAAGTGAATCAACGGAGCTTGACCTATTAAGGTTGAGAGTTTTCTCAAAAATATTTTCGTAAATCAAAAAGGAATGTTTTTATGAAAGAGATTGGATGGTGAATGGGAAAAGAAGAGGAAGTCAAATGTGGCATTCACTTGAGGAATCTTAAAACAGTTCATGAAATAGTCTTGGGTTATTAGATTGATTTGTGCTCAATGTTGCTTCTAGTTGATGTACGAGATGTTTAGGGATATCTTTAAGACGTATTGAATCCAATGATCGTTGTCCTTCGATTCATCGTGGTGCCCCTTTGTTTCTCGTGTTCGTTTATTGAACTTCATTCACTCTTGGTGCATGTTTCTCCGCATTTTCATATAGTTTGAGTATAGATTTTCCTACTGGGCTAGTGTAGCTCAAGAAAATCCTTCTTTTCAAGTTCTAAGGCCGAACAATTGCATCATTCAATGCGTGCTTGGGATGTGGACGACTTTCTGAAAGCTTTTCACTATTTGTTACTTATTCAACTTGTAAAAATATAGCTTTTGATCAAGATGGTTTTGTAACTAATTTTCATTTGAATTATCTTTTGACTCAAGTTGAAATGTTCTAAGTACTTTGCACTTGTATTTGACTCAATTTGGGCCGTGGAGCCAAAGTTGTATTTTCTTTTGAATTGGGAACTTGTCTATAATTTAAACAGGCGGGATACTATTTTGGGAATGTGATGGCAAGCAAGGTCCTTTTACTTAAGAATATCAATTAATTTCTGTTAAAAATCCAGGTCGTGACACGGGTTTTCGGCCTAACGAGCTCATTTATTTCATGCCTTAACTTTTGCCTAGGATGCCCTGACGGGTTTTCATCCTAGCAGGCTTTGCTCTAATTTTTGCTTGGGTCTGCCCGCCCTTGCAGTTTTCAGCCCAACGAGCTTCTCTCAGGGGTAATAGCGTTGAGTTGATCCAAATTAACCAGGGTTGAGAATTCGTTTCCGTCCAAGTCGATGAGTTGTGTAGCTCCTCCGAATGGAATAGTCTTGATAATGTATGGCCCGGACCATTTTGGCCGGAACTTTCCTCATGGGTCGTAGACCGGAGCTCGAATTTCTTTCAAAACCATGTCACCCTCTGTCAAGTCTCTGGATTTCACTTTCTTGTTAAATGCCTGTGCAATCCTTCGTTGATACCCTTGAATGTGGTAAAGAGCCCTTAATCGGCGTTCATCAAACAGCATAAGCTCTTCGAATCGATTATTCAGCCATTCCGCCTCTTGGACCTCACACTCAATCATAGTCCGAAGAGATGGGACTTCTAACTCGATGGGGAGCACTGCTTCCATTCCATAAACCAAAGAGTAGGGGGTTGCTCTTGTTGGTGTTCGTACAGACGTGCAATACCCCCACAAAGCTAGGGGTAGCTGCTCATGCCAGTCCTTTGTAGATTGGATAGTTTTCTCCAGAATGGCTTTGATCGTTTTGTTAGCTGCTTCCACAGCGCCGTTGGTCTGCGGCCAATAGGTCGTTGACTTGTGCACTTGGACTTGAAACTCACCCAACACTTCTCGAGCCCGCCCTTTAAAATGAATCCCATTATCATATACAAAAGCCTGGGGGACCCCGTACCGATAAATGACGTTTTGCTTGATGAAGTGCGCAACTTGAACTGCGGTCAAAGTGGTGTAGGAAGCAGCTTCTACCCATTTTGTAAAGTAATCGATGGCTACGAAAATAAACTTGTGACCGTTGGAAGCCGCTGGCACTATTCTTTCGATGACGTCGATTCCCCATGTCGAGAAAGGCCATGGCGTGGTCATTTGTTGCAATTCATGCGGCGGAACATGCGTGAGGTTGGCGTGAATTTGGCATTTTCTACACCTTCGCACATACTCTACACATTCCGTTTCCATGGTGGACCAACAGTATCCCTGCCTGAGGATTTTCTTGGCAAGCATTATGCCATTCATGTGGAGACCGCATACACCTTCGTGAACTTCTTCCATTACCCTTTTCGCATCTTCTCCATGGATACAGAGCTTGTGCGTGCCACAGTGCGATCTTCGGTATAAGTTCCCTCCGCAGGTAATGTATTGAGCCGCCATTCTCTGGAGAGCAATTCGATCCTTCTTGCTTGCTCCCATGGGGTATTCTCCTCTTTCCACATATCTCCAAATGTCATAATACCATGGGTGGCCATCATCGGGTTCCTCAATCACCATGACGCGCTGGTGTACCGGAGTATCTCTTTGTTCTATCACAATTGGCCTTAACTTTACGCCAACGGGGATCTCGACCATGGATGCTAGAGTTGCTAAAGCGTCTGCAAATTGAGTTTTGAGCCTCGGGACATGAGAGAATGTCACCTTGCTGAAATGAGGGATGAGGTCTTCGAGATCCTGATGATACGGTTTCAACTTTTCTTCCTTGACCTTCCAGTCACCATTCGCCTGGGACACAACCAAGTTCGAATCTCCTACAACTTCCAGCTTTTCTATGCCGATCTCGATGGCCGCCTCCATGCCCACGATGCAAACCTCATACTCTGCTTGATTATTGGTAACTTCAAAGTTAAGCTTGAATGCCAACGGGATGTGCGATCCATTGGGCGAAATAAGCAGTACACCAATTCCGAACCTTTTCTGGTTAGCTGCCCCATCAAAGGACAACTGCCAAACATCCTCGGCTACCACCATTATGTCTTCGTCGGGGAAATTGAATTCGGCATCTTCTCCTCCCTCGACTGGGTAATCGGCCAAGAATTCTGCAACTGCTCTTCCTTTTACTGACTTTCGGGTGACATACTTTAACTCAAATTCAGCCAACATTAACAACCATCGTGCCATTCTTCCCGTGAGAGCCGATTTTTCAAATAGATACTTCAAGGGATCCATTCGAGATATTAGCCTCACCGGGTAGGCCAACATATAATGCCTCAACTTCCTGGAAGCCCACACGAGTGCCCAGCATGTCTTTTCTAAGGGGGTATAACGTTCTTCGGGTCCAACCATCTTTTTACTGAGATAGTAAACTGCCCTTTCAACCTCATCGTCTCCCTCATGTGCTAACATACACCCCATCGAGGATGGAGTGACCGACAGGTATAGGATCAAATGTTTTCCTGTTACGGGCGGTGTCAACACTGCCGGCTTGTGCAAGTAGGCCTTAATGGCTTCGAAAGCCTTCTGGCACCTATCATCCCAAATGAACGGCACTCCATTCCTAAGCAAATGGAATAGGGGTTCGCAAGTTGAAGTCAACTTTGCAATGAACCTACTGATGAACTGCACTTTGCCAAGGAAACTCCTTACATCCTTCTCAGATCGCGGCGGCTCCATTTCTAGGATAGCTTTGATCTTTGATGGATCGACTTCGATGCCTCGAGTGGTGATCATGAACCCAAGCATTTTCCTCGCGATAACCCCAAACATCCATTTGGCCGGATTGAGGCGCATTTTGTACTTTCTGATTCTTTCGAAGAATTTCCTGAGGGCGGGTAGATGTCATTCCCGCTCTTTGGCTTTGACAATCATATCATCAACGTACACATCTACATCTTTGTGAATCATGTCGTGTAGCAATGCCGTGGCGGCCCGTTGATAAGTAGATCTTGCGTTCTTCAGTCCGAAGGGCATGACTCGGTAACAATATGTTCCCCATTCGGTGACGAACGTAGTCTTTTCTCGATCTTCTGGGGCCATGAGGATTTGATTGTACCCTGAAAAACCATCCATGAAAGAGAGCAGGGCATGGCCGGCGGTATTATCAACCAGCACATCGATGTGCGGTAACGGGAAGTCATCTTTAGGGCTAGCTTTGTTAAGGTCCCTGAAGTCAACACAGACCCTTATTTTACCGTCTTTCTTTGGCACGGGGACGATATTTGCAACCCACTGAGGGTACTCGGTTACCATTAAAAACCTAGCGTTAATCTGCTTAGTGACTTCCTCTTTTATCTTAAGCACTCAGTCCGGTCTCATACGTCTCAGTTTCTGTTTAACTGGCTTTGCATCGGGATAAAGGGGAATCCGGTGCTCCACAATCTCGGGATCGATTCCGGGCATATCCGCGTGCGACCATGTAAACACATCTTCGAACTCTTTGAGCAAGTTTACAAGGGCTTCGCGTTCTTCGTTGGATAGCGCTGAACCGATTTGGGTCATCCGGGGATTCTCTCCATCTCTCAAATTTATTAAAACGATTTCTTCTTTTATAGGCTTAGCATGCCTTTCATCTTCCCTGTTGATTAGGGATCGAATTTCTTTGGAGATGTCCCCGTTGGAATCAATCTCTTCATCATCAGGGTCGACGCAATTTATTTCAAAGTCAGGGAAGTAAGCAGAATCAGATTCATTCATTTCATTGCTAACGGAGGCCTCGGGGGCACCATACACACGGGTGGATTCGAACTCGAAATACAGACTCTGAGAGTTTGGGCCGAGAGGCACCAACTCAGACTCGACAGACTCAGAAGACTCAGAGGACTTGACAGTCTCAGATTCAGACTCAGACTCAGACTCATGGTGAGTTGCGCTTGGTATGAAGGTCCAGTTCTTGTACTCTCCAGTGGCATCCATGATGAGCGAAGTTGGATTCTCAGGAGTATCTTGTTCCATCATCAGCACTTCCGCTTCTACAGCTGTACCCATTGGTTCATCCTCCCTGAACAGAGTCGCGAGACTACCCACAGCAAAGATCTCAATCCAGTCGGCGGGCTCCTTCTGTCCTTTCACAACTTCAACCTCTTCACACTCTCCGGCCAGACGTCGTTTGCGAATATCTCAAACCCCGACAGAAATGTGTTAGCTTCTCTATCCCAGAATGGTTCAGGCTGCCCCTGGTAGATCTGTTTTGCTTTCTCCCTGACGAAGTAGTCTTCCAGTCTGTCGCCCTTCTTCACCTTGCTGTTGTTCGAAGGCGAGTAACCAAGGCCGGTTGTACGCATCAAAGTGCCCTGAGCTTCAAACTTGGCAGGGCCCTGGAGGTTCTTTCCCAGCCCCAATCCTGGCATGTAGGACATCTTTTTCATTATTTTGATGGCAACATTGCTAACGACGAAGTCATCATCAATTCTAACCGAATAGACAGACCGGGAAGTATCCAGAGAGAAGCCTCCCAAGGCGATATCTGATTCTCCGTGTTGAATTTCCAGGAGAGGGGCATTGTCCTCAACAAGGGCATGAATTTCAGAGTCTCCATGGATAGTGAGCATTCCCGTTTCCAGTCCCAGCCGGATTTTCTGATGGAGTGTAGAGGGCACAGCCATGATGTCAGGCCGGTGCAGCCAGGGCCTTCCCAGCAGCAGGTTAAAAGAGGCGGGAATATTCACCACGTGAAACTCTACTTTGGTCTGATATGGTCCAAAGGTCATAGGAATCATGAGAGTCCCAACCACATCCCTCCGAGTGTTGTCATATGCTCGGACCTTGACTTCTGATGGGGAGAAGTCCTTATTTTTGTACCCCAAGTAGTAAGCAACGTGAAGTGGACAAACATTAATTGCTGAACCATTGTCAACCAGGATTACTGGAACCGATTTGCCATGGCATTTCAGAGTGATGTGCAGCGGCCGATTGTGATCAGTTCCTTCGGCAGGTAAGTCTCGATCAGTGAAAGTAATGGCATGCTTAATAGGTATGGTTTTGATCAGTGCCACAAGCTCATCGGGGGTTATAGCAGAAGGAACCTTTAGTTGAACGAGTGCTTGGATGAGTCCTTCACGATGGCGTGTGGAATGGACCAACACATCCCAAACAGACATCTTGGCATGGGTTTGCTCGAGTTGACGCTTAATCATTCCTTCAGGGTTCTTTTCTGGTCGGGAAGGCTCTTTGGCTGGTGGGTCAAAGGTCGGAAGGTGTTCTTAACTAGGGTGGTAAAGAGATCAGAGGGCCCCGAGGCCGCAGGGTTAGAAGATTCTCCGACTTGGAGGTTTGGAGGTTGATAAACACGGCCGCTTCTGGTCAGATGATCAATCTGGCGGTACTTTGATTCCTCGCTCCATAAGTCTGCAAGGGTTTTACGCTTGTTTCCGATAGTTGTACCCTGCAGATTGGCAGCTAAATCAGCAATGACCAAGTCATCCCACAGATCTTCGGGTTTCCACTTTTAAGCCTCCATTACTGTTTTGTTGACAGTCCATTCCTCGTTTCCCACTTTTATGTTAACCACCTCGGTACTTGCCCACAAGTTTGTTCCAACCCCTGGTTCATCTTCCCATAAGTTCATCATAGCAACATCAGCGTCTTTTGGAAAAGTAACCGATGGTTCAGATTCAGTTTCATTCTCAAGGTAGTCCATTGGGTCAAACCCATTACTAGCGACTTCCTCTTCGCATCCAGGGAGATTCGGGCACGGGGTGAGGTTCACATTGCTATACAAATTATTGATGACGAAATCATTAAAGTGAGAGAAATCTGGGCGGAGCAGAGCGAGTTTCGGCCAATTGTAAGTCATCATTTCAGATGGATATCCCGGCTGATATTTTCCACCAAATAGGGCTGGCAATGAAAAGGTATCCAAAGGATCATTCCAAGCCAAAAGCTGGTACTCGTCTGGTGTTGGGTCCCATTCCCACTCAGGCATCTCTTGAAAAACTTGGTACTCTTCCCCTTGATTTTCAAACAGCACATACAAAGAGTATCCATCAAGAGGATCGGCATGGATGTTTTGCCAGTCAACCTCCCATCTGGCCTCGAACAAAGGTTCATCATTTCTTTGGAAGTTGGCGGCTTCAAACTCTTCCCAGTCAGCAATCAATTCTCCCCATGTATCTTCCCATTCCCATATAGGACGAAAGGCAGTTTCTCCGGGAATTTTACCAACAGGCATTGGTTCGGTATCAGGGATAATGAACAAGGTAGGATCAAACTCCGAAAGGCTTTGATTTTCGGCTAAGGTGATTTGGTTAATACGGAAAGGAGCGTTGTGTTGCGGTTAGGGCTGTAAGTGAGCCGAGCTACTCGCGAGCTCGGCTCGGCTTGGCTCGTTAAGGCTCGGCTCGACTCGACTCGTTTAGTAAACGAGCCGAGCTCGAGCTTGAGTATCCGGCTCGTTAAGTAAACGAGCCGAGCCGAGCTCGGCTCGTTAGACAAAAACTCGGCTCGTTAAGGGAGGCTCGGCTCGATAAAGAGAGGCTCGTTAAGTAAATTACTAAACTCGGCTCGTTAAGGGCTCGGCTCGTTAAGGCTCGAGCCGAGCTCGAGCTCGAGTTTTGGGCTCGTTAAGTTAACGAGCCGAGCTCGAGCTCGCCGATACTCGGCTCGGCTCGGCTCGTTTACACCCCTAGTTGCGGTAGAGGATTTGAGATGGTGTTTGGTTTATCTGCAGGTGGAGCATCGACAACCTTGTTGTCAATGAGCTTTTGGATTTCATGACGGAGGCGGATGCAGTTGTCGGTGGTATGGCCAGGCATTTGGTGGAGGTCACAGTAGACATTTTGGTTTAGGTTTGGTGGAATGGTTTGTGGTGGCGGAAGAGGTTTCAACACTCCGATTTCCGTGAGTTTCTTAAGGAGAGTGGATCTGGGAGTGCTGAATTGGGTGAAGGTTCGGCTCTGGGATTTCGGTTTTTCAGAGATTTGGTTGACTTCTACAGGTTTAGTAGATGAGGTTTTGGCCTAGTTGGTATTCCCGAAGAGAACGTTGCTGTTTCCCGAATATGCCCTTTTGGATTTTGACCCGGATCCTGACTCCTTCTTCTCCAAAGTTCCATTCCGTAAAGCCTCCTCTACTGCCAGTCCAGAATCATAAAAGGTTTCAAAATTTGGAGCAACCTGAGAAAGAACCATGTACGGAGCAAAGGAGCTTAGCAAGTTCTTGGTTATTATCCGTATCTGTTCTTTCAAATCAGGCTTATTCTGCATCTGGACGGCCTTAGCCCTTCAACGCGTCACAAAGTCAGCGAAGTTTTCATTCTCACTCATCTTAGTGCTCTCTAACTCCCTCGTGGTCATCTTTAGGTCGACGTTGAAGTCATACTGAGCTACAAAAGATGTCCCGATGTCTTCCCAAGTCCTTTTTTGGATGGTTCGAGAGAGAGGAACCATTGCAGGACTGGACCAGACAAGGACTCATGGAAGAGTTGGGCCATAGCTTCTTTTTCGATGCCGCGCATACTGAGGGATCCGACATATCTTTGAAGATGGGCCCTTGGATCGCCGGTTCCATCGAACCTCGCAAAATCCACTACTTTGAACTTTTCTGGTAGCTTGGCATTCGGAAAGAGGCATAGCTTGCTCATGTCAATTTCTCCTTTTCCAAGTCGCTTAGTCTCTTGGACGGATTCCTCCAATTTGCCAATCTTATCCATGAGAGTGGCCAGGTTGGGATTAGCTGCTGGTATCTCAACTTTGGGTCGTTCGAACTGCGGGGGAGTCTTAGTCAGGAGCTTGTCAGTGATTTCCTGCATGCTTTCCATTAGCATGTTCATGTCGTTTTTCATGGAAACCACGGTGGCCTTGAGTTGTGCATCAACACCGGCGAGGGACTGTTTAAACTGAGCATCCATGTTAGCCATGTTCTGCCTGAGTTCTTCTATTCCGTCTCCCTGATCAGCCATGGGTAAAGGATTTTCGAGAGGGATTGAGACTATGGGTTCTTCTACTACCGGTTCCTCTAACAACCGGTGTTCTTCTTGCTCAATTTGGACTTCGAACAGTGGAATTTCTTCCAGAGTGTCTACGCGAACTAGTCTTTGGGACGGACGAAACCAATTGGGTACAGACTCTTTTCTCCGCAGGCGATCAATGTTGGCAGTACTGGCAACAAGTCAAAAGGAAGCAACTCACAACTGATCCGAATGCTCACCCTACTTCTACTCATCTCCTAGAAACAAAGGCCTAGGACCTACCGTGGCTTGAATCTCACTTAAGACGTTTGTACAGAAGATTTCCGATAGTTCGGGTAGGTGCTGTCAGGCAGGTTAAATTTTGAACGGGTTGAAACCAGAGCCAATCTCCTTACCGTGACCATTCGAGACAGAGCAATGTGACCATCGGAACCCAGATACGCATGCGCTTAAGGCTAGACCCAAACCAAGGGAGCCGTTCGGGCACGGCAAACACCGGAGGTATCACAAACTCCATGGATTTAAGGTCTCCTAGACCGTCCTAGTGGACCTACCGTGGCTTGAATCTCACTTAAGACGTTTGTACAGAAGATTTCCGATAGTCCGGGTAGGTGCCGTCAGGCAGGTTGAATTCTGAATGGGTCGAAACCAGAGCCAATCTCCTTACCATGACCATCCGAGACAGAGCAATGTGACTATCGGAATCCAGATACGCATGTGCTTAAGGCTAGACCCAAACCAAGGGAGCCGTTCGGGCAAGGCAAACACCGGAGGTATCACAAACTCCATGGATTTAAGGTCTCCTAGACCCACCGGAGGGCCCTAAAGAATTCTAAGGGAGCCTAATCCTCTAGCCCGCAAGGTGCAATGATGCATGAATGATGTGTGCGTACAGGAATAAAAAGCACGTAAGTAGGATATAACACGTAAGTCCTAGCCACGGGTTCCTGTCCTAGTTGGGAAGGTTCTATGGCTATGTACAAGTGCAAAGGCTGGTTTTGGTCTCAGAAGGGTTCCCCGGACTAGAGCCAAGATGTACTACCCCATGTCGAGTGTATTGCAAGACAATGGTCAAACAGCACGATGGCTCATCATAGTCGAGGGTTGCTAGGCGTTCCGGGAAACACGCTAGCGAGGCTTGTGCGGTGCAAAGTGTACAAGATAAAAGAGCTTAATCTTCCGAAAAATATTTGAA
The DNA here is from genome assembly GCA_025413875.1 of Rhododendron molle. Taxonomy (NCBI): domain Eukaryota; kingdom Viridiplantae; phylum Streptophyta; class Magnoliopsida; order Ericales; family Ericaceae; genus Rhododendron; species Rhododendron molle. Next base: position 19,907,447 of record CM046388.1, on the reverse strand, counting down.
AATCCCCCTTTTGAAAACATCTTTCAAGCTTGGCCCTCTTGATCATTCAATATTTTTGTAAAAAAAGTATTGAATGAAGTTTCGATCCCCAGCAGAGTCGCCACTGTGGGCTCCCGCGCCCTTTTTTTGAAGAGTCGCCACCCGGATTTTTGAGATGGATGATCCGAGAAACCGAGAATTCGTTTGTAAAAGGCTTTTGGTCTAGCAAAAACGTTGAGATTTTGGGTTCGGAAGTCACGTTACGAATGGGGAAGGTTTTTCTTTAAAAAGCACCCCACTCGCCCGGTGGAAACCAATCTCTACTTAATGTTTTCAAAAGGGGAAAACTTTTAGGCATCATTTAAAAGATTAAGCTCTTTAATAAAGGCACATAACAGGGAAGGGACATGGGAAATATATCACATTGATGTGCATGTGGTGCTGTCTATACAATAGCGGTAAAATGATGTGTGCAGATGAAGTAAATAGCTTTCAGCAAACTGTCTGGTCCTCAGTCATACTGTTCACGACACCTTGAGCTGCCGCACGCAGCACCTCAACATGCCGTGCGGGGTACCTGCTCTGCTGTCAGACTGTTGCAGACTTTGAAGACATTATCTAGCTCATTGCTTTCTCTGTACATCTTTTGGAAAACTCATCAGAAACCTCATGGCAGTCGGATCATCCCAAAAATGTTGTTATCTTTTTCAAAGCAAGGTTTCAAAATGGTTTTTAGCATGTTTGATCGTTTGGGATGATCTAGAAAAGCCTTTTTAAAGAGCCAAAACATGGCTTGTAGATATGGTCTTATTTTAAAAGCAACAGAAACAATAAACAACAGTTACAGACAACCACAACAGAGGAAAACTCAGATCCAGACAGCCTGCCTACGACAATATCAGCATGCAACCTGCCGTGCACTGGGAGTCAAGGTGCCGCGCGCTTGATAAACAAGCCGCGGGGTTCCCCAACTTCAGCACAGTACTGGTTTTATTTTATAAAAATGAGTTTTTAGTCAGGATCTAACCAAAAGGGATTAGACCTGCTGACAGAAGAGTCCCCTCAGGACCAGAACGAAGTCTAGTCCAAGGAAACTAGTTTGTACCTTTGGTATCGGGCTTGATCAAGGATCGTTGATGCAAGGATGAGGATGGATCTTCACGGATGTAGGTGGAGGAGGTTAAATGAGACAAAAGGGAGTTTGGGTGTGAGTGGGGGTTAGGTATTTTGGGTGATGGGGCTTTGAAGTTAATGAAAGGTCAACTTCAATGATGAGAAGGTAATGAGTGAAAGCACTTAAAGAATGTCTTTTAGGAATGACATTCTTTAGGACTTGGACATGGAAGTGGGAGTAGGAAGGTGGGTGTGAAAACTAGAGAGAGGAAGAAAGCTTATGGGATACACAAAAGCAAATAAGAGAGAGAGAGAGAGAGAGCCAAAAGGAATGCCAAAAGGAGATTCGAAGGAAGGGGGCCCTTTTTTCCTTGAGTGGAGGGGTCAATTTATAGGCAAAGGCCAAGGATTTTGAATTTCAAATAGTGGAGGTATTTTCTAGGCGGGCCAGAAGTGCATTTTCGGCTCAGCCAGTCATCAGCTGTGGCTCAGACTGGCGTGGCCGACAACTTTCGAGCTACCGGCCTTTTGCTCAAGGTGTCGTGCGGTGAAGTTTTGGCGCGCACAGCTCCTTGACTTTCAAGGTGTCGTGCGCTTGAGTGCAGCTCCGCACAGTGCCTCCTTCTTCAGTCCAGGGTCCTTTGGGCTTTGTCTGGGCTTTATCTGGGCTTAGGAAAATCCTTTTTCAAGCTCACAAAGGTACCATTTCCTTTATTTTATCATCGGGGCGGACAAATACTCTCTGAGGTCCGGATTGGGGTGTCTATAGGCGCTTAAATTCACGAATTCTGCACGTCTATCACTAGGAGGATCCCTCGGCCATGACATCCATTCACCGGCCGCGGGATCCATTCCCCTAGGACAGCTTTGTTTTGTTCTACTTTCTGATGCATTTTTTACTTATCATCTCGGCTCACCTTATTCAGTGTTAAAGGCTTAATTAAACAGATTATGTGTTAGAATTGAATAAAGCAAGTACATGTCTGATGTTGAGCAATTATGGGTCAGTTTCACGACTGGGCAGAGAGGGGTGCCTAACACCTTCCCCCTACTGTACTTTTGGCTCCCGTACCCAGAATCTCTACCTATTTTCCTAGTTTCAATAAACTAGGTGACAACTCTGTTTTGATGATGATCGCTATCGTGCGGCGATGTTCCTAGCCATGGGAATATCCACGATCTTGGTTTATGAAGCAAGCAACCAAACGAGCAAACAACGATCAATTTGTATGGCGATGCCCCGCTCCAGGGAGGTGTCTACACCCACAACAAAGAGGAAATGGAAGCAAGGAGAACCGATCAAACCACCACAATGGTGAGTGTCCGGTTCTGCTGCCCCATTAGACTCTTGAGGAACCGATAAAGATGAACGATCATCCAGAATGATGCAACATAGCCTCCTTTTATAAGATTAAGTGCAAGAAGAAATCACGAACAATGTTTGAGTCAGAGGTACTCTCTCTTTGAACAAACGATAATTGAGATAAATCTCGATTTTCTTTAATTCATAAACAACCAAATTTTAATGTTACCATACAACTTATTTTATACTAGAAAATTATAATAGAAAACTAAGACTGAAAAAGAATCAGCAAAACAACAAGCTGAATCCTGGTGAATTGCTAATTGACTCAATAATTACCAAAATCAAAAGATTTGAGATATTTTCAAATGTGAATACTTGAGAATAAAAGAAAACTTGCCAAAACAAATAGCACTTAAAGCGGAATATTCAAATATAATTTATGACCAAAATAATAAAACTAGATATCTATTTCTTAAATAATAAACCATTTCCATTCTGCATCATTCTCCCCGTCTTGAAGAAACTTATCCTCGAGTTTATATAGTTGAATACACAAACCTTGTCTGCATCAAATTTGTGCTTCAAATTGATTTTTCCAAACCCCAATTGTAAAGAATAGTCTTGAAAAAGAAAAGTAACAATCTCCTTCCCAATTTTCTTTTCTCTTTTCTTTAAGTATGCAATCCAAATATTCTTCTTTACAGCAGCTTCAATATATTTCCAAAAAGGATCCACGAATTGAATACTCTGGTCAACTTCACCATCTTCAAGTATGGAAATAACTTCTTTTGGCAATATTTTTTGATTTTGTAATTTTTTTCACCGATTCTTCGTCAAAAATTGGTGGTTTCCTCTAATCCGTTACTGGATTTGGAATAACATTTGATGTGAATAACTGACCGCGTCGTTCCGTATCAAAAATAAATTTATAAAAATTTGAAGTTAACTACTACTCCGTAGAATAGTAGTCAAGACCGAGTGTTGATCCGCAGGGACAGTGAGGCGGAGTTACTATAGTTTCGATTAATCTTTATATTAATTTGAAGAGAAAATATTAGGTTGTTTGATTTCAGAAAACATAATTAATTAAGCAGCTAATAAAGTGATGGAAAAAAGATCTAGGGTTTCGAATCCACCCCAACCGTGTAACGAAGATATGCATAGGCTAGGTTTAACATTCGAATCATTAAATACTATCGTTAGCGCTTGTAATCCCTTCCGACAATCGTCAAGATAATAAATTGAATTGCCAACCGGCATGGACTATCCCATAGCACGGACCATCTCAGTAGCCCGGTCTAGCCGCCTAACGGCACGATCCGTTTTACGAGCATAATCTATCTCAATCACCCAAGCTCAATCACTGAAAACCATTGTTTAACTCCGTATTTGAAAACAACGGATATAAATACGAAACTGATCTAAAGCATTAAAATCATTCCATAAAACTGAAATGAGTTTTAGTTAAACAATCGATTCAAATATTAAAATCTAAACCTATCTCTATTATAAAACAGAAGGGTGTGGGGACAAGTTGTTGGAACGGCTTAGATTCATTTGATCCAAAGGTTGTAGTGCATCCTCCTACTTCCCGGTTAAGTGCCCATGATTTCCACCTAAATCACATAACTGCCATCTCCTTCTAACCGGGATGCGTAGTGCCGTAGGCACGGACTAGCACTAGTACATATATGAAGTTACTTAGCACAATGCTTCATCCTTCCCCTAGAGAATGGAATTAGCCGGGCCATGGGCTTAATGGTGTTCTCCAAATTCTTTTCCGTGACGTCCTACCGTTTCTTTGAACAGGGCTGCAAAGCTGCTCCCGTCCAGTACAGTTTCAAAGCTCTTGTATAGAAAGGTTTAAATGGATGAATTACTTGAAGAGTCCATGGGACTTCTAATTAATCACAAATCAATGACTCCACTTTAGCCTTTTGCACTTTAACCCCGAACTTCCATTAAACTTCTATTTTTATCCAAAATTATGGACAATGAGATCAATCACCCTGTAGACACAAAAAGGGATAAATAAATATACAATAACATAGATAAATGACTAACGAATGTAGTTTGGAGGGCCAAAATATTAATATTTCAGCACTTATCAATGACACTTAATGGTAGCTTCATCCATCATTGTCCTCCTCCTCGACTAATGTTTACTAGCCAAACGTTTGGTGATAGAAACATCATCTGACAACTCCTCCTCTTTCAGAAATGGAAGTTGGATCGGATGACGGCAAGGTAGAATTGCAACTTCAAAAGCCTCCATGCATTGGGTAAGCGACCCAATCGCCGCCTAGACTTGCTACCACCTTTCCACCATTCGAGCATCTTGAGCAACCTCATCTCGCTCATAAACTTCATCAACATAAGTTGTACGGCCTCCTCTTCCACCTCGACCTCTTGCACATCCTCCGGCCATAGTCAGGATAGGAACTTGGGCTCTGATACCAACTGATGCAATGCGCAACCTCCTTTTACGAAACTATTTGCAAGAAGAGATCATGAACTTGCTTATGTTAAAGATTCTCTCTTTGAAACACAAACACGAATAGGTATGTACTAGAGATACTTCCTCTTCGAACACACAATTATGAGAAAATTCTCAATTTTTTCATGAACTTGCTTATGTTGGTATCAGAGCTCTCGTTCCAATCCTGATTATGGCCAAAGGACGTGCTGGAGGTCAAGGTGGAAGAGGAGGTCGTACAACTTATGTTGATGAAGTCTATGAGCGAGATGTGGTTGCTCGAGATGCTAGAATGGAGGACAGGTTTGCCAAAATAAAAGCAATGCTTAGAGGAATTGTCCAACGCCTGGAGACTTTAGAAGTTGCAAACTCACCTCGCCGTTGTCTAATTCATTAACCTTGGTTTCCGAAGGAGGATGAGGTATCGGATGGCTTTTCTATCACCAAACCTTTGGCTGGTAACCATCAGTCGACGAGGAGGACAAGGGCGGTCAAGGTTGCTAATCGTGATTCACGACTTCGGGAATCTAGTGTGAAGATCAATTTCTCTGAGTTCCAGGGAGGTATGACACCAGAAAAAATCTTAAAGGTTGGTGCAGAAGAAATAAAATTTCATAGAAGAAATTCTAGTTGAGGGAGACGTAGGAGACTTTCTTGACAATGTATTAGAGGAAGAGTCCGATAAAATATTTTTGGACAATAATCCATCGCCGTTTTAGTCAGAAATTGATATATTGGGAGTCACCTCCGAAATTCGATAAGAGTATCCGGATGAGGAGGAAACTATCATTATTCATAAAGTGGAAGAGAATGTGAAGGATGAATCTGTGGAGGGTGAGAAGAAAGTTGTTACTATTGTTGACAAAGTTGATGGGTTGAACTGATTCGATGGCTACTTAAATCTCGGGAAAAGCGCGATCGATGTATGCCCATCTCAAGGGTTCAAACTATCAGAGCATATGGATCCTTTTTGGAGATTTATTGAGCACACTACAAGGAAGAACATGAGGATTTCCATTCTCGAGCAAGGTGGAATAATTTTGTTGCCGGAAATTATTCCTTTAGTTTTTGAAGATTATTTAAAATTTCAATTTGAAAAAATTAATTTGAAGAACAAACTTGATGCAAATAAGTTTCGGCGAATTCAACTTTGTTAACTCAAGGACGAGTTTCTTCAAACCGGAGAGAATGACACAGAATAGAAATAATTTACTGTATTATTTAAGAAATAGATATCTAAATTTATTGTTTTGGTTATTAATTATTTTTGAATATTCTGTTTTATGTGTCATTTGTTTTGGCAAGTTTTCTTTTATTATTTAGTATTCAGATTTGAAAATATCTCAAATCTTTTGATTTTGGTAAACAATACCTCAAGACGAGGATGCATTCCTTGTTACAGGTCATCAAAAAGGAAAAGGGATTATGATTAAAATTGGCCGCTATGTAGCAGTTTTTTGAACCTCCGGCACGGCTATATCCCGCTATACATATGTTGTAAAAAGAAAATTTGAGAGTATAGTATATGTTTCTCCCTCATCAATTCATGATACAGAGCGAAGTCCAATGACCATTTTATTTCTATCCTTTTTTGGTTCACCTACAAACGACTAGTGAACAATAACTTTCCTTTCTCATGATAAGCAAGTGCACGCGAATTTTAAGGTAGGCTTCTTGCTCGGCCATTGCCCTGCGGGCTTTAAATGTCTTTGTACATTTTAAATACTCCAAATGCAAAATATCAGTGATAATTTTTCGATCATTTGGACTATTCGACTATTGACATTTCTTTTTTTATTTTTGGGTCTTGTTTGTGTCATGGTATTTTCGTTAGTGAATGTTGTGAGAAATTTTTTGTTACAATCAAGTTGTTAGGTGTTTCCGGCGGTGAATAAGTTATAGATGGATATGTTAGTGAAAAAGTTGTTGAGAAAGAAGTCGACAAGTTGTTAGTTAGTATGAACACGATACTAAAATGCCAAAACTTGTTGATTTGTGTGAACGAGATGGTAAAATTGTTCACAAAGCAAACTAACAATTTCTCAAATTACAACACATGCCGATTAAAAAACAAAGAAGGTTCATTGTAACATACTTTCGGAAAGTAATAATAAACAAAATGACACCGTACTCCTTATATAGAAAGAAGGTCATTGTTAACGTATTTTCGGACAGAAACAATACCATATGACAAGGATGCATTCCTTGTTTTTTTTTTTTTTTTTTCTAAGCAAAAAGAAACAATTTCTTAGTTTTAATACTAATAATGATTGATTTAATGTCTCTCGGTATTTAATTTATATAGTTTATGAAGATAGATAACTCAGTTTCTTATGAACTGTGGTTTAAAATCGAAACCAAACCATAATTTATGGTTTAGATTGGTTTGATTTTATACATTCTATGGATTGATTTGGTTCTTCAAATTCACAATCCGTAGTTATTGGTTTGATTGTTGGTTTACTATAAAACAGAACCAATCGGGACCATGCTTGCTCACCACTAATTCAATGTACCATATGGGTTCTGGTTTTGTATGGGTGTGTGGGAGTTATGGGTTATGATTTTTGTATGGCTTTGAGTTAGTTTGATCTGCTGCTGTGTATCAGAATGATAAGTGAAATTTGAAGTATCAGAATGAATGATAAGTGAGAGAATCTTGATTTTTGTTTGTTTGTATTGTTTTGAAAATGGTTCTGTTCCATTTTTTTTTTTCAATTTTCTCATTTGTGTATAGTTGAAAAAAATACAATTCTTTTTAATGAAAAAAATTTTTATATTTTCCTTTTTTTTGCTAAAATTCTAGAACGGATTGAATTCGGATATTCGATTTTATGGATCCGGATTACCACTAACGGATTTATGAAGTTTGGATTTGGATTTGTCGGATTCAAATTCAATCTGGTCCATTGACAGGCCTAGTTCCACCATGCATAATTAATGGTTCGTAACTACCCCTTGTAAGAAAAATAAATAAATTTTACCATAAATTTCATTACTGTTCTTACCAAAAAAATGTCATAACAAAGTAACATAATGGTTTTGGGACACAAAAATTTGGGTCATGCTATAAAGTTATGACCATATATGCACAACATATGATTTTATTGATTTAAATAAACAATTGGTAAAATTCTTGTGCGATGTCCTTTACAAGGAAATAACAAATCCTATGATTCGATCTCCAAAACCGATCACGATCCAACGGCTATAAAGCTTGTTGTGGAATCTCACCTATGATGAACTACTTCCAGCTCTGATGAACTACTTTCAATGCTAGCCTCGATATTTGGGTTGTCCAAACTTGACCTCTAGCTTGGTTGCTCACTTAATATTAAGTCATAAAAAAATTAAAAAAACAAAAACAAGCTACATTGTGTTTTTAGCTTGAATTACATCAAAATTTTAAAATAAAAACCCCGATTATAATACTTTATAATTTGCGCGATCTAGTTCAAAGAAAATAACTTCTTGATTTGGGTTCATTTGGTCTCTTCCTTTGGCCTACAAAAGGCACTTTAATACCTTTGGTTCAAACACATCAAGAAAGAGTAATCCTCTTCTTCCTTGATAGTTTCTACCCCTAAAATTCCTTTGTTCCAGTGGGAGAGAGTACAAACACAGTTTGGTTCGACGGGGAGTTCAGACAGCGTTTCTACAACTGAGTTTGACTGAATTCCTGAAAGACGAATACCGACAAAACCTCCTTCAACCCCTGTAAGGCAGCGAATTTGTCTTAATGACAATGTGTGAAACATGGGCGTCGGTTTTCAATTCTAATCCTTGTAAAGTTTCTTTTTATAATTTTAATTCAGCTACTATTGTAATACCCCGAACTTTGAATACTGTGATTATTTATGCAAAAAGTGGGTTCCTAGTGGTTCTTAAAATCCAATTACTTGTAATAAAGGAAATGGTAGGTATATGTGGGAATTGGAGGATAGAATATCTTAAAACAAGTGTCAATCGTGTGGGTTATGTGTGTGCACCTGAGTTGATGTAGGGTGTGTGCAATGGATAAGGTTTGCCTCTTATGAGAAGAGAGAATAGAGCAAAATAAAGGGAAGACAAACTAAAGGTTGTTTAGGAAGGGACAAGAGTTAGCACTTGGACCTCTTCTTGAGTGACTCTTAACAATGACTATAAAAGAAAAGGATATCCATGGTAAAAGAGAGAAGGGAAGAAAGGGGGAACAGATTTGGGATGTTACAACTATAATTATAATTAACTGTTTTCCTAATTTGGCACCATAGGTTTGTCCATATCACATGATCCATTGATATCAACTAAGGGTGCAAATGAGTCAAGCCGAACTTTGTAGTGTTCAAGCGGCTTGTTTACTAAATGAACCTTAAACTCGATCTCGAGGTCGGTTCGATTACTAAAAGAAACGAGCCGAGCCACGAGCTGCTCGCGAGCAGCTCAGTTCGTTTACTGTTAGGACCGTGAGGGACACCTTGCACACAAACCCACGCAATGATTTCAGAGAAAAACTCCCTTTGATTATATATTCACACAATATACAATAAAGATGAAAAAACTCTCCGGGAGCCCCACGCCGGTTCCTCTCCAGGAGGCCACAACCCGGTCCCCCACACTCGCCTCACCCTCTCCCTCACATTATGTCACACCCCTCTCTGCTCTCATATACATCAATATGTAGGCAAAAAGAAAACCCTAATACTCGTAAGGAAATAAGGTAGGCAGTGATCCTGTGCTTCGCGCACACCACCCCACTTGGGTGGAATCCCAACAATCACCCCCTTCCAACCAAGTGGGGTAATCGTCAAACCGTTCAGCTACTCTAGCAAGCACCTGTTATCACTACCTAAGTTAACGTCTCAGCACCCCCTCACGAAGTACACGCCTGACCGAGTGTCTCCCTGCAAGACTAGATCTTCCGTAGCTTCACCCACAGCGCTGTCCGGCTGCAATATCGACATCTCGTCGATATTTAGCACCCCCTCAACAGGGTGCTCGCACCCCCTTCTGAAGTGCCCGCATCCTTACCAGGATGCAATTCGTGACTCCATCTCTCCTTCTCATGCAGCCGCATACCATGGAGAGAATCCAATCACAAAATCCACAAAAAGGAAGAGATCCCAGCGATGCATCGTCTGGTCTCCATCTCCATTCCTCTGTTCGGAGCTTCCGTGAACATCTCTCAACAACCAGTTGCTCGCCGTCTGCAGACTATTCCACACACAATCTGATTCGGTACCCGACACTCTTGTACATCTCAGGTCATGACTCCTCGTACTCCAGTGCCCTTCCTATGTGTCTCCACAACTGTTGCTTCTCTTGTTCACCATCACGAAAACCCATACTCTAATCAAGATAAACACACACAATGACAGACAAATGCTTTTTTTTTTTTGGTTAGATAACAGAGCATACATAAAAAAAAACAAAAAAAAACAAAAAAAAAAAAAACAAAGAGTACGCACATATATGAATGTAATTTCAATCTTTGAAGGAATCCAATTGCCAATAGAAAGGTAGGTTTATATTTCTGATAATCAACCCACTCTCTCTCCTCTAACTCGATTTTCAATTTGGTTAGAATGACAATATTGATGGACGTCAATTTAGGCTTCAGCCTATGCATGCCTTGCTACTATTTTAGATCCCTCAATTGGAGACAAAGCAATCCAATACACTTTTTTCTTTCTTTCTAAAACGATAACATATGATATTATAGATCCAAGAAACAGTATATTTAAGAGAAAATTTCATTCCTAAATAAGGGATCAAAAAACTAAATAGGAGGGGATCCAAAGACTACACTCAACTCCAACTAAACCTACCGCTCCAAACAGATAGAGCATTCCAGAAAATAACCAAAAACACCCACATAAGGGTGATAGAAGAAGCCCCACAAATGGGGAGAAATCTCACACAGGGGACACCAAAGAAGAGAACCATAAAAAAGAAATGAAAGAAAAACTGGTAACGGAACCGAACGTAGTCTGCCGTACCGGAGCAGACTTCATCCACCAACCTAGATCTCCCACTCTGACAGGCGAGGAGAGGACGCCTCCGGCGACCACGATCTGCAAGACACTATCTCCAAAAGCTGTCGGACTACACGACGGAAGAGGCAGAGGAGGGGCGGCGGATGGTGGTTTGGGGAGAAGGAGGATGGGATGAAGGGAGAAAGAGAGAAAACCTCCGAGATCTAAGATCGGGAGATGGAAAAAGTCCACGAGGGAGAGAAATCCCTCCCCTCCCGTCATCCATTAGCTCTTAAAACACTGGGAGGGAGGGAAAGGAGGGAGATGGGGGCAGCGACTTCCTTAGGGTTGGAGAGAAAGAGAGTAGAGGGGAAGGAAAATCCCAATCCAACACACTTCAAAAGCATCTTTTGCTCCAATCTTCCAAATTACAACCTAGATTAGTGACCAGATTGAAATGCTAAGAGTACAGATGCAAGAGTGTACATGCGATGTACATTGCCGTGTGGGGTCCACTATGGGTCCCATACAAATGATCTGGTCTGTTGATAATTTTTTTTTTTCTTTTTTGAGTGCCCTTGCAAAAAAATCAGCTGAATTGAATATGTACAAGTATTTGAATCAATGTTCTAACTTTTTATTGTCTAACTTCATAATGCAAAATTAGAAGATCGGATCAAGTACTTACACATGCAATTGAGCTACTTTAAAATTTATCAAGGGACCGGATCATTCCTGTGGGATCTGTAGTGGGCTCGACATAGCGATGTACACCCTTTCGTTTGTACCAATAGCATGACTAAAAATGGCACTTGCAATTAGATTTGTCTCCTTAAACAAATCTTCCTCAATTCCGTCATACCAATAATCAATTAAAATACCAAAAACAACAAAGAAGGTGAGTGAAATAGTACAAAATGGAACAAACTAATTGTTGGTTATTAGCTTGGATTCCGAAGGTTACATAGTTTTCCCGAGTTCACTTAGAAGATAAACACAAGAATTGAGTAAAATGATAGAAGTGTATGACACATTTGATCGGATCCGAGGGTTCTGTAGTGCACCCTCCGCCGATTCGGTCGTCCATCTCGACAATGAACGTACGGCTCTAATTTATTGGAGTTAGGATTAAATTCGAGCCGTTCGTGCCGAGATGGCTAGTGCGCGGCATGCAGTGTTTCCCATTCCTAGTTGACCATTGTCGCCACTTCCGCCACAAATTAAAAGTAATCTGGTGATGAAACAAAAAAACTTGAAGAGATCTTCATGTATTTTTTTTCACCTAATAATAGTATTCGGGTCAGTAGTAGTTAGGTTACAATCACGGCTCGATGCTCTTGTGCTCAAACCTCGGCCCCATAACAAAACCACTACAACTTCTTCGCTACTACAAGAAAAAGTATTTTAATTACTAGTAAGTACACTAGTATTGACAGTGATTTTAAGCTCGACATGACCCGTAATCGATGGACGTATCAATACAACCTTGACCAAAACACAATTCGATCTCAACTCGAGTTATTTCGATTGACATGTTAAATTTCATATGACAGACGATTAATTACATATATATGTAGGGGTTGACCTAGCTATTAATTATAATATTGATCTTCTAAGCTTTTCTTGTTGACCCCTCTCTTAGCTGAGAGAAGATGGACACGTACTTTTGCTTAATTTGAGCAGTTCTATACAGGCTAGGCATGCCAGGATCAAGTGCAATTGTGCCATTTTGAGGTTTATGTGTCAAGGCAATTGCTTCTTTTGAGGATTTTAATATCAAAATTCTTTTACTATTTTCACTTGGTCGATAATTATAATATGAAGGAGACAATCAGAGTAAAATAAGAGAGAGTGATTGATATACTCAAAAGCATCATCTATGGTAAGAAAACATTGAGAGAGAGAGAGTGAGAGAGAGAGAGAGAGAGAGATCCAATGCTAAAATATTACTGCGGACAAATCGAAACAGAAAACGAAAAACTGGGTGTGCAGAGATCCTCATTTGTGACAGATCCTGGCCGTTGGCATGGTGACACAAACCGGAGCATAGATCTTCCTAGCCACCGGGGTTCCTCGTTTCGGCTCCTCCGCCACCGCAACGCCGGCAGCAGAGCAAACTGCCGCCGCCGCCGCCGCGGCAAAAACCAAGTCTCGCCTTCCGCTGCTGCTCTGATCATTCTTGATAATTTCTTGGCTTATCTTCCCTCCTCCTCCAACACTTTTGGGCATACAATTTCTGATGATAACAAGCGACCTCCGGTGAGTGGAGGTGGTGGCCGGAGACCCGCCGGGGAGAGTGGCTCCACCGAGGAATGAGGCTGCCATTGTGACTGATGCCATTCTTCTACACTTAAACTGAAAACTCCCTCAACTTTTCTTTTCTTTTTCTATAGTGCTTTGTTAATTATGCATGTGTGGCATGGAAGTAATGGTGATGAGAAAGCTGATTGTGGGGGATCATCATCCTATCTCAAAGACATGTCCCTCCAATGGCTTATTGCCACGTGCCACGCTCTTATCTCTATTTATACTTATTAGAGCCGGTGGTTTTCAATCCTCTTGTTGATTTTGAGGTCAGAATATTAGGACATGTCCAATCACCCCTGCCTAGCGGGTGCTAAGCGGCATCCAGCTGTTCATATCGACACGGACGGTTCGGTCTTGGCACGGAAGGATTGGATTGAATCTGAGCGTATGCAAATATTAACCGTTCATTGCTCGATCAAGATCTGAACTGTTGATTGCCAAGATGAACGACCGAATCAGCCACTCGACACCCTCTTGTCTGCATTCCCATTCTTGTCTAGGGTCTTTGTGGTTTATAAACCTCTAAAAAATCAATTTCATACAGCCGGGGGGGGGGGAATTTAAAATGGTGCAATATCCTTAGCAAAAAGCACCTTCAAAAGAGAAATTAGCCTAGTTTTCACCATAATTTTATGGAGGATACCATTTTCGAACCCACTTTAATGATTAAAAATGTTAGTTTTTCAGAGTTTGTTGAGAATATTAATCATGCAAAACTTATGTTAGATCTCAGTGTAACACGATTATCTTGAGATAAATGAATACGGATCCTCGGTGCCTATTCTTTGTTTGAAAACCCTACTACGATTTTGACATGACTAATATTATCAATGAGCTCTTGAATATAGCAGCTCCAACAATCGATCTTATTGGAATCAGAGCGAATCTAAATCCCAGGTTCAAACTAAGCCGCAACAACTTACAATTCGGCTCGATCATAACCTCCAAACCCAATCAAACCATGTCTAGAAAACACATTTGCAGAATTTAACCATATCTCGAAAGCCCTCCAACTTCTACAAGCATTTGTAAATTCTCTTTCTGTCGAATTCGGTACAGTTGGCACATTACTGTTTATCTAGCGATTGAGGGGACTCAGAAAATTAGTGAAATCATCATTCATTGGTACACACGCCGACACAAATTTGCTAAAAGATCATTTTCGCTAGTATTTAAGCCTAGCAACAATATACGTGATGAATAACAACTGCCTGCAAAGAAAGAAATGCCACGGTGCATGACAATAACTTAGAACCGCATGAATCCAATCGAAGTAACCAAGATACGGAACAAATTATGTACTTGCACTTCTTACCGTCTCTGTTTTTGGGTAATCTCCTTTCTGAACAGAGCTAAGAATAACATAGAAAGGACGGCAAAAGGGAGCATTTCCCAAATTCATCGATAAGGGGTCAATTTTTCAACAAAAAAAAAATATATACAACCAAAAGCTTTCCAAAGTGTAAAATTTCCCTTACACAAATAACTAGAATAATTTGGACAGAAAAAAAATATAAAGCTCTAATTAATTAAATCTGTCCAATACTTCAGACTACACAATATTCAGCCGACAACCAGTCATACGGATGTAAGACTTCCAACAAAAATAGCACTCCACCCATCTAGCTCAAGGCATCTTCCAAAGATTAGCATAATGTTATACACTGACTTCAGTTGTAGCCAATAATAAGGATTGTTAAATTTAAATACACTAATCAGACAAGTATTCGATGCAGGAATTGTTACATGGGACTCTTATCCCAAAGAATTAGACGATCTTTCTAACAAGGAAACTTGGTCATTGGCTTCTTTTTTTACACTTTCTTTTTTCTCCTTTGGCCGATCGACAAAAAAGCGATAAAGTCATCGGCAAGTACAAAAATGAACTTCATTGTACAACCTAAGCACACAAGGCTTCATCTTGTATTGTGGCATATGGAGGAGGTAGCGAATTACTTAATTTCGCAAAAGTATCTACACAACCAGAGGGTGCTGCACCAACAGTTGAATCCAAAACAAAATCGGGAATCACCACAAGAGATTCCTCACAAAAGGACTTCACTGTCTGCATATTGAAGAACCATAAGAGAAAGTTAGTCCATGACTGATGGGGTTCATTGGCATGTTCCATAGTTCTTAGGACGTTTCGGATGAACGAAGTTGCGAATGAATAAAAGAAGTAGAAAGAGAAAAATAAGATTTTACTTGATTCATAGATAGTATCAATCATAGATAGACAAGAGATAGAGAACAATCGCCAGACAGAACAAAAAGCTAGAATATTTGACACTTCTATCCTACTTCAAGCTGAGGTATTGGAGGGTTTTGCCCTGACTAGTCTCCTGGGGACATGCAGTCCCTCAACCAGCACATATGGGTACACGCATAGTCCGGGGGTGTCCCTAGGGGGACCAAGAGCAACCACTTCATGAAATTCAAACTCATGGTCTTAGCTTCTTGAGGTGCTATCACTGTTCAACTTACCACTCAGCTAACCCCTTGGAGTGGGTGTCTTAATTGAGTCCAAGATGTTTGGTAAATTATCTTGACGGTGCATGCTTATGTGATGGTTTTGATCAAAAGAGAAGGGTGGGCTACTCAAGGTACTTGAGAGAAGCATGAATTTTGAACCAGTTTTGCAAGGCATAACTGTTGATAAAACCCTTAGGTAACTTTATGAAATTGAGACAGAATAACAAAAGAATTTTGAATACGAAAACTGTAGCCATTGGTAATTGACATACCTTGCAATGCAGTAAAGCAGCATCAGCTTTTCGTTTCCACAAGCCATTTCCAGGCGCTGAATGGAAGAGGCTAAGCAGAGGCTGCAACACCGAGGGATGATATAAGCATAATTCACGTTGGGCATGTGGGAATACATAAGATGCTCCTAGAAACTATCCCACAAGTGTCATGTACTAAGATTAAAATTAACATGGGATGCATTTAATTTTTCGTAGTTGGGAAATCAATGAACTGGGAAATCTTAAGAGAAACAAACCTCCCTTCACGTCAACTATTTATCCTCCCTCTTACGAAGGACTAGATTTGCAGATGGACATAACCGCATAATTCCATGAGGTTAGAACAGAACGTTCTTTGTCCGAGAAAGCTTCCCAACACGGTAACTCTCGCACTGATGATACCCAGCCAATAATCCGCAAAGGCTAATCTAAACTACCATCTAGCAGCAGTGACAATCACAGAGCACAGATCAAAGGATTTTCCGCATTTTAGGGCTCACGGACAGGATACCATATCCATGGGACATGGGATATCCTTGGGATATTGCTTGGCATATGAATAGGAGGAGAAAAAGTAACTCAGGTGTGGTATGAATTGGTGTTTGTTTTGGTTGAAACTGTGGCATGAATTTCCAAAATTGTCCTCATGCAACCACAAGCTTCATACAGACCAAAGGGCAAAGTTAACTCACACAACCATGATGGAAGGGATATAGAGTTTCCCCCCACCTCCCACCCAACGGGATCCATAATCCAATGTCCATACGGAATGTGGATGCCCTCCTGAGATGTAAACCTATCTCACTTTGCGGCACCTAACACCGGATTAATGGACCCCATGGGAATACATCTCCAATACCGTCTCCAAATCAAACAAGCGCGCCCTTTGGGGTTGAACTTTGGTGCATGAAGGTAAAGAGCTATGGGAATGCTATAAAGATCTATAGGATGATCCAAGATATGACCTATGCGAAGTCCAAAGACCAATTCTATTTTCCATAATCTCGCAGTTTAGGGAAACAATATTACCAAGCAATTGTTAAGTGCATGCACATACATTCAAAAACAAAGGAAAAAATAAGCACCTAAAAGGCTTTTGAGAAGGTGAAGCCATCTAAAGATCTCAGGCTCCGTTCCAGAACGTAAATAAGCAGCTTATTTTTTAAGAAGGCAATTTCAAGCTCAAAAATCATGTGCTTACGCAAATAATTTTCCTACCACTATGGATCTTGTTTGATAGATCTCATTGAGATCTTTAATACGGTGCAAAAAAAATTGAAAAATTATTTTTCATTTACATTATTTTTGAGTTTGAAAATGTGAAATAAGCTGCTTATTTTTTAAGAAGGTTTCTGGAACGGAGCCTCAGCTAAGGGTGTGCACAGGTCAGGTTTCCAGCCAAACCGTCACCCAACCCGCAATGTTTGGTTTTCCCTTTTTTGAATCCAATTCAGACTGTACATGGCACC
The DNA here is from genome assembly GCA_025413875.1 of Rhododendron molle. Classification (NCBI taxonomy): domain Eukaryota; kingdom Viridiplantae; phylum Streptophyta; class Magnoliopsida; order Ericales; family Ericaceae; genus Rhododendron; species Rhododendron molle. The sequence continues at coordinate 19,890,099 of CM046388.1, read as the reverse complement.
AAAACCGTCCGAAACTGCACAGTCGATTTATCAGTTGGGCCAGTCGGGTTTTACAGGTTTCAAAGAAAACCTATAATCAAAGCAAATATGAGATTAATGCCTAAATCCCGAAAATCGAACCCTGTAGGGGTTAGGGTTAACATACAGGACTTTTGAACATGATGAAAGTGATGAAGTGACTGTCGTCGTTGGTCTTGGAACAGTCAGTGGTGATTGCCATCGCTAGGAGAGATTCATCGCAGGAGAGGGAGAAGAGAAAGAGAGGGGTATCGCAAAAAATCAATGTAGGGTAAACACTGTAGGTGACAGCATTATTGCCACAAATATGGCTCAGGGTTTGTTAAAATGCCAATCGGGCTGGGTTCACGGGTTTTGCAGCCTTAACCGGCCCCCCAACCAAAACATTGGAAAACCTTGATTTTTCAAACTGATATCAAATGCTCAATGCTTGGAAACCATCCGACGGCCTTCGTACCAAATCGGCGCAATTGGATTCGTTGGGTTCATCCAATGCCTGCTCGCCCCTAAAGTATTCTCAGCACGTTAAACCAGGGAAAGTGTTTTAATTATCATGCTATATTGATACAAATGTATGTAGGTTGAACGGGCTAACTAATGCTTCTCAATCATTATATTGAAGGGGCAAATTATTCGGCGTCGGATGGTTATTGTGAATCGGTGTTGCATGTGCTTGAGAGATGAAGAGTCAGTGGTGCATTTTTTTTTTATTCATTGCCTTGTCGCCAAGGAGCTTTGGAATGCAGTTCTTGTTTCGTGGGGTATGCCGTGGTCGAAGGTGGTGGAGCTTATTCGAGAATCATATGGGGCTAGAGTGGGTAGAAGAAGACAGAAATTTTGGATAATGATTACGTTGTGCTTGATGTGGTCAATCTGGAGAGAGAGGAATCGAAGATCTTTTGACGGGGAGTACACTGTGCTTGACTTCTACTTTGTTTAGTTGGGAGACGAGAGGATGCATCCATACATTAGATCAATTCTTTGACATGTAGATATTTTTGGACTTTCGAGTGTGTATAGGTCCTTTCATAATTTGGCCTTTTCTTTTTTGTTACTTGCTTTCTTTTGTACATGGGTGGCATCCCCCTAAGCCTTTTCAATATAATTCTATTACTCATCCAAGAAAAGGTTTAATAGTTAATTTTTTATGCTTGCTAAGCCTTCAGTGAATTGTTTTAGGGAACACCTCGATTTCATACATGACTAAGAGCAAACCACCCACTTGCCTAAAATCCATAACATCCAAGATGCATGGCCATCTAAGTTATTTGGAATGGACACATGCCGTGGGGGTTCAGTAAGCAATAATTGACGTATATCATTAATTTGCCACCTTTAAAGAAGATAAACACATCCTGATTGGGAGCAAGAGGATCCTGTTATTAGAAGGTAGTTATGGCATAGTAAGAAGCCCTTGCTACTACAAGAGAGTTTTGGGTTGCTAGCACAGCCAAACATCTTTCGGATTTTCTTGCCAAGTCTTTTTGACAACTGAGCAATGATTACTCAAGTATATTATGTATAAGGTTCTTGAGAAATTTTGGGTCCTAAGCCGTCTAGAAGTCCTTACATAACAACTACAACACCCTTATAAGCTCTACGAACCAATTGTTGCAGTGTCGTCCTTTTACTCCAGATTTGGGGCAGCAAAATCATCATTTGGAGGATTTTAAGATTGTGCCTTGCCTTCTAGTTTTGATTCTATCTTCATGGGTGAAATATTAAATTCTCGCTATTTAGAGATAGACTCTAAATACCATTTCTTGCTAGTCAAATTCATCCCTGGGACAGTCTAATGTGCCCAGCACCTTTGCTCCCACTCCCTAGTTTTCTGCTTTAGTTTCTAGTAGTGGTGGCCGCAAGTGTTTCTGTGGTGATGGATGTGGTGGCAGAGGTGACCGTGGATTTCTTCATGGTTCTCCTGGTGGTGTCCGTACTAGATATCGCAGTGAAAGGAAATGTGATCATTCTGGAACTACTAATCACATAGACCTTACTAATGGAAGAAGTATGGTAGACCAATTATGTACATCAAGTCTCAAATAGTCTTCTACATCACCAAATACAAATAGTCTTCTACATCACCAGTTAAGTTGCCAATGTCCCAAAAGCTTAAGCTGTTAGAAAATGGACCCAACAATGTATATCAAGCTATCTGACACTCCCCCTCACGTGCAACCCTGCCTCACATGGAGATGCAAATTTTCATAGATAGAGAGAAACAGAATGCGAAGGGGAGAAACAAATACAAGCGGAGAGACTTGAATCCAAGATCTCTCACAACCTAAGCTCTAATACCATGTTAAGTTGCCAATTGTCCCAAAAGCTTAAGCTGTTAGGAAACGGACCTAACAATGTATTTCTAGCTATCTAACAAAGCCCTTGTACAGCTCCTACTCTTTTTGGTTATGGGCCCTCCTAATTTTGATTCTCATGATGCACTCACTATTCAGCTCAGTGAGATTATCAAGACACTTCGTTCAGGTTCGATTTTGCCCACATTTCCCAAGAAAATGACCCGAGTCCTGTTTGCGGAGCTAGGGAGGGGTGTCACCGAAGAGGAAATAAGATAGGTTCTCCATCTATAGCTACTTTAGCAAATTGAGATAACATTGCATTTGCAACTCTTAAGCCCCGCTTGGGTTCTAGATTATGGCACTGGCACACAAGTGTTGTAATTCCTCCTTTTTATTTGACATCAATACTATTAAGCATCATATTTTTAGCCGATGGTTCCTGTCGTACATGGGCGAGGTGCTCATCATCCTTGAACAACTTCTTCTTTGTTTTTGTACTTCGGAAATTAATCCAGGTACAACAATTATTAGCTAACAGTCACGATAAAAACGATCTACGTTTGGCTATTGTACAGTTGTTGGCAACAATCTTGTTACCTGACGCGGTTAGAACAATATGTCATTGCCCGACAATCACTAAAATGGTGAGGGTCCGCTCTCATAATGTGGATTTTGGCATCGTCGTTCCTTTAATCCAAAGGGGTTTTAATAATTCTAATTTCTAGCAATATGATTTCCCATGAGCACACTAAGCATATTGAGGTTGATAGTCACCATATTTGAGATTTATTGATGCAGAAGTACATCGTTACTCCTTGCATTCTGGGAAAATTAATTGGAGATATGGTCACAAAACCCTTACCTCATTTTACTTTTCAGCAATTAACCATCAAGTTGGCATGTTTAATCTTTATGCTTGTTTTGTTAGTGTATTAGCCAGTGCATTCTTGTAATTATCATGGCCCATTACAAATGAATGTGGGCTGAGAACTTCGTAACAATATACGAATGCATCCTACCTTAACCACTTCCCGAACAGAGGGTCTGTCTCCATACTTCCGTACCACAGAATCTGCATATACTTGGTACTTTTCAAGGACCTACACTAGATAACATCAGCATGGATTTAGTGGTTAGCGGATATTCAGCAGATTTCTCCCACAAAGAACAGAGTCTGTTGCATAACCTGACGACGTGTAACATTGGATTGAGGTGCACCATAAACAGCACTATCAACATGTCCCAAAGTGTTCCAAGTGCTGCCAGAAACACATAATTGCATACAGATTCAGAGAAGAATTGCAAAGCAACAGAAGAAAATGACTTAAGAAAATTAAATAAGATTTCCAGGAGTATACATGAATATTGTCCCTTGAAATCCAATCTATATGGAGATATACATCAAATAAAAAAAATTGCTCCAAGTTCAGGATATGTATTGACCAGTCTACAGTGTTAACAGAAAACCCAAATTCAAGTAACATTGAGCAGTACAAGTTCTATTTCGAACCATTTTTCAAGCACTTTTCACCTGTTTGCAAATGCCAACTTATTTTACAACCCTATGAATCATCACAAATCAGCTGATTATGTGCACAGCTATGCCCTTAACTCCTTCAAAAGTCATCATCATGAAAATAGAAATAACATTTTGTACGTAATAAGCAGCCATAGTAGCTAAAGGAGAGCCTACGCAGGGCCTCAGGCACCTAGGCCTTGTTGGGCCTCAAGTTCGGCGGCTTAAAGAGGGTAGGGAGAGGCAATGTGAAAGAAACCTACGGTAGGCGCTTGAGGCGTGCGCCTCTCATTAAGACGAAAGGTGCAAGAGGCAAGCGCCCCATTCAAGTCGCTTTGCTGTAATGTAGGAGACAAGATTCTAGGGTTTATGGCCCAAGAATGTCTCTAGAGTCTAACGTTTTATAGTAAGATAGGCAACAACTGACTACATGAACTCACGGAAGAGTACTCATAATAGGGTTATAGCATCCCTAGCATCTGAGTCTTATACCTCAAATAGAAACTTGCGATATCAGCCCCCCAAGCCATTTAGAACATCACATGCTAGGTACACGACCACAAAAATAAGACAAGAAACGTAGTAATAGTTCATAAACTATTGTAAGCAAGACAGAAAAAGGCAACGAAGATAAATAGCAAAAGAAATCTAAACTCCATGTTAACTAGTGGCTCGACCAAGAAGTCTACTGGACTCGCTTCGCCTTCAAAAGTGCTTTGTATGCTCCTACATCAACTCCTCCAGGTTGGAAAAAACTAGACTGGGGGCAAGGAAACTTCAGTGCCCTCAGCATACACCTGAGGATCAATTTTTTTGAGTTCTTTCTTCTGAAATCCATGTACTTTCACTCGTTGGTTTGCGTAGCCACTTCAGTAAGAATCGCCTGTACTAGTTGCGGCTCCTGGATGACCCCTTCTTTAATGTCCAAACCATCTTCAACGCATGGTTTAGCCTTCGGAAGCTGTTCAACCTGGTCCTTGGCGTAAATTGTTTCTCCAGTGAATCCATCGAGCAAGTAAATCAGAGACGTTGAAGATAGGGCTGATCTGCAAGTTTGGTGATAGCTCCAACATATAGGCATTTGAGCTAATTTTCCTTGGCACTTTGCATGGTCTAAACTTTTTTGACTTCAGCTTATGATAGGTCACCTTGGGAAATCTCTCTCACCTCAAACGCACTAACAACATGTCACCTTCAAATCCCTTAGCTCACTGATCTTGGTTGGCTGTTGCTGAATAGGATTCTTTAGTAGCCCTGATTGTTGGTTGTTGCCTTAACTCTCGTGAACTTTAATATATGATCCGCAACAGCTTCTGCATCTACACTCACCCTAGCTTCTTGTGGGAGCCGAACTAGAGCAAGAATATGCTGACGTTTGTGTCAAATAGGTGGCTTCAAAGGGTGCTTTCTTCATGGTCCCATCCACTGAGTTATAAGCAAATTCAGCTTGCGGTATCATAGAATCCCATGACTTCACATAACTTCCAACTAGGCATCTCAACAAGTTGCCCAAAATTTAGTTGACTACCTTTGTTTGGCCATCTATTCGTGGATGGCGAGTACTAGATACTTTAGTTCAGGCCCAAGTTTTCCATAAAGTCCTCCAAAAATACCCACATATTTGATATCTCTATCAGAGTCAGAGATGAAGTTGGAATTCCATGTCACCTCTTGCTTAATGAGTAAATCAGCAACACATGTGGCATCAACGGTCAGCAACTCATTTGCCAACACGTGTGGAGTCGTGTACCCTCACTATGTTGGGAAGTTTACAAGCCAGTGTTTTGTGAACTCCATTTGCCAAATTGAAAAATTCGACACTTAATCACTAACTTCACCACATCCTTTTACATATTCGCCCAATAATGGTGATCAACAACCATATCCACTGTTTTATCCCTTCCAAAATTGCCCCATAAGCTATTGCCACACAGTTTTCTGATAATCTGCTCCCGTAATGATTCCTCGGAATATTCACATAAATTCCCTTAAAAGAAATACGCATCATTCATTATGTATAGCAGCTTCTTCTTCACTCCTACTGATCCTTATAGCTCAGCAATGATAGATATGAAATTGCCAATAGGCCTATGATTGTCCCATATGATAGATCTCTCAGCGAAGAAGCTCTATGACTTGGCGTAAATGGATGCTCCTCTAGTCCAACTATATATCAAAATGTTATCAAAATAAAAAAAAAAACTAAATATAATCCCAAGAAATGTTTGTGTACTCCTTAGAAAACCGCTAAAATGTGCTTGGCGCATCAGAAAGTATGAATGGCACCACTAACAACTTGTAGAGTCCATCTGGCATCTTGATTGCAGTCTTCCACTCACCACCACTTTGGACCCAGATTTGGTGATTCTCACTTCTCACGTCTATTTTGGAGAACTTGGATCCAATGAGCATGTCAACCATATCCTCCAAACGACTCATGCTTTCCTATAACCAAACCCTTGGCAAACAGTTCTTCCACTTATTTTTGCATTTCAGCATGATGTGCAGGTGGAATTCTATTGGTGGCATTCTATGCCCCGGCAAATTTGGTAAAGCTGCGCCTCTCAGTAGACCAGCATGTTGGATGCTTCGCATTCTATACCCTGGCAAATTTCAAGAAACAAGATACTGGGGTTTATGGCCCATGAATGTCTCTAGAATCTGAAGTTCTGTAGTACGACTATACGATGTGAAAAAACTTCCTAGATAAGGTCACAAAAGAATGTTCACACTGGGTTACAGCAGCCTGAGCATCTACGCCCCACACCTCAAATAAAAAGTTCTAAGCTCCACATTCAAGCTATTTAAAGTATCACATGCTAGACACACGACTACAAAAATAAGACCGGAAACATAATAAATGTTTATAAGCTATCGTAAGCAGTAGAGAAAAGGCAACTACGATAAATAGCAAGAGAAATTAAGAAATCTAAGATCCATGTAAGCTAATGGCTCAAACAAGCTGTCTGATGGGCTTGCTTGGCCCTCCATCGCGTTCAAAACCGTCCAATTGCCGATCAAAGTCTCGGGTGTTAACGTTGGTTGATAGAAGTCTGGTACTTCTTCTCTCCTCCTTATTCTTCTTTTAACTGCCCAAGTGACCTACGACGTTATACTTGCTCCTATTTTTGACATTCTCTCGAGAGGAGTGTTAATTTTATTTTATTTTTTTGGCCTATATCTAACTTTGATTATTTATCTGTCTTCATATATTGTTGGACTTGCAATATAGAAAGATTCTTGGACCATGGCTGGGTAGGTATTAATTCTGTCGCGTTTGGACAGTCATAAGGCTAAGAAAGTGGAGCCTCCCTAAATGATGTGGTGCATACAGCCAGGGCTCAAAAGCATTTTAAGGCGTGAGCTCTCTGTTCATAAGCAAGCATTGGATGTTGAGGTACTTGTTGCTGTTCCCTTGAAGAATTTTTGTGGCCCGGTGAATTCATATGTTAAAATTTTGAAGGGAAGAGCTGTCCCTTTGTGCCTTTTTCTTCACTTTCTGAGGATTCAGTTTGTTCATAGTATAAGATGGGGGGAAATTTAATAAATACATCTAGGCTGGTTTTCACTTATCACCACCTAGAAAGCTGTAAAGGAAATTTATCTAAATTCTTCGAGTCTAACATACTTTTGAAAATTGCTTGTATTCGATTTGTATGGCTGAACTAAATAGCTGCATAACTACCCTCTAACTGTCCTAACACAGCAATAGTTTAAGAAAATCAGATACTATTGATCGCACATTGTACATACTTGTTGTAGGCGGCACGTCCAACCATAACCCCGTGTGCGCCTGCCTTTAGGGCCGCGTTCACCTATGAGTTAAAGTTTCACAAACGAGTAGCTGTAAGCCTTCAACTGAAAATGCAAGTTTTCAGTCGAAAACAAAATAGGTGGCATGCAATTCCATGACGTGGCAGAAAACAAAAATAATACAACAGTAGCATAGTAACCACTATTCTTGACTATAAACAAAAAATAAGGAAAGAGAAGTTGACAACTTTAGTAAATACTTAAAGAATCCAGGAAAAATGCAAGGGATCGATATTCAGGAAAGGTTTTGGGTCTACAAAGAGGATTTGGTAAACAGCTAACCGGCAACCTATCTTCAGTGGGTACTACGGGTGAGAGTAATGGCTGGCTCAAAGTCTCAAGGAAAATGATGATATCGTCTCCATTTCAATTCACTTGGGCTGTGGATGCCGCCAGCCTTTCACTAGCGTATAGATAACTTTCAAGGACAAAAGACGGGATAAATAGTATTGATGGTCCCCCATTTCCAGTTTTGCCAATGCTACTGTGGATTCATCATTTTCAGAGAAAAGTAGAGTTCACAATCTCTGTGATATTCTTACGCTGCCTGCTGAAGTATTACCACCAGATTAAGAGAAGAAACAACAAGAAGATAAAGGGTGGACAAGGCAACTAAAAGAATTTCGATGTTAACCAAATGCAGAAAGTCATTGATGTGGCCCTTTGTGGCAATGATCTTGATTATCTAAACGGTGAACATATTGCTAGAATTAGTTTGGTAAGGAATGAAAAATCGTACTCTCTTTGTCCCATTTTGTTTGTCCACCTTTCATGGGATGTCCCGAAATGAATTTCAACTTTGAAAGTCAAAGCATGCAACTTTTTTGTTTTCCAGCACTATCTATACATCACGAGTACTTTAAAGGTGGGCGTAAAGGGAAATATTGGATAGCAATACCTTCTGATTGGAATTGAACTGCATACGGTAAAACATAATATACCAACACAGCAACTCAAAGAAACGTAGGTCAACCGTAAGACTAGAAATTAAGCAGCAAAGAAACTATCATTCCAAACTACAAGACGTATGTAAAGTATTTGTTTGTAGCTTTGCTAGAAGAAGAATCTCAGCTGCATGGGCATGTGGATTATCCCGATACAAGAAAACAGAAAAACAAAGCAAAAACTTGACAGATTAAACCGAAAGAAGAAGATAACGTAAAGGAAAGATAAGCGCCCACACAACCACCAAACTCCCACATACACACACACATGCACAGGGAGATGCATGTTCTGGAAAAGTCTTTAAGGTATTTCTGCAAACAATGAGCAAGAAGCTGGCTTCCTAGACAAACTAACCTCCTGATGTAAGATACTTTAAAATTTACCAAATTTAAGCACCACATGATTTCGAATACTAAATTTGCATTAAGACAGATAAGGTCAGGAAAGCATCAATATCTACAGAACATAAGTAGCAGAATGAAAACCCGTGCACCAGGTATGATCTCTTTGAGATCTATATTTATCAAAATTGGTGTTTATTGGGCATAAGTACATGACTACCCGGGATCCTATTTCAAGGTTGCTGGACCAAAACTACAGTTACCTCATTGATACCATTTATGCCTCCATTAATAGTAAACCTCAAGTCCGGAAAGTCACGCAAGAGGGCATAATAGTACTCATATCTGCAATAAACAAACTTCATAAGAGCATTGAAAAAGTAGAGTGTTCAGATCTGAAAACCTAGTTCTTAATTAGTTTTAATCAATTCTTTCCCTGTGAAACAATGAGCTAATAACCTTGAAGCCAACAATACAACCAAGGAACTACATACTTCAGGGGAGGGATTCTTCGGTTATCGGCCGGGCTAATGCCATTGAGCAATGCCTTTCGTGAATGTATAATGAAATGCCTAGTTGGAGATTGTGAAGAAACCTTATATATAAAATCACCTGCAAAAAAGAAAGAAAATATTTTGAGATGTGTCTATTTTGCATATCAGATTGCCATAGATATCGACATCTAATGAAACCACAAATACGACCCCTACCGAATAAACAGCAAGGAAATTAAAGGAAGACTGCCTAAGTCCACCCTATGTAGGTTTTTGGATTAACTAGCATAGCTGCGCAAGGACATTCGAACTATTTATTGATACTGTTTCTGGCATGATGTTATTGGTTGCTTTACAGGTAGGAACCCTAAATCTTAGGATGTGAAGGCAAAGAAAATTATCACCATTTGAAGATTTTATGGGAATTTTCATTAATTCATAAGAAGCTTTCCTTAAAGATTTATTGCATGATGCAGTAAACCAAACCAAACAAAGCCTCAAGTCCTAATCAATTTGGGGTCAGCTACATGAAACTGTTTTCTTCAACCTCATGTAGTCAACAAAGGGTTTTGATATCAATGTGTCAAGTACTTTTTTGTATCTCTAACACCAGGGTAATCAATATATAACCAAAGAGGTAGCATACATTCAAAGGAAAGCAGAAATACTGAAACCAGATGGATATATTTATAGCTTGTGGCCTGCTTAGTCTCTTGTGAGGGATGATAGCCAGAAGGGAAAAAAATAAAAGAAAAATAAGGCCACATATGAACAGCACTACGAAAATGTATGCCACTACAACGTGTACACCAAACAAACAAACAAGAAGGAAACAAAATTGTGGAAAGTATTGCCAAAGGTAACTTCTTACATGTGAAAGAAGTATAGTAGATACTTTGCATTGTCCCTGTACCACATGAAAATTAACGAAATCTAACACTTAGACACAGCACCCCAAATGCCTGTGCCCTAATCCATGCAACATAGAGTTGAGGCTTGAGCCAAACATATTGCAAAGCAGTCACCATGATTTGCCAATAGTAATTTTTTTCTTTATCGATACTACCCGAATTTGACACGTCTCATACACGAGAATAGCTATGTACATAGACATTTGTCTTTGTGACTAATGACACTAACAAAATGGAAAAGATACAGTTACAGTCAATATATAAAACACAACTAGATATCTGAAACAAACACTAGAGTTATAAAGGCTTACTCCCGTCCATTGTAAACAATTAAATACAGTAGAATAAGATCTCCCGTCATCATTTTTCCTATTCAAATACTCCAGAAATTTGCAAATGGAGACAATTTCCCAGAAGCATCCCTTATGGAAAGAGACCAGTAAAACCAAAACCAAAAACCAAATAGGTCAAAATACAGTGAATCCTTCTTTCTCTGCTTCTTCGAGAAGGGAAGCAAATGCTTGATCAGCCACATGGAAACAAAGAAGGAGAAGACCAATGCAGGTACTGAGGCCAGCAACACCAACACAAGAAGCAAAATGTGGAGCCACTTATCAAAAGGGAAGAAAGAATGCATAAGAAAATGTGTCCAAATCCCTTTCGGACCAACCAAATATCACCCAGGCTAACCAAACAAAAACATCTAAACAAACAAGAAATTCTGAACGTGCCATTGGCCTGTTGTGCGCATGAGAGAGAGGTGATCATTTGAAAACTATTGCAAACCATATGAAGGGAGTTTAATACTCATTTCTAAAACCATCAAGCATAACAACATGATGTGGCTAATCCAGACCATTGTAGTCAAATTTATCCTGAATAATGAAAACAGCTTCCTTATCTTACACTCCAAAGTCCAAATCCAAAGTAATAACATCATTCCTGTCCCTTAAGCAGACTCGATTCCCAGTGCAGAACAATAAGAAGTCACATTCCAAAGATAGAACTCTCCATTATTCTTTGGTCTTTTTTCCCCTCCTATTATGTTTTCTACTGTTGGACAATGCAGATTCTAAGAGAATCTCAGTATCTGACTACCAGTTTACAAAGGATCACGACTTTTTTTAATCCTTGTAATACATCCAAACTATTGCTTGCTTCAACTTCGTTTAAAAGGTATCGGTAAAGCACCATTCTCAACATATCCATATAATGTACATTATGTATTCGCTCACTTAACAGACCGGAGAGGAAGAGGATACGCACTAGCAGAAAAGGAAGTACATGCGTAAGCAATGAACCACAGGTATGGATCCAGGGTGTGGGTACGGTACAGTACGTGTAGGGGATACGGAAAAAACCAAAAAAAAAAAAGTAGGGTACAGGTAGGGCAAGGGTATGGCGAACTATTTTTATATCTTTTTTTAATAATAATTGTAGGACGATTACGTGAATAATAAAATGGAGGTGCACCATAGAGGGCCTAACTTTTCAAAAGCAGCAGTATAGTTTAAGACAAATTTTAGAAAATCCAGGCAAGTCCCTAGATTCATTTCGGAAGCAGCAGCGTGCAGATTGCAGAATTCAGAATGGTTTCAAATCAAAAATCTCAAGAAGATTCAGATAAACATAGCTTTTCTTGGTTTTCTTTGGTAAACTAGACAGATTCAGGAAAAGTTAGGTTTCTTGTTATTTTTAACAATCAGGGTTTCGATGTTTTTGCATTTTGTGGTTGTTCCTCTTCTCTGTTGGCATGCTTGAAGATTTTCTATTTCGACATGAAATTTATTTCAAGTTTCCATATCATTTCAATGGTATACCATTTCCAATGGTGTATACTCTCCTATTTCACAACATATAGAATGATCAAGCTTTGCTGAACGCCATGTCAGTCTCATTGTTTATTTTTTACCATCATAGCCGTGTTATTCAGAGAAAAAATATGACATCATTGGAGAATATGACATCATACCAAACTTCCAACAACATAAAGAAATGTTTCACATGCATAAAATTTTAAACGTAAGTTACGAAAGAAAAGCTCTCATCTGCTGAGATACAGCAGGAAGCACATAAAATCGTTCGAAGGAGAAAGTCTGTTCCATACAGATTTTCTCAAGGTATAATTTTAATTCTCTGAAATAGTACTCCAAAGTCTAATACTGAAACAGCTCAACTGAATATTTAGATAAATCCACTAAATTAAATGCTTACAGAGCTCATTATATGAATCATGGTTGTCAACACCAATGCGGCACTTAACGCTGACTGGAACATCTGAGTTGGCAGCAATCACTGACATAGCCTCAGCAACAAACTTTTCTTACAAAAAGTAAAAATTTAAATCAGAGCAAATTGACTAATAAACTCTGCCAAGAATGGTGCACAAATAAGATGTAATCAGCACATTATCCAAACCTTCGGATCAAGCATAAGACGCACACCAAAACATCCATGTCCAGCTACCTTCGGGCTAGGACATCCACAGCTGGAAGATGAACAAGATCTCAGTTCATTGATGGAATTGAAGAAGTCAAAGAGATTAGCAAAAGTAATAGAACAAACTTAAAATTAATCTCATCGTAGCCGTAAGCATTTGCTAGTTCAGTTGCTTTTGCTAGATTTTCCAAATTATTTCCCCCAAGTTGAAGCACGACAGGATGTTCTTCCGGAGAATATGCTAAAAACCTGTCCTGATCAATCCCACACAAACTACACAATCAGAGGTATTTGGAAAATCAGATCTAAAAAGTTAAGCAATCGCAAATATAAGGCTAAGAAACAAATATCATCACAGACATAATTGTTTATAAGCTATAAACAATTACGTATATATTATATACAGCCAACTATTGAACCACTCAAATCAGACATAAAACCAAAGAATCCCTAGTTATCTACCGATGCAAATAAGAGTGTGACGTTAATAAGCTTCAGAGTATTTAAAGATCACACCCTGAACCACTCAAAGAACTCAAAATACCTACCAAAAAAAAACATATAAACAAACAAAAGGATTGCAAGAATTTCTATGCAATTGAGCTAATATGATCTGCCATACGAAAGCAGTATCTCATTAATCTAGTGAACTTTGTGCAGAACAAAAACTAAAATCATGTCACCTTCTCCACCTGTTATCAACATTGATCAACAAAACAAACACCAATAATGATTGGCCAAAAAATGCCAACTTATGTTCGTCCATAAACAAATTGGAGAGAACCAATTCAACAAAAAAGGAAGAATGCTTGCCCTTTGACCAATCTAAACCATTTCATTCACAAATAAAACACCAAAGAAACTAATATTAAAATGGACAGTCAAAAGAAACAGCGGCCTACTCAAAGACAATGCATGGTACGAAATTTGAACCCCTTTTGTTCACAACCCCTTCTACCTAGGCTCATTCTCATCTCCACTAAAAACCAATTTTTTGGTCATACAATATGTCTTCATTGCAGCAGCGCAAGTTACAATCCAAGACAAGTCCCTTTTAAGTATTAGAAAACTAGAATATTATTTCAATTGACTCACATATTTCCAGGGTTGGCTTATTATACTCTAAAGTCTAATCATTCTCCGCCACTCTCATCCACATTTTCATCCCAGATTAAACTTGGATGCCATGGGAAATGGGTAATGCTCATGTAGTCTCATCTGCTAAACTGAGTGTTTTACATAGAGGAAGGTCATTCAAAGTTTATTTCTCAGGTAGTCAGGTTATTATTAAGAGTCCCCTTTTTCAACTCCACGATGAATTGTCAACAATCTTTCCACTTGGTCTCTACAAACGCATATAGTCAATTTTGCAAAGCTTACCAAATTATCCTTCTGATAAACAATTGTTTCTGCAGCAAGCATTTCGGTATACAACCATGCATGTTTCGTAATGAGTCTGGCAAGAGTCCTATAATGAGTATCCGTCCATTCCATCATCGGTGCAACACTAAAGATCAGAAAGACAGCACAAATCAGGTCATAATATTTAGTAAACTACTTATGGAATGGAAGCTCAAGTGAAAATCAAAAAAATTACTTGCCTGAACAGAGGAGGAAGATACCGTGCGCCAACCATCCCAGGTTTTCTATCTAGTTGACGCTTCAGATTGTATATAGATTGTTTTCTTCCTTTTGTGGAGCTGCTGCAAATTTTAAATAATGGAAATCTGCGATGATGTTTCAGGGAAAACGAATGAATAGGAGTCAAAGAAGCAAACAAAGTATGCCCGGTAGACTTCATCATCCCCTAACTAGCCTGCTCTTTTATGTACCTATCCATTAAATGAAACTACATCACAAATGAGAAATTGAAACCTCAGATACAGAGATAAAATGTATCACATGCAACTTCGTGTCTTTTGCATTGTATAAAATATGAAGGATATTTGATCGTCACCTGACCACAGCCACCACCATGGTGGGAAGCAGTGATGACGGCCAAGAAGAGGAAGAAGGGGAGAGAGGCACACACAAGGGTCAAAACCCTAATTCTCAAATTCTCACTAATTAAAGTCTCAATTACATCGTTGAACACCTTATTTATAGACTCATAATCCTAACGGAAATGAAAAGGAAACATTAAAAATAACCTAGTTAAATATCAAAATGCCTCCTATTGCTAATAAGGAAAATGACAAAATTACCAAAGACACTTATTGGACCAAAAAGACTTAATTCTACGCATTAGGCCCATGGGCTTTACTTGAGGCTTCCAAAGCGGACAACTACAGTCCAACCAATCAACAGCTACCCCATCAAGCAGTGAAGCATCAATGCAATGAAAAGCAATCCAAAGCCGTAGCCAGAACTTCTCTTGAGTACGTAGATATGCTTCATTCTGATTAAGCATACAAAAACTAGCAGCCAGCATCCATGACACAAAGAATTGGAACACAGTTTTACCACTTCAAACGTTTATGTTACCAGATTAAAAAAAAATGATTCTGCCTCCTGCTTCTTTCAAAAGAAATCACAAAACTAGAATCTATGCGATTTTTCAGACTACTAAACGAAGTCCAATCGGACTACCAAGCGAAGTATCACATCACAGGGGTATGAAAGCGATATGCTTAAGCGCGAGACCAACCTCACTCCAATAGCAAGCTTTTTGGATTGAGCTCTACTAACTGTGCGGCAAAAACAAGTTAAACAACACGTGTTTTAAAAGACTCTGCCCACTCGCTTAGACTCATTCACCCAATACAAAGCCTCAAGTTTGAGTCTCCCTAACTTGCCAATATGGGTCTCATAATCCAGTGCTGAACTGTAAGGCTGTAATAAACCCATAACTGGATCGTCTGTTTCATCTGAGTGTCTCTTAACATAATTAAAATCCAAAAACACTAAGAAAGGGGGAAAAACAGAGTTCAATTATACCATAGGACACAGATAAATGTGGACATACACACATCACATATATACTATAAATTTTGAGTTACATGACAGCATGCAAGAGTTTGAAAGAATGAATCCCAAGTCAGATGAATATAGCTAATACAGACAAAGATTGTACTAATTGTAGCTTGAAAAAAATAAATGTGTTCAAAAATGGCTGTATACGTAGAGATAGCACAAGGAAATAGAAAGAGGGTTAGGGTTTTACATGGACAAGGCAGTGTTCTTCGCCGCGAGGTAAGGCTGCCGCGAATTCCTGGCCTCTCTCTCTCTCTCAGAGTATAAGGTTGAGGGTCCGGATCCGAGAGAATATTGTTTCGGGTAAATTTCACCGACCTCCTCTGAGGTTTTTGACAAATACAGATACCTCTCCTGGGTTTTTGAAATTCCACAGCGCTCCCTGATTTCCTCTGACGATAGAGACAGACCCCCTCCCCTCCAAAATCGGCGTTAACCGTGTAACGGTGTTAACTTTGCCGTAAGTACATTTAACATTGGTTGTAACATATTTCCATGTAGGAGAGAGCTCCATTTTATTTCAATTATGTACACTCCTTTAATATATATAATAATAATAATAATAAGGGTTTGTCCGTGCTTGAAGGCACGGCGCAATATGAAATCTAATTAGTGGCAATTGTACAATTTATATTGTTTGAGAGAGAGAGGGAGAGCCGTAGGATTTATGGAGCAAATCAATGGTTAGGATTTATAGAGAGATAAGATTCAAAAACCCTTCTCTCTTATTAGGTAGATAAAAGAGGTGTCAATCTCAACCTATATTTTTTTTACAAAAAATTAGTCTTAGATCTATTATGTGAACTTCATAAGCCCATAAGTCCACCTGTTAATTTTATAAGGTCGCAAGTCTATTTTAGGGTTTAGGTACTTTCATAAGATTTTAGGATGCATTTTCCTATTATAGGATAGGATACCCTAGGGTAGGGTAGATTACCCTAGGATAGGGTACCCTAGAGTTTAGGCACTTTCATAGGGTTTTACGGTGCACTTTCCTATTATAGGGTTTTAGTGATCTTGGCACTTTCATATGGTTTAGGGTTTTAAACACTTTTCATAAGGTATCCTAGGGTTTAAGTTGTATAGAATTGTGGCTTGACAAAATTATTAAATAGACTTGTGGGATTATGAAATGTCTATAGTAAACATATCACTAAATCTCCCTTTTTATTAACCCACTCAAATTCGAACCACTTATAACGTAACCCAACCCATCCATATTATATAATGGGTTGAAATTTATGGGTTGAACCCCATATCAACCCATACTTATATGGGTTTAAGTGGGTTGAAAATGGGTTCAACATGAACTTGACCAAGAAACACAAGTGACTACTTTTCAACCATATCTAACCACCGTTCCTCAAGGAAGGGGATCGATGCAACCAATACAAAGCTGATTAATTTCCTTACAAAATCATGAAGATTGTTTGCATGTAATTATAAATAATTACGTACTCCTTCCGTCCCACTTTAAATGTTCCTATGAAAATTTGTGCATTTTTAAACCCGAAAAAAAAATTATTTTTATTTTTTACTCCAAATTAAAGTACTCATTAAATATTTTAATTTGGTGTAAAAAATAAGAAATAGATATATATTATTTTGGGCTTTGAAAGTGCACAAATTCCCGTAGAAAATTTTTAAAGTGGGACAGAGGGAGCATTTTACTTTTTCAACTTATTCAGCTCAAGAAAGTGAAATTATGTTAATCTTGAATTTGTAGCTTTTTTTACTTATTTAAAGTTGACTAATTCCTCATTCCACTTAATTTTTTCTAAAACTTTTCGTTTTGTCCTTATTTGAATTTTTTTCAAGTTTGTTAGTTTGCACCAATTTTTTGTGGATTGTTGATTCGTCTGGACGAGATGAATCGAAAAAGTTAAAAAAATTTACTTCTATCCAAATATTTTGAAAAATAATCACTTTTAAGCGCACAAAAAAAGTCAACTTTTTTAAAAAAATTTACTGATCTCTCAAATTATTTGGATAAAAGTAATTTTTTTTTACTTTTCCGATTCATCTCATCGAGACAATACAATAATCTACAAAATTTTGGCACAAAACTAAAAAACGTGGAAAAAAATCAAATAAGAATAAAACTAAAAACTATACAAAAAGTTAAGTGGAATGAGGTCTAAGCTACGGATGAACGGGGTCCAATTCAGCTCCAGTTTTTTTGGCTCCAGTTCGGTCCAGTTTTGGACCGTTGTGGGCCCCTCCCGGGCCCACAACAATGATCGAAATCGTTCATTTTGTAGAGCTCGTTGAATATGTCATCCATGCCAAAAATTAGCTTCATCGAACATCAATAGGTACATGAACGAAATATATTTGTACATGAAAAAAAAATGGGCAATTATTAATTTTAACTTAATTTTTGTCATCGCTTTTTCCTTGTACAAATTTGTTTCATCCATGTACCTATTGATGTTCGGTGAAGCTAATTTTTGGTGTGGATGACATATTCGACGAGCTCTACAAAATGAACGATTTCGATCATTGTTGTGGGCCCGGGAGGGGCCCACAACGGCTCAAAACTGGACCGGACTGGAGCCAAAAAAAACTGGAGCTGAATTGGACCCGGATGAACGAGGATTGAAAAAAGTTACAAATGGATAAATAATTTTTAATGTCAGAAGTACTTGAATGTAATCATTAAGGGCACCGGTGAAGGGAGGAAAAAAGAAAGAAATAAAGAAAGAAACGGGTCGGGTCGGGTCGGGTCGGGTCGGGCCGAACCCATATTCGACCTGGTCCGTTAAAACCTGCTTACTATTGACTCATATTTGACCCGCTCATATTTAACCCGCGACCTATTTTAACCCACTCATTTTGCCACCTCTAATATATAATATAGATATCTTTGTTTGGAATGATGAAATTACCCTTGTACCTTTATAACACGAACTCAAGTACTGATTGAAAGGTTTCAATAGTATTCATTAATATTAAAATAATTGTTCGAATAACTCATATTTGTATGTGTATGTGTATATGTTATATTTTTGGGCCGCTTATTTTTACTTGGGTTAGACTTAATCTTTTAAGTTTCTGAAGGGACTGAGTATTTAGTTTAAAAAAGAAATGGTCATTTATTCTTATAAATATCGACGGCTAGGGTTATTTTATTTGAGTCATCGAAATATTGAGAGAAGGCCTTGTAGCATTATATATACTCATGTTTCGTGCCCGTGCTTCTTCTGTGTTTTTTCGTGTTTGTACTTTTTCATGTCGTTGTTGTGCCTGTGCCACGTTTTTCAAAATAACACACCAACCTTATCAATCTATAGTGATTGGCGACATGCTTTATTCACTGACTTAATTCATTAATTTGATTTTAAAAGAATACATTCACCAACATATATGAAGCAGGGTTTAGAGAAAAAAAAAACGATTAGTTTTAGTGGACATCCAAACCAAACACCTTAATCTCGCTTCAGTGGAATTTAATTCTCTTCCTTTTTTAGGTGCGAACATGTAGTAGAAGTGCTTAACATAAAAAATATAATTAGTGAAGGGATTTGCCTAGGAAAAATGAGAAAGGCTAGCTATAGCTATACAAAGATCCAAACATAACATAAAAGAATGCACGGGGATTCAACGATGAACTTGCAAATTTGGATACCATGTTGAGAGAGAAATATACCAATACTCCCTCCGTCCCTTTTTAAGTGTCCTGCTTCGTAATTCCAACTTATTAAAAAGACATCATCATTATACCTTTCTGTTATGGGGTGAATTAGTTCAATCAAAGGAAAAAGATTGTATGCGGGCGTGCCAGAAAAGAACTAACTTCACAAAAGAAATTATTCTTTTCAATGTGGTTTGAAACAACTAATTTATATCAGGCAACTGTGTTATCTGTTCAATTACCTCAACTAAGAGGATTTTTCCTTAAAATGTCAACCAAGACTAAGGACTGGCTTCCTTCAAATCAAAAAAGATGAATGAACACAAACGAACCTGAATCTAATCAAAGGTAAGTTTGTATACAAACACTCTTAAGACTTTACTAGAACCAAGCAACAAATATAAGCACACTGAATTTAATCAAAGAGAACTTATAACCAATTAAGATGATTGAGCACAAACAAGCTTGAATCGAATCGAAGGCAAATTTGTGCACAAACACTCTTGGATTTTTCTAAGACTAAGCAGAAATATAAGCACACTGAATTTAATCAAAGAGAGCTTATAAACGATTAATCTTTGGTAAGAAAAAGACTGAAAGAAATAAGAAACTTGAATTTAATCAAAAGTAGTCTTACATGCTAACAAGCCTTCGACTTACAAATTAAACTAAACTAAGTCCTAAACTAAGATAGATCTCTGAGCAATCATATTGAGTATGAGTTGTCAGATGATAAGGATTTTGTCGAGGGTTCTATCTTCAACTTCTTCTCTTATTTATAGACGCCGAGCATGTCTTCGAACTCCACGTCTCCAAGTGCTTCCCACGTTTTCATTCGAACTGCCCATGATCCCTTGAAAAGCGGTTGAGGGGAGCCTTCGAACGGTTGCTTGGATTGATTTTCTCAGAATTCTTCTCTTTCCACGTTTGTTAATATCCATCATGGATGTTTTCTGGATCGTGGGTTCCCTGCTTTTATGCAACGTGAGTTAATATAACACGATTGGGTCTCAGAAATGATTCCCTGCATCCACGCTTGATTGCTGCACAAAATAAGAGATTTAACCACCGTTCGATGGTTCAAAATAAACAATCCACGGCTAAACTTAATTACTGTCTTAATTGCCCTTAATTGAGGCCCAAACGCCGCCGTTTCCCATCAAAACGATACCGTCTAGTACTAAAATAATATCACCATTAACCCTATGATATTCTGTATCTCGGGCCAAAATGGGATATGTTCTGATAGGCCAAAGCATTGCTTGACGCCACGTGTAATTTTCCCATTGGGTGGTGTATTTTAGGATGTAAACACTTTCACATCAACTTTTTTCTCTACATTCCCCTACTTACCATCATCATTATACTTTTACTCACTAACTTTTTAAAATGGAATCTACTTTTAGGGGCAAAATGGAAAATTCATCAACTTTTACCCACTAACTTTAAAAAATGAACACTTATTAAGTGACAGCCTAAAATGGAATACCGGACTCTAAAAAAGGGATGCATGGAGTACAAAATATTGTTAATTGTTAATTTGCAAAACGAGGATGTAAAATTAATATAATTTTGTAAGAAAATTTTAATTTTTTTTCAACACTTCACTAGATATCAATGAGTTCTTTTAATTTACGAAAAAAGTTTGGATGTTTTTGAAAGAAGTGTATTATTTTTGAGTCCTTGTTTTGCGGACCAGATAAACATTTTGGGACAGAAGTAGTATATCTGTGATATGGCACCCTACTTTCTCTTGAAATAAGTAGAATTTTCTCTTTTTCTTCAAAGTTATTACATACCCTTATATATATACTCATGATATTTGTTACCTTCTAAAGTAAAGTGTCAAATTATCATTATTATTATTTTCTTTTTATGCTTACAAAATGTAAAAATATTTTCAATTCTTATTCCGAAATAAAACTAAATAATTTTACATGCCAGCTCCAACATTGTATTTACATTTAATCGAGTTGCGTGCAAATTTCAGGTCCGGGTGTTATATATCCATTTTCAATATCTTCCCCCAAAGCCAAGTGGGATCGATCATATACAAAGCAAAGGTATCCTCAATTATCATAGATCTGGGTTTGATGAGAGCTATTTACTCCTCTACTCCTCTTAACAGCTACAGTTAATGTACGTATATAATTTCATTTATACTCACTTCTCCATCAAAGGATTGGAACTCCGTCGAAAATCCAAGTGATTGTGTGTACTTTTGTAAGAAAAAATTAGTAGAAATTTTGAAAATTCTTTTAATATCGAATAACTCATATTTGTATGTGTATGTGTATATGTTATATTTTTGGACCTCTTATTTTTACTTGGGTCAGACTTAATCTTTTAAGTTTTTGAATGGACTGAGTGTTTAAGTTAAAGAAGAAAGGGTCCTTTATTCTTATAAATATTGACAGCTAGGGTTATTTTATTCGAGTCATCGAAATATTGAGAGAGAATGTCATGTAGCATTATATTTACTCATGTTTCGTGTCCGTGCTTTTTTCGTGCTTTTTTCCTGTCTGTGCTTTTTCATGTCGTTGTTGTGCCCGTGCCACGTTTTTCAAAATAACACACCAACCTTATCAACCTATAGTGATTGGCGACATGCTTTATTCACTAACTTGATTGATTAATTTGGTTCTAAAAGAATACATTCACCAACATATATGGAGAAGGGTTTAGAGAAAAAAATGATTTGTTTTAGTGAATATCCCAACCAAACGCCTTAATCTCGCTTCAGTGGAATTTAATTCTCTTCCTTTTTTAGGTGCGAATGTGTAGTAGAAGTGCTTAATATAAAAAATATAAGTAGTGAAAGGATTTGCCTATGAAAAATAAGAAAGGCTATAGATATATAAAGATCCAAACATAACATAAAGGATGCATGGGGATTCAACGATGAACTTGCAAATTTAGATACCACGTTGAGAGAGAAGTTATACCAATACAAGATATTGTTAATTGTTAATTTGCCAAACGAGGATGTAAAATTAATGTAATTTTTGTAGGAAAATTTTAAATTTTTTTTGAACAATTCACTAGATATCGACAAGTTCTTTTAATTTATAAAAAAACTTTACATTTTTTTTAAAAGAAATATATTATTCTTGAGTCTTTGTTTTGCGGACCTGACAAATATTTTGGGACAGAGGTAGTATATCTATGATATGGCACCCTACTTTCTCTTCAAATAAGTAGAACTTTCTCTTTTTCTTCTTCTCTTTTTTTTCAAAGTTATTACGTACCACTGTATATATACTCATGATATTTATTACCTTCTAAAATAAAGTGTCAAATTATCATTATTATTATTTTCTTTTTATGCTTACAAAACGTAAAAATATTTTCAATTCTTATTTTGAAATAAAACTAAATAATTGTACATGCTAGCTCCAACATTATCTTTACATTTAATCGAGTTGCATACGAATTTCGGGTCGGGTGTTACGTATCCATTTTCAATATCTTCCCTCAAAGCCAAGTGGGATAGATCATATACCAAGCAAAGATGTCCTCAATTATCATAGATCTGGGTTTGATGACAGCTAGTTACTCGTTTACTCCTCTTAACAACCACAGTTAATGTACGTATATTATTTCATTTATACTCACTTCTCCATCAAAGGATTTGAACTCTATCAAAGATCCAAGTGATTGGGTGTCCTTTTGTAAGAAAAAATTAGTAGGAATTTCAAAAATTCTTTTAATCTCGAATAACTCATATTTGTATGTGTATGTGTATATGTTATATTTTTGGGCCACTTATTTTTACTTGGGTCAGACTTAATCTTTTAAGTTTCTGAATGGGTTGAGTGTTTAGGTTAAAGGAGAAAAGGTCCTTTATTCTTATAAATATTGATAGCTAAGGTTATTTTATATGAGTCATCGAAATATTGAGAGAGAAGATCATGAAGCATTATACTCATGTTACGTACCCATGCCTTTTTCGTGCTTTTTTTTTCTTCCTGTCTGTGGTTTTTTCATGCCACTGCTGTGCTCATGCCACATTTTTCAAAATAACACACCAACCTTATCAGCCTATAGTGATTGGCAACATGTTTTATTTACTGACTTGATTGATTAATTTGGTTCTAAAAGAATACCAGGGTTGGCTCATAAATTTTGGAGGCCGGAAGCGAACCTCTTGAATAAGGCCTCCTTATATTTTTCATATAAAAATCGGTTTACAAAGAGTCTCCTCAAAAAACATTGTAAAAGATTTACTATTATAAAATATAAACATATACTATATAATTATCCAAAAAAAAAAATACAACTATTACAATACCTCAAAATCTATCATTTGAAAATTTGTCTTCTCGCACTTTTTACTGCAAACGTGCTAGTTAAGTCTCCATAGTCAAGCTGCGTGACCGACTCCTTGTCGATAGACAATATACCCAATCCATTTAATCTTTCTTGAGACATGGTTGATTGAAGATAATTTTTGATCAATTTTAACTTTGAAAAGTTTTTTTCCCTTGATACAACTGTAACCGATAGAGTCAACAATATTCTGTATGCAATATTGCAATCCAAGCATTCGGGAAACAACCATCCATTGTCTTCAAGTAATTCAACGCATCAACTAGCTTTCTTTAATCTCTTGGAAAAACTCTTTCAAACTTTTAATTCTAAAAATAAATCTTCCCATAGTACTCGAACTGGGTTGCCGAAGTTTGGAGTCCTCCAACTCCACATAACTACCATTTCTTTTCTTTTTTTATTTTAATCGCCTCAGTGTTTCTCATTATTAATTTCACCGTGGGGCCTATTTTGTGATTCCTAAATTCCAATTGGACCTATTTCGTGTAAGGAAGCTTAGTGCTTCTTTTTTTTTTTTTTTAATTTGGAGCTATACATACATATATATATGTATATATATGAGTCCTAAAATTTTCAGGGCCCTCGTTTTAAACATTTTTTGGGAGCCAGAAGCCTATGCTTCCCTTGCCTTTGCCTTTAGCCGGCTCTGAAGAATACATTCACCAACATATATGGAGAAGGGTTTAGAGAAAAAAATGATTTGTTGTAGTGGATGTCCCAACCAAACACCTTAATCTTGCTTCAGTGGAATTAAATTTTCTTCCTTTTTTAGGCGCAAATGTGTAGTAGAAATGCTTAACATAAAAAATATAATTAGTGAAGGGATTTGCTTAGAAAAATGAGAAAGGCTATAGATATACAAAGATCCAAACATAACATAAAAGGATGCATGGGGATTTGACGATGAACTTGCAAATTTGGATACCACGTTGAGAGAGAAGATATACCAATACAAGATATTGTTAATTGTTATGTTGCAAAATGAGAATGTAAAATTATTATAATTTGTGTAAGAAAAATTTAATTGTTATGTTGCAAATGAGAATGTAAAATTATTATAATTTGTGTAAGAAAAATTTAAATTTTTTTTGAATAATTCTCTAGATATCGATGAGTTCTTTTAATTTATGAAAAAAGTTAGGATTTTTTTTGAAAGAAATATATTATTTTTAAGTCCTCGTTTTGCGGACTTGACAAATATTTTGGGTCAGAGGCAGTATATCTATGATATGGCACCATACTTTCTCTTGAAATAAGTAGAATTTTCTCTTTTTCTTCTTCTCTTTTTTTTCAATGTTATTACATACCACTGTATATATACTCATGATATTTGTTACTTTCTAAGTAAAGTGTCAAATTATTATTATTATTATTATTATTATTATTATTATTATTATTATTATTATTTTCTTTTCATGCCTACAAAATGTAAAAATATTTCCAATTCTTATTCCGAAATAAAACTAAATAATTTTACATGCCAGCTCCAACACTGTCTTTACATTTAATCGAGTTGCATACGAATTTCGGGTCGAGCTGTTACATATCCATGTTCAATATCTTCCCCCAAAGCCAAGTGGGATCGATCATATGCAAAGCAAATGTGTCCTCAATTATCTTAGATCTGAATTTGATGAGGGCTATTTACTCCTCTATTCCTCTTAACAGCTAAAGTTAATGTATGTATATTATTTCATTTATACTCACTTCTCCATCAAAAGATTTGAACTCTATCGAAGATCCAAGTGATTGCGTGTCCTTTTGTAAGAAAAAATTAGTAGGAATTTCAAAAATTCTTTTAATCTCAAATAACCTATATTTGTATGTGTATGTGTATATATATTATATTTGTGGGTCGCTTATTTTTACTTGGGTCAGACTTAATCTTTTAAGTTGCCGAATGGGCTGAGTGTTTAGGTAAAAGAAGAAAGGGTCATTTATTCTTATAAATATTTGCAGTTAGGGATATTTTATTCGAGTCATTGAAATATGGAGAGAGAACGTCATGTAGTATTATATTTACTCATGTTTTGTGCCCGTGCTTTTTTCGTGTTTTTTTAGTGTCTGTGCTTTTTTTATGCCGTTGTTGTGCCCGTGCCACATTTTTCAAAATAACAGACCAACCTTATCAACCTATAGTGATTCGCGACATGATTTATTCATCACTGACTTGATTGATTAATTTGATTCTAAAAAAATACATTCACCAACATATATGGAGAAGGGTTTATGTAGGGAGGTATTCCCGAACAGGCATAAATACGAGCCGAACACGTGATGAAAATTGTGCAATGAGAAAAGTGATGAAAGGCACCATAACGATAAGGGCCGGTGACCCGAAATATACACCGAACAGGGGACTGTTCGGGAACGGGGCATGAAACGTCCTAGACTGAATACCATCTGTTCGGCGGTATAGGTTTTTATCCAAACAATAGCACTTAAGGTGCAGTCTGTTCGGCAAAGAGCATGCCGAACAGATAAGAGTCATTGATTAACAGCTTTAAAGAGATAAGGCGGAGGCAGCATTCGAGAGGAGTGTCCAATATCCAATCGGGATAAGCGGTGGGAACGTTCCAGAGAAGGGGACCCCGTATTTAGATAAAGATAAGCATAAGAACAGTCCTATTATGGAACGAACTCCCTAATAGGAAAGATCCATGCGAAATAAGGATCTCGGCTGATTGGGCACGAGAGTCCCTAGAGGCCCAGGTTTCCCGTACGGAATAGGAATCCTGGGGCAATGAGGATGCTTGGAGAACAAGCACGCGTACGTCTATAAATATAAAGGTAAACCTGGAGGCAAAAGGTACTCATTACGATATATGCATTACACACTTTCCTACTGATAATTAGGGTTTGAGACCAGTACGAGATACTAACTTAGGCATCGGAGGGCCTTTGCCACGAGAGGCGGAGGTGCGCTCACCCCTTGTTTGTCTTGCAGATTAGGGTTCCGGCGAAGGCGCAGGGGTATCAACCGAGAATCACGTGGAACCGTTACGAAATAACAGTGCTTTAGGTACTCTTCGTTTTTCTGCACCTACAGTTTAGAGAAAAAAATTATTTGTTTTAGTGGATGTCCCAACCAAACGTCTTAATCTCGCTTTAGTGGATTTTAATTTTCTTCCTTTTTTAGGCACGAACGTGTAGTAGAAGTGCGTAACATAAAAAATATAATTAGTGAATGGATTTGCCTTGGATAAATGAGAAAGACCATATATATACAATGATCCAAACATAACATAAGAAAGATGCACACGGATTCAATCATGAATTTGCAAATTTGGATACCCCGTTGAGAGAGAAGATATACCAATACAAAATATTGTTAATCGTTAATTTGCAAAACGAGAATGTAAAATTAATATAATTTTTGTAAGAAAATTTTAAAATTTTTTTCAACAATTCACTAAATATCGATGAGTTTTTTTAATTTATGAAAAAAGTTTGGATATTTTTTAAAGAAATGTATTATTTTTTATTTCTCATTTTGCGAACCAGATAAACATTTTGGGACAGAGATAGTATATGTATGGTATGGCACCCTACTTTCTCTTGAATTAAGTAGAATTTTTCTCTTTTTCTTCTTCTCTTTTTCTTCTTCTCTTTTTTTTCAAAGTTATTACTTACCATTGTATAAATACTCATGATATTTGTTACCTTCTAAAGTAAAGTGTCAAATTATCATTATTATTAATTTTCTTTTCGTCCTTACAAAATGTAAAAATGTTTTCAATTCTGATTCCGAAATAAAACTAAATAATTTTACATGCCAACTCCAATATTGTTTTTACTTTTACTCAAGTTGCGTACAAATTTTGGGTCGGGGTGTTACATATCCATTTTTAAATATCTACTCCTAAAGCCAAGTGGGATCGATCATATACAAAGCAAATGTGTCCTCAATTATCATAGATCTAGGTTTGATGAGGGCTATTTACTCCTCTATTCATCTTAACAACTACAGTTAATGTACGTATATTATTTCATTTATACTCACTTCTCCATCAAAGGATTTGAACTCCATCGAAGATCCAAGTGATTGTGTGTACTTTGGTAAGAAAAAATTAGTTGAAATTTCAAAAATTCTTTTAATCTCTGAATAACTCATATTGTATGTGTATGTGTATGTGTATATGTTATATTTTTGGGTCGCTTATTTTCACTTGGGTCAAACTTAATCTTGTAAGTTTTCGAATGGGCTAAGGGTTTAGGTTAAAGGAAAATGAGTTCTTTATTCTTATAAATATTGACAACTAGAGATATTTTATTCAAGTCATCGAAATATTGAGAGAAGAGGTCATGTAGCATTATATTTACTCATGTTTCGTGCATGTGCCTTTTTCGTGCTTTTTTTCTGTCTGTGCTTTTTTCATGCCGTTGTTGTGCCCATGCCACGTTTTTCAAAATAACACACCAACCGTATTAGCCTATAGTGATTGGCGACATGCTTTATTTACTGACTTGATTGATTAATTTGGTTCTAAAAGAATACATTCACCAACATATGTGGAGAAGGGTTTAGAGAAAAAAAAATGATTTGTTTTAGTGGATGTCCCAACCAAACGCCTTAATCTCGCTTCAGTGGAATTTAATCCTCTTCCTTTTTTAGGCGTGAACATGCAGTAGAAGTGCTTAACATAAAAAATATAATTAGTGAAGAATTTGCCTAGGAAAAATGAGAAAGGTTATAGATATACAAAGATCCAAACATAACATAAAAGGATGCATGGAGATTCGACGATGAACTTGCAAATTTGGATACCACGTTGAGAGAGAAGATATACCAATACAAGATATTGTTAATTTGCAAAACAAGGATGTAAAATTAATTTTTGTAAGAAAAATTTTAATTTTTTTCAACAATTCACTAGAATCGATGAGTTCTTTTAATTTATGAAAAAAGTTTAAATTTTTTTTGATAGAAATGTATTATTTTTGAGTCCTCGTTTTGCAGTCCAGAAAAACATTTGGGATAGAGGTAGTATATCTATGATATAGCACCCTACTTTCTCTTGAAATAAGTTGAATTTGCTCTTTTTCTTCTTCTCTTTTTTTCAAAGTTATTGCATACCACTGTATATATACTCATGATATTTGTTACCTTCTAAGTAAAGTATCAAATTATCATTATTATTATTTTCTTTTTATGCTTATAAAATGTAAAAATATTTCCAATTATTATTCCGAAATAAAATTAAATAATTTTACATGCCAGCTCCAACATTGTCTTTACATTTAATGAAGTTGCGTACAAATTTCGGGTCGAGGTGTTACATATCTATTTTCAATATCTTCCTCTAAAGCCAAGTGGGATCGATCAGTGTATATACAAAGCAAAGGTGTCCTCAATTATCATAGATTTGGGTTTGATGAGAACTATTTACTCCTCTACTCCTCTTAAAATCCTCTGACCACCTTCGTTAAGGTCACCAAATCCAAAGCCACCATGCACCTTCTCATATCCTTGTTTATGCACTCTCACCAAATCTAATTTATGTGGAGTTATGCCCTTGCAGTCCTGGAATTCTTAACATCACATCCACCTATTGTTGATCTTTGGAGGGATCATTACTTCCAGTAATCAATCTAATCTGCTCAATTTATTTATTTTCGATAAGCACACATTTCATTTAAAAGCCCAACAAAGATACAAGCTACACAGGCATACCCCTAGCTATACACAAGGTCTCCAACCTACCCCAGAACAAGATATAACCAGCACAACCTATACATAAGGAAACAACAAGCACTACTATACGACTCATAGAGGCTAAACAACAAAAGGAAAAACAAACTCTACAGCCAACCGATACCTCAAAAATAAGGTACCGGTACCAATGCCCTTCGACCAGCACTTTTGCCTGAATGTTTCAACCTTCCATTTATGGAAAGTTTCTATTTTAGGCATATTTTTGGGATATTTCAGGGACCTTTTGGTCCATTGTAAAGCTGGTTGTTGAGCAATATAAATAGGTCTTTATGCCATATATGGCCATTACCGAGATACATTTCAACTTTAAGTCTTTTTATTCCTAGAACTCTTTTTATTCCTATAACTCCATTTTCAAGTTTGAAGCTTTTTAGTTGTAATTTCTCAAGGACAATCCAAGGTATTTGTGTTACGTTAAATTCTCGAGTATTAAAGTTGTTTGTATGCTTTGGATCCTTTACAATATCAAGTTTATTTCCGGTTCTATCGATTAAATCTTATGCTTAAATTTCTTACCATGCTTAGTGCTTTGAATATGTGTGAGTAGTCAATTAGGCTCGGCCATGGGGTGAATAACACCTCACGACTTTGGTTAATATTGTTCTTCTCAACTCGAGACTCGAGGTTCGGTTTGGAAAATGAGAACAGTTCGCCTTTTATGTAATGAAACTTGCCGATGTTAATCTCCGGTGATGAGCGATGTCTCAGTTCGTGTTTGCCAAGAGAACGAAAGGACTCACTTGTTTTCCAAACTACACTTCTAGTTTTTATTGGTTTCATAGCTAAATCTTCCGGTTGATAGCCTATGTCGTGCGACTCAACCGTGTTTTCGTTGAGAAGAGTTGGATGACTTAAATTACGAGTGTTAGTAACTCCAAAGCCTTGCCGCCTTTAATTCTTAGCTCAAACCCATGTTCTAGTCTTTTTCATAAGGTATTTCTCACATTTCAAAGGAAAATCAAAAGTTGGCCGTCTAAACGCCGCAAACCCTTACATCTACAATCCGAATTAGCTATAGAGATTTTTCTCTGTGGGTACGATCCCGGACTTTCCGGTTATTATGCTGACAACGACCTAGCCCCACGCTTGGGGTAAATCAATCTTTTTCAATGGTTAGGTTGTGGCAAAGCAGATACTCAACCATTTCATTACACCTCACACTAATACCTCAATCTTTCTCAACTTCCCATTGATGGAAGTCAAACTTTGTTTCCATAAAACTCATTTACTTTGTTTGCATATGATTTAGAGAAATACACAATCCAAATGGGTCAAGTTCCATTGATTTGAGCTTGAATACCGAAATTCGTTGATTTGTGCCCAAATAACGAAAACCGTTGATTTGCTTAAGAATACTGGAGGATTTTTAATAAAAATCCTTTTTCCAAAATCCAAAATCCTTTCTTTTCAAAAACCTTGATAGGATCAATCGTTTATCCCTTTTTCAACAGTCACAATCTCAAGTAGCAAATAGTTCAAAAAATAACATGTAATTCTAACATCGACATACCACCCTCCATCTCGCGAGAAATTCAACTGTATTACCACCCTATGCATTACAGTGAACTTTCTCCACTTGGGTCTTCGCATTACCACCCCATGCATTGCAGGACCCTTTTTAGTCTCCGCATTACCACCCCAAGCATTGCAGGACTCCCCTATTCAAATTCCCAACTCATGCACACACACACGCACCATCAATTTATGTACAAGCAAACAACATTCCTTGGTTCACATTATTTCATTCATCATCATACAAGGCAATACAAACATTGTAAACATGCCACAATAAACATTGACAAATACGCAAGTTCATGTTATTCCTCTAAGTATATCACAACGTCATTCATCTTGTACCGAACTCACGAATAACTCTACGACGCACCACCCGCTAGGTTCTAAACTAGAATCTTATAGAATGAATGCCAAAGGAACTTAGAAAGATCAGCGAGACAAATCACAAGGTTACGAGTTACCCTATTCTCATCCGGACCATTAGGTAAGCCCCCATTGACCAACTTTGCACCCTTCGATATACCTTATAGCCTACGATCTTCAAACCACTCTACTGTACGTTTTCCAATTCACCAATCACCACGCCATGTCATAGAACCTAACATGTCTATATCGTTCATCATATCATGCCACTATGTCCACGTGCTCACTTTAAGACATAGAGGACGACTAGATACCACACTCGTAGGATTTGACACGTTCTTCTTGTACAATGAGAGTTAAAGGAGATAGATTGATCAAAGAATCACATAAGGTACGAACAATTAAGTTTAGAAGTGGTATGGAGGTGTTCCAATGGTGTTAGAAGTGATCGGGGTTTAAAACAATCGAAATGGGAGCAGTGCGGGCAAAACTGTCCCATAAGATCTTGGTATCGATACAATGTGATTTTGCATATCGATACCCCAGCGCCTGGAGTCAAAGTAAGTTTGACATATCATTTTGGTTGTATCTTGCATCGATACCAAAAGGTTATGAGCAACGATTATGCAGAAATTCAAGGGCAAGCACTACTACAAAACACAATGATCCGATGCACTATCAAAGCACATAAATTACTCATAACACATAGAATGAGCAAGAAATCTCTATCTCGAAGTCAAAGAACGAAACCCAAAGAGAGATCGAGCCCTAGCTTCCAAAATTGACACTGAGAGCAATACACCTCCATTGAGCTTTAGCCAACAAAGTACAAGCTCCAATACGCGTGTAATGATGGATTGGAGGTTGATGTGTATGGGTTTTGAGTTTTTTGGTGAGATTCGGATGAGAGAGCGAGAGAGAGAGAGAGAGAGATAGAGAGCCGAAGAGAGAGGAGAGATCGGGAGAGTAGATAGAGAAAGGAGTTGGGATTTTGATTCCCTACACACACAAACATGCGCGCGCACACGCGCACACACATATATAGAAGAATTGCCACTTGGCTCTGATACCATAATTTTAAAGGAATTGACAACTATATCATATCTCTCTCGACTGCCTCACACTAGGACTTACACATAGATACTAACAACATGGGGAATATATAAACCTGGCTCTAATACAATAAATCTGGTATCAGAGCCAAGTTTATGCTATTGCTTGTCCATGAGGGGGCGGAAGCACAGACACAGTATAGAAGAATATGGGCGACAGAGTATTCTATTGAATTGGATTACTTAAAGGGGAAAGAATTGGAAAAGCAAAGCACTAGCATAAAATTAAATAGAAAAAGTAAAGTTAGAATAAGCACTAGTTATTATAGTTGAATATAATAATCAAATTGGAAGCAATTGCTATAGTGTTGTCTACAAGTACATCGATATGAGACAAAGGAAAGTCATCTTTGGGACTAGCTTTGTTTAGATCCCTAAAGTCTACACAGATTCTTATTTTGCCATCCTTTTCGGAGATAGGCACAATGTTTGCGACCCATTGAGGGTATTCAGTTACCGTTAGAAATCCGGCATTAATCTGTTTAGTGACTTCCTCTTTTATTTTTAGTACCCAATTCATTATAGAGACCCGCATTTTCTTTAATTATTGAAGTGTTATTAAAGGGCTAATTTGGAAAGTATGGTTTATTAGTGATTAATTAAATTTAGGACTAATATGAAAGGATTGAGACATGAGAGAGTGTGGGTGTGATAAAAAGATATAGGGGTATAAAAGGGGTGAGTGTTAGATGTAGGAGATCATTTTTCATCTCCCATCCCTTTCTCTCATCCATCCTCCCTCTCTCTCAAGCCAACTTCTCTCTCTCCTCTCCTCTCCTCACTCAAACACACTAAAACCTTCAAGACTCAACCTCATTCCGGTCTTCCATTCATGTTCTTGAGCTCGAAGATCATTGGGTCAAGCTTGAATCAAAGTTTCAAGGTTCAAAGAGGCTAGGGCTAGACCAAATCACTTGAATCTCGGCCATTGTTGCGAGGTAGAGACTTCTTTACCTCTTTTATGTGTATATATGTTGAATTAGTGCAAGGATCGTGCTTTGATCGCAAGGGCGGTACTGTGAATGGGCTACAGTAGGCTGTAGCCCAGGTGGGTTTTGAAAAAAAAAAATTATATGTAAAAAACACAGCCCATACAACTTCTAACCCATTTAGCCCAACCCATTTTTTACATCTAACCTAATTGCGAGATAAAAACAAACAATGCACTGAAATATAGAAATATGTGAAGTCGAAAGCAGACGTCATGGAAGCAACGCACTGAATACTCGGTTGGCGTCGGGAAAGCAGACTTCATGGAAATATGAAACAACAACGCACTGAATACTCTGTTACTCCGAACCGGACGAAGTCGAAAGCAAAACAGAGTATCTGTCTCCTGACTCTCCTCGAAATCCATCCTTGTTTTGTGACTCGGTGAGTAATGAGTATCTCATTCTCCATCTCATCTGTTTGAATGTCTAATATCTCTTCCATGGAAGCAAGACAATAATGGAAGCAAGACAATAGTTTATGATATTTTTTATTTATTTAAAATCCATACGGTCTACACCACATATTCTTTTGGAATTTTGAGAATGCACAAGATTCCAAGGCAATAGTTTATTCTCTTGCCCTTATTATTGTTGTTTATTCTCCGGTTGGCAATCCATTTGATAGTCTTGATTTGGAAATATTTATTAGTGTTTTGTAATTAGGGTTTTTTGATACCAAGTTTAGGGCTTTTTAATTTGTGTTTAAGCTTATTAGAAATGAAATGCAGGAGGACCCTTGGACCAGTATCTACTACACACTGCGGTCTCCAATTCGCTTGCGACTTTTAATATTTGTAAGTATTCACTTATTATGCAGAGCACTGGCTGGTGTGCTTAAATTTGTATTTAATTATGTTATTAAGTGTAGAGCACTGACTGGTGTGCTTAGATTTGCTCTTATGTTGTTAAATGCAAAGCATTGGTTGGTGTGCTTATATTGGTTTTAATTGTTGGTTCTTATAATGTTACTCTTTTAGGTTTAAATTATAATGGAACAACAACAAAAAAAGGGAGGAAAAACTCTTATGTCGTTCTTCAAACGAAGAGTGAATATATCATAAAGTGATGCTCCTTCTCAGTTCAATGTTGATACTTCAATTAACGATGAGCAACCTCCTCCTAAAATCCAAAGAGTTGAATTTGATGATACTTCTCTTGTACGAGAGCCGGGATTACGTTTTCCGATATAAGAACATCCCGCTATGAAGCATGTGAAAACTAATCTGCACAACAAAATGGAGGATGATTTTCTAGCGGATTCTATGATTAGGTACATCGAAAGAGATCTTGTCCAAGACATCGACTCAGATTCGATAATAGATGATTTCTATTCTATGAAACATCGCAAGGTACAACTTCGATAGTGTACGTTTTTTTGTACTTCTCTTTTATTTAATTTTGAACATTTACGTATTTATATATAAGTTTGCCTCTTTTTGGTTTATATATATGTAATTTGGGTTAGCCCAGGGTAAATTTAATTCCTGGTTCCGCCCTTGTTTGATCGTTCCCCTTGGGTGCTTCGAAAGTCTATCAAAACTGCAGAAAATCGCCTCGAAATAGCGCGATATCGATACCCTTACATGGTGTAATGATACCCCTTTCTCCTCTAGACTTCCAGCCTGCCAGGTGTTGATACTCATCTCAGGGGTATCGTACCCCTTGCTTCTCTACACAGCTTTTGGCTGTTTTGGTGTTTCCTTCTATGGTATCGACTCCCGGTCGCTTCTAACCTCTTTCGGACACCTTCTAACCTATCTTTTGACTATCTAATTGACTTCCTATGATTAATTGATGTTATTCATGATCTGTTGGCCTTCCGTTAGTAAGACACGATAAGGGTTTAATTCATTAAAACTTTATTATAACGCATATTATTGAATGGTTGAATATTTTTGTGATAAGTTGGCATGTTGTATGAGGTCTTAGATATGAGTGTGATCATGAGGGAGTCTCGGTATGCATATCGGGTAAGATAGTAAGTATGTGAGTCGAAAGTTACCAAATCATACTTCTAAGTCCTAAGATACTTCTCGTATCTCACAACATATTGTCAGATTTATCGAAACATGAAGATAAATTTATAAATGTGTACCGAGTTTACCACAAAGTGTTTAGGATATATTGTAACGCCCCGACTTTTCGGGTGCAATATAAAATAATTTCTCAAGAAAATTTGCTAAATAAATATGATTTTCCAAAATAAAGCTTTTGCTAATACAATCTCAAGATAGTTTTACGGAATCAAAATACATTAACTTCAGAGCTGACTCTAATCTTGATACGAATCCTAAGCATCCTCGATCTTCATTACTGATATTCTTTTCGTGTCGAACTGCATCATCGTTGAATCTCCTCCATTGAATCCTGCGCCCTCTAGCAAATTGATCGCCGAAGCAACGGATGCCAGGAAATCCGTACCTGAGTGAAAGAGTTCACCCCGAACTATAATCCAACCCAAATACCCCTCTTACAATACAGTTAGCAGGAAAACAGGATATATATGGTGCGAAAAAGTAAAGCAGAGATAATTCACATAACTTGATTCATTACTATCCATTAACTTAACATGAAATCCAAGATCTCTCCACGAGATCTTTCCTCCCAACCACTAGCCATGCTCAGTCCCATGAGATCACTTCCCTTTGTTGTCGCAGGAACACCTAAGTTATGTACCGAGTGTGCACCCCAATAACTACAACAAGGGGTAAGCTTATCATCTTAATCACAACCAGGGTTCGCTTATCTTATAAACCACATCACAACCATTTTCACAATCATCACCTTTGGACACCCGCCGGTTTATCAATTCATCACTTTGGACTCGCATTTCAATTCATCAACTGGACTCTACTTGATTTCAATTCTCATCACAATCTCATCATTTCTCATATCACGCTTGCAGGCTGAGAGTGTAAATAAACTTCACAATTTATCCATTACTTAGCATCGTCTAAGTGATTTCTATATCGTATATCACCCCATGTCTCTAGGGTCCAATCTAACATTCAAATGAAATATCGATACAATATCAATCACAATAATAATTGAAAACGAATAACAGACGGATCGAAACAGTTAATAAGCAATGCAATCACATAACTTTTTATGACTGGGCCGTTGCCCTTAATCTCGTATGGTCACAAAGTCATTAAGAATGTAAGAATTATTTAATTAAGATTTAAAAAATAATTTTCTAGATTTTCGTTAATTAATTATAAGTAATTAAGTTAATTAAACACTAATTAAATGCATTAATTAGGTAAAAATATTAGAATAATTATCATAACCTTAATAAAGGTCCTAACAGTCCTCTATAATAAGTTCGAGTGCTAAAAGTTAGGTTTGGATGCTCATGGAATTATTTTAAATAAAAAGATTAAGTTAATAAGCAAAAGAAGACTAGATAGATAATAAATAATTAAATAATTGAAAATACATTTACATTAACAAAACATCATCTTAGGACTGTAAGAAGTCTAAATAAAATTATTCGGAATTATCAACATCTTTTATAATATTTTAAAGTATTTTTATTTAGAAACAATGCGTAAATAATAATAATTAGTTAATGAAATAAATAAAATCTTATTTTAATAAAATATCATCTTTGAGATGTAAGAAGTCTAGGAAAAATATTTTAGACGTTAAAAACATTATTTGTAAGGTCGTAACTATTTTTCGTTTGTGCCTTTAATTAAAAATAGAATAAATAGCTAATAACATTAAAAAAATATGAAGTCAGTAAGTTATGATCTCTAATATGTTAGGAATCTAGGAAAAATAGTTTGGGGATTTATAGAGTAGTTTATAAGGTCGCAATGATTTTTAGTTTGTAAATTTTTACATAATAACGAATTAAAATCAAATAAATAGATAATTAAATAAAAAAATATGAAATTAACAAGGTATGATCTTTGAAGTGTTAAAAGGCTAGAAAAAATAAATCGGGGGTCGAAAACATTGTTCGGGATGTCGAAAAGTCATTTCGAACGTTTTTTATCAATTCAATCTACCAGATATATTAAACTGATATAATTAATAGTTTTGATACTAAGATGATATTATTTTGTAAAAAATAATATCAATTCAGTAGTTTTTTATAATATTAATATCAAAAAGATTTTAAAAATAATATCAGAAGGGTCATCTTCTACGTAAATAATTACAAATAGACTGTCGAGTTCAAAAATAATATCAACTTGGTGAATCTGGCCGAAAATTCTATTTTTTTTTTCGTTTTGGCTCGGTTTTTGATGCATGGGACCAATTGGGGCATAGAGTTAAGCATATAAACACAATATATACTTAGAGGAGAGGTTAGAATGAATTAAAATACCTTGAATTGGATCGAATTGATTTTCGATTGAAACTTGAAAATTTGAGAAGAAAGTTTCGGGTTCTTCGATCGAGAGACCTTGGGACCGAATTGGATGATATTTGGCGATGCTAGGAGTTGTAGGAAGGGATTGGAATAATCAATTCGGGTTTTGGTTGGTTCTTGATCACAAACCCACTTTTCTCTCTCTTTTTTTCTCTCTCTAGAACTCCATGGATTGGAGTTCCGAATTCTTGTAATTTTCTCCTCTTTCTGGACTAATGGAGTGTGGGGAATTTCGTGGTGTGCCCTAGGGTCGGGGTTATGGGGTATTTATAAAAGAATGGAGGAGAGTTTTGATTAAAATTGGGTTAAGAAAGTTGTATCCTTTTAGGACTAGGATTCAGACGAAATATGTACGAAAATATGATCCCGGAGAAGGTAGGAACGGAGTAGGAGAGTGAGAGATGGGAAGAGTTGTACATGCATGCAATTATATGTATGTATAACAAGAAAAATAAATTTAAATAGAATGGAACAAGATAAGATAATTATATGCTAAACTAATTTTAATCACCAACAATTATTCTAGGTTTTAGTTTAATCTAATTACACTTTTAAATAATTAATCGATTACCATCGACTATTGGATTAAAAGTAATTTCTTTATTCGAAAAAAAAATTGGGTTGAAAATCCGGGTTGTTACATATATAGCGCATATCATGAATTTTGATGACATCGATTATTGGATGAGAAAGTTAATAAGCCATTATTTTCAATGAGATCGCATGTTCCAGGGATGGAGTCAAGATTTCGTAAACGCGGCGGCCGGATTATGAACAATAAGATTCTGAAATTTCAAGATTCGAATAGTTTGTTCGGTTTAGATTTTGAGGTGTGTTTTTGGATAATCGGTGGAGAGAGATAGAAAGATGAATGAGATTAATAGTTGAAGAAAAAACCTATGGGAGATCATGAGCAAAGAGTGAAATTAGGTTTTGGAACTCAAAACGAACACATTAAGCATTTAAGTGTCCAAATAACACCCAATACAAAATAAAATTCTTAAACAAATAAAAATATCTAAAATTAATATTAAAATTTGGAAAAAAAACCCCGAAACAATGCGGGGGCCGTGGCTCTCCATATACCGACAAGTAGCTACGTCCTGGCATGTTTGAATTCCACGGAGGACAAACATAGCAAACATTAGGGGCACTGGAGGGTGCTTTTTTATTTTATTTTTTTGCATTCTCTTATTGAAATGAGCCAATAATTCATAGAAAAATCAACACAAAACTATCAGAAGAGGGATTTTCTTTTTAAATGCAAACAAAAAAAATACTTGATAGAGGTTATTAAGAAAAAATAACCCTTGGAATTCACTGTTACAGTTATAAAAGCAAATTAGAATTTTAGAAAGGAAGCCGATAATGCCACGAAGCATTTTATTACTGCCACGACCATTAAATGCTCTCCTTTACAAATGGACTTCCTTGTCCTTTACTCTCAAGAGTAGTTAGAGCCTTAATTTGACGTTCCCAAATTGCCCTTCTATTGATTTTCTTTTCTAAATTGTGTTACGTATTCCACTATTCCCTTTGAATAGATTTTTGCCATTCCCATTCTACGTTTTGTATCTTTCTCTTTGATTTGAACGTTAGGAAAATCCTACTCGGATATACAACAACTTGACACTTAAGTAAACTAGCGTCGTTCCCGTTTGATGCACGGGACATACAATAAATTTTGTGCGAGCTCAATATTTTGTAGTGGAACCACATAAATATCTTGTCCTGTGTATTGAACTAGAACAAAACTAGTTGATAGAAAAGTAACCCGGGGTGCGGGTGCGTGCTATCCCCTTGGAACAAAAGTAAATGGCAATCCCAAGGGTTTTGAGGTGAATTTCATGGAGGTCAAATATTTCAAACCTTAGGGCTACTGGATGGTTTGCTCAGCTGTTAGCTTTAGGACTTCGAAATTAATCAAGGTGTGTGCAAACGGGTCCGGATCTCCAACAATATAATTTTTTTTTTAAAAACATCACATGACGGGGGTGTTTCACTTATTTTTTTGGGTTTTTCCTCATTTGTTAGTTAACTATCAAATTGTTTGTGAATCATTGCTCCGTCTCGTCGGGAAGGATTTGAAAAGTAAAAACTTTATAATTTTTACTCAAATATTTTTTTATTCCCAAATGTGAGTTTCGAGTCAATTCCCCCTCCCCCGCCCCCCCCCAAAATTATGATTTTACCCAAAATGTTAGTTTTGAGTCAAAATATTTTTTTCCCAAAAATCATTACTTTTTTGGATACTTATTTTTTCAAAATTAAGGAATACAAAGAAAAATTGAATAAAGAAAAAAACAAAAAAGCTAAAAAAAGAAAAAAAAAACCTCTTAAGTGAAAGAAGCAAGACTTGAGTCGGTAACAATTTGAATAATGGACGCTCATTTATTAGCAGTAGTTACTTAAGCCACAAGTCTAATGTAAACCTTACACTAATTTGGGATTTCAAACAGATACACAGGATCCACGGGATCTCCCGTATCTTAATCGCAACGTCATACACAGTCACTCGCGCTCTCTCTCTCTCTCTCTCTCTCCAGCTAATTTGGGATTTGCACAGGATCTCGCGTATCTTAATCGCAACGTCTCTCTCTCCCTCTCTTTGAAATTCCAGCCCTCGCTCTCTCCCTCACGCCGTTTCTTTTTTCAATTGCAAAACTCTCTCTCCCTACAATGTCGACGCTCCCACTCCTCTCTCTTGACGCCTCTCCGCGATTCCTCTAGCAAGCCATTCTCTCTCTCTCTCTCTCTCTCTCTCTCCAATTCCAGCCGACTGAAGGGCGAGATATTTAAGCGCTCGTCGTCACCGTGCCGTCAAAGTAAGAGAACCTAAGGACGTCGAGGGAGGCGGCGATAGTGGTGCCGTCGAGGTACCCGCACCCGTCGCCCACTGCAGGAAGGAAGGAGCCGTCGCCAAGCACGAGGAAGCTGTCGATTTCGCAGGGGAGGAGGTTGTCGGGCGGGATTAGGGTTTCGCCGGTGGGGTTGGATTTGACTAGTAAAAAAAAGATGGCGAGCATAGCTGCCGGGATTTCGAAGGTTTCGGAGGCAGTTTTGGGGTCGGGGAAGGGGAGTAGGAATAAATGGGATGAGTTACCGGTGGAGTCGGTCGCAGCCTCTCTTGAGGTGAAAGAGAAGGGTTCTGCCAAGAACAAGCCGGATTTGCTAGCTATTTTGTAAACTCAGGTAATTTGATCAGCATTTGTTCTTTGCTTGTTTCGTGATGTTTTGTACTGCTTGAGATATAAGATATTTTGAGAGAAGGGCTTAGTATGTTCATAGAGTGTGATCCTCTGTCGTTGATCTGTTCTACCGTCGTCGATCGGGTCTTTCAAAGGCGAACTTATTCGTTACAGCTAGTAATAGTTTTGCTCCATGTGAAGTCTCAATTTAACGGCATTGAAGCTGTTGTTCAAACAATTTTTTTTTTACTTTTTATTAGAAACTATAGTTGTATTGGGGGTTTCTTTGAATTTTGATGATCATAGTTTTGGGGTTCTTTGAGTGTGATCCTCTGTCGTTGATCTGTTCTACCGTCGTCGATTGGGTCTTTCAAAGGTGAACTTATTATTAGTTACAGCTAGTAATAGTTTTGCTCCACGTTTACTTGCTCAATTGTTGGAAGTCTCAATTTTAACGGCATTGAAACTGTTGTTCAAACAATTTCTTTTTTATTTTTTACTTTTTAATGGAAACTATAGTTGTATTGGGGGTTTCTTTGAATTTTGATGATCGTAGTTTTGGGGTTCTCTGAATAAAATCCTAGAACTGAAAAGGTAAGGTTTAGTTTGTGAGTTATTTTCCTATGTCTTGCTGTCTCCTTGTTTGGTTTTGGGTTGAACAACAACAGAAGAGAAAGACTATATGAAATATGGTTGCAATTAAACACTAACCTTTCCAGTGGAATAGTTGCATGTTAAAGTAAAAAAAATAGAGAATGGAAAAGGTCGCAACTAAACCTTTATGTGCTGTGTGCGGTAGGAACTTGAGAGTTTGAGTTGAAGATCTTTTGATGTTTTCTGTCTCTATGTTATCTTTGGTATTCTGTCTCTATGTTATATTTTCAAGGCTATTATTCTACTGTTTGCATTTATGAGAACTGAAGAGGGAACATAATGCAATTATCCCCTTTTCCATTCCTATTGGTTATATGGCCTGTTGGTTTTTTTTGCTGAATGAACCAGAAAGATTTGTTGAATGTTTCCAATCGGGTTTGATTTGAGTTGTTGAGAATTGAGTTGAGTTGAGTTGCTTTTATGGGCCAAGGGGGGTAGGGGTTGTCCAAGTGTAAAACTCCAGATCGCCTTTCTTCATTTCAGTAGCGTACATCTACATAGCATGCATACCGGACATGGGAGTTTTTAAAAAACAGGGGACACGGATATGGTGTTTGTATAAAACATATCATATATCTATTCTTGTATTGCTCAAACTAAGACATAATGGACTGGCTTATATTTACCACGGTTATAAATGTATATGCTAAATATATACTGATATATAAAGCTATGCTTATAGTGATATATACCTGTACATATATGCATTTGTACACAGATTGGAGCCATCAGATTGGAGCCAAAATCCCTTATCCCAATTCTCAAACACAAGCTTAACGTGGCTTTGGCCACTTCCATTGGTAATTAACGTAACTCAACCCAAATCTGTCCCCTTCCCTCACACAAACATATATGTATATATATCTATAAACATATAATTTGTATGTTTCTATGCTCTGGCATTAACAATTTTTGTTGAAATTGAGGCAGGTTAATCTTTTGGCCATATGTAATAGCCCTTATTGTTAATTGGGTCTCTCTTTTTTCCCTCAGTCTGGAGAAGTGAATCTTATTGGTAAAAAAGCATTTGGCTGATTTCCTGTGTTTGGGGTCCATATTTTTCCTTTAAAAAAAGCTACAGACACAGACCAATGTGCACAGGTTCGAACAAATCTTTCCGGTTACAGGTCACATTTGATGTGCATGAGCCCCACATGCATCGGACGGTTCTAGACACATCATATCTAGATGTGTGCACTTTCGCCTGTGTATTTAGCATTTCTCCTTTCATGTTTTGGTTTTGGGTAAGTAAAGTGACGTATTAGAAACAAAGATAAAGTGAAGAAATTTATTACACGAGCGCCCATAACCTAGGTCATCCAAACAATATGAAAACAACTACCAAGATTATAAAAACATGCATTCAAACAAGATTTGCAGGAATACTATTTTATGGCTAGCACTCGGTGTCCTAGCTGATATCATCATGACATTTCTGATTTCACAAATTTAGAACAACAAGGGGCACATGACAAGGCATATTTGTGAATAGCAAGCTATGTACAGAACAAAAACTTAAGAGAACCACAACTCTCCTTCAGTTTTCAGAATCCTAACCTATGAATCGCAAGCTACTTACAAATCAAAATCAAGACATTCACAATCTCATTCTGTTTTAGCATAAGAGAACCACAACTCTCCTTCAGTTTTCAAAATCCTAACCTATGAATCGCAAGCTACTTACAAATCAAAATCAAGACATTCACAATCTCATTCTGTTTTATGATTCCCAACAACCATCAGTCCAAGACTTCAAAATAACTTCCCGAGCCTACTAAGATGCCCTTGTTTAAGCAGTAGTGACTCTAGTCAGTACTGTGACACTTTGTCCTCAATTGTCCTATAGTCTTGCGCTGCTATTACAAATGCTTTATGGTTGTCTTTTGTAGATGTCAGGAAATTGATGTGTTGTATGGTTTCTGCTTTAATAACATGTTATCTAACTAATACTTCTGATTCACGTGTGAATGAGATACTGGCGCCTTATATTACAAGCAATAATGGGGTGGTCGATTATGGTTATCTTTTTACCCACTGAAGGAGGGAAAGTTCGCTCAAAGATGAGTACCAACATCCATTGCTTGACATTTTTCATACTTTGCAGAAGATAAATCAGACCGGGCTGAATTTTTGAAGCTTTTCAAGAGAATTGAGTACACAATTCGAGCTTGGTATCTACTGCAATTTGAAGATTTGATGGTAAGTTCAAGTTTTCTTGTTATCTCGAATACTTATTACCGGATAGCCGAAAGGTAATCTTAATGTATAGCTCAATTTGTTGATCTAATTTCCCTATACTTTGTATATGCAACGGCTGTACTCTCTCTTTGACCTTATCCATGGCGCAGAGAAATTGGAGCAGTAGAACTATACTCTGTGGAAATTTATGTTCTTAAATAAACTTTCCTTGCATACATATTCCAGGTCATTCCCCCCTGCATTTTATTATACATGTCTGTTTTTCCTGGTTGATTAAATTGTTAATTGGTTGCTAATTCTCTTGAAAATCATTAAGAGCCAATCATAAACCCCCCTTGGCATATAAGGGCTTGGTTTTGAACTGTAACTTGGCTCGTTTTGCCGTTTAATTGTTATTTTATGTGTTTATCTAGTGATTTATACTGGGTACAAAATCGAGTGGTATCTTCTTCATACACCACAAGTGGCAAGCAGCATGCCCTCTCTAAAAGCAAAGGA
This sequence comes from Rhododendron molle, assembly GCA_025413875.1. Taxonomy (NCBI): domain Eukaryota; kingdom Viridiplantae; phylum Streptophyta; class Magnoliopsida; order Ericales; family Ericaceae; genus Rhododendron; species Rhododendron molle. Next base: position 19,845,768 of record CM046388.1, on the reverse strand, counting down.
CCAAGCCAACTCCATGATTTTTTGTTTTTGAGAGTTCTTTTCATATGGAAATTTATGTTCCATCACCTTGTAGATTTCATTTCTTTAGTAGATAGATTGTTCTGCTTGAAGGTATACAATAGTTATCGGCTAGTATTGGTTTAACATCACTTTAAAGGTGGATTCTTTTCTTTTTCTACATAATTGGCTACTTAAAGATATTCCTCTACCCTTTACGTGGATTTGCGTCCTACTTAATACGCTCTATGGTTGGCAAGGCTAATAGAATCTTTTAGTATGTTACTCATACAACTTTGTAGTGACATAATTATATCTTCTAGATTCATGGAGTATTTGTTACCTTCGATGTATACTTGTAGAGAATACCTTCTCATTTTTTCATTTCTTCTTCCATGTAGAAAATGCACAAGAGCAATTTCAAGATGACAACTAACGAAGAAATTAATCTTGCAGCTTCTGCCCAATAGCTGCTTACTCTTCCTATCAAAGTTGGTGAATCTAAGGTATGTAGCAGAGTAGATGTATCTAGGTATACACTTCTCAGTGTAGCATGCATGTATGGACACGCATGGCACATGTAGAGATTTTTTTGATATTGCTTCGGATTTAGAATGCTTTTCACATATGCTGATACCATATTTTGTCTTTTCTGAATGTAGATTGTCAAAAAGCTTTTGCAGAAGTATTTTATGAAGCATACTCATGAAAATCTTCTAGTCTTTGCTGATAAGGTAGTGCTTTAAATCTTAGAAGATTGCAGGTTGATTGGTAGTCTAGTTATGCTATTTACTTTCTAAATGTACCATTGAAATCTGTTGTTCTCTCTTGATTCAGGTGTGGCATGTGAAATGTGGGCACTTTTTCTGCCATAGTTGTATTGAATACTTTGTTTAGTGTTTGTACTGTCAGTCTATTTATTCACTACTTACATGTTCTTTTGTGCATCTTGAATCAAGTAGTTTACTTATGCCATTTGATGTACATGTCGCTTACCACATAGCTGGAGTTTGCAAGATGAATCATCCTGTTTCTCTAGTTTCCACGTGATGTGATACAGATTTCGGGGGGAATATTTTTTGGTTCAACCATTACATGCATTCGATATTTTGCGATTTCAAACTAAAGTAGTAGCTGGGACAAATGTCTAGTAGATAAAGTTCTATTGAATATACAATGACACAAGAATTCTTAAAATTATGTTCATTTTCCGTTATGCATTCTATCGCAAAACTAATTTAGATCCGCATTTACTTGCAGTTTGTAATCTTCAGAAGGGGCTTTAGACTTCAACATACAACTGGCTACTTTTTCAAACAGAAAATAAATACAATCCTTGCATGTTTATGGAGATGCTTTTTGAGGATGACAGGGTAAGCAGGAAATTGTCCTTTTGTCGTACTAATAATCATTTCAATGATGAACTTCTCCCATAATGATATCTATACCAAGTATCGTCAGAATATCAGCCAATTTCATTCTTTGGGAAATTATTGGAGTGAAGACTTTAAGGTCCTCGTTAATTACATGAATTATGATTGGCTAGAACAACTAAAACCCATGAAATGTCACCTTTTTCATGGTAATAACCTTCGGAAATTTCCATTTTGTTTTCTTAATGGTTATCGGGAACTGAATTAGCAGTACAGATAGTATAGCTTTGTTCAAAGGAATGCCAGGTATGTTCCTGGATTGGTTAAGTTACCAGATTAGCGAGTTTGATTCATGATGTGAGTACATCAAGCTTCAAAACTAATTCACAAGTGCATGGTTTTCTTTTCCTTTTCAGGCTTAAACGTCTTTTAATAGAAAGTTGTATGCACAATTTGGTAAAGATGTACAGGAACCCGATGAAATTATCACTGACACATAGCAAGATGACCTATTTGTTGAACGTTTCAGTATAGAAAACATGAAACTCAGGTTCTCTCTTTTTTCGAGATATTGTTGAAATACTTGACAATTGGGTGTTGAAAGCTTCCATGGGTCTTCATTTTATTTAAGTTGCCTGCCCATAATCGGTCACTGCTAGTACCAATTTTTAACATTGTTGTTGGTTGCCTGCAGTATCAGTAAATTGCTGAGCAAGATCACTATCCAAGAACCAACGTTTGAAAGAATCATTGTTGTTTACAGGTAGATGATGTTTCCTCTTATATCTTGAAGTATGATTCTAGGTATTGTTTAGGACCATCATACTTTTTTTGAGATTGATTAGGACCATCTCATATTTGCACAGAATATTATCCCAAAATAGTTCAAGCATTCCTCTTTTCGAGTTTCTTAGTTTCTTTGTTCTGGTAGAGTGGGCTTCTTCAGTGAAGGTTGCTGAAGACATTTTGAGGGCAGATTAATTGCGTTAGAGGGCAATTTTACTTATGCTACCTCGCATGTTTTATAACTGTTACGAACATGCCCAAGTTTTCTCAACTACTTTCAGGTTTCAGCAAAACTTTACTACATATCAGAACTTGATCACACGGTCCATGTATGAAAGCCAGCTCGATAGTGGAAGAGGCATTCTTCTTCACTTGTGTGACAATGTGATTCAATAGGAAGTATGTAGTCTGTTGCGAAAAATTTGGGCCTTTTCTGAAGCTAATCTTCTATGGGCACTTAGGAATACTTTTCCCCCTGAAACTATGAGAATCGTATAGCCATTCTGGTAGATGGGTCAGTGTTCAAACCAAGTAGTTACAGTTTTTTACCACTTTGTTATGTGAGTTCAAGTAATTGATGAAATTCTAATCAGATCTTCTACAACCCCATGCTAATAACGAGGAAAAATAGAATCTTTGAGATAATTTTGCCTGGTTGACAATTACTTTTAATCTATATAGGACGGTTTTTGGTGATATTGTCTCTAACTCAACTCCATACGCAACAGAATTCGTGCCTAAGTTCTTTCTTCTAATGGGTTATTGGATAACTTGCTCTGTCTGTGCCAGTTAGTTAATCACTAGTCCCTCTACTTCGATGGAAGGAATAATGTGCTTTCACATGTTTACAAAATCATATCATTTGACTGTGCAGGTAAAAGAGGTCATCATCTCATTCTTTATATTGATGGAGCAGAGTAAAGCGACGAGGCAGGTATGCATAAGGTTCATTCAGTTCTAACTCAATTCAGCTTCACTTAGTCTTCTCCCTCATGCTGTGGGGAGACGGATACGGGATTTTACGTGTGGGGCGCAAAGCATATGTTACCCAAACATTTGCAACGAACGTGTGAAGTATAGTATCAATTCTAGCAATAGAAATTTTCTTTTAACAACAAAGAGCTTCACTGCATTTCAAGTACAATATTCGAGGGATTGATTACTAAATTCAAAAAAGTACTGAAGTTGAGGATGAAAGAGGGTGATCGGTGAGTAGATTCTGTACTGTATGGTCGTTAAACTATGCCAACCAACTTTATATTGTGGTAAAGTGGATGTCATTCTAGAACCATGCTAGGGATATATCAGTATCAAGGTTGTGCCAACACTTAAATTTGGAAAGGCTTAGTTTTTAATCTGGGCATTAGCTAGAGAATATGCTAAATAATGTAGAAGATGTGTTTCCTTATATAATAGACATTAATATGTCATGAAATCCTCTATTCAACTAATTGCTCCCGATTTCAAAAAAAAAAATCCAACGAATTGCTTGGTTTTACCATCGTAGGTAGTGTGTTGATTAAAGTAAATCTTGATAGTCATTTGAGCTTTGTAAAGTAATTGCAATCTACTTTTTCCTTCGAGGCCATCACCTTTGTTCTTATGCTGTATCAGTTTTTATTTTGCCAATTATTTCAGCTTTGTTTGAATTCTTGTCTCTTCATTGTTTTCCTCTTCTTCATCCTCTTCGTGTAACACTTTTTTTCTTATTTTATGTATTGATTGTTTATGTATTGTTGATTTTTTCTAGACTACTACTTCTTTGTTTTTCCGTTGTCTTTTTCTTTCCTTCTCTTCTACTCCACTTTGGTTCTTCTTCTTTGAGTTCTTTGTTTTTCTGTTGTCTTTTTCTTTCCTTCTCTTCTACTCCACTCTAGTTCTTCTTCTTCTTTGAGTTTATGGATTCATTGTCTTCGTACTCTCTTATTCTTCTTCGTCTTCTTCGTGATATGCTATATTGTTCTCTTCCCGAGTTTGACTATTTATAGACTAACACTCCTTCTGCTTGTGCTCTTTGGTTTTTTTTATCTTAGCTGATCTGCTTCTTTTCTTTTTTACGCTCTATTTTTTCTAGTTGTATCCGGATTGCTTCTTCTTCTTCTTCCCAATCCTTTTGTTTTCTTCTTCTTAAGCTCTACTTCTTTTTCTTCTTCTCTTATAATACTTTTTTTTTAGCCGACTTCGATTTTTATAAAATGATGGCAGTTTTTGGACTATTTTTTCCTCCTTCTGCATACTATAAAATTTGTAACTCTATTTAAAAAAAAAATAGTCTAAGGTCCAGTATGTGTGTACTTCATGAGCCGACAAGTCCACCTATTAATTTTGTAAGGTCTCAAGTCCATTTTAGGGCACCCTAGGGTTTAGACACTTGCATAAAAAATTTAGGGTGCACTTTCCTATAATAGGGTATGGTAGATTACCCTAGCGTAGTACCCTAGGGTTTAGGCACTTTCATAGGATTTTAGGGTGCACGTTCCTATTATAGGGTTTTAGTGGTGTAGGCACTTTCATAGGGTTTAGGGTTTTAGGTACTTTCATAGGATACCCTAAGGTTTAGATTGTGTGGACTTGTGACTTTACAAAACTATTAGGTGGACTTGTGGGCTTATGAAATGTCTGTAGTGGACCTATCACTAAATCTCCCATTTTTTTTTATGAGTTAGATTACTTACTATGGATTTCTTCTTTCCTGAATTTCATAATTTATTCTTCATCTTGGCTTCTATCTTTTTTCCCAGCCTATTAATCTTTCTTCATAAGCCATATTTTTTATATTTATTCGTTTGTTTTTCTTCTTCAAGTTTGATTGTTTATTAATTTGTCATCCTCGTCGTTTTTTTCTTCTTTGCCTTCTTCGTGTACACTAATTTTTTTTTCCCGAGTTCGATTGCTTATTATGGATTGCTGGGTTCTTCTTATGCTCTGCCTTTTCCGAATTGATTAGTTATGGCTTGCTTCATCTTTGCTTCGGCATTTGGCTTCACCATTCCTATCTTCTTAAGCTACAATTTTGCCATTTGGTTATGTTCTTCTTACAACTTTCGTTGCTTCTTTGTTTTTCTGAGTATTCTTTTTGGTTCTTTTGTTCTCCTCCTCCTCCTTCATTTTGTTTCTTTGTTTTCCTCCTCTATTTTTGTTGATTTTGAACACATATGGATTGTGGTAAATTTTGGACTATTTTTGCATCCTTGTCGTTCTCCATTTTCTTAAGCTCTGTATTTTTTTTTCAATTTGATAGTTATGGAGTGCTAGTTGTTTCAAACTTTTTTCTGGATTATTGTAGTTATTGTTCTGTTTTGCCTTTCAGTCTATTTATTCTTCTTCTTCTACTTCTTCTTCGTCGTCGTCTTCTTCTTCTTCTTCTTCTTCTTCTTCTTCTTCTTCTTCGTCGTCGTCTTCTTCTTCTTCTCCTTTGAGTTCTTCTTCTTCTTCTTCCTCTTCTTCTTCGTCGTCTTCTTCTTCTTCTCCTTCTTCTTCTTCTTCTTTGAGTTTCATTATTTTGTGGATTTGTCATATGATTCTTGTTAGTCTTCGTCATCTTCTTCTTTGCCGCCTTATTAGTCCCTATCTATGTTGTCTTCTTCGTGTTACCCTCTAATTTTTTTCCAGTGGGGTTACTTATAAATTTCTGATTGTATCTTGATTGTTACTTCTTGTTTTCTGTCTTATTCTTCTAAGAGTCGTCTACTTTTTTGCCGCCTTATTCGTCCCTATCTATGTTGTCTTCTTCGTGTCACCTTCTAATTTTTTTCCCAGTTTGGTTACTTATAAATTTTGGTTACTTATAAATTTCTGAATGTATCTTGATAGTTCTTTTTTTTTTTTTTTGTTCTTATTCTTCTAAGACTCTTTTTTGTTGTTCGTCTTGTACTTGTAGAGTGCTGGTTGTTTCTGTTCTTCTATTCTTTCGTTTGTTAGTCTATTTGTATCCTCCTTTTTCTTCTCCTTATTGGAGTTTTGATGAATGCATTAGTGGCTTTCTTTGTAGTCTTTGCCTTCATCTTAGTCCTTGTCGTTTCCATTTTCTTTGTCTTCGTGTGACATTCGTTTATCTTTCTTTTTTTTGAATTTTTTATTGTGTGTGTATTGCTGGTTGTAACTAGATTGTTCTTCTTCTTGTACTTTTTTTTTTTTTGCAGTCTATCTTTTTTCCTATTCCTCCCTCCACCACACAGACTCCCCAATGTAGACGTCTTTGAGTTTTGTCCTTTGATGAGGGGTGAATCTAGGTTTCTTACTTGGGTTGATGATTGCACATGTTTCGTTCTATCTCCGATGGAATTGTTTGTATGGTTGACTAACCCTTTGGGTATATCTAAGTTCCTTGATTAATCTTTATCTTGGCATGTCTTATGTTTTTAGCTATTGATGCAAACTATATTGTATATTTTGTTGATCAGTTGATCTCACTTCAGTTGGTGTATTTCTTGGAGCACTAATCTGAACTTGTGAGATACTTCATAATGCTGTCTATTTTTCTGGCTCAACGTAACAGGTTTTTGATTTGAAGTTTTTTTTTTTTATCCTTGAAGAAACTTTTCCTTCCATGTCTTCTGTTTTTCAGTTACTCGTGTCTCTCGATTCTAATGTTTTTAGTACAGGATATAGCTGTTGGTGCAAACTACATTGTATATTTCATTGATCTCACTTTGTTGGTATAATTCTTGGAGCACTAATTTGAATTTGCGGAAGATACTAGGGTAATGTTGTCTCTTTTTGTGGCTTCTTCTTTTTCTTCCCCCCTCCCCCTCATAATTTTTCATAACTTTCTGTTTATGCTTCTCAGTTTAAGCATTTACATATCACGCAACAATGTGCCAGGTTTTTGATTTCAAGTTTTTTTTAATCGTTGAAGAAACTTTTCCTTCCATGTCTTCCGATTTTCAGTTACTCGTGTATGTCAATTCTAAAGCATTTAGTAAATGATACAGCTATTGGTGCAAACTATATTGTATATTAGGTGACCTCAAGTCGTTACATGATAGAAGCAAAGGAGCATTAAAAGTTTGTCAAACTGAAGGAGTTCATGGTAGAGTTCATCAAAACTTACTTTACTGTTGCATTTAAACCCGTCATAAGGTTGACCCATTCTTGGAGGCAGCAAAGAGAGTAGTTTTCTTACAAGTACTTGACAGTTGATGCCTCTAGAATTCGTGTCAGTTCTCCTTTTCATTATGAGGTACATGTCCTTTCTCCTAATTCCATTTGATTGGTTAGGTTTTGCCCAACATGGCTTCAGCAGTAGAAATTAAAGCTGTCTTCTATGATGTCTGTGGCGTTGTTCAGATGGTTAGTTTGACCTACAAAGCAAAGGTAACTTTCAATTCTTTCGTGTTATTTTCCAATTCATGCACTGAAATATGTGAAAATGGATGTATGCTGTCTTTTACTTCTAATTTTCTATATCTGTATAATCAGTTTTTGTAGTTCTCTAGCAATTTGAAAAAGGCCAAAGGGTGTTGTGAATTGTGATAGAAATTGCCGTCAGAACTTCTATGGACTTATCATGATAGTGACAAATTTGATGGAGTTATCGATCACTGTTGGTGGTAGCAACAGTGAATCCTTTGTGTGAGCTGTTAAAAGTTTAGTGGGGTCGGGAAAGTGGACATAGTGTTTGAGATATATTTGGTGGCAGAAGGTTATGGTAATGGATGTTCTGTGGAAGGCATTGCGTGGTTCCATGACTAGGATAATGATTTGTGCGTTTTGGTTTTCATTGGGTGATTTGGGTGGTTGTAGTGACTTGGGTTGTAAAGATGATATGCTCATGTGGGTAGTGGCTGTGATGTAATGGTCGCAGCCGTAGATCTCTTTAGATTCTTATGTCGTTGTATTCCTCCGTGTCTTGTGTCTCACCACTCAAGTTGTTTGGTGAGCTTGGAACCAAGCAAGAATTTGATGATGTGTCAAAGCCTTCTTTATTTCTCTGTTCCCAATATTTTTGTTGCTAGTGTTTAGTTTTGAGGTTTTTTTTGCCTTGTATTTTCCACTTGCTAGAAACAAAAACCATATTTAGAGATTTGTATAGGTCTTTCATCTATCAAAATTTACGACAGATATGTAACTTAATAAGCTTTGTCACTTAATAAGCTTTGTCACTTATTTCCTCCTACTTCTTGGCTATCTGTGGATGCTAGGTAGCCTTGACTCATGGACCAGAGAACGTTAAGCCTCAAGTTAAGCTGATGAGAGTGGTAATATTTGCTTTGAGGTATGTTGGCACAAATCTCTATCAATTTTGCATAGTCTTCTGTTTTTGGCCCTACTTCTACTATTACACCATCATTTAAAGAAAGCGTGTTTATTGACTTCAGTTTTTTTTATTTTATTATTATTTTTTTTTAAGTTAATCGAAAAATGCAATGCCACAGTTGAATGCCTCATTACAATTATATCAGTGAACTTACTTAAACCCATTGCGATGTTTGTGCTTAACTAATGTATTTATGTGAAAAAAAATCTAGCTTATAATCTTCTTGGACAATTTGCAATACTTTGAGGCTTGTCATTGGCAGAATTTGAGAATAACATTGAGGTGCCTTTAGTAGACTTAATGCTATGAGATCTTCTCCTTAATTAGTTGCATTGTCCTCAATAAGTTGCGTATTTTTTATTGGTAATGGGGTGGTAACAGACTAACTCATCCAAATAGAAGCATGCACATTCTTACTAGTTATGTTTCCTTCTTTTACATTAACTTTCCTAATCATTATTTTAATCACAATTCTTTCTAGAACCTTATTAGATTTGGTATGAATGCTTGTAATTGTAAAATGTTGAAATGGTTTAGCAGAAGCAAAAGCACATTGCAAGATAGTTCCTCTTCTTTTATGTGAGTGTAAAGGTAGATTTTTAATCCATATTAGCCATCATTTTTAACAAGCTCTAGGAGGTTTTAGAATGGTGTTTTAATCACTTCGATCACAAAGAAAATTAGAGTGTTTGTACTGTTGTATAGTTTTAATCATCATCTGCTGTGTCATGCATGGATTTATTCTCTCATTTTCAGTTGTGAGGGTTAGCCTTTGCTTTTGTGACTAAACTTTATATCGTCATGTTTGATCGCATTATTTTCACCGTTCCACCTAGTGAATATCGCTTGTCTGCTTTGGCAGCCAAACCAAAGAGTGCACCCAAACTTCTGTTTTTGCCACCTAATGTTGACGTCTTGGTGAACAGTCCTCTTCTGAATATTGAGTTTGATCAGGTGGTTTTTATTGAGCTAGAAAGGTTCAGGCTGCCTTTTGTATGATGAAATTTTTATCTGTTTTACCGTCAGATTACAGGAGATTTCATCCAGCACTTTCCCAGAGCATTGTTTAATCTTTAGCAATCCCAGAGTCTCATCGTATCATTATAGCATGGAAAAGCCATAATGAATTTTATGGGAATAAATATCAAGTTGTTTGTGAACTCAGATGATATAACCTGCGAAGGATTTCTCTTAAGTTAATTGCTTCAAACCAGGTTTTTTCATTATGTGGCTAGATCTTAGTGTGTTACTGTGGCTAGATCTTAGTTTGTTACTATGGGAAGATCTAACGGTTTTATAGTGTTTAAATTTTGAGTATTGTTTCAAATCTGTTGGTTGGAATTCAAGTTCAATTAGTAATATCTGTACACAGTATGCTTCATAATAATCTTAATTCTGGAACTTTAGGGACAGGTGAATGTTCTTGGGGAATTGTTTTTTTTTTTTTTTTGGTAAGTAAAATTTTATATTATCAAAAAATGCGCACGAAGCTACAAGAAATCAATAGGGGCACCCCCCTGGCCACCTATACATCAAAAGGACCAAGAGACGACAAAAAACAAACTCACAAGGAAACTATGAACAATTATTTATAGAAAAAATCCTAGAATCTAGAAGCCAATCATCGCAAAGCCTCCTGTTCTGCATGGAGAATTTGACAGCTGACCAAGAGCTAACCTTGGCTCTCACAGAGTTAAATACTTCACCCATAATCCCATCAACACCTCTGGATTTGCCTTGGAAGATCCTCAAGTTCCGTTGCCCCCGAAGAACATAAATGAAGGCTGTCAAAGACAGCTTATACAGAGAATCACGCAAGCTTTTCCCTTGTCTATACTGGACTTCCCACTCCAATTCCTGGGCCAAAGGCAGAACCGGCCTAGTAATCCCATTCTAGCCAAAATTTGCCTCCAAATCATCTTAGAAAGCTGGCATTCAAAGAAAAGATGGCTATGGGATTCTATATCAGTCAAGCAGAGAGAACAAAGAGGGGGCACCACCATACCCCAACTCACTAACCTGTCCTTTGTTGACAGCCCTCCCTAGATAGCCAGCCAAGCTATGAAACTCCATCTAGGCACACCTTGGCTGAACCACACAAGTGTATGCTAAGGTTGGAAAGAATTCCTATGCCGACAGGCTTCCCATGCTGATTTGGCTGAAAATTTACCATCAGACATTAAAGTCCATATGACCCTATCAGGAACAGATGGATTAGGGAGAAAGTCAGCTGGAGTTTGCCTAATAATGTTCATAATGATCCTGTTGCGCTGCCTAGGCCATTTCCAGTGACCATTCTCAATAATAGAAGATACTTTAGCCATGAGAGCTCGTCCTCTATGAACCACCACAGAATCACGAAACCTTTGGAATAGAGCCCCAACTGGATGTCAGTTATCAGTCCATAAGAAGGTGTCCCTGCCATTACCAATAACATATTTCATCCACTCCTTACAGATAAGTCTTAGCTTCAGAAGTTTCCTTACTACCCAAGAAGCTTTATTAGGAATTGGAATCCCCCATAGGCTTTGACCTTTAAGGATATAGACATGTACCCATTTCACCCATAAAGTGTCAGCTTTTTGACCAAGGGCCCAAAGATGTTTCATGTTGATAGCTCTATTCCACTCTTTTATGAATCGAAACCCCAAACCCCCTTCATTCTTGGGGACACAAAGAGAAGACCAGCTTACTTTTATCCCAGTATGCTTCAAATCTGCTCCAGACCAAAGAAATGCACATAGAACACTCTCAATCTCCTTAGTGATGTTTTGAGGAAGGATAAAAATGGCACTCCAATATGTTTGGATGTTGAATAGGACAGACTGAACTAATTGAGCCCTGCCTCCATAAGATAGAGATTTTTGTGTCCACCTCTGAATCCTAGCCAAAATCCTGTCTTTCAAAACAGCACAATCTGTTGAAGTGAGCCACGTACTAATCAAAGGAACCCCCAGGTATTTGACTGGAAGTTGACCTATGGTCCTATAGGAATACCCGACAAATCAGAGAAGACTTGCTTATCAGAATCAGGGACACCAGCAAAATACATTGCACTGTTCAGCAAGTTAGGTTGAAACTTCTGCATATTTTTCAACACAGTCTGTAAAGACCCCAAATGAGCACCACTCAGAATAAACAGGTCATCCGCAAACACAACATGTGAAATTCCCAACTCTTGGCGTTTAGGATGGAACTTGAAGTCCCCAACCTCAGTATTCCACTGTAAAAGGAATGAAAAAGCCTCCATAACTAAGAGAAAAAGGTAGGGGGAGATTGGATCCCCCTGCCTAAGGCCTGTAGCTCCCGGAAAGTAGCCAACTAACCCACCATTAAGCATGATAGAGAACTTAGGAGTGGATATGCATTCTTTTATCCATCCAGCAAACGTGGCAGGAAACTCCATAGCAATCATAGTGTCAAGCAAAAAATCCCAAGCAACCAAATCGTATACTTTCATAAGATCAACCTTAATTGCACATCTAGGAGGCCCATCATTTCTATGATAATTCCTAATAAGTTCATGCATAAGCAGGACATTGTTCACAATGCTTCTCCCCTTAATAAAAGCTGACTGGGATTGGCTTACTACAACAGGCAAAACCTGTTGCATTCTCTTTGCCAAGACTTTGGTAACTACTTTATAAACCACATTTGCAACAGGCAATGGGTCTATATTCTTTCATACTAGAAGGGTTGGAGGTCTTAGGAACCAAAGTTAAGGCTGTAGAATTCCATTCCTTAAGAATGTACCCTTTCTCAAAAAACAGCAAAACTGCATCTACCAAATCCTGCCCTACAATCTCCCAATTTTGCTGGAAAAAACTAGAACAAAAGCCATCAGGCCCAGGTGCTTTATCTCCTTTAATGGACATTAAAGTGTTTTTAACTTCAGCCACAGAAACAGGTTGAATAAGGTCCCTTTGCATAGAAGCAGGGACTTTCTTCTTAATAATTCACTACAAACAACCCGTAGCATCTGTCCTATCCTGAAATTTGGTCACAAGCAAACCTTTGTAGAACTGAATAATTTCTTGTTGCACCTCCTCAGGTTTGTCCAACCTGACCCCTTCTGCATTTGTCAAACTCAGAATCTTGTTTCGCATGTGATTACTAGCAACTTTGTGAAGGAAAAACTTAGTGTTCTTGGGGAAGTATTGTGCGAGGAGAAATGTGGCTCTTCTGTTTGTGTGACACTTGTAAGGTTGGGTGGCAAAATTGGAGAAGAGAGAAAGCCAGTTTATTTGACTGATGAGAGTAGTGCATTTTTGTTTACCACACTCGTAAGGTTGGGTGGCAAAAGTAGAGAAGAGAGAAAGCCAGTTTATTTGACTGATGAGAGTAGTGCATTTTTGTTTACCAATGTTTTGCCTGGCAAATACAGGCTTGAGGTACTGTGCTTGTCTGCTCTTTTGTATTTTAAATTCATGGCATGGTCCTGATTGTTTCTCTTGGTATTATGACAGATGGAAGGGTTTTCTTGCAGAATTTACTGTTTACATTTTCTCTTGTTGTATCTAAGCAGTTTTGAATTAGCACCATGGAGTACATTGCTTTACTTGCTTTGCACTCAATCTTTTTCTTTGCAACCTATGTAAAATGTACCTGATTGGTGTCTTTCACTACCCATTTGAGTCAAAAGCTATGTTCTTCATGGCACCTTTCATTGACAGTTGGCATTTCAGACACTTGCCAACTGGATGCAGATTATTATATTGCCTTTTGGGTTAGAAATGTTCAGAGGTTATTTTTATCTTTAATTTTAATTGTATTTTGAAATTCCACCTTCACGCAAATCTCTGTTTGTTTTATATCTATTGACCAACTTGTATATGCATAGAAACATATTAGAACTGTCAGTTTGTCATTTCCAATCTCCTGTAACTGTTCCAAGTTGTCAATGAAGTTAGTTGTTTTGAGGATTTGTCTTTTAGTCTTATTAACTGTCTCAATTGATCCCCTTTTAGTTTTTGGCAAGTTTTTTCATCACTGATTTTGTGGCTTTATTTGTGTATATGAAACTTGTGTGTATGTTTGTTCTTTGTTTTTTTAGGCGAAGCACACTTATCCTGGAAAAGAGTCAGGAGAAGACAAGTTGTGCTGGGAGCAGCATTTTATCGATATAGATGTTGCCACAGACGATGTAAAAAGGATTACTTTTGTGCAGAAGTGTTACTAGGTGAATGTAATTTCTACCCATAATATAGATGCCTACTTGACTCAACCTGATGGTTCCACTGTGAATATGAACAATAAGGTTATCTCAGTCTTTTAAAAACTTATTTTTGCAGCTGCAGATAATAGGGCTGCTCTAACTCTTTTGAGGAACTCACTTTTGGCTTCTATTCTTCCCATGGACTCCAGAAAGGTTCCCAGCAAATATGTGTGGAATCTCTTGGAGCGCATGAACTTCAGTTTGATAACTCATGCATTTTCTTTGGACGCTCATCTACAAAAATTGACGCTTCAAACCCATGGGTACGTTCCTATTTTAGTTTTGTTCCTGTGATATTAGTATCACTAGTCATAGAAGTTCTGTATCTTGTGCTTGTGCTCTTACCGCTCTTCATCTCGCTGCAGCCTATCCGTTTAAAAGGAGAGAGGTACCTCCTCACGGGGCAAATCCATGTTGATTCAAGCTCGCTCAGTGGTGTGGACGAATTACCTGAAAATATTCTGGTGGGCATACTAGATAGTGAGGGCTCACTACTCTTCTGGATGGTACTTCTGCCGGACTTGTTCCTGCTGAAAATGATAAAGCTAGTGCTGCTGTATTTGAGTATTCAGTCTGGGCTATTTCTTGAGAAATACTTACTTTTGCTCCTCAGGACTCAAGGTACATATATCGTAATTATGTCAGTGGATAACTTTTCTTTCTTACCCTCGCCAATCTTTTGCCTATTGATCACAAAGATGTATTACTTGCATAATTAGGAGTTGTGGGAGGATCTTTTGTTCTCTATCGCAAGAAATCCAACTAGATTGTATTTAAGTATGCAGATTCATTTTCTGGTTTCTTTATTTTCTGCACCCTAAAAATCCTTTTAACATGATGTTATTCATTAGTTGTATTAGTATCTTGCTTGTGCCACATAAACTTTGTTTACACTGTTTTGTGCCAATAATTTAGTAGGTTTCAAAGAGAGTTTAAGATCATCAGTTTTTTATGGTAAGTAGGAGCTTATTCCGAGATAGCAAAATCAACAGGGAAACCCCATCATTACAAAAAAAATAACCAAAGCAGAAAAACAGATTTACAAACAACGAGTAGTTCCTAAGGACTAAGAAAGAATTTGTGAAGGAATGATTCAACTTTTACAAAGCAGACAAGAAATATCTGAAATCTTTACACTTCTACTCTGGGCAGCCTTAATTCTAACTTTGAACTTAATCTGATCGATAAGAGAGAAGGGAGATGTCTGAAAGCCCTTGACTATATGATGACTCCTCTCTTGCCGAAGGAAATAAAATGTAGCAGCAAAAACAGACTTCCTGAGAGTATTAGGGAAAGACTTCCCGATGAACTTGCTATAGAACCAAGTGATCTTTTGAGGCCAGAGATTAGGACCCATAGGAGTGCAGCAAAACTTAGAGATACATGACAACTTGGGCAGAGAACACACATTCAAGAACAACCGGGATTATCAGTAGATCCCCATCTATGGAGTTGAATCCTTGGTTCTATGTTTTCTGGCTCAATGTAGCAGCTCTTTGATTTTTAGTTTTTTTAATCGTTGAAGAAATTTTTCCTTCTATGCCTTCTGTTTTTCAGTTACTCATGTATCTTAATTATGTAACATAACATAACACTACCTTAACCAATGTGGGACTAATAATATTCTAACACTCCCCCTCAAGCTGGAGAGTAGATATCACAAAGTCCAGTAATAATATTCGAACCAAACTAAATGAATGCAATTGATGTTAACGCGTAAAACATATTCGTCGTTGATTCTTTGTTTGACTTAACATAACAGTACAATTCACACAATATGTTCCATTTGAAATGTTTGTTTATTTATTTGGATGTCTGCATAGGGATGATTCTTTTATAGACTAAAGAACAAATTGGGGCAGAGATGCTTGATTCAAACAACACATTGACTGATAATGGTGCAGAAGTTAAGGCTCAAGGTGGAGCTGAGGTATTTTCTGGTTTTTCGGTTGCTAAATTATAGTTGTATGATTTATGGCGTTCTTCTATCCATACACCGTCAGATTACACCGTGTTCATTAGTTTCTCTAAAATGAATGTTTGATCATACTCCACTTTGAATTAGTATATCCGTGTCAGGTCAACTGGTGGTAAAGTTTTAAGTGTCAAAACTTTCCTGTGGGATTGGATATGTCAAGTTACTCTCAATCGTTGATGATTAGCTCAGTGGTCTGAAAGTTTACTGTAAGACATACTATATTTAAGAAGTGAATTGGGTTTTCTGTCCAGGAGAACCCTTTTTTTGGGATCAAAGGAACTGAAAAAGGGTGGTTTTCAGAAACCTACGCGACTTTGTTATTTTGGTCTTACATTTTGTACCTACGCTGATGAAACAGTATGGAGATAATGTAGAAGTTGCAAGCGGATCACCTCTTCCAGGTGTGAAGGTGATAATGGTCACAGCTTTATTGAAAGATAATCACGTTTTATACATCTTAATTTGTCTAACTACTAAGTTATCCTTTTCCCTGTTCTTTGTTTTTCCTTTCCCTACTTTTCTTTTGTTGGTTTTATTATATGCTTTCTCTCTGACTTCTCTTCAAACCTTTTCTGCAGCCACGACAGTTCGACGAATCGATGAAGATGCCAAAGGAAACAATAGACATTCTTAGGGACAAAGTATTCGGTTTTGACAACTTTTTCGTGATAAGTCATGAGCCATATGAGGTGAGTTTACTACAGGAACATCTTGGTCTATATAATCTTTAAGTCGGAACAAAACTAAAATAAGTGATGTAGTTATCAGATGAAGTTGAAAGAATGTACACATATTGGTGTAGACTGCGTAGTTATGGATGGATTTTCTATTTATCCAGAAGTTGATCAATATCAACTGCTTATCAATTAAATATTGCAATATTCGTGTAACAACTCATAAACGTTGGTATGTAACAACTCATAAACGTTGGTATGCGATGGATTCTTTCTTTGTAATACTGAGGAATATAAGAAAATGAATATTCAGTTTCCTTTTATTTACAAATTCTAATGCTTTATTGTCATCCGGACCTCTTTCTTTTACAGCTTATCATTTGAACAGTTAGGGCCTCGTTCTTACAAGCATGTTTATGTACTTTGGCAGGGAGGGTTGTTGTTTTAGGGTAACCTTTGAGGACAGGCTACTAGAAGTAATGAAAAGATAACAAAGAGGCTGGAAGCCTGGAAGTAGTCTTACCTGTGTTTTGCTTGAGGCAATGTTTGAAAATCCGTCACCTTGCTTTACGTACTTTAGATGGATGAATATTTTCTCCGCAGGACGAGTTTGGGAATCTATAGCCATTGTGGTTCCAAGAAGGACCTTGCAACCAGAAACAGCTGGTAGTTATCAGCCACTCGACTAATTATATTCTTTGGTGAATAATTACATTCTCATCTGATAATCAGTATCACAGATAGACGAAAACTATAACACCTGTAGTTTAATTTCTGCAGCGGTCCCGGAATGGTTTGCTGTAGGAGCTTTCGGATTAGTTACAGTCTTCGCCTTACTTCTGCGGAATGTGCCTCCACTGCAATCAAACGTGTTGTAAGTTACTCTTACCCATCGCCTAATCCTGTTCTCCCCATCATTTTTGCGAAAGTAGTAATTTTATTTCTCGGAATCATACGCTGCGTAAAGGATTAAGGAAACATTTGATGTTTGATGGGTGTTCTTTGAGAGATTTTTGGATACAGCAATAACGCGTTCTGATAAGGTGCATCTGGTGCTTCTACTGGCTTGTATTTGGGTACCGTGTTATTATTTTGTTATATTCCCTCATGTTTGGTTTACTTCTATATTTGTCACTTAAGCATGTACGCATCACCTCTGTTTATTTATTTATTTTCCCCGTTTTCATTGGGAGAGATTCTGCAGGAAGCTATGGAGAGAGAGAGAGAGAGAGAGAGAGAGAGAGAGAGAGATGGTAACTGTTCCCTTTGCTATGTCATATGTTTCAGAGGATGGGGAGAAAGAAAAAAGAAGTCATCAGATTGGAGCCAAAAATCCGTTATCCCAATTCTCAAACACAAGCTTATCTGGCTTTGGCAACCTTCCATGAATAATTAACTTTACCCAAATCTACCCCCTCTCACACAAACGTATATTTGTATGTTTCTCTGTTATGGTGTTAACAATTTTTGTTGAAATTGAGGCAGGTTAATCTTAGCAATAGCCCTTATTATTAATTGGGTCTCTCTTTTTTCCCTCCTTAATTTGGAGAAGTGAATCCTATTGGTAAAAAAGCATTTGGCTCATTTCCTGTATTTGGGGTCCATGTTTTTCCTTTAAAAAAAGCTACAGACATAGACCAATGTGCACAGGTTTGGAAAAATCTTTTCGGTCACAGGTCGCATTTGATGTGTACGAGCCCCACATGCAACGGACGGTTCTGGACACATCATATCTGGATGTGTGCACTTTCGTCTGTGTATTTAGCATTTCTCCTTTCATGTTTTGGTTTTGGGTGAGTAAAGTGACGTATTAGAAGCAAAGATAAAATGAAGAAATTTATTACACGAGCGCCATAACTCAGGTCATCCAAAAAACAATATGAAAACAACTACCAAGATTATATAGACCTGCATACAAACAAGATTTGTAGGAATACTATTTTTTGGCTAGCACTCTGTGTCCTAGCTGATATCATCATGACAATTCTTATTTCACAAATATAGAACAACAAGGGGCACATGACAAGGTATATCTGTGAATAGCAAGCTATGTACAGAACAAAAACTAAGAACCACAACTCTCGTTTAGGTTTCAGAATCCTAACCTATGAATCACATACTTACAAATCAAAAAACCAAGACATTCATAGATCTCATTTTGTTTTAAGATTCCCAACAACCATCAGTCCAAGACTCCAAAATACCTTCTTGAGCCTAATAAGATGTTCTTGTTTGAGCAGTAGTGACTCTATTCAGTACTGTGACACTTTGTCCTCAATCGTCCTATAGTCTTTCGCTACCGTTACAAATGCTTTATGGTTGTCTTTTGTATTTTATTTACACGTGGGAACGTGGGGATGTGACAATGGATGTAAAGATTGTGTTCTTACTTAGATGTCAAGAAATTGATGTGTCGTACAATTTCTGCTGTGATAACATGTCATCTAAGTGATACTTTTGATTTACGTGTGAATGAGATACTAGCGCCTTGTATTACAAGCAGTAATGGGGTGGTCGATTATGGTTATCCTTTTACCCACTGAAGGAGGGAAAGTTAGCTCAAAGTTGAGTACCAACATCCATTGCTTGACATTTTGCATACTTTGCAGAAGATAAATCGGACCGGGCTGAATTTTTGAAGCTTTGCAAGAGAATCGAGTACACAATTCGAGCTTGGTATCTACTGCAATTTGAAGATTTGATGGTAAGTACAAGTTTTCTTGTTATCTCGAATACTTATTACCAGATAGCCGATAGGTAATCTTAATGTTTAGCTCAATTTGATCTAATTTCCCTATACTTTGTATATGCAACATCTGTACTCTCTCTTTGACCTTATCCATGGGGCAGAGAAATTGGAGCAGTAGAACTATACTCCTGAGGATTGACGTTCTTGAACAGAACTTCCTTACATACATATTCAAGGTCATTCCCCCTTGCATTTTATTAGACACATGTCTGTTATTCCTAGTTGATTAAATTGTTAATTGGTTGCTAATTCTCTTGAAAATAATTAAGAGCCAATCATAAACCCCCCTTAGCATATAAGGGCTTGGGTTTGAATTGTAACTTGGCTCGTTTTGCCGTTTAATTGTTATCTATGTTTTTATCTAGTGATCTATACTGGGTACAAATCAAGTGGTATCTTCTTCATACACCACAAGTGGCAAGTAGCATGCCCTCTCTAAAAGCAAAGGACCAAGCCAACTCCATGATTTTTTGTTTTTGAGAGTTCTTTGCATATATAAATTTATGTTCCACCACCTTGTAGATTTCATTTCTTTAGTAGATAGATTTTTCTGTGTGAAGGTATACAATAGTTATGAGCTAGTGTTGGTTTAACATCGTTTTAAAGGTGGATTCTTTTCTTTTCCTACATAATTGGCTACTTAAAGATATTCCTCTACCCTTTACCTGGATTTGTGTCCTACTTAATACGCCTTATGGTTGGCAAGGCTAATACAATCTTTTAGTATGTTACTCCTACGACTTTGTAGCGACAGAATTATATCTTCTAGATTCATGGAGTAATTGTTACCGTAGAGACCCGTATTTTTATTTCAGTAATTTTAATGCTTAAAAAAAATTAGAATTTTGAGATAATGTGAAATGTTATGTGAATATGTGATTTGGGTTGAATGTGAAACTTGGAAGTTTAGGGTGAAATAGTAATATGTGTGTGGGTATATATATGTGGAGGTGTGTGTAGAGAATAAAACTTCTCTTTTTTTTTTTTAAACCCTCTCTCTTACTCTCGACGTCTCTCTCTCCCTCACCATCCGATTTCTTTCTCTCTCCTGCGCTTTCCCTCTCTCAAGCTCGAGCACTACCAAAACCCACCTAAAGATCTTTGACTGCAAATTTGAGCTCGGGATTCGTTGGTTTAAGCTTGGAAGAGCGTACTCGGTTGATTTCAACTCTTGAAAGCTATTCTTGCTTGGAATTCAGGGGTTTTGCTCAAAACCAATTCAGTAGGGATTTCTCCTGTCTCTACTTGCCTATGTGTTGATTTCGAGTTTAATCTTCCTTTAAAGTTTCGTTCGTTGAATATATGTCGAACCTAGAATGAATTCTGGTGTTTTTGGATGTGTGGAGCTTGTGATGCAGATTTTGATGGTGAAGTCTGGTGATGATAGAGCGAGTAAAGTGTGGTGATTGACTTAGGTTTTGGTCTTTAATTTTTCGTCCTTTTTGTTTGCTTCGAAATCTGTCAAAATCTCTGCAGAATGTTGTCCGTTTGCTCGAGATATCGATACCACAATGGAGGGTATAGTGTTGAAACTGGAATTTTGGTGTTGGGGTATCGATACCTAGGTATGGGGTATCGATACCTGGCCCCTTTCTAGGCAGTTTTGCTTGCTCCCATGCCCTTTTGCTGTCCCGAACAACCTCCGACCCTATTCAATGCATTCTTGACATTTCAAAGTCAATCCTCTAGTTGGAGTTACCTATTCGAACGACACTATAGGGATATTTAAAGTCCTTGCGTCCTTGGTTTGGATTGAGATATGATAACATTTGATTGAATGTACGTCGAGCCATCCTAATAAGAATCTAGTTCTTCCTCTCTCTTTAATCGCTATGGTTACATGTTATTTTTTTTGGGATTCATGGTCGTATTCTTCGTCACAATGTGAAAAGTTAGAACAATTTTTATTTAGATACATGAGATGGAGTTTTAAAGTGCATCTGTGATACTTAGTAGTATTATATTTCGCCTGGCGATACGCTGATTGTAAGGATGAGGTCTATTATGCGTATTTGGACATTTTTGATATCGATGTACGAAAATTGACAAGTTTAGTGAGGTGATGTGAATAAGTGGACGGGATTGGTCGTTATCCTTGTTATTGTATATCTGTCGATTCCATTACAGTTTAATATTTTGCGATTGGGACCATGTAGGCTGTTCTAATCATTTGGGTTGTTTGCTCTTGTGCTGTTTCGCCTCTTTGTTATATGAACCGAACTGAATGCTTTAGTGAGTTGTTCCCATTGTTCAAAAAAAAAAAAAAAAACACTTGTGTTCATAAATCCTTTAGGCTGTTGTATGAACTCTGGATTCTTTTATGATATCATTCTTCTTCACTAATTTTGTTTGATGTACGATGTTATTATAGATATTGCATGGGAGAAAACAACGATGAGAATAGATTACAATTTTTGCAAAGCTATGAATAATCATGTATTGTTCTGGTTCACATGAAAGGTGTTAGCTTTGGATTTTTTTTAGGCCTACTATGGGTATGACTGCTTGCATATTCATGCCATCTCATGTTAGACATATGAGTCATCTAGTCCAGGTAGGGCAGCGGGCACCGTTAATTTAGTTGTTTACATTGTTGTGGGTGTTGAGAGATGATCATTGGTATAGAGATTGGACACTCTCTTTTACCCTAGGAAATATCGTACATTTTTTTGTATTTTCTCGAATTGTTGTTGTGTGCATCATCTCATATGCATGTAGGGTTGTGGAGATTTTCCTATTGGGCGCGTGTTTGCTCAACCCTTCATTTTTCAGGTACAACCCAAGGCACCTAGTTTGGAGTGTTGGAGTGCATTGCTTGAAAAGCCCTTTTGAAAGCATAAGGAGGAGAGTTATGGGAGTAGCGTCCGTAAATAACCTTTTGAGATTAAAAAAAAATGTAACTTTACCTTCTATCTTTCGAATTTGGGAATGAATGCAAGACTATTAACCCATTTTCTCGTAAAAACACTTGAGTGGTATTAGTTTGTAATCTAATGGATGTGTTTTTCGAAGAATGTTGACTATTGGATAGGAACATCATATTAAGTATGGGTATCTTCGTATGGAATTGCCAATATTTTATTAACGGAAAAGTATTAGTAATATGTCTGAAAATTGAGGGCATGACAGTTTCCTTCGACGTATACTTGTAGAGAATACCTTCTCATTTTTTCATTGGTAGTCGAGTTAGTGCTTTATGAAGCATCCTCGTGAAAATCTTGCAGTCTTTGTGATAAGGTAGTGCTTTAAATCTTAGAAGATTGCAGGTTGATTGGTAGTCGAGTTAGGCTACTTTCTAAATGTACCATTGAAATCTGTTGTTCTCTCTTGATTCAGGTGTGGCATGTGAAATGTGGGCACTTTTTCTACCATAGTTGTATTGAATACTTTGTTTAGTGTCTGTACTGTTAGTCTATTTATTCAGTACTTGCATGTTCTTTTGTGCATCTTGAATCAAGTAGTTTACTTCTGCCATTTGATGTACATGTCGCTTACCACATTTCTGGAGTTTGCAAGATGAATCATCCTGTCTCTTTAGTTTCCACGTGATATGACACAGATTTCAGGGGGAAATATTTTTAGGTTCAACGATTACATGCATTATGTATGTCTTGTATGACATTTTGCGATTTCAAACTAAAGTAGTAGCTGGCAAAAACTTCATGAAGTGAGTAGAGCTATGAGCATTGCCTAGTTGTTATTTTGAGCCATTAATGATTCAACAACAAATGTCTTGTAGATAAAGTTCTATTGAATATACAATGACACAAGAACTCTTAAAATTATGTCCATTTTTCCATCATGCATTCTATCACAAAACTAATTTAGATCCGCATTCAGTTGCAGTACATAATCTTGAGAAGGGGCTTTGGACTTCATCATACAACTGGCTACTTTTTCAAACAGAAAATAAATACAATCCTTGCATGTTTATGTGTTAAATTGTTAGGGGTTTTTTGTTATGTATCTTTTAGATAGGGGTATATTTGTACTTGTACATTTGTCTCTATATATACAAAGTGTGAGAGAGGGAAACCTAATTTTGGGTTGGCTCTCCTTTTTCCCCCAAAATTTCACATGGTATCAAAGCTTTACCTGGGAACTCCTGTTGATTCTTGTTGATGTCGACCCACTGTTCCGGCGACCCTCTCTGACCACCGACCACCTCCGACTACCTCCTTCCGACGTTGTACAGCCCTTCCGACGTCGTACAGCTCGGAACTACCTCCGACGAACTTAGATCTCGAGTTCAGACCCAGACCCAGTAGTCCGGCGACCTTCCGACGTCGTACGAACTCAGATCTCGAGTCCAGACCTGTTTCCGACGTCGTCCGGCCACGGCTGAGCTTCGCCGGCCCTCTCCATCCACCGTCGGACCTCCGACAGCCCTTTCCAGTTCAGTTCCTACCTGTTCAAGCCTCTCCCATAACCAATGAGGTTGACCCAGCACTCGTCTACACTCGTCGGCCACCTCTGACCTCCGGCGACTCTGTTTGCAGCTCCGGTGACTCTGTTTGCAGGAGTTTCGTACTGGGTCAGCGGTCTTCAGGTATTTTCAGCTCCTAATTTGAGGATTGGAACTATTTGGGCTCTACTTCTTACGTATTTGGTACAGGGTTAGTATATGTTGGACTGTTTTGAGGTTATTGGAGCTCGTGTTAGGGTTATCTTGTCTCCTATTTAGCATCTGAACTGGTAGCTGAGTTTTGATCACCAACTTTGTGGATTTTGTAACCTTTACGTGTTTCTGTTGATATGTCGGGGGATCCCAAACCTGCTTCCGCAAGTGTAAAGGATGAGTTGAGTCGTGTTGGGACTCTGGATAACTCTCCCCTTGATATTTGTCAAATTAAGTTGGATGGTACCAACTATTTGCTTTGGTCTCGCTCTTTTACCTTGGCCATTACGGCCCGTGGCATGTCGAAATTCATCACAGGCCCTGTTACCCAACCAAGAGATGCTGGACCAGAACTTGAGAATTGGAAGTCACAGAATGCTTTGGCTATGACTTGGTTATTCAATTCTATGATACCTACTATTCGTCATACCTTCTTGCTCTTAGATACTCCATATACTGTTTGGACTACTGTGGCACAAACCTATTCCCGAAAGGGTAATGATGCTCAAGCCTTTGAGCTAAGGAAGAAACTTAGAGGATTGAATCAACACAATCGATCCCTTGCTGAGTATTATGCTGAGTTGTGTGGAGTGTGGCAAGAGCTTGATTACTATCGGGCTTTTCAAGCTGTTTGCACTGCTGATGCCACTACTTTTCACCAAATGGTGGAGAAGGAGCGCATTTATGATTTTCTTGCTGGCCTTGACATAGAATATGATCCAATTCGAGTGCAGGTGCTAGGCCGGGTTCCTTTTCCTAGTCTGGGAGAGGGCTATGCATGTGTTCAACAGGAGGAGAGTAGACGGAGTGCAATGGTTCATCCTCCAATTCCGGATCGCTCTGCCTTAATTGCTATTCCTCCTCCACGGGATGGTAAGTCCACCCAGGGTCAGCTTGGTGATAAAAGTGGTCTTGTTGATAAAGAATTGCTTCGGTGTGACTACTGCAATAAAACCAGGCATACAAGGGAATTTTGTTGGAAGTTAAATGGTCGTCCCTCTCGTGGGAAAGGCAGTGGGAAAGGTGGTGGCTCTGTGCGTTCTCATGCGCATGTTTTGGAGTCTTCTGTTGACATGTTGACTGACCCTATTGGCACTCATTTGCCAGCTCCCATTCCTGGTACTTCCCAAGGTGGTGGTTCTCTTTCTCAGGGGGAGTTACAGACTCTCAGGCGCCTAATGGCTAGGCTTGATTCTCCATCTTCTACGGCTCCTACTTCCACTACATCCTCGTACTTTGCTCACACAGGTATCCCAGCTAGTGCATCTACTGCTTGTTCCTCTCTTCCTTGGATAATAGATTCTGGTGCCACCGATCATATGACAGGTTGTTCATCCTTTTTTGACTCCTACTCTACATGTTCTGGTAAGGATAAGGTCAGGGTAGCTGATGGTTCTCTTTCTGCTATTTCAGGGAAAGGTTCCATCCGCTACTCTCCAACCATTTCTCTTTCTTCAGTTCTCCATGTTCCAAATTTTTCTACTAACCTTCTCTCTGTTAGTAGTCTTACCCACTCATTGAATTGCTCCGTGACATTTTTTCCTACACATTGTGTCTTTCAGGAGCTGGAAACAGGGAGAATGATTGACAGTGGTAAAGCTCATGGTGGTTTATACTTTTTGGAGTCTGCACCTCGTCCATCTTTTACACCCCTGTCATTGGGTCAAGCTCTTGAAGCAGATACGAGTTCAGCTCTTCCTTTATTGCATCAGTGGCATCGTAGATTGGGTCACCCATCTTTTGGCATTTTAGAAAAACTTTTTCCTACTTTAACTAAGCAATGTAGTAGACATCAGTTCTTTTGTGAAGCTTGTGAGCTGGCTAAACACAAACGCTCGTTTTATGCTCCTATTAATCAAAGAAGTGATTCCCCTTTTACCGTTGTTCATTCTGATGTTTGGGGTCCTTCCCCGGTTACTTCTATTTCTGGTTATCGATGGTTTGTTACTTTTATTGATTGTTATTCTCGTGTCACTTGGGTGTATTTACTTCGGACGAAAAATGAAGTTTTCTCATGCTTTAAATCATTTCATCAGATGGTTCGTACTCAATTTGACACCAACATTAAAATCCTTCGTAGTGATAATGGGACTGAGTATCTTGATGGACAGTTTCGGGCATATCTCAATGAGTGTGGCATTCTTTTTCAAACTACTTGTGTTGGCACTCCACAGCAGAATGGGGTTGCTGAACGTAAAAATCGTCACCTTGCTGAGGTAGCCCGTTCTCTCTTGTTCACTATGAATGTTCCCAAATTTTATTGGGGAGAAGCTGTTCTTACTGCAGCTTATCTTATCAATCGCATGCCATCGAGTGTTCTTCAGTTTAAAATTCCTCTTGAGTTTCTCTCTCGTAGTTCCTCGGCTTCTTCCCTTCCACCCAAAATTTTTGGTTGCGTGTGTTTTGTCCATACTCCTAAACATCCTGGTGGCAAGTTAGATCCTAAGGCTCGTAAATGCGTTTTCCTTGGCTATTCCCCTACCCAGAAGAGATATAAATGCTATGACCCTCACACCCGGAAAATGTTTGTTTCTATGGATGTCACCTTTTGGGAACTTCAGTCCTTTTATCCTTCCTCTGGCCCATCTCTTCAGGGGGAGAGTGATAGAGAGGAAGAGATGTTGATATCTCATAATCAAGAGTCTTGGTCTTACTTCCCAATGCCTCATTATGGTGAGGGGGAGAAGGAAAACTCAAGGGATCCTATATCTAAAGCAAGAGCAGAACATGACATTGGTGGCCGAGATGTTGATGACGATAGGCTTTACCCGCATAGGTTGCCTAACTTGCAGACGTTCGGAAAAAGGGACAGCCGGCATGTGCGATGCCACCTTGCCAATCACTATCGCCTACTCCGGCTCCAAGTCCAGTTTCTGATTCTTCGGCTGACTCATCTGGTAATGAACCATCCCTTCTTGTTTCTGATAATCTTGATGTTCCTATTGCTCATAGGAAAGGAGTTAGACAGTGTACTCAACATCCCATCTCACAGTTTGTTTCATATGATCGTTTATCTCCTTCGTATCGTGCATTTGTTTCCTCTCTTTCTTCTATATCTATTCCACAGAATTGGCAGGATGCATTTATGATGCCTAAGTGGAAAGGAGCTATGGTAGAGGAGATGACAGCTTTGAAAAAGAATGGCACTTGGGAGTTAGTATCACTTCCAGGAGGAAAGAAATCAGTGGGATGCAAGTGGGTTTTCACTATTAAGCATAAGGCAGATGGGACAGTTGAGAGATACAAGGCGAGACTTGTTGCCAAGGGCTATACTCAGACATATGGAATTGACTACGAGGAAACCTTTGCTCCGGTAGCAAAGATGAACTCTATTCGAACCTTACTCTCTTGTGCTGCTAATTTGAATTGGCCTCTTCAACAATTCGATGTTAAAAATGCATTTCTTCATGGTGATTTAGAAGAAGTGTACATGGATATTCCACCGGGTTTTTCTTCCTTTGCAACTGAAGGGAAGGTGTGTAGATTGAGAAAGGCCCTCTATGGATTAAAGCAGTCACCGAGAGCTTGGTTTGACAGATTTCTTAAAGCTATGTTGAGATTTGGCTACCGACAGAGTCAGGCAGATCATACTATGTTCATTAAGGGAGGTAATGGCAAGATTGCTATTCTCATTGTCTATGTGGATGACATAATTATGACTGGCAATGATGCAGAAGAAATACTCCATCTTAAGGCTCGTCTTGCTCAAGAGTTCGAGATTAAGGACTTGGGGTCATTGAGATACTTTCTTGGGATGGAGGTGGCAAGGTCTGATAAAGGTATCTTTATATCCCAAAGGAAGTATATTCTTGATCTCTTGGAAGAAACGGGGATGTTGGGGTGCAAGCCTACAGACTCACCTATTGAGGCTAATCATCATCTCAGTGGAGATGTTGGGGAGCATACAGATAAGGAAAGATATCAGAGGCTTGTGGGCCGCCTGATATACTTATCTCACACTAGACCAGATATTACATATGCCGTTGGAGTTGTCAGCCAATTTATGCATGAGCCACGTATAGTGCATCTGGATGCAGTCTATCGTATTTTGAGATATCTCAAATCAGCTCCAGGTAAAGGAATCTTGTTTTCCAATCATGGTCATTTGAGGTTGGAAGCATTTACCGATGCAGACTGGGCTGGTTCAGTTGATGATAGGCGCTCCACTTCTGGCTACTGCACCTTTTTTGGTGGGAATTTGGTTACTTGGCGTAGTAAGAAGCAGCCAGTGGTAGCTAGATCCAGTGCAGAAGCTGAATATAGGGCTATGGCGCACGGCGTGTGTGAACTTTTGTGGCTCCAATCCTTGTTGAAGGATTTGGGACTCTTTGACGATGGACCTATGAAACTTTATTGTGACAACAAGGCGGCTATAAATATTGCTCATAATCCTGTGCAGCATGACAGAACAAAGCATATCGAGATTGATAGGCATTTCATCAAGGAAAAGTTGAGCAAGGGTTTGATATGTATGCCGTTTGTAAGGTCTGAGGACCAGTTAGCTGATATATTTACGAAAGGGCTTAGTAGTAAGATTTTTCATCCCATTGTGTTCAAGTTGGGTTTGATAGATATCTTTGCACCAACTTGAGGGGGAGTGTTAAATTGTTAGGGGTTTTTTGTTATGTATCTTTTAGATAGGGGTATATTTGTACTTGTACATTTGTCTCTATATATACAAAGTGTGAGAGAGGGAAACCTAATTTTGGGTTGGCTCTCCTTTTTCCCCCAAAATTTCACATTATGGAGACGCTTTTTGAGGATGACAAGGTAAGCAGTAAATTGTTTCGGTTCATGATTTTGTGATAGCTTGTACTTTTGTTGTACTAATAATCATTTCAATGATCCACTTCTCCCATAAGGATATTCTTTGGGAAATTATTGGAGTGAAGACTTTAAGGTCCTCGTTAATTACATGAATCACTATTGGCTAGAACAACTAAAACCCATGAAATGTCAACTTTTTCATTGTTATATACGGATAGTATAGCTTTGTCCAAAGGAATGCCAGTTATGTTCCTGGATTGGTTAAGTTACCAGATTAGCAAGTTTGGTTCATGATGTGCATACATCCAAGCTTCAAAACTAATTCACAAGTGCATGGCGTTCTTTTCCTTTCCAGGCTCAAACGTCCTTTATATAGTAAGTCGTATGCACGATTTGGTAAAGATGCACAGGAACCCGATGAAATTATCACTGACACAGAGGAAGATGACCTATTTGTTGAACGTTTTAGTATAGAAAACATGAAACTTAGGATATCTCTTTTTTCGAGATATTGTTGAAACCCTTGACAGTTGGGTGTTGAAACCTTCCATGGGTCTTCATTTTATTTGAGTTGCCTGACCAGAATCGGTCACTGCTAGGACCAGTTTTTAACATTCTTGTTTATTGCCCACAGTATCAGTAGATTGCTAAGGAAGATCACTATCCAAGAACCAATGTTTGAACGTATCATTGTTGTTTACAGGTAGATGATGTTTCCTCTTATATCTTGAAGTATGATTCTAGGTATTGTTTAGGACCATCATACTTTTTTTGAGATTGATTAGGACCATTATATTTGCACAGAATATTATCCCAAAATAGTTCAAGCATTTCTCTTTTCGAGTTTCTTAGTTTCTTTGTGCTGGTAGAGTTGGCTTCTTCAGTGAAGGAACCTGAAGACATTTTGAGGGCAGATTAATTGCATCAGAGAGCAATTTTACTTATGCTACCTCGCATGTTTTATAACTGTTTCTTAACTACCCACAAATGACCTTGATTGCTTCTAATCCTTGTTCGCTAATCCTAATGTGCCAAAGATATTGGAAAACAATTCATTGACGTTAAACATACCAACAACTCTGCAGGCGAGCCAAATCTAAGAAAGAATCGGATAGAGGAATATATGTGAGGCATTTCAAAAAGATTCCAATGGCTGATATGGACATAGTTCTTGTTAGTTCATTTGCTTCCCTCTGTCAACTCAAACTTCTCTAGCCTCCTCTTCCAAAGTAGTTTTGTCTCTCTTCCTCTCTCTTGCCTATATTATGCTAAGACGTATTGATTATACTATCTCCTTAAGCAGCCTGAGAAGAAAAACTCGAGTTTAACTCCAATGGATTCGGTGAAGTTCCTTGTCTCTGCCAGCATTGGTCTGTATGAGCTAACTGCATCTTGATATCCACCATGTCTTTTTTTACAGGTCACTGTCGTCAGCTCACTTAATAAGTCTACACCTACTATAAAAGTTCTAGCTCCAATCCTCTCTGCTGTAATTGGCTTTTGTGCAAAGACATACCTCTCGTTAAGTGTATTTCTTTCTTGAATCCCTTTTGCCTTACGATATATATTTCCTTTGGTCAATATGTTTACCAGTATTGACTAGAATTTTTACAAAAGTTGGGTTGTTTCTTGATTATTAAGTTTGACTTGAAATGAGTTACGAACATGCCCAAGTTTTCTCAACTACTTTTAGGTTTCAGCAAAACTTTACTGCATATAAGAACTTCATCACGCGATCCATGTATGAAAGCCCAGCTCGATAGTGGAAGAGGCACTCTTCTTCACTTGTGTGACGAAGTGATTCAATAGGAAGTATGTAGTCTGTTGCGATAAATTTGTGCCTTCTCTGCAGCTAATCTTCTATGGACACTTAGGAATACTTTTCCCCCTGAAACTATGAGAATCGTATAGCCGTTCCGGTAGATGGGTCGGTGTTCAAACTGAGTAGTTACAGTTTTTGACCACTTTGTTGTGTGAGTTCAAGTAATTGATGAAATTCTAATCAGATCTTCTACATTCTCTCGCTAATAACAAGGAAAAATAGAATCTTTGAGATAATTTTGCCTCGTTGTCAATTACTTTTAAACTATACAGGACGTTTTTTTGGTGATATTGTCTCTAACTCAACTCCATATGCAACAAAATTCGTGCCTAAGTTCTTTCTTCTAATGGGTTATTGGATAACTTACTCTGTTTGTGCCAGTTAGTTAATCACTAGTCCCTCAACTTTGATGGAAGGAATAACGTGCTTTTACATGTTCACAAAATCATATCATTTGACTGTGCAGGTAAAAGAGGTCATCATCTCATTCTTTATATTGATGGAACAGAGTAAAGCAACTAGGCAGGTATGCGTAAGGTTCATTCTGTTCTAATTCAATTCAGCTTCACTTAGTCTTGTCCCTCATGCTGTGGGGAGACGGATACGGGATTTTACGTGTGGGGTGCAAAGCATATGTTACCCAAACATTTGTAACAAACGTGTGAAGTATAGTATCACTAAATTCAACAACGTACTGAAGTTGGGGATGAAAGAGGGTGATCGGTGAGTAGATTTTGTACTGTACTGTCGTTAAACT
The DNA here is from genome assembly GCA_025413875.1 of Rhododendron molle. Taxonomy (NCBI): domain Eukaryota; kingdom Viridiplantae; phylum Streptophyta; class Magnoliopsida; order Ericales; family Ericaceae; genus Rhododendron; species Rhododendron molle. The sequence continues at coordinate 19,814,773 of CM046388.1, read as the reverse complement.
ATGCCAACCAACTTTATAATGTGGTTAAAGTGAACGCCATTCTAGAACCATGCTAGGGATATATCAGTATCAAGGTTGTGCCAACACTTAAATTTAGAAAGGCTTAGTTTTTACTAAATTATGCAAAAGATGTGTTTCCTTATATAATAGAGACATTAACATGTCATGAAATCCTCTATTCAACTAATTGCTCCCGATTTCAAAAAAAGAAAAATCCAACGAATTGCTTGGTTTTACCATCGTAGGTAGTGTGTTGATTAAAGCAAATCTTGATGGTCATTTGAGCTTTGTAAAGTAATTGCAATCTACTTTTTCCTTCAAGGCCATCACCTTTGTTCTTATGCTGTATCAGTTTTTATTTTGCCAATTATTTCAGCTTTGTTTGAATTCTTGTCTCTTCATTGCTTTCCTCTTATTCGTCCTCTTCGTGTAACACTTTGTTTCTTTTTCATACTACTGAACAATAATGAACAAAGCGTGAACAGTACCCAAGTCATTGGCGAGGATCAGAAATCACTGGGTAACCTCCGGTGAGAGTCGAAAGGTACTAGTGAGGGTTGGAAATCACTGGGTAATGCTTGTCAATGGTTGCCGGAGGTCACCAGTCGTGGGGAAGTGGTTTCCGTTGGTCGGCGAGGCCGAGCAAAGGTCAAAAAACCCAAATCGAGTTTGTACAGATCGGAAAAAATCGAAAACCCCACAGATCGAGTTCGTACTCTCCTGAGGACTGATTTTCGAAGTTTCAAAACAACAGTTCTGGAATAAAAATCAACAGAATACTGTGCAGCAACAGGAACGTTGCTCTGATACCATGTAAACAGGAGATGGAATTGGGAACCCAGAAAACTAGGGTTATTTTCTCATAGAATAAACTGATTACAAGGTAAGATAGTTATACAACACATTAGACTAATTACACTATGGTCCTAGAGAATGAACGAGTTACACAATAGAACGACTAATAGCCTAATCTCAAATAAACCCATAATCTAACATGTTTATTGACTTTAGTGAACTTACTTAAACCCAATGTCACGGTTGAATCCCTCATTACAATTATATCAGTGAACTTACTTAAACCCAATGCGATGTTTGTTCACTGATATAATGTAATTTTTTATTTTCCAATTTCTTGATTTTTAGCTTAGTCTTTGATTGGTGGGGGATTCAAATCGAAATAAAATATGACTTGTCCCATGAAATAAAGTTTTGGGATATGTAGTTTTGAGATAGGAAAAAGGGGTTTTTGTTCTTGGTCATGTATTCTTTTGTAGGTTTTTCCTGGACAACCAGCGCCTAGCACAACAGTTACTGTGCCACAGCCACCTGGCATCTGCCCAAGGCTGTGAGCCCGACATGGACAAGCGACAAATCCTCACGGCATAGCCGAAAAGGTGAGTTGAGTTGAGTTTCATATAATAATTCGCACAGAGAAATTTAATTAATGATTTGTATTGGTGTATACTTGTTGGATGATGAATGTGAGGGGTGGGCTATCTGGCTGAAATCTGGCCTCACTTGGTTTTTTCTCTGCATTCTGCTGTGGTTTCTCAGGGTAAAGCCCACTGCTTTGCATTTACTGCTCTGCTTCACTTTTACAGTTGCTTAGAGAAAGAATATCAGAAATGAGGGCTTTGCAAGTAGTTGTTTCGAGCTGCAACAAGGTCTGCGTTACTCTCTAATTGCAAAACCTGTCCTCGGCTTCTGATTTTTTTTTTTTTTTTTTGCGTGACAAAACTGAGTTTGTAATTGGATTGGATTGTACAATTAATATTGATCCGTAGTTTTTTTTTTTTTTTTGGAGAAAGGCAGATTTTATAAAGGGAGCCAGCCCAGAAACTCAAGGAAAAACCTTGAGAAGGAATGCAACAAAAACCATCTAGTTACATCAGTAGACAAAACAGCCTAGCCAAAAATGAGTAATGAGAAAATTACAAAAAAAAACTGAATCTGAAATTCTCAACTCGTAGCAAACTCTAAAATTGTCAGGGGATTTGATCTCGCGTTTTCAGGAACTAGAACAACTCTTTATCTCATCCAAAATTACTTTCTCAACTTCAGCAGAGTCATAAGAAAAATCTAACCATTTCGTTACTTCCAAAGATAGTAAACAGACCCTAGTTGTAGGGAGCTCCTAAAGTGGTGATGCTCCCACCTTGGGAACTCGCTTTTTTTTTTTTTTTTTTGAATGGGCTTGGGAACCATCTTTTGCACTCTCAACTAAGGAGCTTGACGGGAGCCTGCTCCCATTTTAATGTACGTATATTATTTCATTCGTACTCACTTCTCCATCAAAGGATTTGAACTCCATCGAAGATCTAAGCGATTGTGTGTACTTTTGTAAGAAAAAATTAGTAGGAATTTTGAGACTAGAGCTCAAGCACTGAACACCTCTTGGCCTTTAATTAGGGTGAATACCTAGGGAATCTCTTAGTTATTTGCAATTAAAGCTCCAACTTGGTAATTCATGCTTCTCTTCACTAGAATTTCATGATTCTTGAGTTGAATTCCATGTCTTTTATAGTTGAATTCAAGATAAAGTTAGGTATTGGGTAAATTGATGTTCAGTGGATCTCAATTTTTATGTAATTTTTCAGTAGTAAATTTTGAATTAGGTTTTGGTTCCTTCACACAATATAATTAGACTCGGAGCTAGTTTTTTTTTTTCATTGAAATCACTCAAAACCATTGAGAATTCAATTTATAGTGAATTTTCGAAATCTGGGTTGCGACCAGGGAATCCGTTTTTTAGATAACTTCGTGAACCAACTGTATTTGCTCAAATTTTCATCCTTAGTGTTTAAATTTGACTTAGGTTCGTTCACAACTTTTGAAGTACATCTTGTTTTGCAACTTTTGACATTAAAATTATTGAAAAATGTTAAAAGTACGATTTTATTGTGATTTTTCAAAGTCGGACTGTCCTATGATATTTCCTATTGAAAAATAATCATCGATTTGTCTTCTTGTGATGAATCTATTTGGAGTTTTGATTTCTAATATTTGTCTGAGAATACTTTTGTGAAGTCCTAGTTTTTGCTCTTTTTGGATCTCAATTGAATTAGTTATGATTTAGTTTGGGTTGAATATAACTTAAACACTTCTATGATATTATACAGAGGATAAATAAGATCATTGATTATTGTATAAATATATTGTTTCCATTTGATTGAATGTTATAGGAAGTTTGGGTTAACATGTGGACCGAGGTGAGTGATTTATTCCTAAATTACATGAATTTTATACAATGTTTCGATTCAAGGCTCTATTGAACATGTTTTATACTATGAGTTGAATTCCATGAATATCAATGAAATATTTTTTTTACCATTTCCATGGAAAGCTTGTAAATTATATATTGGTCACTAATACGAGCTTTAGCTTATGTATTTTCTCCACATTTCAAGTAATGTAGATTAAAGTGTCGAGGTGGACTTTTTTGTGTGGATAGACGGTAGATAGAATACTTGTACTTTTATCGTAGATAGTGAAGTTGTACTTTTGAGACTTGTATGTTTGTAATTATTTTGTAAGACATGTACAAGGCACAACTCTAAAAGGTTAACAAGAAAATCTATGTAAATAACCTGTTGTATAATATGGTAATGTAAGTTTGTTTTCGTTGAATCTATGTTTTGTCTATTTGGTTATTGCTTATAAGGTGATTGTTTCTTGAATGTCTTTGGTGGGAGTTTCCACCGGCGCTTTGTTATGACTTGACTTTTGGGGATGGGCTAGGGTGTGACAATTAGGGCAGATGAGTTTTGCCTTGGAGAAAATGTGGGCAAAAAATAAGCCCACAGATCCGGCTTAGGCTGGATTAGAGAAGAAGGCGAATGAGTTCCATTTTGCCATCCAAATTAGAGCAAATAAGTCTCATCAAGCCCTCATTCTGCTGGATATCCTCATCCACCTCGCTAATCCTCCATCTAATCGGGCCCCGTACTATCTTATCCACCCTCAATATTTAATCCACCCAAAATTCATCCTGCATCCAATCAGCCCCTTCCTTATATCAAAAATGATAAGATCAATCAAACTGTCCATGAAACAATCTAGATAGTCCAGTTTAAAGTGAATTTAGACCATCGAGATTGTTTCATGGATAGTTTCATGGATCTAGTGTCATGGACTGTACCGGGCCTCTTCCTACAAAACCTATTTTTGCGAGATTCGGATCCTCTATCTGAAATTGCCTGTCCAATCCTCTATCCCACACTTTTCTGTGCGCCACATTTTCACTCCAAACACCCATTAACGTCCTTTTTAACTTCTCTAACCCCACATTAACTTCCTCCTTAACGCTGTTACATACGGACGAAACTTCCCTTTTACATTTTACCATTTTATTTTTGGCGTGAAAATTTGTGGAGACAAAAGTCTTAGTTTATTTGTTTAGGATTTTATTCGCCCACCTTTGGCACTTACATATTAAGAGAGAGGAAAATACAAAGAAGAGGAGAAACAGAGGAGGGAGAAAACAGAGCATGGAAATTGAAATCAGTGGCTTTTCTTCTCCAATCTCATGAGAGGTAAGTCAAATTTTTCGAACGGTACCGGATTCTTTTAGTTTCAGTCAACAATAATGCGGGGAGATTGAATTTTGTCCTTAACATTGTTGGAGAAAATTTCGGCAATCACATAATATTCCAGAGAATAATTTCATTGATAGCAATACTATTACATGATTGAACAAGTTACAGATTACATAAGCAATAGACAGATGATAAAGAACAAGATACAAACAGAATTTTTAGGATATCAAACCGAGTCTTGTGTAATACCACAGTCTCCTTAAGAAAGATTCGTCGCCTACCGTGGGTGTTGTAGGATCTTGTTCGGCGTCTTCCTCCCAGGGTTGGCTTGGCTAAATTGCAAGCCGTCGAAGCACCACCGTCGACTGCCTTGGCGAACTGACTATCGCTTGTCTATCTCTCTCAAAGAATAATATGCTGGAAGGTATAATAGTACACTTGAACTTCTGAAGCTTTCTCCAAAAATGTGAGCCTCTTTTATATAGAGTGAAAGAGGTAAAAAAAGGTGTAATGCTGCCATCAATTGCTGATATGAATTCAGCCAATGAATGGGGAGGTTACAATAGTGAATGACAATCATGGTGAAGGGTTACGGGAGTTACAAAATTCACACATCAATACGTCTATTGATTGTGGTGCGTCCAGATACAACGAACCCGGGACATGCACGATTGCCTTGGGAGACCCTCTGGTAGCCCCAATTTCATTCATCTGAAATTCCGTAAATTTCCAACAAACGTTTTTGTAGGTTTGGACATTGATGGTAATTATGCAAGAAATGATTGTGATTCTCGCCGTAAGTTGGAGTTTAAAGATGATGATGACTTCTTTAACATGAATGCTCCTATGGAAAAGGAAGGTGAGCAAGATGTATTGTACTACTCATTAGATGCAACATGTGATATAAATTTGGTTCACTCTCAGATTTCCAATGACACAATTCCAAAGCCATAAAATTTAAGACAAAAGAGTTAGCTTATGAATTTTTTAATGACTATACGTACAAAGTTGGTTTTAGTGTGCGTAGAAGTAAAGAGAATAAAGATAAGAATTGAGGTTAGTACGTCGGATATTTCGTTGCTCTTGCGAAGGTAAACGGGGGAAAGATAAACGAGATTGTATTGTAAAATCTCACTGCCTTGAGATGAGATTCGGTTGTGTGGCATGAATGAAACTCAAATATTGTCGACAAATCACATAATTTTACGTTGTTGAGTTTAATCACATGCATAATCACACAGTTTATACTCCAAGTAAAACTCACTTACACAAGTCTCATCGAAAGTTTGGTGTTGCCCAAGCAGTTGAAATAGATATGGCAAATGACTGTGGGATAGCTCACAAGGCAATAGTTCATTTTATGGTTAGACAAGTTGGTGGGCGAGAGAATCTTGGGTTTATTCCTCAAGATAATAAAAATTACTTGCGTTCCAAGCGAACTGTGCAAATGAAGATTGGCGATACCGACAGTGTTTTGGAGTATTAGAAGACCATAATTTCTTCTATGCCATTCAAGCAGATGAGGATGATTTGATAACCAATATTTTTTGGGCTGATGCGAAGATGATGGCTGTAGAGACTCGTCCCTAATTTTAATTTATTTATTGGTGATGTCGTTACGTGGAATTACAATTAGATAATTTTATGCGCAATGAATTTTATTTTATATATGTAGATATATGTTTGGTCGTGCAAGCCCAAGTTCGTGGTCCATAGGATGATAGTGTTGGGGGACCTGCGGTGGGTAACTTTTATGAGTAGTTACTGTTTATTTTTATAGCTCATGGGGTATTAGTGTAGCTACATATTAAATTCTAGGACTTGAGAAAGTGCTTAAGGTAGTCGAGGGGGTGTAGTGTAATAATTACACTTAAAAATCAGAAAATGGGATCAGAGAGACCCGATTCCTCACTTTCTTCTTTTTTTTCCTTTTTCTTGCGTCTTCTGTCTCTGTTTTCTCTCTCTCTCTCAAACCCCCATGGTTCAAACACAAAATTGAAGGCCAATGCTTGTGAATCTCGGAAAAAGACAAAGAGAAAAAACAATCTACAAGGAGAGAGCTACGTATTGGTTCCAACAAAATCTCAATCGGTCAAAATTCTGGATTTCATCAATTTAGGGATTTCTCTCTTTGAGGTAGGAATTATGCTAAATGATTAAATATGGATGTGTATATGCCTTGGTGTGCACTTATTTCGAGTTTATGGTAGAGTAATCAAATTATGAGCCAAGCCCTAATTTATATGTTTGGAATTGTGTGCTATACATGATTTTTGTGAGGGATTTTGTTGTTATTCATGGTTAGGGTTGATATTTTACTGCTTTTGGCGTATTTGGTCTTCATTAGTAATGGGTTCACCTTCTAAGTGATCAAAATCATGAATTTTAAGTGATACAAGAATATGAGTTAGTTTATGCACACAATGTGTTTGAGGAAATGCACGTGACTTATATGGGCATATTTATATTAAGAGTATAATTTTCCTTTTGCATTCAGTAAACACGAGGAATGGTATTTTTTTGATATGTGGTTTGGATACTTGGTAGATTTTGTGTAGACTATATTGAATTTATTCCATATTGGCTATTTTGATGACCTTGGATGGGTATTCGAGGAATTTTAGTTGATTTGGGCTTTAAGGCCACGTATTTGAGATATTCTGGAATATAATAGTTTAGTGATTTTGAGTTGGGTCACCGGAGAACTCGGGTCAATTGTGACGCCGTCGGTGGAAGTCCGTAAACGCATGGGTCAATTGTGACGCCGTCGGTGAAAGTCCGTAAACCTACTTGGGTTAATTAAGACGCCGTCGGTGAAAGTCCGTAAACCCGCGCGGGGTAGGTTGCTTCGTCCTTCGGGTTAGTAGCCCGTAAAGTGCTTGTGCTAGAGACGTCTAGTACGGTTGTTGGTTGGTTGTATCGGTGAACAACTCAAATAATTTTATGTCTCGGGTTGAGTAAATTTGATATTCGTTTTGGTTGGCTATTCTATTATGAGCTTTGTTATTTTCCGTATCGACTTTTATGGGTAATTTCCTTTATTCGGGACTTGATTTGAGTTTGTGGTTTAATGACATTCTTTTGAGCATTTGAAGGGAAAGAGAAATTGGAAACACACCCCGATTGGTTGAGCTTTTAGAAAGTTATTTTTGAGAGTTGAGTGGTAATGAGTGGAGAGAGATAGAGAGAGAAATTTATTGAAAACAGTGTCGAGAGTAAAAGGTACTCTCACAATGTTCAACCAAACAAGGTGGACCATAATGCATGAATTATTTTTGTTACTTTGAACTTGGCTTTGAATTGGGAGAATTAATAACTTCATTTAGAATATTGGATGAAAAAAAGCATGGAAAACTTTTCAATACTCGTATATATAAAAAGAGTATATTTTGTATATCAAGCTTTGCATGTTCTGTCACGACCCTAGCCCGCCCCTAAAGGCTCTAGCCACAACAAAGCGCCAGTGATCCAATCACTAAGGCCATATTAAAGTTAATCATCTTATTAGAAAACGACTAAAAGGGACACCAATACAAATAGCGGAAGCAAAACCCCATATTATTTACAAACGCCAAAACTATAAGGCCCCGTTCCAAAACGCTTCTTAAAAAATAAGTACTTATTTTCCATCTTCTCATTCCAAAATAATTCACCCTTCTTATTTTTCCCAAACAAAAAGTTTCTTTCACATTTTCAAACTCAAATAAAACATAAATGAAAAAAAAAATTTTTTTTTTTTTGCACCGTATTAAAGATCTTAATGAGATCTATCAAATAAGATCCATAGTGGTAGGGAAATTTTTTGCGTAACCCTATTTTTTTTGACATGGAAGTTGCCCTATACAAAGAAAAGGACTGTTGGTGCCAAAAAAAAATTTTCCGACCGGCAGCGGCGCTGGGCCGTCTCCGGCCTTCGGACGGCCGATCCGAGCCGTCCAAAAATTCTAAAAATTAAAAACAAGGGGGCTTACGCGGGAATGAATGGCATCCGAGGTGTGTAAGGTGCTCAGATCGAGCAATCTTTTTCCATGTATATATGAGTAACAATATGTTTTGATACATACACGAATAAGGATTGCTCGGATCAAGCACCTTACGCACCTCAGATGCCGTTGATTCCCGCGTAAGCCCCCTTGTTTTTTTTTTTAGAATTTTTGGACGGTTCGGATCGGCCGTCCGGTGACCGGAGATGGCCCGGCTAGTCTGCGGGAACGATTTCCCTCCCGGTGCCACAGTTCAACAGCAGCAGAGTTCTTCTCTCTGCCACTTTCAAAAAATAAGAAGGAAGAAGTTCGGGAATGGGGGTTCTTTTTGGACAATAAATAAGAACTTATTCTTGTTCTGGAACACACCCTAAGTCTATACAAGAGTTTTTTTTTTTTTACATGGCAAACCACCCAGAGCTGTGCATATTTACATGACAAAAGTGTTCACACAGTACAACTCCTAACTACAAGTCCACATCTACGAAACACGTCCAAAAGAAGGGCTGCACGCCACCACTTTACTCCCCGTTGCCTGAAAGGTGGGAAAATTCATAAGCCAAGGCTCGTATGAATGATTAATACGCAATACACATGCTTTCCATGGACAATAATAAAACCATTCGAAAACGAATCACATTTCATAGCAACATAACATAGTAATGCACATCCTCTATTCATTTCATGTCTACTAGGCGTCCCCGGTAGTGGATAAGTAAAGACATCTTTCATTATTCGATCATAGTCATATCTTACTAGCCTTTTAGCACGTGTCCCCTAGCAAGCTGGGACGTGGGAGGATGCCATTAATAGATATAAAACTTGTCCACCTTTCATTGATAGTCCATGGAGTTCATATCAAAATGTAAAACATCATTAAAGCGGAAAGCTTATAACAAACCATGTGTTTTGGGTATTAATCACTCACCTCGTATCCCCGTGTCACCCGAACCTCCTAAGACAATTAGGCAACAAAACATGATTAGAGGATGTCAAACAAGCATATTTTTAATGAATACAAGACCCTATGGTAAAATTATAAAGTTACAAAGCTAGCTTTAAACGAACATAATCTGTAGCTCTAACTTCAATTGAAAAACTGACTTTGCACGGAAATAACCAAGACACAATCTTCATGCATTTTTTTAGGTCTATCAGTCTAGTTTCAAAATCAGAAATCGGATCACAATTTCATCGCACGAGCTAAAAATTATGGCAGTTTCCCCAACATGTGTCTGTGCAGTCAGCACAGTCC